>JAHLJT010008446.1:275230519-275292532 GCA_031308135.1 Acheta domesticus | reverse complement strand
AACTTAGAGGTAAAAAGCCTTAACTGGGAACTCGGCCCCTGGATAACCGTCTAGTAGTTTCCATTGTGGAAAATCCTGCCGCAATCGCGACCCCTGGACGCGATGCCTGCATTCCTGCGTGGCCATTTCTCGCGTCGTCGGCAGCGGGCACGCTGCACGGGCGAGGCGGCGGCGAAGGCAGGGGCCGGGGCGGGCGGGCGACAAGCAGCGCGGGCGTCGCAAGGTTCTCAGGGGGCACGTCGGCGGGCGTCTTCTCGTAACTGTCTGCGGATGCCCTTTATTACAGAGAGCAGCCTGTTGCAGCCGCCTTGAATTAGTTCGCCGAGGCCTCGCATCAGTCCGGGTAATGGTGCTCGCTAGACCCGTGCGCACACAAGACAAACGGGCAATATGCAAATAGGCGTCGCAGCTAGTAAATTCCAGGAAGCTGCTGTGAATCGCGGGTAGTTCGTTGGGACCTCCTGACGCTATCAGCGGCTCCATATCTCCCAGTGGCGGCGTGTGGCTTTAAAAGGGGTTGGGGCACTTCCAGGAAGGATGGCGAATGTGATTTTTAGAAACGGCCTACCTTATTTTGTTTCTTGTTTATCAGTTCTGATATCCTGTTTAGGGTGTTGAAATGCCTCAGTTACTTACAATTGAGCCATCGAGGAGTTATGGGAGACAAAATACACTTTTCCAGTTCTGAGAAAATTAAGTTCAATTTTACAGGTTGTATTTAATGCTACATATATTTTTCATTGCTCATCGTATTTCTCAGCACCTGTTACGTTTTCGCTTCCAGTTCTTGGCCCCTAACATTGTTCTGTATTTACGCACTTAACTCGGTTTACACAGGAAGGCAATGCAAACATCACTGTGATAACCTTCTTAGGAAAGGAGAGGACTTTAGCACATAACTTTTTTCCTTCGCATGCTCTCAGAAGCGAGGTAGAGCACTCATGTCCATTCGTATAATGTAGTAGCTTGTCTAATTACACCGACCAAAATCGTGTAGCATCATCTTTATTCGAGAAAGTTTCGTGCAATTGGTTTTCTGAACGAAAATATTTTCGAGAAAACTCGATTTCTTAGCTATTTGCTTCTTAGCTCTTGCTCAACACAGCACAGTTGCAGCATGTGTCTCGGTACAACACAGTCTGTTTTATGTTGCAAAAGCCACCTAGTTTTCTCGGAAAAGGAATATTTTTAATGGGAACCCGTTCTTGCCAAATCTGCTCTTGTGAAGGGCAAGTGTCTACATGATTTTTCTCTCAGTATAAAAAAGAGACAAGCTGACCCGGGTCGCTGAGATTGTAAGGGAAACTCGCCTTAATAGTTTCAGATAAAAAAATTGCGGGGGAATCAAATTCTATCTCTGGCATGCTATTTAGGGACGGTGGGTATTCCGTAACAACATTTTCAAATCTGTTTCTTCTATTCGTGCCCGGGCCAGGTGGCGCAGATTCTTTGGGTATTTGTGCCCAAGCATGTGCTACATTCGAACCGGAAATTCAAATTCCGCCAAAGTCATGGATGTTGTATTTTACGGATCGGGGGCACCCTCAACACATAATGTGTGACCCTTAAACTTCAAATTATAGACTTAATTCCTCCCCCATCCCCGGTAAATAGTGTGCGCGGGATTAAGACCAGAGACACGACGTTTGAGTGTCAACATCGTCTTGGTGGTGCCTGACACCCTTCCTCTTAATACACGAATAAGGATAATGGGCTTACGAGCTACGCTTGTCGAATGTTATTATTGGCGTAGGTGGCTAAGGGCACCTATTCATGTCACTACAGTGCTTCTGATGGTCCTAGGGTTCGACTCCTGACTGTGACAGCATTTTCGACACTAGCTACGTACCTAGGTCAACTTCAGTTGCGGTCTGGAGGAGAATTCTTTGCGGTCGGCTGCACTTGATCGGTAATTTTCCGTGGTCTCGCTGATAAACACCAGGCGAATGCCGGAGCAAAAAACGGGCCACAGACCAAGCATGATCTTTCCTACCTCTTCCTTGTCCTACCCTCACCCCTTAGTTGGCACACATTCACAGTACCACACATGTCGGGAGCTTAAGAACTTATCCTGGATGGCGCGGTGCCCTCTGGTGGGAAGTTCTGGAAGTGAAAACCACGCAAGCCGACGGCAGATCTCGCCATCCAGCGGGGGAAGATCACCACCACCTCCCGCCAGGTATCACTTATCAATCAATCTATCGTTTTATAGAATGACCGATATGGCTACACGAACCACATCGTCGCAATGGATGGGGCACTCGTAAGTATTGAATTGAATTGAATTGAATTGATGCCTTAATTTTCGTGGCAAGTCTCTGGCCATGAGGTTTACCCTTTCGTCTGACCACGCAAATTTCGCTACACTCCTTTCACCAACTATCGGAGAAAGAAGGTATTATCTTAAGCGACGAAACAGGCAATTTGAATTTAGCTCAGAGGCTTCATTTAGGCTTGAGTATCTTTTGCATGCAAGTAAATCTACTAACATGGGACAACCGGCTTTACTTCCCCTCCGAAGGAAGACGTACGAAAGATTTTTTCGCCCTTAAAAGTCCACGGCTTTGAACCCGCGAACTTGGGTATAGCAGTCCGCTACGCGAACCGCTGCACCATCGCCACCGCGTATCATGGTGACCGGAAGTATAATGGTGACTGAAATGGCGAGGGAGGTGGGGCGTCTCCAGGCAACGAAATATGCGCAGGACGTAATACAAAAATACGTACAGAACTAAGGGTCATTCTGTGTAAACGTAGATTTTCTAGTCGCGTAGTCAGAAAACGTGACTCTGTCCCGTAATAGAGCGAACGCGCCTGATAACTCATCGTGCGAATAGCCCCTGATGCCGCTGTTCTGAGAGGTTTTCAATCGCTCTCTAAATAAGTGCTCTCTCCCATGAATATCAAGCGAGGAATCGATCGCGTTTGAATGATCTCGCAATGTGCGGTAGTTCATTTGGCGATTAAAAGCCGCTAAAGGGTCGCGGCAATACTTCGAGATGGCGCGTGCGTTGTTGGGAAAATTCTGGTCGCGTACTGTTTAACCAACGATTTAAAGGAACACTAATCACAGTAATGACCGCTACTTGTTGAGTTTAGGCTCGGAACGTGGGGATCTTTTATAATGTGTGACATTAGATTGCATTTTCATTAGGCTCGTTTATTTTATAAAAGTTGCAATTGTAGTAAAATGCAAATTTGTGACCGGGAGTAATGTACGCGTATTTGCTTGAAACAGCTAAATAAAGTCTTTTTAAATGTTGCTTGATATTGTACTGTTTGTTTATTGCACGATGAGACATCTACTATGCACTAATTAGAAACATTAACCTAATTATATCATAACTATAGAGAACATTCAGTCCAGACAAATTTGATACCTCAAATAAAGAGCGGTTTTTGACAATTCCAAGTGAGTCATTGCAGGGGAAATAAAAATAGTTTCTCTTCTATTTTCGTTGCTTTTATGGATTTAATGATATTTTAGTAGAATTTGTCATAGAACATGACCTCTTTTGGGCGTCATGTTTTAATGAAAATGACACTGATATGTTTCAGAGTGTCGGAAGAGCTCTTTCTATGTAAATTATTTAGTATCATGGAAATATGCTACTTTTTAAATACGTTGCATTATGTCAAAGTATAAAATTATCAAGTCACTATTTTTTTTAAAACTGTAACGTTTCCTCATCTGGTAAATGTTGTTTTGTAATTCTTCACTATGCACAATTTCCGATAGTTTTTCTACGCAGGTGCATTACAATTTTTAACTTGTAAAAGCAAACGAATTATTCATTTTTAATGGTCATATTTCAGGGTAGAAAGAATAAAGTGTATTGTCTAGGGCGTATCAGAAACGATAATTATTACATCCAGGGATATATTGGTTATTCTCCAGAGTGCGGGTTTGATTCCAGAGGAAATCAGCGGATTCTAAATAGTACAAAATCCACAGAGACCACGTTGTGCTTGAACATAACGAGAAATCTGATTAGAGATCCCGAGAAATTAAATCCCTCGCAAATTCTCACCGTAATCAGTCTCCTTATAAGCTCACACATGAGAGGAGCCAAGATCTAATAAAAAGCGTGGCGCCATGAGTGTTGCCCTCTCTAACAGCGAGTGTGAAAGTAGACATTTCCTTTAAGTAATCTACACGACACCCAATTTTGTAACTCTCTTTAATTTAAAGAAAGATGGTGAGCTGGGGCAAAAATTAATTTAAAGGTATTTGGAAATTTGAATAAACAAATACATCTTCCTTTATTTATGTGTAAAATATCTCTTCCACTGCGTGTTTTAGTGAGTATTATGGCGATTGTAAAGGGAAACAGACTGCAACGTTTAGTCAGTTTAGTGAATCATAACAGTACGGTTTGACCATCTCACGCTTCACTTGTAACAGATCACAGCAGAAGAATCGGTGGCACAGAGCTAAGAGGAGAAACTGGATCCAATGATAAGCTGTATGATTTCCTAATCAGTATATTAATTACGCTATTAAAGCGAAGGTACTCTGAAAACTGTATTGGGAAACGTGTGCTTGGAAATCTTTTTTGACCACGTTTCTTAAATTCTACTTAAAATTATCTTTTTAGGCCATAATTTTTTTTATTTTGAAGATCAATTTTATAACATCAAATAAAAATTCCCAATACAATTTATAGGTAATGTTTGTGATTGGTTAGCGATTTTTACATGTAAGTCGGAAAAGTAGTCTGAATTAAGGCAGGGTGAGATGCCGTTTGACCGTAACATTTGTTATTTTGTAACTCACGCATTGAAGCTCACAAAACTACATCGTAATTACGCGAGGGCAACTGAAAACGAAACTTCAAATTTTCGATGTGTAAAATTTTGGCGATAATAGCAAAGCTCGTCATTTGGCGATGTGATTACTAGTTCAGTATATAGTGAGAGGTGAATGGTTGTGTTGCAATTGATTCGTGTACCAGATAAATTGAAAATGAATGGTGCTTTAGAAAATCCTATCAATTATGAAGAACATGCAGTGACAAGGCTTCTGTGTGCAAAAGAACATCCAGTAGCACACGGTGCTGGAATTAAGACAAACATTTCGGTTTAATTGGAGGCAATCGAAGCATGCTAACTTCTGTATTGGTACTGTTCGGAAAGCAAATCGCGAGATTCAGCTACAACATTTGAAACAGTTCCGTCTTGATGTGCTTGATCTTCAGGCACATTCAAATCAATTTTTATATATCATTTTCAAGAATTTTATTAACATTTCGACTTGCCCTGCTTCTGCGCTTGCAGTGTGCTAAACGATGCTCTATTATTCCATTTTATTGTAGAGGGAAGATTGTTTACGGAAGGAATCTCAAACCGAGTAAGATGTTAATGCGTAATTGAATGACAAAAGTCGAATATAATGTAAAGAAATTTACTATTGTGTTTTGTATACGTTTTGTAGCTGTGATTATTTTTCATAATTTCATATTTTATTCAAAATTGCCATCGTCCATTAGTTTGCCTAATTTGCGGATTAAAACGAATAAGAACGAAGTATACGGAAATATCGAATTTGGAAAAAGAAAGTAATTCTACTAAGCGAGAGTAAAGAATTCAGTGTTGTGCACATTGAATACATGCATGATTTTACAGTATACCACATTGTGTAACCAAAATACAGATACATTGTGAGTGAAGAAACCTTGTAAAATTATCTATCTTTTGGAATGTGATAATTTATCTGTAAAAAACGTACTGTCACGTTATCGAAAATGACAAGGGTGGCTCATCCCGCGAAATGAAGAGAAAAGGGATTCATCGCTATATTGACATGTCAATGCCATTAATTTTTCACCTCCTGAGTAGTACGACAAAAACATGGGAGGTCGTTTCCGTAACTTGAGTATCCAAAAGGTCCGAAGAGGAATTTACGATCTGAAAGACGAATATGTAGCGTAAATTTGGATAGGCAGATGTTAAAATTCTATGTTTTGCCGCAACGACATCATTTATTTCGTTTCCAGGACTCGAAACGGTAGATGGAGTACACAAAATGGCTGGGCTAAATTGCAGATTCAAACGATCAGAAAAATCAGTGAATGGCAAGCTAGTCCGGCGCCAAGTGAGGGACGACTGATTCGAATGGGAAGCGAGTCCCCATCGAGTTCGGCTCCACCTGGGACGGCAATTTCGCAACCGACTTCACACGGTGTTCTCAAAACAGATCGAAAAGGCGAGCCGGTGAGGCTTATCGAGCGGGTTCGAGCGGCCAGACAGGAGCGAGGTTTGACCTCTATGCGAGGGCGTGGGTGGGGACGGGGTGGAGGCGCCACCGGGAGTGAGAGGGGGCGGGGGCGACGGGGTGCCCTAGCAGAGCCGTCGTTGACGGCGCCCGTAATTTCGCTGCTTTACGAGCTCCGACGCGCAAATAGGCGGATTATTTATTTCATAATCGCGGTCCCCACGAGCAGCGAGCGGCGCGCTCTGGCCGCCGGCGCCTGACAGCCGTCCAAATGGAGAGCAGCCCTCCCTGCCCCCCTTCCCCCGACATGGCATGATGTCAGCAAGGACGTGCACGGTGCCCAATAATCCGCTAGGAAAGCGGCTGACCAGTAAAAAAACTAGGCTAGATCTGCATATAAAATAATGCTAACCGGTTTTTGACGTAGGAAAATCCAAGGAGGAAAGTCTGGAGAGGTGATGATTCTATTTTTTCAGATATTTCTTCAAAAACTTGTAAAATAAACTGTTCAATTTGAAAATAGTAAATGTTCGTCAACAACTGAGTTGCCTCCCAAGACCGTCAAATGGCGCAGCACAATTTTACAGTTGTAAGTTCGAATCCTGGGTAGTCGTTTATGTACTCACATTGTTTACTGTGGGAAGTGACAAGGCAAATTATTTCATACAAATCATCCGCTATGAAATAATATAATGAAAAGTATCATTTATCATATCATAATCGCCAGGAAAATTGAAATACCGTTTCTCTGATATGTGTTCATCAATATCCCGTCACATATCATTAAGAACAAGGCTAAAATGGTGGTGGTGTGGAATGTAAAATATCAAATGTTAGTATCGCTATATTGTCCAGACTTCTCGTATTGTTAGTAACGATTATACAAAATTATAATAATTATGTCGCGGATATTACGTATAAGGCTATCAAATATTGCATATTTATGCAATATTTTCAAGATCTCTAATGAAAAAATAATATAAATAAAAAATCTAAGATCTCATAAAAAATTATCTTTTTGACGCATATATGACCTATGACTAGATGTTTGTATTCTATTGCTAAATCTAAAAATTCTGACTGGTATTCAAGATAATTTGTTGCTGTGATAGGAATGCTTGAACGCTTCTTAATATTTAAATAATTGAACTCTCACACTTATAAATAAACATTTTCATATAATTGTACTATACCATTTTGTCCTCTGTGAATTGACTGCGTGACAGACTCAATGAATTCTGGAAACTTTATTCAAAAACTGTGTTTCAGTTTGACAACCTCTCTGGATGTAAATACCTCAGCGAATGTAGACATAATGTCATCAAAGCGAGTACAAAATGTAATTCCAAATTTTTGCATCGCGACAGTTAAGCAGTCTAGGACAATATAAAGCAGAAAGGTACAAGACGAACGGAAGGTAAGTGGTTGAGGATGCCTTGTGCATTACAGGAAATATCGCCATCCCCTATACGCTTTGAAACTAGGCTAGGCGTTTCCAACGGGCTTTGAACGCCCATCCAGGCGTTAGTCGCCTAACCGACAGAACCATGTGAGCTCCATTTCATCTTATTACTATTGAATATCGAGACAACGCAATGCGAATCTGTCGCTTGTGAAACAGGGTGAGAGCTTGTCTGCTCCTCTCTCTCGCTCTATGCTCTTGCTTCTTCCCGTCGCTTTCCTTCGTTGACCGATCATCCCCTTCTCTTTAGTTTCTCTCTCCTCTTTCCGATTTAAGTTTCTTCTGATATGCAATGTACCCTTCCCGTTTCTGCTTGTTTAATCTGATTTCCCTATTTTCTTTACATCTTCTTTGGGTCATATTTCGCCTTCGCTCATACTTTATTCATCTCCCCTATTATTTCATCTCATTTTTACCTTCTCTTCTCATTTGTTCTTCCTTTCCGCTACATAATTTTCTCTCCCTTTTTCCCAACCACTTATTCATTCTTCCATTTGTTCCTTTTCCTTCGGTCCCACATCGTCGGTTTCGTACAACCCCTTCTCACCCAGGCTATCCCCTTATTGCCTTACCTCTCTGTCCTTACCTTTCCCTCGTCCGTTGCCTTGTCTCTTTATTATTCTCTCCCTCCCTCTGTCTCCTTCCGCCGTCAGATCTTGTAGCGTTGAGCTCTCGCCGTGCCAAGGGCCCAATTATTCCGCTCGGGGCCTCCGTATTCGCCATTCAGGGCCATTGTTCGAAACGTTGTAGTTTTTGCCAACGCCTTTCTTCTCCCGCGATCCGCGAGTGCCCCGCTAGCCCGCCGCGCCTCGCCCCGCCCCACCTCCGACACGCCCCGCCGCGCACTCCCGCTCCGCTCCGCACCGTTCGTCTCCGCTCCGCTCCGCAGCGAGCGTGCGTGGCTGGCTTCCGAGTAATAGATGGGGGCTTGCTTCCGGATGCTGGCTGCTTGGGTTTCCTTCATTACAGGCGGATATATTGATGCAGGAGCGCGCGCTTCTCAGAGCCTGCTCCTTTGAACTCGCGACATATACTGCGCCGCATGAAATAGCAAACGGGGTTATTAGGAGGCGGCGGCGGATAATGCGCCCGCCGCGCCGCGCCGCGCCGCGCCGCGCCGCCGAGGCTGCCGCGTTCGGACTGGGACAGCCCCGGCTTCGCGATTCGCGCCGATTCGCGGGAGCGAGCAGCAATCGCATGGGCGGGCAGGGAGGTGCCGGACGGATCGCGGTGCGAAGCGACGACGGAAGACTCCAACTTCTATGGAACTACAAATACTGCTATACTACCACCACCACTAATAATAATAATAATAATAATAATAATAATAATAATAATAATAATAATAATAATAATAATAATAATAATAATAATAATAATAATGTGTTAGAACTTGGATAAACTCCCAGGTAATTCAAAGAACTGGGAAGTGCAAGAAATTGCTTTATTTGGAACACCCCACATTTTGCGCAAAGTATTGTAGAGCCACCCACAGTCCCTAGATCTGCTCCATAGGTAGCTGGTTTTAACCTGGAGTAGATTTTATATTTACCCGACACGTAACATGTTTAGTCGTGATACAGAGGAGTAATAATAATAATAATAATAATAATAATAATATTAACAACAACAACTCGATGAATTTCAGTACTGAAAAGTATACTCCCAGACGCATATTTTACAAAAAGTCGGATTTCAGTTACATCAAAGCGACTAAAATGCATTGAATTAATACACATTCCGACACAGAACTCGTGTACTGCTTCAAATCGAATAGCGCTTCTGAATCCGAGCTTCTACCCATCTTTTATGCAAATAAGCATTACCAATGTTAAAAGTGCCGCTGACCTCTATCTTTAACATAAAATTTACGTGAGTTGTTAATGTGCTTTGTTTACAGAGAGTGTATCATCGTTACACCTACAAAAGCGTCTATGTGTACTTTTAACAAAAATGAGTGATGTTCAATTTAAGGAGCAAGAAACGAATGGAAATTATATTGAAGAGGTTCTTCAGTTTACGTCATTGTCTCTAATATCAAAAGAAATGAATAATAAGATATAATATATTAAAATAATACTGTATAAGTATAGTATCCAACAGCAAAAAAAGCAGTACTAATGAAATTGTACTGAAAATGTTTACGTAGTTTATACCCTAACTTTACCTTTATTTCAAGAAATATAATCCTTATTAATATGCATCATTCAAAAATAATAATTATTATTTGAAAAATATTTATTAGGGTCACTATGCCGCTATTGACCAAATAACTACGAGACTTGAAGTTCATGAGCATAGGTGGTACCCGAGATTTATGAAAAAAACGTAATTTGTGATATCTGCCGTGTATCATACTTTTGATAATACCGTATGTAATTTTAGAAATATTGACGCTACTTTGGTTTTAAATGGAAGTGTGTATTTTTTCTACATCATTGTAAAGTTGTTTAAAACTGATATGCAATGATATAAATATTGTTATTATTAGAAAAGTATTTTTTACAAAAACAGTTAAATTAGTACTTGGTAAACGCCATGCCACAGCGCGCAAGGACAGTTGACCTTGCGCGCTGCTGACAAATGTGCATCGCTTTCGAAGGGAAACACATAGCGCACATGACCTGAAAATAGTGAATTCCTTGCGCCCTGCCATTTTTCGAAACGTTTAATTATTTAATTAAACATGTTATTTTGAATATTCTTACTCTTTGTATTTTTCAATTTCTCATTTTGTTTTGTTTTGTTCTTTATAAATATCTTTATTCGTATTTTCTTCTGATTTTAATTATTTCTACTTGCAACTTTGCAACAAAATTGCTACAAAATGATTAAATAAAAGGTAGTAAATGTACTGTGATTTCTCCTCAGTGTATACATATTTTTTTTCTTTTTCCCTTGAATACGATAGGCTCCCCAAATGTAAATTTAATAAAGGTATTTAGATACACATCTCCGCTGAAATCAATGTGATTTCGAACACCCCTCCCATTTTGCGCATGTAGAACTTATGAAAGTCCAAACCGAGGTCATGAGCATTACGAGTAAGAGCACAAGAAGTCCTGTTATCGGTGAACTTTCTCGTTTTTCGACAAGGTGTGTCAACTTACGAACTCTAAGATGTTAGCAAGTTCAGTTGTCCTTGCGTGCTGCGGCGTGGTGTTTACCAAGTCCTAATTTCACTGTTTTCGTAAAAGTATACTTTTCGAATATTAACAATATTTACATCATTGCATTTCATTTTTAAAGAATTTTAGAATTATGTAGAAAAAAATATACTTCCATTTAAAAAAAACAATGTTGTGTCAATATCTCTACAAGTACATAAGGAACAAACAAGATAACAACATATGTATTTGTCCAATCACATGCAACAACATGGCGCAAATAGCACCTCGATATCTCAAACCGTTTCAAGATATTTGCTGCGGCTAACTTAGGTGGTCCATCCTGTGTATATAATTTTCTACAGCTTCAGTATCATTGTCGTGCGTTGTATCATTAACGGTCTTCACATCCCCATTAATCATGCAGATACTTTAGAGGGTGCATTTTCCACTTGAAAATTGTTTTGGTCATTGAATAGAGGATTTTGTAGCTCTTGCAGGTTTGAGTACTAGAAATATTTCTACAATTACCTGAAAATTAATTTAGTAACAAGCACCGCCTCAAATAGCTACAAATCTACCAATCACATAATTAAACCTACTTGTTATTCAAAGTATATCGAGCAGATACACCATATTTGAAACGAAAATTCTCGTACTTCTCAAATGTGGTAATAGGATACTGTTAGTGGTTGTACAAGCGAGAAATACATGTTACGCAATGCGTTTTGTACTAGGGTGTTGCATACACACGCGGCTGCATGTGTAAGCATGCTTATGCCTGTCGAGTGCAGTGCATGTTCAAATACCTCACTTCAACACCCTTGCGACTCTCGTCGGCCAAGTCACCTTGCCCCTTACACTACCTACTCTTTCCATTCAATCGTAATTCACTTCAGCATGTCCGTTCCTTTGTTATTCTAATTTTTAGGACACCAAAGACAACACAGTTAAGTTCACGGTGCAAGCGCATAAGCGAGTATATTTTATTTTTGAGAATTCAAAAACAATCAAGTAACTTCTTTGCAGTCCAGATTTAACTCCCCAGAATAAACTTTAGGAAGACTTAAACCGTATATGGTAAAAGCGAATATATTGTAGTAGACACTTGCCATGATAGCAGAACATGGAAAGATTCATTACACATTTAAGCACATTATTTTATTTTAGTACATTTTAGAACACTTAGCCTTTGAAAACAATTTACAACACATTCTAAAAATATTTTGTTTTCAATTTAAAAACTTGGAAAGTGTAAAATTTAAATGGTCAAGTTCAGTGCATGGTTACATTATATAATCACTCAAATTCATTTCTCATGAAAATACTGCTTTCTTTTTTTTTGGTGAGACATGTGCTAATGAATGTCAAAGTTATCTTTGTTAAGTTACACGTATGTCTCTACAACTGTTGTCATTTTGAAGGGAATTTGTCATTTTATGTGTAGTAACTAACAAAGTGTAGTTGCAGAAATATTTTAATACTAGCTGAACCCGTGCAATTACATCGCACAGAATTTACGACCAGAAAATATTGCATATACATGAATATACATATTTTATATTTTCCAAGATTTTTACGCATTGGTACATTGGTACATTGGTACATGGATATTGTTCTGAGCTATAACAGCAAATCCAACAATCAAGGCTTAACTTAATATAATTACTGAACTTTTTAATGTGTTACGTTTTAAATCAATGTATAGTGACCTCCACTCCTATGTTTTTCTCTTTTGTTTTTGGTATCTCACTTGTTTAAAACCGTCACCGGCAGCCCTTTAGGAGGGACATTCATCGTTCCATAGGACTTTAATATATAGTAGTTGCTCTTTTCAGTAAAATCACATTTCCTTTGTGAAGCGATCTTTTTATTTTTCAGTCTGATTTGTCATTTTTGTTCCGAGCTCGGCTCCCGTCGGGGTAAGACCTCAGCGAGAGCCGCTCCTCGCGATAAGCTATCTGCTACTACCCAGTGAGTTATTGTGTTACGACGCTGATAACATTGGTGGAAGTGTTTCACTAGTAAAACCAGGTGTAGGTTTTACTTATTCTTCCGTTTATTTATTTTCTTATTATTTTCGAAAAGTGTACATAATCATACATTAACCACTAGGTCAGTGGAATGTGTGAGAACGGCTGCCCCGGTACGGGGCCAGCATATAAAAATGGCAATGGAGGCAACAAACGGTGAAGGAAACTTTGAAGAGTCACCCCACTCGTGGGTCGGTGGAAAATAACATACGTTCGCATATCAAAATGGTCAATTGATGCCGCAATATCAGGCTGGTACATACCATTCCAGTCACAATTGAGTGCTAACTTACCACAGGAGTGTATAATGCAAAACATTGTGCAAGCTCAACAGCAAGGTTTAACGAATCTAGAAGCAGTCCAACAACAGCAAGTACATCGTAGCAACACCGGGGTTTTTCCACCTCCCTCGGAACTTCAAAACACAGAAGCGGAGCAACAAAACGACAAAATGAACCCTGAGCAGCTTGGACAGGGCGCAATTCAACGTACTTTCAACGCTCCAACTAAAAAGGTAGATATATATTAAAAAGAAACAGTGAGTTCTAGTGAAGTGTTAAGTGATAAAAGACAAAAACGTTCACAAACTGAGGTAAACCAAACGCTTTATAATGTACCTGTAGGAAACAGATTTAGACCCTTAGATAACGTTGAGGAAAATGATGATAGTGAACTCAAGGCAGTAAAAATTCCCCCTATTATTATTCAAAATTACAATAAAAGAGATGATGAATTTCTAAATTATAAACTGCTTAAAGAAGATATTGTGAAAAATGAGATTGAAAATTTTGAAGTCAAATACAGTAATAATAAATTCAAAGTGCAATTTTATAACATCGATGATTTAGGAAATTTAGAAAATTTTGTGAAAATAACGAGATAGAGTTCTACTCTTTTAAAGACCCATCTGTTAAGGCCTTTGAAGTTGTAATAAAAGATGTACCGGAGTGCTTAGATGTTAATGAGATTAAAAATGAACTTAATGATACATACCCTGTATTAAAAGTGGTAAGACTTTATGGTAAAAATAGAAACCTCTGCAGATAGTTGCAGTTGATGTAGAGAACAATGTTGCTGGTAGAGCAATTCTAAAACTAAATAAGCTAGACTGCTGTGTTGTTAGAGTCTTTGTACGAACAAAAACTAAGCTTCCTATCCAATGTAAAAACTGCCAACGCTTTGGGCATACGCAAGCTAACTGTCACAACAATCCTCGATGCGTTAAATGCCTCAATGACCATCATTACTCAAAATGTACTCTCCCTAAATCTGGGGTTCAACCCTCTTGCGCTAATTGCAAGCAAAATCACACCGCGAATTATCGTGGTTGTTCTTTCTATCAGGCAGAATTAACAAGAAATTTAATAAACCGGTAGCAGGTTCTAGATCTAACGAAGTACAGGGCAAGGCATTGAATAGTTCGCAAAGTGTAGATCAAGGGACAAGATATGAAAGCAGGCAAGCCAGATATAGCCAACCTCCAGTCTTCAACGTTCAACAATTCCCTCCCCTACCCGAAGGCCAGGCCCTTGGACAAGACCTTTAAATAATTCTCAAAATACTTTTAGAAATACATTGCCGTACACAAATCAAGCCATTGATGTGAATAGACTAATCGAATCAATCACAAGTACTGTGATTACTCAAATAATGAATCTTCTCTTACCACAAATCCAAAATATGATTCAGGTTGCGTTACAAAATGAAGCGTAGCCAGCTAACTAATTTAAAACTATTAAACTGGAATGCAAACGGTCTAAGCAAACAAGAGAATATATTCAGGAACTTTCTGTTCTTTCACGAAATACAAATAGCTTGCATTACGGAAACACATTTCCATCCAACGGATAAATTCAAGATACCTGGTTTTAATGTATATAGAAATGATAGGCCTTCTCGTAAAGCTGCGGGTGGGGTCGCGATTATAATCCGAAAAGAAACTTGCTCACTGTCAAATTCAATGCCCCACTTCAGATAGCCTGGAGACGGTAGCAATAAATCTAAACACAACCGATTCAGAAATAATCATAATAACTGCCTACAAACCACCTAATAAGAAATTCCCAGAAAATACTTTGGATAAAATTTTTAACTTGAACATTAACAATGCTTTCTATAATAAGAAAATAATTGTATAGGCGACTTAAATAGTAAAAAATAAAGCATGGCACTGCAGAATTACAACAGAAGCAGGTCGTAAACTTTTACAGTTTGCTCAGAGGCATAATATTCACGCGCCGCCCGCACCTACGCGATACCCATTTAATAATAAGTGCGCTCCTGACATTCTTGACATAAGTCTAACCACAAATATAAATTGTCCCGTTTTTCACTCAGTAATACCTGATCTCGATTCGGATCATAACCCCATAATAATATCATTTCAGAGTACTGCTAAAGTAAAAAATATAAGTAAACTAATAAATGGTAAAATAAACTGGGATCTTTTTAGATTAAAAATATCTACGGAATTTTCGTTCCCAAAAGATATCAAAAACGAAGCAGATATTGATTCACTAATTAATAATCTAGTAGAAGCAATAAGCTTCGCGGTTAAAGAATCATGTCAACCAGTGCAATATACGCGTAACAAACATCTATCTTACTGGCTACCGAAAAACATAGTGGATTTGATAAAAAATAAACACAGAATTAAAAGACTCTGGCAGTTGTATAGACGGCCACACTTAAAAAAGAAATGGAACTCTTTATGCAAAAAAGTTAAATTTCTAATCGATGAGCACAGATATAGCTCATTCAAGCAATTTTTAGCGCAAATTAGCCCAGGTTCACCTTCATTATGGTCTACCATCAAAAAGGTTACCAGAGAGCAATCTATAATACCACCATTAAAATCAGGTACTAACACTCTCTATACAGATGAAGAGAAAGCGGAGGCCTTTGCTGCTCACTTTGTAAATACCTTTAAACCCAATCCAATAGTAAACCACACTTTTAATGAGGAAATTTTAAACAGCATGAAACAACCTATATACTCTGCGGATGCAAGAACAAAATTCATATCCCCCGCAGAACTTAAACGCACAATAAACAGACTCAAAAACAGGAAAGCGGCAGGGGAGGACCTAATAACTAGTCAAATATTAAAAGAACTACCAAGATGCACAATAGCAGCAATAGCAGCAATATTAAATGCAGCTTTAAGACTAGGGTATTACCCAAGTAATTGGAAAAATGCAATAATTATTCCAAGCAAACCTAATAAATGTCCACAACAACTAGACAATTACAGGCCAATTAGCCTATTACCTTCATTAGCTAAAGTGTTTGAAAGACTAATTTTAGTGCGTTTAAATAAATTCTTAAACGATACAAAGGCCATCCTGATACCCAGTTTGGCTTTAGAGCAAATCACTCGACAGAACACCAAATTTTAAGAGTTACGGATTTAATTGCAAAGGGCTTCCACGAGAAAAAGTACACGGCAGCTATATTTTTAGATGTTACTAAATAATACAAAATACAAATTCCTAAGACTGATTACCAAAGCTCCTTGGTTTATTCCTAATGCGCAAATCCAAAGGGAATTGAACATTAGTTGCATTAAAGCACACATAAATAAACTATCTAAAAATTTTTATTTAAGGCTTGAAGCTTGTCCGAGCAAAAGAACTTTCAACCTTGGCCGTACAGCGTATACTCCATCCAGGATATTGTCACGCTATCCAAAAGATCGCTTAAAGCCGCCATGAATTATTGCTGGTGTTGACTTTGTAAATATGTATGTGATGATTATAACTGTATGTAGTATCATTCACAAATGTATTTACACAGTGTTGTAACTTTGTATTAATGTAAATAGTAAAGTAGTATTATTATAAGTAGATTAAAACAATGAGCTCAAGTAAGTGTACTTGTGCCCTGATGTAACTGAAGGAGACTGTTACGTAATTGATGTATGTATATTTTGTAAATAATAACCCCCGAAAGGCCGGAAGGGCCGAACGGGCAGGATATGAATAAAAAAAATTGTCATTTTTATCTAATCAGTGAAAATAGTAATGGTGTATTTATTTTTTTACAATATTTCGAGACTTCGCTGGGACAATCGTTTATCATCAAAGACAACTAGAATAATGAATATAGTTTGTAACTAAATTATCTCAGAGGCAATTGGCAGGAATATGAGGAATTAATTTGCTAAAAAAATGATATTACTCCTAAAACAGATGCAGCCAATAACGAAATCAGAGTTCTTGCTAAGAATAGGCAATATGAAAGAATTTTTTTAAATGATTATATACAATATTTTCTGATATCGACCACTACAGAACCGACTGCTTCCATGACGCTAAGTGCTCACAAAGTGTCTTACACGTGGCGGGCACCTGTGTGCGCTTGAGAGAGAGTAACAGTTTTGAGAGCTAGAAATAAATCACGAAACAAAACATGATACTGAAAGGTGCGTGGACAATCACCAACAACCATCCTGGTGGTGTGATTCAAACTAGTTAAATTTTCAACCGAGAGAGTTCGGGCACTGAACTGAACACAAACTGAAAATTAATATAATTCAGTAAATCTCATAGAACACTTAATCATTAAATTACCCTCGGTCTCTATAAATTGATCATTCCGTTTAAAAATTGGAATTGGAATATAGTTTGCTTTATAGTTTTGTAGGTGGTGAAAATGGAATGGCAATATATTTTTCACGGTGCCTTTTGAGTTAACTGGCAAAACGTGGAGCCATTACACTTCGCTGTTAGAAGCTTGCAGCAGGTTAGTAGGTTGCCTATTCTTTGATTTCAGCATACATCTATAGTTGTAAATAATATTTATAGGTCAGCGAAATGACAAATTAAAATGGCGGGAAAAGCGAATTCTCAGCTTTCGAACAAAACGTGGATTAATGGAATCCAATCAGCGGTTGTCTAGATATCAGATGTGCATTGTAACGTATTTATAGTGTACTGCATTATGTGTGTTGCTTTCATGGTGAACCTCTGGCGGCCGGCGTGCTGGCGCATGCCCTGGCCGGAAGCCTCTCTCGCGCGCGCATTACGTGGCGTGGCGTGGAGTGGCGTGGCGGCGTGGCACGAGGCGGCTCTACGCGATTGCGGCGCGGATTCTGCGGATTCGATCTCCCGCCCACCCCTCCCCCTCCACCCCGTCACCGCTCACACTCCCGCTCCCGCACCGCTTGCTACTCCGGCTACTCCTCCGCCGCGCCGCCGCGACTCGGGAAGATATGTAAAGTGTCCAATTTGGTGAATAGCTAATGTATTATTCACGAAACGTGATGGTCTAATGGCCGGAGCTCTCCCCCCTTAATCGAGAGCGCCGGCGTTCGAAGCCCGAGTGGACGGAAGAGCGGCTTTCGCGGCCGCCCGCCTTGACCGCCTGGGGGAGGCAGAGCGGGGCACGGCAAGAACGGGAAAGAAGAGCGAAGGTTGTTTGGGGTGGAGTCAGGTGAGTGCGGGGAGAAACGAATAGAGTTGAGAAAGAGCGGGACGGAAGATCGGTGGGAGGTTCTAACGCTTGCTTCAAGAGAACGGATGGAAGCGGGGTGCAAAGGGTAATGCGGGGTCGGGAGGAGCGGATTTCAGAAGGGCGGAGTTGGGAAGAGCGAGGTTAAGTAGAGTGGGGTTGGGAAGAGCGGGGATGGGAAGAGCAGGGTTGGGAAGAGCTGGGTTGGGAAGAGCGGGGTTGGGAAGAGCGGGTTGGGAAGAGCGGAATCGGGGGAAATGGAGCAGAATCAGGAGGAGTGGGGTTGGGAATTGTGTGTTCAGGGTCAAGAGAGGTGTGGGATCGAGTAGGGAAAAAGCGGGGTCGGAAAGAACCCGGTCGGATTCATAAAGAGGAGGGTCGAGTTCGGGAGGAGCAGGAGAACGACAATGAAGTCAGGGCAGGGGCGAGCAGGAAGAGGACTGAAGAGAGAACAAAGTAGATGGTAAGCAGCTGGAATACGAGAGGAAATGAAAGGAAACGGTAACAGGGCGAAGTGTGCAGGAGGGGAGCCTCGGAAGAGAGGAGTGAGAGGAGCGGATGAGGATAAAGGGCGAGCGTAGAGAGGCGGAGTCGGGGAAAATGGGCGAGAGCACGGCGGGGATCGCAGGGCAGGCATCGGGAGAGCGTTGCGGGGATTGGTTGCGGGCCTTATCGCGAGCGCCGCCGTCGTTCCTTAAGGCGTGCGCTGTCTCTGGGCGCGAGTTGCCCCGTATCGCTTACGCCAGGCTGGCATTCCCAGGCGCGCCAGCAGCCCCGGAATTCGCACCACCCCAATGCAGTCTGTTAGCCTGTTGCACGTCGCGAGGGAGGGCACTGTGGCCAAGGCAAGTAATTGTCAATCTTTAAACCAACCAAACAGTAAAGAGTGTTCTAAAACAGTCATTCTTGTTATTTCCGTTAAGAAAGGGTTGCAAATGTAGTGGGAGAGAAACCATTGTTTTTAGTTGGTTAAATAATAATTTATTTCCTCGTTCATCGACGTGTTCATTTTAATTTAAAAAATTTAAACAGGAATTTTAATTTCCTGGTAATGAAGTCCCAAAATCCAGTTTTCTTTTGCCAAACAAACAACACTATCTTTTAATAGGGAAACTGATCCAACGTGCATTTACCAAGAAGTGAGATTTTTGATATTTTTCCCGGCATGCTAAAGATTCCTATTTTACTTTCATAAAACTATTTTTTTAAATTACATTATTAGTTTTGGTTGCAAAATACTTGCAAACGTGCGTTAATATTGTATTTCAAATGACTGATTTACTGAAGTACAAAATTTTCATTAGATTTAGTCCTCACTATGAGAAGAAAATTTTGGGAAAAATTCCATTCACAAATCAGTTGACATATTTAAAGGAATGGAAAGGAAGAAGTTGTCGCTGCGAGAGAAGTCGAGTGCTAGGTCACGAAGAAGACGCAGACGATTGAAAACAATCAAGAGAAAAAAGAAAAACAATGAATGCGAAATACCAGAGAAGGCAACAGAGAAAGATGAGCTTCAAAAAGAAGAAACAGAAGGGAAAGGACAGTATTTCTTGTTTGTTTCTCGGCGAGAACGCGCATTAAAATTCCTCGTGGCTACTTGAGGGGCCGTGGAAAAATGACCCCTCCGCGTGCGTGGGAACTGCCGAAGGGAACAAGCGGAGGGTCGGCGGGGCGCCGCAGGGACGCATTTCAAGTGCGTAAAGGGACGAAGGGACTGAGACAGTGTTTGGGGTGCGTGCAGGAGCGTCGGAACGCACGCCAGACTCAACAGCTATGTCCATGTGAACAACATCCTCAGCTATATAAAAGTAACAGTAATGTTCTCCAAAATCGAACAAATTGTGCACACTGTAAGAATTATTGGCGTCAATCTACAATGTGAACAATTTGTTTTTGATTATTGGGCGTGAAAAACGGTAAATTCTGTGTAAGGCGTCAGTTCATGTTGCAGTACAACAGTGGGGAAATAAAAGCAACCCAACGATATTTTTAATGTTAATTCTGTTAGCATTATGCCGAACCGTGTAGCAAAGATCGCTAAGTCAACAGTGCCGTGGCGATCTCCGACCGAAGGATCGTGGGTTCGAATCTTACCTCGAGAATGGAGAATATGTGTGCTTCGTGATTGTGTGTGTTGTCTGTGTGTAATGAACTTGTTTCCTCTGTGGTCGGCGTCAAGAAGAGCAGCTGACTGTAAAATCATCACTAAATCAGAATAAAAATGAATTTGCAAAGCTTAATAAAAATGAGCCCACCGCCATTAGCGCCGACCCCATAGAAACTGGAAAAAGGCAAGGGTGAGAAAAAATTATATTGGCATTATATTTATTATTAGAATGAGATTAACGTACTTACTAGTATTTAATTGATTCCAGAGTTAATGTTGTTTTCGTATCCAATGCAAGGAGAAAAGTGTTGCCGGGTATGGAGATATATACTAGGCGGTAACGTTCAATAGATCTCTACAATTCGCAAAGAGAGTGTTCTAAACTGGAAGTAAAATAAAAGATAACTATTAAGAGTAATACGAGTGTTTAAATTATTGAATTGTTGAGTTATCATATAAAGTGTTAATTTGTCTGACAATGGCTTGATACCTACCGTACTATTTCTTTGCAATATGTTACAGAATTTGTAAGCACATAAAAGAAAAAAATGGTAGATACTGAGCATTAAGTATTGAACTTGTAATTGTCGCCTAAGTGACACAATATTGACTTTTAATTTTCCGAACAGGAGGAAAATAAATGTATTGTGGGTATAAGGGAATGCTGCGTGACTCTCATTGTAGGACGGACTGAAAATAACCGTATAAAAACGTTACCTTTAACATTCGCCGTCAGTCACTGGAATTTAATTTTATTCTTCAGCGCGAATGACAACATCAATCATGGCGTGTCGTTGGTGTGAATGAATACGCAAAGCGGCGCTGGCGACAATTGTGGTGATGATGTGTGATGTTCAATTTACAGTATTGTCTTTGCGTGGTACTAGAGTCGCAAACGACGGTTTAAGGATATTTGATTTCTTTGAAAAGTGAAAATGAAGCAGAAACATGATTTTATATGAAAATAGTAATGAATTTTAGTATATAATAGTTATTGTCTACATAGCAATTTACAATACGTTCAACTGTTCACTCACCAATCAGGAACACCATACTTATTAATCCATATGTTAGGTTACATCTCGGAATAATTTCCTCAAATAAAGCGCATGAAATCGGATTTAGGGAAATTATTCCGAGTGATTTAAACATAAATGCTTTTTAATTGTGTATTTGTGTATCGCATTAAGTATGTGGACAATTTTTGATTATGGTAACAGTTTAACCTACTAATCCTTAAATTAATTGTTCTTCCCACTTAATCAAAAATATTTATTAGTTGTTCTTCCCACTTAATCAAAATATTTATTTGTCATTCTTCCCACTGTATTAAAATTAATTATTAGTTGTTCTTCCGAACTTATCAAAAACATTATATTTACGAACTGCTAATGTCATCGTAAGTGTAGTATATTTGTAGGCAGACCATGTAACCTAGAAATTTAAGTTTACGTTGTTAATATTTGAGATTTTGTGTTTTGCTCTCTCTTTAAGCTGATGTTTCAGTAGGAGACTTCCATTCCCAATGAAAATCAAACGTATTGTAATAATAGGCTCGACCAAAATAAATACTTACAACATTAATTGAATGGGACAATAATGTTAATTAAAAAGCGTGTTCATTTGTATCGTTTGCACACCACTGGTTGGTTTTTGATTACAGGATACTTAATGACAGCTATAGCGGGCCTGTAGAATTTCCATTGTTACAACGAAACGAACAAATATACCAATGAGTAAACGAAAAAACAATGAAACAACAAATTGGCTCTTCATTGCGAGTTCACAGTGATAGCAGATTGACATTATTTTTTTGTAATTGGGGAGTTAATTTTCGCGTTATTAATCTTGCAACTTCTGCAACAGCGATTAACACTTGTGGGCTAGCTACATATTCCACTCATAATGGGATTTATTCGACGGCACAATAACGAGCAATTATTAGTATCAATCTAGCGAAACTAATAATTATCATTTCGTTCGTACTTGTCATTTTTCTGTACCAGGACTACGGAAGAATACGAATGAAGCATGTGTCCATGGAAACGTTAGAACAAGCATAAAGTGATAAATCAGATTTTAAAGAAATTACCAAAATGATTTTTAGAAGGAATCTTCATTACCACGACAACATTTGTGAAATTTGAAATTCACTAATGAACTAATGGAGGAGTTGAACGACGCTGATTTCTCACACACTTTTCTTCTTTTTTGTGGAAAACGATTCGGGCGAGGGGACAGAAGCAGGGAGGTGTCGACCGTTTTAAAGCATCTCTACCATTCTGCCGCCCTCAACCCCACAGCCACCGCCATCGCCACCGCCGGCCGGTGTAGTGTTGTGTTGGCCCCAATTAACGGCCTTTTTATCATCTTCCCCCTTCATTCTGTGCGTCTTCTCTTAAAAGTAATTGGATTCGACCCTCCCTCTCCGGCGAAACGCCCCGCCGCTCCCGCGTCGCCGCATCCTCTCTGCCCGCCCCGCCCACTTCGCACCGATGTGCCCGCGCCAACCCTCCCTGCTCCGCCCCGCCCCGCCTCTTCCCGTTTCGCGCCTCTGTTCCCCGCGTCGTCCCTCCCTTCTCCAACCCACGCCGCCTGCTCTCGCTCCGCATAGTCCCTCCCTGCCCCGCTCCGCATCGCACTGCCCCTCCTCTCCTCACCCCTCCCCGCCCCGTCCCTCCCAGGTCCAGCCTGTCCCGCCTCGTCCCCCCGCTCCGCCTGCCCAACAGGACCCCGCCTTACCCCCCGCCCGGCCCCTCGTCGCGTCGTGTCGCGCCGCCGCGCCGCGGAGGTTGCTGGGAAACAGAAGAACGATTGCTTCCGGTTGGGCCGTCTGCGCCGAGCGTGCGCTCTCGCGTATGCTAATATTTCTCCCGTATCGCTGCGCCGCTGGGCCGGACGCTCGCGTCGCACGGCTTCTCCCCCGCCCCGCCCCCGCCCACGCCCGACCCGTCTCCGCCTCGCCCCCGTCCCCGCCCACGCGCAGCCACGCCGTCTCCCGTGTGGCCTTAGCCGGCCGCACAACATCGTGCTCCCGCGTCTGCTGTCCCAGTCTCCACGAAGTCTCTATCGTCCCTCAGCCGTCCTCTCCGTCTTTGCCTCCACCTCCACACTCATTCCCGCCATCTAGCTGCCTCTTTCGTCTTCCCCGCCGTTCCTGCGACCTTCGTGTTCCCTGTTGGGAACGTCCACACTTTACGAAGTCACTATCATTCCTGCCTCCAACCACACAAGAGACCCGTCGCCTTTGCCTCCAGCGCAGAGGTCAGCGTTTCTTCAGGACTTGTTTGACAAACATGTAAAATATATGAATAAATGAAACACGTACGAAGTTAGCAACGAAGATAGATGTACGTGTTGAAGTTCTACGTGTTAATGTAAATAAATGAAAAAAATCACCAATTTGAGCCGGTCAAAGTGACTAGTTTCATTCACCACCTTCGACACCCTTGTGGCATGTAAAACAACACTGCAGGTGTCAGACAAAATTAAATTCCTTTGGTAAAATCATACTGTAACTAGATCTCACATTCCACCGGCAGATATACCAAGACCGACACACGGTGGAGAAAGCGAGTCACACCCAGATATTACAAGGGACGCCCACTAGGCGCGCTTGATGGAAAGATTCTCACAATCAGTGCTATCAGTATACGTCGAAAGACGCATCAGTAAAAACACAAATGCGGAACAGAAGATGACAAATATTCTTAATAAAAATGAAAAAAATCACTCTCATTATGTCGTCTATGCCTTCACTTCACAGCCGCTAGGCAGGCGTTACTGCTATAGCTGTTCTAAGCAGCTGGACGTTTCTATCGATCCTTTACCTTAATACTTGCAAACACCGTGCATTCCTTCTTCTTGATTGTCATCAGCAACACCGGGCAAATACAGTAACTTGATTCTCTTTAACTACATTCCTACAAACGTCCTAGTTTCTATATCATATAGCAAGTTTTTAATTGCGTTTCTTGAGTGTAAAACTACACTGAATGTAATTTTACCATCATTAAATACCCTATTATGTGAAAGAAAGTAAAAATAAATTTCAGATACTTTCTCAATTTGTAAAAATTAAAAATAAAATAGTGTTTAAAATATTTAAAAAATCAAGATAAAGCTGAAGCTTCATCAGGAGCTCAAGAAAACGTTTGCAGATTATACTTCATATATCACATACAGTTTTTAATGATCTTTGACGAAAAATAAATAAAATCAAACTCACTACTATTGTTATATCCCTGAATGGGTTTCTAATAGAATTGTGGTTACTCTCACCGGGAGTATCCTCATCGGGAGTTGATTTCCGAGTTTATCCAATAGATTGAGAAGTACCAGTGGGGTTTTCTTTTTGGTGAAATCCACGTGAAAAGTAAAATGTCCGGTCGGTTGGCTTTTCGTCAGGAAATTTTAGCGTCTGTTTCACTCTCTCACAGATTACAAATAAAAGTGTTTGTAGAGTACGGTAAGAGCTTGGAAACACAAAGCGAAAAAAATTCCGATCGATTCTATTTCTCCCATTGGTTTCGATTCGTTTCCATTCGAATCAATTCAGTTCTATTCGAAGGAATTCGGTTATCGGGAGCGATCAGAAAAGAGTGAAGCGCGCCTCCTCGCCTGAGTGGGCCAATGACCATGATCCGAGCCACTTGGCGGGCGGGCGGGCCGGCTTCCTTCGTCGGGAGGGCATTTCACGGCAATTTGTCCACGTCAGGCCGGCAGTCATAAGCCCACACTTTGATGAAATTCGCATCCAATTGGTCGGGTGGAAATTCGCCCCAAGGGCCGCGGGGGCTGCATCCCGGCTCTAATTTAATGAAAGTGGGGCGCAACTGGGTCGGCGAGGCGGCGGGGTGCGGGGAGCAGGGGTGCGGGGCGTGGGGAGTGCGAAGAGGGGGGCGTGGAGCGAGGGCTGTGGGGTGAAGTGGGCGGGGCCCACTGCTCTCGCCGCCGCCGCCGCCGCACCGTGTGAAGCAAGAGTCATCGAGGCCTGCCGGCTACGGAAATGAAGCGCGGCTCTGGTCCACTCGCGGTTGCTGGACGCCGGTTCCGCCGGGCAGCGGGGGGGGGAGGGGCTGGGCGAGAAGGGGCGGGGCGGCCGGGCAGGGAGTTGGCCTGGGGGCGGCAGCGCCCTCTGTGCCGACGAGCCCCACCGAGGGCCCGAGGGCGCGCTGGTCCGGAGGAACCAGGCCGTAGCTGGCAGTTGAGCAGAGGCGCCAGTGCAGACAGAGCCTTAGGTGGGCGCGGGTCTCGCGGACAAAGGTTATAAACTGAAGGACCCGTGCGGGCAGATGGTAACCCTGAAAATTGTAGTTTTTTTTATTCTACAGGCTTTTCAGAATAAATGTTAGAAACTTCTAGGGTACGGAAGGGAGTCGATGATGACCACTTTCTGGCAATGAACATGTGGTGGAATATTTCATCTAACGAATTTACACACGTTACATTTGTCTCAGATTTGAAGACAACTCATTATGCATAGGTGTTTGGCACATCACGTTCTTACCAGCTAAGGAGATTTCGCGCACCTGCCAAACACCATTATATGGTAAGTTGTGTGACAGAGGCAAATATCACACGGGTAACTTAGTAATACGAAATTTTCCACTATATGTTCATTGGTAAAGAGTGGCAATATGTTGTCTCGTCTACATGTCTTGGAGGTTGATAATATATGTTTTGAGACAGTCTGAATAATTGTTTACTAAAGCTATCAGTGGCCTATGCAGTGCCAATTAATTTGTGGTTCACAGATTGCTCCAAGTTGTCATATTTTTTTACGTAACATTCTTAAACCTCTCACACAAAATTGTTCAATTGCTTAAATTTCGAAAAATGTGCGGTATGTATGTTTTACATTTAAATTTTTCGATTATCTGAAGTGTCTGGAGACGTTATTTGGATTTTGTTGAAATAATATCAGAAATTAAGAAGATCACAAAACAAGAGACTGGCAAAGAAACCAAAACCAAACAAGACAACGCAACTGTGTGGATTGTATTTAGTCATCATGTTGTTTTACGATAATATATTCGATTACTAAGATGTTGAATAAGGATGTAGGGTTCGAATCTTCAGATGTATCATACGCAGAAAAATAACATAGCAGATAATATTGGAAAGTGGGGAAGTCATTAAACATTGAAATGTTTGAATCAAAAACAAGTAAAATCAGAATTACTTAAAATGTATTGTAGCGGCGCAGAATCTACCATTATCTTTACTGGATTGCTTGGATTTCAATTAATGTATTTTGATATAGGGAACAGAGTTTGTTAAATTTCGGATTAATCTGTTAAAAATAATGGCTACAAAAGTAGGAGTAAAGGGAAATAAAAGAACCGAAACCACATTCAATCATAGAGTTGATTGTGGATAACCCTGTATTCTTTTATTTTGAATTTTAATTCTCACAACATACTTAAAAGAGTACAGAACCCTGGGTGACAAAAATAATCACCTGATAATGTTTTGCGTACTCTTTTGAAGTAATACATAATATTATTTTCAATTGTCATTGATAGAATTTTACATTTATTGTTTAATGCTTATAGAGGCGATATGTCTTTAGACACTAGTGTTTACTAGGCAGAGAGAATACTTAAAAGCACATTAACGTTTTTAACCAACTGATCCACCTATGAACATTTAAACTCGCTCAACTCTAAGGAGAACAAAGAGTAACTAGTTTCCAACTACATGTTTCATTTGTAGAACAAATTTAGGAAAAATAATTTATTTTCAATATATTTTTATTTATTTTCAAAATATTTTCAGTCAAAAAAATAAAAATATTGGGGGTTTCCGATACTGAAAAGCGAAAGGGTTGGAATGGATCACACTGTGAACAAAAAGGAGCTGAATAGTCGAAAAGTTTGCCGTATGTTGGCTTCGTTTGCTTGAATGCTTTACAGCAGGGTGACAAGAAAGCCGTGTATTGTTTGGCTGGACAAGGGAAGTGCTCGACTGACGGAGACTGTCCGTACAAGTAAGAGTACATGGGCTGCTTGGTGACCGGCCTTTACCAACGCTCAGCCTGACAACGTAGAACGTCGTGAGAAGGTAGCATTGCCGTTAATTTCGTATATCCTCTCTCCGTAGAGAGATGCTAGTTTTTAGAAAACAAAATTTCAGAGGGTAAATGGGACGATTGGCAGGTTACGAGACTGACGAGCAGAGAGAGAAGGAATCGATCATTGCGATAAGAGGAGGAATTCACTCAGTTGTACGGCTGAGACGACATGAGTGCTTTATGGCAGGGTGATTTGACATTTGCGTTATCCCCCATCCCGATAACGGCTCTCAAGAAGGTGACTGGGTGGACAGGCATATGGCCGGCTTGGCGACCGGCCGTCATCGTCCGGGCTGAGAACATAGCATTGGGAGCGGAGGACAGGGTCACAAGCGCTACGTCTGGACGCGGAGAGACGCAGGTCGAAAGGATCAAGAGCGCGGGTGTGGGGGCTGGCGTCAGCAGCTTGCGGAGAGCGACGGCCTTTGGGAGAGGCGGGGAGCAGCGGTGCTAGCAGGCGGGGAGGGTCCAACCGGTCAGGGTGGGGCTTGGGGATAGGTGGAATAGGGAAGGTTCGGAACGGGACGGAGCGAGGAGGGGATGGAAGGAGGGGCTGAGCAGGGAGGGGTTGGGCAAGGAGAGTGAGAGGGGCGGGGTTGATCAGGGAGGGGTGGGAAAGGAGAGTGAGAGGGAGGGGCTGAGCAGGGAGGGGTGGCGCAAGGAGAGTGAGAGGGGGGTGGGGCTGAGCAGGGAGGGGTGGGACAAGGAAAGTGAGAGGGGGCGGGGCTGAGCAGGGAGGGGTGGGGTAAGGAGAGTGAGAGGACGCGGGGCTGAGCAGGGAGGGGTTGGGTGAGGAGGGGAGGAGGCAAAGCGGCACGAGCGCCGGGGTGGCAGGGAGGCGGGGAGCGCACGGCGAGTGCGGCTCGCGCAGTGTTTGCCGTGTGCGATCGCTTGTCGCGTTGACTTAGCCGGCTGCCGGCGGTCTCTTTGATGGCGCGCGCTCCCTACACTGCAGGTAGATGGACAGGACGGGCGACGCGGTGCGGCGCGGGGGTCTGGGCCAGGGGAAGGGGGGGCGGGGGGCACGGGGGCGGAACGGGGGCTGCGCGGCAAGGGCGGCGGCCGGCGGCCACGCAACGTTGTTTGATGCGCCCGTAATGGCGCTGCCACATGCAAACAAAATAAAGCCGCGACTCATTACGCGGGCGTTCGTTCGCGTCGCTCTGGGTTTGGCACGCAGTAATTACGTTGCGATGGCCATCTTGAGTGAATGATTTGCCGCTTATATTCGGTTCACGCGTATTACTACCTATAATTAGGTGGAATAGGATCAAATTGTAAGAGTTTGAAATCTGTTTATAAATTAGAGATGATAGAATCTTTGGTTTGTACGTCCGTTATTCATACTATCACACAAGTTACAGTTTAGTTTCTATAAGCCATTTAAGTACTATAGAATTATTACTATAAAGAGTTCAGAAACAATAGTTTTTATAATCAACAAATACAAAAGCAAGTTGGTTTGTCGTTTGTAGTGACATTTTCCTTGAAATGAATCTTGCGCTGTTGAATATCTTTTACACAACGGCATGTGCTACTTCACAACCACCAATTGAATATAACTGCAAACCCTGTTGCTGTTTGTCAGTTTGAGAAAAAATTCTAAAGTTACATCATTGAATGGTGATTCTCTTTTAAAACGTTTTAGAATACGACATGGATGTTTTAAAATGTAAATAAAGTTCATTACAAGTAGGTAAAGTAATTGATTTGAATTTATTCCAACTCATTGTTGTGAAGTTAATTACGATAGTATTTATTTAATGTGTTCAATTACCTTGTGTATTTGTTACATGTTTACATGCAATTTTACGTTACGAAAACCAATGTGGCAATTAAAATCAATGTTAAAAGGCAAATTGCGAAAATATTGAATGAAATTTGTGGACACGAAGGAACGTACGGAGAACTCTTAATGCAGTAGTGAAAGTGAAAGTTAATTAAATTAGACGAAACATGTAAATCGCAAATCTTTCTCAGAAAAGTGTGAGGCACCCACTTGTCGAAGATCATTTATGTGACATAAGAAACAAGGTGTTCGGGGAGAGATTTCAAATCAACAAAGAGGACGTTTGCGAGTTCACTAGAGTTTCGATGAGTATACAGTTGTTTCTCATATCCATGTGAAGTGAATGCATAGCTAAAAGTAAAAGCAAAGTTATTCGAGACAATGAATGGTAGACGAAAATATATCACGGGAAACTCTTAAGACATTTATTCTGATAATCGAAAGGTTAAAAATAGATGAAAGTGAAAACATTTAATTAAAAAAGAGACAGCAGATAATACATTGATGGAAATGCTTCATATGAAGTTTATAAACTTGAAGAAAACTTTGTGTTTTATTTTGAATGAAACTTTTTATTCCTTCTTCCTCTTAGCGAGATGTTAGCGGAGAGAGCCTAAAAGAAGACGCAAAGTGCAGAGATTTGTGTAGTTCCACAAGTCGCTCTATCTGCAAGTCACTTGTCCTTATTCAATGGCCTTATTCACATTGTCCTTATACAATGCCCTAGACCCAGGCATTGTATCGGGAAGTTGCCGTGAGGGCAAACTGCGTTCAGGCGGGATACGGATATTGGCCCGAGGGGGTACTTGTACCTCTGAGGGGGGTGCAGGTAAAGGCCACCGCCTAGGTACTCACCCCGGGGTTCGCCAATAAAGTACAAGTGCGAGGGGTGCCATTTGACATGCACGTGTGTGTGTGTGTGTGTGTGTGTGTATTCAAGTGCAGTTTCACCGGGAGAGACGGCTCAGGGCATTGCTATCACTGCAACTGCTATCACTGCGGTCCCTCTGACCGGGAGGTCCTAGGTTCGTGTCCCGACAGCGGCAGGATTTTCGACACTAGCTTTTCAGCTAGGTCGAATTCAGTCGCTGTCTGGAGGAGAATTCTAGCGGCCGGCTGCTCTGATCGGTAGTTTTCCGTGGTTTCTCCGATCAACACCAGGCGAATGCCGTAGCAGTACCTTAACAAACGGGCCACAGACCGCGCGCGATCTTTCCTTCCTCTTCCTTATCCTATCCTCACCCCTTACACACACACACACACTTACACTAACATGCACTACACTACAACACATGCCGGGAGACCGGTCGGGAGCTTAGAGTTTGTCCCGGCTGGGGCGGTGCCCCGCTGGTGGGAAATACCTGGCTGAGGGGAAACTGCTAGTCGACGGTAGGTCGGCGCCGGATCTCGCCATCCAGCGGGGAAAAGATCACCGCCACTTCTCGAGGAAAGATACGCACTACACTTACGGGACTAATGACCTCTATAGTTGACGCGCCCGAAATCACGAATCAATTAATCAATCAAAAACTTGCAGTTTCTTTTCCACTCGCGAGACTTATACGAAATGTTACCTCGCAAACCAAAATACTATGTCGAATACCACAGTCGCGTCATATTTTGGTCTAAAAGCGTGAATCAATAAAATGGAAGTAGCCTCATAATTCTTATTCTTGCCTGTTAGTACTAAATTATGAATACATCATGCTAGATGAATTCTCATTTACAATGTTCACATTGAATGAACGTATTACATTAAATTCCACTTCACCTTTGCACGCGTCACCCTATTTTAAGCTTGCGTAACCCAAACAGATCATTTTAACATTAATTTTTAATTTAATGTTGTCTGAAAAAAATACGACAGTTCAAATAAATTACGTTGATTCGTAGAAAAATCTTGATACTTTACTTAAATAGGAATCAATTTTTGACAATCAAAGATATAAGCTGTAAGACGAAGTGTCCTTTTCGTCAAGGTCTTGTGAAAGTTCGTGACAGTGCTCCACCGAACCGATGAAAGCGAAGGGTGAACCCATTGTTATAAAACTACGGCCCATGTGAGCAGGGATCTTCTGTATACTAGTATAGCTTGTATTTCTCAAAAGCACAAAGCACCCGGAAGGAAAGAATATCGCTAAACCCGCCCGTTAAAAATTGTTCTTGAAGCAGGAAACTGTTGAAACAGCCGTCTTTTATTACGCTCGCTTTTTCTGCTTAAGTTGTTACCTTCCCCCAGCGCGGCTGCCGGCAGTTTCCGGCAACTTCCCTCGAATTCATCACCGCGCGAACCGTTGAGGGATTCGCCGTTTGTCCGCGTCCCGCCTGAAGTATCCTCGTGTTAGCGGGGCGCTCCATTTCTTAGCGGAGGGGAGAGCGGTCGGTGTCCGTTCGGGGCGCGTTCCGAATTAGCGGGCCTAACGCCCCCGTTCGTCCACTTTTCGAGCCGGCGATCAATCAGCCCCTTCCCCCCCTCCCGCGTCCACCCCCCCACAACTTTCCGCGCGTAGTCGACGACGGCGCCGCGGCAGCAGCGGCTCGCGGAGTTTGGGAGCAGCTAATGAAGGTGCGTCAACTTCCCCATGGAATGCACTTGAGTAGCAAATTTTGCAAGTTTAAGGTGCCCGAGTTTATCAACAAGCGTATTATCCTGTAATCCGCCGTGTTGTTCCCGAAGTTTTAAGGAGATAAATCCAATGCTTAGCGGGGTCGATATCTTGAGCGGCGATAGCTCTTCGTGTTTTGCTTCTTCAGGACGTTCCCGTCCTCGCGCAGAACGTCTTTGGAAAGCCGAATGAGGACTTTTGTTCGTAGATTCTTGAGGAAACGTTTTGAAGGGGAATTAAAGTCTGAACGGTATTTATATATTAACTTTTGAAGATATAAGTGATCAGTGCAAGCTGTAGGGCAGTTGGTGCTACGTTGCCGAACTGAAATATTGTATTCTTAAAGTGGAATAAGAAAGGAAGTTAGTTACTTAATATGAAGGAAATTTAAAAAAAGTATGTTTTAGATAATTTGTGATACAATGCTGATAATATAAGAGAATATTAACCTTATTGATGACAGCGATTATAAAAGGGTTTTTCAAATAAACAGCGGTTACCTAACGTAATTAAATTCTTCAGTCATCAATATTTAAAATTATATCCAAGTTGTGGAATTGTAAAATTTGTACTGAGAAATAAATTCACTTTAAGAAGTGTTGGATTTCCTGTGTAAGATGAATTGACGCATTTTTTAAAGGAACAAATTCCTTTCTCCTAACTATAAACAAAGTAAAAAAATACGAAAATTTAAAAGTAATCGTTCATATTTTTTATTGAACACGATGAAAACGTATTTTTCTTCAATTTCTTTTTAAAATAGAATTTTTAATAAGTTTTAAGGGGATAGATACTGCTCGTTCTTTAACAAATGATTATGCTGGCGGAGTGTGCCTCTGCAAACTAATTTTGAATACACAGCAAATCTTAGACCAAGGAGATATCATTGTTCCAAAAATACTAATATCTTTTTATTGTCAAATGTGGAAATTAGACTCTATTGTAAATCAAAATATAAGTACCTGTAACACTGCTGTATGTAGTGAAATTATTGTACTGAAATGTACCAACAATGCCTCGTCATAGACTATTACGAGATCGTTGATATCATTCACCTTAGGACGGTTATAATCGTGACCCGTTCCGAATTTATAGTAAAATTTTGGGCGCCAGGAACAGGTTACGTTAATTAAAACCAATGCTTCGACAGCTAATTTTAACAAATGGATAAATGTCCGGCTAGCTGGGTCAGTGGGTCCCGTTAGGGATAATCGCTATCGCCTAGATAGCCGATTACTTGATCTGCCAACTATACAGTATGGCGAGGAATCTGAAAGGGAATAATTATCTATCTCTAACTACTTAACAATTGTGATTGACCAAATGAAAATCTTTTGATTTCCAAAAGAAAAATTTAACAATTTATTTACTTCTATTGACAATTGTTTTGTCTTTAGGTCATGACCTCGTTTTAAAATAATACCTTTGTACTGCAGTACTGATCTAAAGTCTTGATCTACGACGCCCCGCAGTATCTTCCGACTTGAATGCAGATGAACCCAAGTCCATCTTCTTTCTTCCGATCTTGCGATACTGCCGACGAATCCAGCCCTCACTACCTAGAATATCTATTGGTTCTTACGTGATATTTAGTGTTCCTAATCCTCCCCAACTAGTGGTAAAACATTAAAGTCCAACGCCGCAATATAAAAGAAACTTTCAAAGTCCTCATCGAATTTACCTCTGCCCATCAACTTTCAGAGTCCGAAAAACTATTGAGTCTTACGTCAAAACTTACAAGTCCCACTCCCCTGATGTTAACCTCGCGAGCGATCACTCGACGACCTCTATCAGAATGTCTTTTCTCCACCGTTTTTCCGCCCTCAACGCTTCGGTATCCGTCCTTCGTTCCTTTTTTAAAAACAAAACGACAAAATTCGACAGTCTATTCTCCCTTAGCCAATCCATTCATCTCTTATCAAACCGAGTAGCCACGCCCTCGATAGTCATTCCTTTTCAGACCAATCCCACATTATTTTATATGTCTTTCTAGCCAGCGCCCCCACCTATTCAAGGCCTGAATGTAGTTTGTTGACCTTGCCAACCACTACGCCGGCGTTGCTAAGGCTGTATATTGCCATTTGCAGACCCGTTTACCCAACCCATTTACAGCCAATGTTATTGACAAAATGTATAATATTTTGGTATATCACAGTACCAAAAATAACCGAATCACTTCTCCCCAACCACGCCATGCATCAATTAAGGATTTCTTTTGAAAGGAAAACAAACAGCAACGCCCAGCACTTCTCCCTTGAAATTATTAAAAAGAGTTTTTCATAGAAGACTGAAGCTGCGACCAATTCAAAACTTTAGTGTTTTGGGAAATTTTATTGCATTATTACTTTAATTTACTCAGAACTATTATGGGCAGGGAGAAAATGTGGCTTATTTAAACCATTCAAAGGACTGCCTCTATAGAGAAGTCAGAGATTAAAGGAAATGCCTTTACGAGGTTACTGGCGATACAACTTTTGGCGAATCTACGAAAATTCGACAGGGAGTTGTTTGAAATTGTTGAAAAATGGTGAATTTGAAATTAAAAACGTTTTAAAATTGTCTGTATACACACACACATACAGGGCTTGATTTCCGGGGCAACACACCGGAAACGCCGTTTCGGTATCTCTTCGCGTATGAATGGTACAGAGAAAAACATTGGGTTAACAGATGCTTTATTACTTTCACTTTTAGATGAACCAACGTAGACCAATGCAAAATGTATAAACACATTTCCATTCTGAAAAGATTTGAAATTCTTAGAAAGATAAATGTAATTTTGTGTACTTCTTTTCATTATGTTAATATGTGAATAACCGATAATAGGAAACTTCTAATATTTTATCCCAGTAAATTTCTGACCTGCGAAATATCACATAAGTATGGAATTCTGAGAACTTTTATAAAATGCGCATTGTTATTTTCTCGGTACATACTGTATGACACCTGAATTTATTTAAATTAAATAGAATTAATTAACACGCAGAGAATGTATGATTAATTAATTAATAAGTGCCTCTTCATGTCTAAATATATATATCAAATAAAATGAGAAAGTGGTAGAAAAAGGTAATCATTATACGAAGTTACGATTAATTACGACATGAATTAATTTAAATAATTATTATAAAGGTTATTTACAATTATTAATTGAAAAATGTATAAACAAAATCAATAAATTTCTATAAAATTAATCTCATTATTCGTGCTCAAGACTTTAATATGAATAATTTTACTTTTGCCTGCTTCATCATACATACAAACTTTTAAACAAATAAACTTATTTACATATTATAGACATATTCATACATACAAACATACATACGTACACACATCATACAAAGACCTAGGAACCCCCGCATACACACGAGACTGCACTCATAATCTTATTCAGACAAATATGGATAAACATTTTTACCTAACCCTACAATATGACTTATAATAATTAATACATTTCTAACACGTAAGACACTCGTTGACATAAATCAATAAATACCAACGTTTGTCAGAATATCTTATAAAAGACGTTTTGAAGTAGCGAAACAAACAGAACGAAATGAAATCACTTCACTTCACTGCGCCTCATAACACTTTACCTAAATATTATTAGCTCAATACTTTTTAACTGTAGACTACCCATAATTGCATCTTTCACTTCACTTCACTACAGGTTTTCACCCTATTGACTAATTTACTATATTTTTTTTCTAAAACCACGCGCTGAGCAGGAGCCTTTAATAAGCAGGTCCATTTAAAAATATAGATAGTAGACAATTTCTTCAGTTATTTATTTCATAACAATTTAATTTTAATCTTACGTCCATGTTTTCCCAGTCTTCAATTTTAGTTCACAGTCGTCAAGCTTTAAATTTCAGAAACATTAAAAACATTTTTTGAAAACTTTTAGGCATTGTAAACAATATATAGGCTTCCCCGACGGGTCACTACAAACCAGATATGTGATATCTTCTGTTGAACTTAAAAATCATGTTATATGGAAAAAACAATAGTTTTATTTATATATGTTAATTATCTAGAACTCAACTTCGGCGAAGTTATACATTTCGAAATTAAGATGAAATGTATTATGTCATAGACCTGAAGATGGGTGGGGCGCAAAGCTCTCAAAAAGTCATTGAAGATGGGAATACATAGACGTAAGATTAAAGTTGAAGGCTGAGAAACACATAAAATTAAAATTAAATTGTTATGAAATAAAATAATTGAAGAAATTGTCTGCTGTCTATAACTTTAAAGGGACCTGTTCATAAGAGATACATTACTACTAAAGAAGAAAAGACAAAATTGAAGAAAACGTTGGAGGAGGAAGTACCTCGAAGGAGTAACCTAAAAGGCGATTTTAGGTGGACGGATATCATGTTCTAGAGAGCGATGAACACCACCCCCTCCCAGGATATAATATTCACTACACCTACAAAATTAGCAGCGCCCCAGACGCACAAAGTAGTCCATCTATCAGCACAATCCCACTTTTTCTTCACTCCAAGGAAAACCCTCACCAATTCCCGCATTCGCTTTCTGGGTGCGAGAGTGTGTGTCGCCTCCTCCGCGTGTTCACCACAACCAAAGTTCTAGTGAGCATCGAGGATCACGCACGGAGGCTCCCTCACGCAGCATCCCGCTCCCGATTTTCACAATATTTAACGAGGGGTCTTTAAAAAGTTCATTTATTCTTTTAAGCAAAGTGGAAGACTTGATTGGAAGGATATGAGTCAAAAATATATTTACTCGAAAAATTTTAATCAGATTTTCCAATATCAAGTTCCATCGACGTCTGCTGAAGGAGTTAGGAGATGAAAAACGCGCCCATAGAGAGTGGGAGCCGAGCAGCGGAGACGGGACGAGCGAGGGACGGGGGCAAGAGCGAAGGGGTGGGGAAGGGGTCGGGTGGGGGAGCACCGAAAGGGTGACAGTGCAAGAGGGCGGAGGAATTTGTCAGAGGAAAAGGCGATTTAAGGATCAGTAAGAATAGCGAGGATGTGGTATGATAGGGGTCGAGTAAAGTAATTGGGAGAATGCGAGAGAGAAAGATGGGTATTGGAAACGACGATGCAATAATTAGAAGAGAAGAAAATGGAGTAAAAAGATGAGTGAAGTGTGAGAGGAAAATACATTGAGAATACTGGAAATGGATGAAGCGCAGTGGAGTTAGAATGTGAATGATGTGGAGATGGAGTGTCGATGTGGGGTTAAAAGGCGAATAGACTGCAGGCACAAATGAGGTGAAATTTGGTGACGGAGATCATCAGGCAAAGTGAGAATCGGGCGAAGGAAGAGTGGGCGAGTGAAGAGGGATTCACTGAGAGAGGTAGCTAATGTGGGGAAATGCGGTGAATGCGGAGCGGCGTGGCAAGAGGGGAGCGGGGCGGCTTTCGAAGGATGATCGTTGCGCGCGCAGCTATGCGACCATTTGGCTCTCCCCAGCCACCCCGTCGCCCCCGTCGCCCCCGTCGCCCCGTCGCCCCCGTCCGCCCCCGTCGCCCCCGTCGCCCCCGTCGCCCCCCCGTCGCCCCCGTCGCCCCCGTCGCCCCCGTCGCCCCCGTCGCCCCCGTCGGCCCCCGTCGCCCCGTCGCCCCCGTCGCCCCCGTCGCCCCCGTCGCCCCCGTCGCCCCCGTCGCCCCCGTCGCCCCCGTCGCCCCCGTCGCCCCCGTCGCCCCCGTCGCCCCCGTCGCCCCCGTCGCCCCCGTCGCCCCCGTCGCCCCCGTCGCCCCCGTCGCCCCCGTCGCCCCCCGTCGCCCCCGTCGCCCCCGTCGCCCCCGTCGCCCCCGTCGCCCCCGTCGCCCCCGTCGCCCCCGTCGCCCCCGTCGCCCCCGTCGCCCCCGTCGCCCCCGTCGCCCCCGTCGCCCCCGTCGCCCCCGTCGCCCCCGTCGCCCCCGTCGCCCCCGTCGCCCCCGTCGCCCCCGTCGCCCCCGTCGCCCCCGTCGCCCCCGTCGCCCCCCGTCGCCCCCGTCGCCCCCGTCGCCCCCGTCGCCCCCGTCGCCCCCGTCGCCCCCGTCGCCCCCGTCGCCCCCGTCGCCCCCGTCGCCCCCGTCGCCCCCGTCGCCCCCGTCGCCCCCGTCGCCCCCGTCGCCCCCGTCGCCCCCCGTCGCACGTGGAGCTGCCGTCACACCCATCACCCCCCGTGGTCGCCGACCTCCTCGCCACCCCGTCTCCGCCTCCCCCCGCAACTCCCGTCGCCACCGTCGTTCGCGGCGCCGCCGTCCCCTCCGCCGCTGCTTCTCGCCTGAATAAAGAACGCCTAAAAGGCATTCTGTGTTCTGTCGCGTAGCACTGCGCGCCATAGACGTCCCCGGTCGCGCTCGCGTGGCTGCGGCTCCGCTGCGCTCTGCTCCGCGCTCGGCGCCGCGCGCGCCTGCGATCTTCCCGTCGCTCGCGGCCCCGCCGCAGTTACGCCCGCAGCGGCGCCGACCCCTCCGCCCGCCCCGCCCCGCCAAGCCCCGCCACACCTCGCCTCGTCCCGCCTCGCCCGCGCGGTTCCAGATTACTCATTTCCAATGCGCGCAAGAATTGAATAGGAAACTACGCGGCATCTGGCCGTGAGAAAGGTGTCTCTGGTTTCGCTACTTTCCTACGAACTCCGAAAATATTCTGTTTTCAAAGTTTCTATTTTAACTGAAAATGCTAATGCGTACTTGATTGTCTCATTCCGCCTTTTCCTCATAGTGCGCGTAGCGACTAAATTGCCAAGCACAGTGGGTCACTGCTTAAGAGGCCTCTAACATCATGTCACAACACGTTTCCGTCGATGAGGACGCCCGCCGTTAAATATTTGATATTTACCGTGGTGTTATTAAACAGCAACATTTTTTACATTCACCGGTATGTAAAGAATTGTTCCACTGTACAAATATGTTATACTATATAAATATGCTATATGTTATTGCAGTATTTGTGAAGACTGTTTTTGTTAAAATATTGAATTTATTGTAGTGTTATTCAAGAGTATTATTTGTTGTTTTCAACTGTGTGACCCGCTACTTTTTGGGGAAAAAAATGTGTGGTTTGATCAATGGAATGTTTGTTGCTTGAAGCTCATAGTTTTATTTCGTTGTTTTTATTTTGTAGATAATATGGTTCAAGTTATTTTAAAATTAAAATAAACTACATTAATAAATTAATGCAAAAACCTACAATGCGGGCAACTTATGCCGAAAAAAACAGTAAGCATCTTCCGGCGAGCTGAGGCGTCGTCATCTTAGGAAGTGCTGCCGGAGACCGTGCTGAGATACTGCCGCTTCTGCAGCACATAACATCCTAAATAAATGATGCTGGAAGTCGTGTCTATCGGCAGGAATGCATTCATAGTTCTTCGAGAACTTATTTTGAGGTACTTATTGAAGCAAATCACGAGGATTTGCGATGTCTTTTTCAATCGACCGTCGAAGATCACATGATCTTTCAATTAGCCCCAAATTAAAAGTTATGAATGGCCTAGATCTAGGAGGCCACAACTCACGATTATTAATCGATCGTCACTATATACAGTGCCCAAAATTTCATGTATGGAGGAATTATATCAAAGAAATGTATTCTAAAGAATATTATCTGTTCTGAAAAAAACAGAATCTCCCTTGAAGATTTGGAATACTTTCTTTGAACACTGGGTTATCGGGATCTCTGCTGCTCATATTCCGCGACAAAAGGTGTCTTCCCTGTGTAATTAACTTATAACCAGTATAAGCGACCGAGGAAACTAATTTGACTATCTCTACGATTATTACATCCGGAATTCATTTGAGGAAGATATAAAATGGGTATTTGTTTTGTATTCTTGTATTACAGATTTGGTTTCTGCACAGCTAGAATTTGAATAGGGCTGGTGTTTGCCTACAACATGAATAAAAGTTGGGGTACAGATATGTATCATGGTTTGTCGTAGTTGCTCTAACGTCAAATTCTTTTCAATTGCTTGATGCATACCATGGTGTATTTGTTCTCCCCGCCTGCATTGCGCGTCCCACGCTATACCTCTTTACACCCTACCCGATGACTATCCTCCCGCTTTCCCTTCGCTTAACATACCCCTTCTAGACTTGCCTACTTCCTAATACAGACTAACCAGTCTTGACGGACCTGTCTCAACGAACAAGCCCAATACCACGAGCTAGACCTGCTTCCATCATTCTCCTTGCCTCATTCTCCTGGCCTCATTCTCCTTTCTTGTTCCACTAGTCATCTCGTTTATATGGCAATTCCCTCTTATTCCGTGGAGTTGTTTACCCTTACGCCATGCTATATCTCGCCTTGGCTTTTCTCACCTAGTTGCTCCCAATGCATATCGCAATCGTTTATGTTCCAAGTAACTAATCCACTTTTCGTTTTGATTTTCTGTTTCTTTATGCTGATTATTTATATCACATACGTTGCTCTTTGTCATTAGATGGTCTTTGTGTCATTCCACTTTGCGATACTTTTTTCTTGATTTATCCTTTCTACGTATAATTCCTTTGCGTGGTATAGCTCTGCCCTAAATTATGTTGTCACTCCTCATTTCATCACTTTACTCTCATTCTGCATGCGCCGTCCAGTCATCCGGACAAATCACGCACGGGTTTCCTTTCATAGCCTTACCTAGCTGCGTAGTACGCCCCACTCTCCCCTAGGGTGTAGCATTCTTTCGCATAACCTCGCTCCACGTCACATAATTCTCGCTACATTGTTGCGCCCCTCGTCGTTTCACGCACAGAAACTCTGGGCCCCTTCTAATTTCAGGGCATCTGATGACAGTCCCTTGTTTCGCCACGTCTAATTTTGCCGCACTTCGCCTGTTCGGAATTTCTTCCTCCTGTAAGTTAACTGAGCTCTTCCTTCTTTATTCCTTCCGTGCCCTGCACTCATGGTGATCCACGATCGTGTCGTAATTAGCTTTCCGACACATAGTCCCTGTGCGCCCATCCGTGATTGTCAATCACGGCAGGAAAGCTCATCTATTATTTCTACCCTTTTCCTCATCTCAGAAGATACGCCTCCACTTTGCTCATGATTTCAAAGTGTTACAGCATGTGAGACGCCAGATGGCCTCGTTCGGCCAGCGTTCGTGCGCCGTTCCTTCCGCACTGCCCTTCCCCTCGTCAACGGTCGCCCTCCCCCGGCCCAAGGCGTCATGGGCGTCGCGAAGCGCGGAGTTGTGGAGGTGAGGGGCGTTGGACGTGGGATGTAGAAGTGTAGCGTGGGGCGTTACGAGTGGCGGGTGGAGGGCGGCGAGGTGGGTAGAAGAGTGGGTATGGAGGGTAGAGACGTGGGTATGGAGAGTAGAGGCGGGGTTGTGGATGGTGGAGTTGGGGACGTGGAGGGTGAGAGGCGAGGACGTGGAGGGTAGAGTTGAGAATGGGGAGGGTAGAGACAGGGACGTGAAGGGTAGAGAGGGGGACGTGAAGGGTAGGGACGGGAACGTGGAGGGTAGAGACGGGGACGTGGAGGGTAGAGGCAAGGACGCGGAGGGTATAGGATTGGGCGTAGCGGTTGAGTTGGTGGCGTGGAGGGTTTAGGCGGGGCCGTGGAGGGAAGAGGAGGAGGGACGGGCGTTGTTGCGTAGGGGTGTTGGTGCGTGGTGGCGAGGGGTGTGGTGAGCGTGCGCGTCCGACGTTGCCAGCGCGTATGAATTCGAAATGCGTCGCCCCTCCTTCCCTTCCACCCCGTGGATAAACTCCCCTTCGCCTCTCTTCCTCGCCCGGCACCCCGTCCTCCCCGGCTCACAGTCCTGGCGCTAACGAAGCTCGAGAAAGGCGACTCCCGTTTGACTTCTCCCCTCGTCGCCTTTCCCTTTTCCTCCCTCCCTCCCTCCCTTACTTCCCCATTGACTCTCCCCCGGCTCTCTTCCGCTGCTCGCGCATCCCCGCCCACTTCTCTTCCCCTTCGCAGCATTGCGTTAAAATTCTGTAACGTTGTTTACAGCGGTTAATTTTGAATTTTACTTTTAATATCCTCTTAACGGGACGAGCGGCCCGGGAGCGACGGGGAGGGACGTTGAAGTGTTCGATTCTCTAGCGGAGGGGGACAGCTTGGCCGAGGCGGTCGGGGGGAAGTGGCGTAATGGAGGGTTGATGAGGGCGGGGGCGGTGGCGGGGGCGGGGTGGGACAGGGTGCTCACGTGGACGCGCAGCTGCGTTTCATTCCTCCGGGCTCGGCGCGTCCGGTGGCCACGCCGGTGCAAAGGGATGTGGGTTCGCTTTCATGTCGGTGCTCTAATGTGAAGTGGGATTCCGAGAACCGATGCGACGCTGGCGGGAATCTGAATTCCGGTCTCTTAGGGACCGCAAAAATAATAATTCTTGGGCGGCTAAAATTCTGTATAACGAAGGAAATCGGATTGCACGGTTCGTTACTCACATGTGCGAAATGAATTAATCAGTTTTGGAGGTTATACGAAGTCTATTGGGAGGCATTTGGGAGATTACTTCAGAAATAACAATGGAATAATTTATTTACTTTTTATAGAGTATATTTCCTATTAAACTTAGTCAGTGTTGATAATTATTAAATATTATATTATGGATGTACTTCTTTAGTGAAGAATTGCACTCAGTTTTTGTTAATGTTTACTTGTCACATGCTTACGATTCGACCGTTCATAGGTAGATCTCTTCTGAGCTTTCAGCGTGTACTGCCAATTATTGTTTTGTTATATTTTCGAATGTTTAGGTCTGCAATTCTGTAATATAATATTATAATAACCATCAGTACTTTCAGACATATTCGTTAGCAATATACACGTCTCTTTCAATCTATGTATACAGTTTGCATATATAGTAAATCCTCGTTAGTGCGAACTCGCTTAACAGGAATTTTGCCGTAACACGAACAAAATTTCAGTCCCGGCAAGGGATTACGGAACTACGGACATTTATAATACTCGGATAACACGAAATTCTATAAAACGAATTCCGATAATTTTGGTCCTTTGGAATTCGTGTTAATGAGGCATTACTTTATTATAATTTATACATTACTATTATGCATACTACTACTCTCACGATTCGATAAATGTGTCCTTATTCTCTTTCAAGTCTTTTTACTCTCTATTTTCATTACTTTCATTCAATTTATTTCACTTTGACGAAGAGTTTTCTTGATCTTCCCTGTCTTTGTAGTTTCAGTTACCTTTGAAAAATTGCTGATCTCAGAAATAATCTGCAAACGCATTGTAGAATTATACTTTGTGTCACTTATGCAATCATACTGTTTCATCGATACAACCAGTAATATAAATACTTTGAACCAAATCGTTTACTCTTTGCTACATTAACAGATAACAAAAAGCAGAGACATAACAAACTGTCGCTGTGTTCTCAATGCTTAAGTAATTTTTCTAAGCAGTGTATTAAATTGCTTACGTGACATTTGAAAAGAATTTTACGTCATACCGGAAGAAGACTACAAAAATGGTCGAAACATAGCAATAACTTTTAATTTAAAATAGTTTTGTAATTGCTAATGAATATCGGTAAAAGTTTAATCGTTAATAATATATTATTTTATTTTAATTCCTTAAATGCAGATTATCATGAGTAGAAGAGAGTTTTATGAAAAATAACAATTGATGATACCAACCAGATGATCCCAAGGGGCTTACGGACGCGTTGCGTCAATTGTAGACGCAAGAAATAAGAAAAAAATTAATTACTAGAAATTTATATTCAAGATTTTAGCCGGTGTTTAGTAAACAACGAACCGAAGCTGAGTTCAGAGTTTCACTACAGAAATACATCCGCAGGTCATTTACACATATTATTATGAATGATTTAGTCACTTGTTTAGGCGTGTGAAATAGTCATACAATATTAAAGTTTGAGATAGTTTACTATGCACATACGTCCTGGATTCAATATGAAATACAAAAATTGCATTAGTAAGCTCGGTGCGAAATTGGAAGATGATATTTATTTTCTGTGAGAAGCACCTAAAATCACTTCATATCATGATGTTTCATATCATGATTCTTCACGAATTATTGGAACTAAAGGATATCTTGTAAGAAGTTATTTTGGACAATAAACCAAATATATTCTAGGGAAGATAAAATTGGCAATAATGCTAAATGTGAATCCTGAAAACATTTTTTTTAGATTAATGAAGGTATTTAGGTTTTGTATCCTTGTAACTTTGTCTTTGTCACCCCTCCATTGTAAACATTTAAAGTATATTCATATTTCATTATTCCATGTTTATTACTGATGTAAATGTTCGTAGACGCGTAAAACACTGTCAATTCTATTTATTCGTATTAATCAATTTTCATTTCTCATTTGACTATATTGAAACGATTTTTCTGCAATTACTATGTTGCACGCATATTTTGTTTTTACATTTAAATGAAGATAAAAATCAGGCATTTTAAAATTATTTTTGAAAAATCAGAAATAATATCCTGCTTTATATTCCAAAAAATTATGGAATATAATACTTCTCCACAAAACGAAATTATACATTTTCACATACATTTTCTCAGATTTTGTAAATCAATCTGGAACCGCCTCATGGACAATACGTAGCTTTGTATTAATATCTACATTCATCCTTACGTTTCAAGACAGTAATCTTTTAGTATCCTGTTAACGACCGACCTTTTGTAAAGAAATGTAGTTGTAAATACAGTATCTTTTGTGATACTCAACATGCAAAAAGTGGAAATAAACATTTGTTCATCATTCAATGCAAGCCACGTCTTGAGTTACTATTCAATGGCCTCCTCCTGGGTATCGATTTGTTTCGGAAGATGGTGATGGGCGATAAAATCCGCCGCAAATTCGTCTCGTCCAGCGCGCACGGCACGTGCAGTGATGAGGATCCGGCGCGGCGGCGCGAGCGGGGGCGGGGCGGGGCGGAGCGGGGGCGGGGCCAGGGCGGGGGATGTGTCGTCGGCGCGAATGCACACGGCGCACATAAAACGGGGAATCTCCGCCGCCTGATCCCTCCGTGGGAAGTGACTGGAGTGGCCGAAGCATGAGCCACACGCCCATGAAGAAGCCCCGGCGAAATCTCTTGATCACCGCAGAGGCCCTCCCCACCCGCGCCCGGCCCCGCGCTCACTTCCACCCCACCCACCCTTAACAGCGCTCCCGGCCACACACGCTTCCCGGACCCTCCCGCGCCTCCTCCCTCGTCCTGTCCTGCCCCCACTCCTTCCTCCACCCCTCCCCCATCCCTCCCGCGCCACCCCCGCGCCACCCTCGCGCCTTTTCCGTGGCCTCCCCCCCTCCGCGCCTCCTGCCGCATGCCTCCCACACCTCCTATCGCGCTACTTCCCGCATCCTTCCCGCGCCTCCTCCTCCGTCCTCTCCTGTGCCCTGTCCCCCACACTATCCCCCACCCTTCCCGCGACCCCTCTAGAGCCCCCTCCCGCGTCCTCTCCCACGCCCCTCCCGTCTTCCCTCCCGCCTAACCTCCCGCGCGTCACTCCCACCCCTGCTGTTGCGGCCCTTCCCGCGCTCCGTCCCGCCTCATCTCCCACGCCCTTCACATACACCCTCGCACGCCCCTCCCACACTCCCTCTCGCCACTCCTCCCGCGACGGCGCGCCCCCACGTCATCACCGACTCATTTCTCGCTGTCAGCCGCGCCTCTCTTCCCGCACCTTGATCCCGCTGCCACCACCGCCCCAATCCCGCTTCCTCCTTCCGGCGTACCACTGCCCCTCTCCTGCCATTTTCGCCTGAAGCGCGCTCCCTGCTCCGTCGCCACTCGCGCCACCGACCACGTTCCCGCCATCCCCCTCCCCCTCGCCATGGCTTTGGCCTGCCTGCCTCGGCGCGTGGCGCGGGCGCCGGCCGACCGCCCCGCCCAACGGCCGACTGGCGCTCCATATGCTGGCGGTGCCCGGCGGCCATTACAACGCGGCCGTTACCCCGCCGCGCCCCGTGCCCTCTGCGCCGCGGTCGCGCGCCGAATCTCCACCCAATCTGGGTCGGCGGCGGTGGGAGCTGGCGGGTGGAGGCTGTGGGAAGGCCGTGGCGGATATGGCAGCGCTGCGTGTGACGGGGTGGACGCTGATGACGGAGTTAGACGAAAGATGAAAAGTGAGGGATAGAGGAAAAGGAAGCGATGAAGTAAGGTTAATAGACACTATAGAGAACTTGGGAAATTAGGGAGTGAGCTTGGAGGGTGCTGACGAGAAATGGGCTCCTAGATCGTTGGCAAGGTTATTGGAACTGGAGATTAAGATCACTTAGCTGAGGTGGGAGAGCGGCGGAGGACAGCAACAGCAATAAAGGCAGCAAAGGCAGACAAGGCTGCAAGATTTACGAGAATGGCAAGAGCATTAAAAAACCAATACGGTAATGTTGACAAGAAGGACTAAAATTGCTGAGACGATACGGACAGCACAGAATGCTGCTAGCGAAAAAAAGGATGAGGATCGCAAGCAAACCTATGAGACTTATGAGAATGGAAACAAGGGTGAATGCCGCAAGGGCGTTGGTTAAAAATAATGGCAATGTGGAAAGGACGGCAAGAATAAAACTGCCATCGAAGGAGGCAGGTGAAGGTGAATCGAAGGAGAGGACACAATGTACACAAAACCAGAGACTAAAATAAGGAGCACAACAAGAGTGAGAACATGTGTAACTTGCGAGACAAATTCGCCAAGTCGACGACATCAGCCAAGAGATTGGCCACAGATTAAGCACTCCACGAGGAGACATCTACACCGCTCTCCGGAACCTAAAAGATGTAACTTCAGTTGATCTTTTGCTGTTGTTTTTTCAATTTACTTGTACTTGTGAGTTACCGGAGATTATTCCTTAGAGAGAAGGTTGCATCTTAAGTAGAAATAGTCAGAAACTAAAAGAAGTAAGATAATTCTCACGTCTTCAATTGCCATGCATTTATTAAAATGGGAGTTTTATACGGTACTAGCTACCGCCCTGCTTTGGCTCGGGTGCGCGTTCGATCTCCAGCAAATCGATGTGGATTTGAGGAGGACAACGTGCACCATCTACAGCAGAGTTCTCGCGTTTTCCCTACCCCTCATTCCACCATTGCTCCATCATCATTCATCTCATCTGCGGATCTTCACTCATGAGTCTCAATGAACTCAGCTTTTGAAGGGCTTCTACATCCCAATTGATGAATTAACTAAAATGTTTGTAGCCAAAAGTTTAGTGTTCCCGAGAAAAGCTTTTCAGACTTGTAAGGGGTGTACAGCAATCGAGCAGCAGTGGACTGATTAATTGGTCGACTGATTAATCTGGTCGACTGATTAATTGGTATTGGAGGTGGCACCGATCTTCCCCGCTGATGGCGAAATCCCGTGCTGACTTACCAGTGGGTTTGCGGAATTTTCCAAACCAGGTATCTCCCACCAGCGGAGCACCGTCCCAACCTAGACAAGCTGTCATCTCCCGACATGTATGGTAGTGTCAGTGCAAGTGTGTATAAGGAAGGGGTGAGGATAGTACAAGGAAGAGGAAGGAAAGATCAAACGTGATCCGTGGCCCGTTTGCTAGGGTCTTACTCCCGCATTTGCCTGGTTTGATCAGAGAAATCACGAAATACTTCCGATCAGAGTAGTCGGCCGCTGGAATTCTTTTCCAGACAGCTTCAGTTGAATCGTCTGGTCGAGGAGGAGCAGACCGGAGGTCAGCATTGGGTAGTAGCAATGGAAGCGCGTGGTGGCGGTAACATGGCCGGTGGCAAGACCGGTGTGGGGGCGGGAGCGGGGGCGGAGCGGGGGCGGAGCGGGGGCGGTGGCGTGGGCGGGGGCGGAGGCGATGGCGGTGGCAAGGCCGGTGTGGGGGCGGGGGCGGGGCCGAACCGCTCGACCGCGTCCCGAGAATGCCGGGCACGTCATCGGCTCCTCGCGCCGACGTGGTCGTGCGTGCGCGAAATTTGGCGAAAGCGTCTTTTTCGATCCTTCCGGCTAGTTGCAAATTTTCCGCGCGTCCGCACCGTAAAGCCCCCTCGGCGTCCTCGCTCTTCACCGTCTTTTCCTCTTCCTCGCGCGCTCTCTCCCGCTGATGGAATCTATGTAGGTAAAATTTCAATTAATTATTATTTAATTAATTAATTAATTAATTGGTAAGCAATAAAAATAAATGCTCGCACCGCTTATAACCGGTCGACTCTAAGCCAATAAGCGGGCCGGCAGTTTCAATTACGCGATAGTTCAATTAGAGGGATGTTTTAAACGACTGCTGGGGCATGAGCCGGCGGCGGAAAATGCGCGGGGAGCGAGGCGGGACGAGACAGAGTGGGGTGGCGTGGGGGTGGGTTAGGGGGAGGGGAAGGGAGGGGAGGGGCGGGAGTGAACGTCGAACGGCGACGACGCACTGCGATCTGAAGCTTCGGAGACGGCGGACTGCGGTGATGTACCCCAGGCCCTATCAAATCTCCATTGAAATGCTGAACCGGGTACAGAGATAAGGACGCTAGTGTCGCTGGGTGCGGCTTTGCATACTGTTTACCTTTTGCAGTTTTGTCGTCGTTTTAACGTGCACTATTGTACGGTAAATAGTGCTGCTTTTGAAGGATGTACGACATTCGCAGAAATTTCGTAATTAATAAAGATATCTACTTGGAAGAATCGTGACTGTATAAAGCACCAGGATCATTGCGGCAATTTCCACTGGGCCGTGTCCCGTTTGCACTTGCGCATTCAAAATAGCGTTGGCAGCAGAATTGTTTGGTGCCTGCAAGAAGATTCAAGGAGCACGGCATAATGAGCGCCGTCAGTAGTTTATACGGGAGATGGACACTGGATCTGGAAAGTGATTCTGAAGCGAAAAGGAGGCTGAAGTGGCTTGAGTGCTCCGGATAGTAGTTGGGACCGAAGTACACCCAAACCTCAATTCTGATGACTGAAAGGAGGAAAACATTGGTTCGATGAAGCTGATTAAGCAATCGTGAAGTTGTTGAGGTTTCTTCATCGTTTGTGGGGTGGTGGTGGTGTAGGAAATTGAGGAGATAGTTGTAGAGACGACTGACTGGCGATGATAGAGTAACAATGATTAGGAAATTGGGGATTCAAAATTTTTTAGGCCTAAAAGCGTTACTGTAGAAATTAGAATATTCTAGAAACGTAGAATATTGATTTACACTTTTTTGTGGAAACAGAAACAATTTACAACAATGTAGTTTGGTTGACTTCCTCCACAAAATCCCAGCTTTACAGGAGTATATTTTTCCATACATACGGAAGCCTTGCTCGGCTATCCTGTGGCCACTTCTTTGGAGTACTGCACTTCCATTCCTGCACAGTCGTATGCATTTGGTGAAAGTTCGTGAAAAGCTAACCACGCCGTGGTTTTCTTCATGGTTCCGAACAGTTGATAATCAGACGGCGCGAAGACCGCACAGACTGACTGTTCAGACTACACTTCAAAGCCCATCTCTACAATTGCCTCGGATGTTTGCCGACTTGAATGGAAACGGGCGCTACCGCGCTGCAGCAGAAAGCCTTTCGCCCTCTTCCCAGGCCGGACCTTTTGGGTGGCGCGACTCAATTTACGTAGGGTATCCACGTAGGCGGTGCTGTTAATGGAAGTCCCCGTTTCCAGTCAGTCAATGAGGATAATGCCCTTTGGGCCCCAAAACACTGTGACCGTACGCTGGACGGCTGAGAGCACTGTCCAGAATTTTTCTGGCGGTGGCTGGCAGATGGGCGTTTCAAGTACTGCCTCACCTACTGTACTTTTCAGCCTTTTTGGGGTCTGATTATCTGAAACATGCAGGAACCATAAAAAATCTGCAATGTCAGAATTTCACGACTTCCAACGAACCGAAAACCCCTATCCAGACGAGGGAGCGTGGCATGCCCCAGAAGTGGTTCCAGGAGAGCGTAGCAAGGCTCCCGCGCTATGGGGAAATTGCTCACTATTCGGACTGATTATGTCAAAAAAGGGGCTCTGACTACAAAGTTGTAAATTGTTCCTGTATACATGAAAACGTGTAAATCAATATAGTATACCATTTCTAGTACGGAATACTTAAATTGGTATTACAATTGTGGTTTATTGTGCTGAATCCTATTTATTCCCAAATACAGGTAAAGACTAAGAAATTGGGGCTGGCCCTACAAGTGAAAAATCATATTTTTTAAAGGACTCGAAAATCATCGTGATATTTTAGGCAGATACTTGTGAAGTGGAGGGATTTAAACATTATTATGAACTCGTATGTATGTTGGTAAAACTTCTACTTCTATACTTTCCCCATACGTCAATTTTTCTTTTTCTCTAACGATAAATAAATATTTATTAATTTATTTAATCTAGTGGTGCTACAACATCACATAATATCTTGTATTATTTTGATTATTTCGTTATATTCTAACCCTAGTTGAACCCCAAAAAAGCGCCATGTAAAACACAACCTACACAAGTAAAGAGGAGATCGATTTAGCAATACTCAGGAGAGCGACCGAACTCCGTTAAATGAATAAATGACCAGGCATTGCCTACTTATTTGAGCATAGAGCTTGTTTATGAGTAAGATTCAATCACTGAAGAAACACTCATTTGAAATGCCCTCCATAAATTCAGCCATAATACAGATTTACGGTTTTCAAAATATCCCACAAATCATTAAGAATTACTTTAGAAAAGTAAACAAAATTAAACCCCTATTTCTTCGTAATTTTCCTTTAACTCTTGTCTTTAAAGACCATCACCTCTAGAAGGGAACACGTAGGTTGTTGAAACGTTGTGATATATGTAATAGTATAAATTAAATATGTAATCATAAGTTATAATAGAATACATATAAAAATACTGGTCGTTAATAGAACGCCTAAATATCTACCTTTCTCTGAGAGTCACTGGCGGCGAGGGCGCCGGCGCGAGAGTTTCAGGCAAGAGTGCTGTGTGTGTGTGTGAGTGTGTATGTGTGTGTGCGTGCGTGTGTGTGAAGCAGGTGGATTCGTGCGCAGACGACTCGCCGAGATAAGGGTGGGATTAGCCTCCGTGGGCGGGACAGAAGGGGGTGCGGTGGGGTCGGGGCGGTAGATGGTGCGGTGGCGGGTGGCGGGACGTGGAGGGGCGAGGAGACGTATGTCGCAGGCAGCGGCGCGGAGAGGCGACACGCGGCGCTGACGACGACGTCGTCGTCGTCGTCGTCGGCGGCGGCGGCGGCGGCGGCATCGCGCTGGAAGCTGCGCAGACTGTGCGGACTCCGCTAGTGCGGCCTGCGCGACAGGCGGCGCATGCGATGGCAGGGTTGCCAGGTTGGGGAATTTTCTCCCCCAAATGGGAATTTTTTTCGCTGTGGACGGGGAATGTTTGGGGAATTTTTGCCGTAATATTTTCATCCGGAGTCAATATAGAAATATTAGTATGTAAATTATTCTGAATAAAAATAGACAACAGACGTTATTCTCTCTCATACTTATGTATCGATAAGATAAATAAACGACAGGCATAGAGAAAGAAAAACATAAAAAAACGAAGATAATATAGGCATTCGAACAGCTCAAAGGACGATGATTGGTTGATATGAATTATTTGAATTTAAGAGGATAACCAATGGAATCGCCAGGAACATCTAGTGTCGTTTATCCATTATTTGGAGAATATTTTTTGTTTCAAAGTTGGGGAATTTTGTTTCATTGGAGAGGTTATTTGGGGAAATTTCGAAGTGGTGGTGGGGAAAGAGCTCGCAACACATCTGGCAACCCTGTGCGATGGTGAGCGAGTCGCAGCGGAGCGCAGATGAAGGATTGACGCAGCGGTAGACGCGAAAAAGCCAGCTTGTGAAAATGAAGGAGAGAAATGGCTGGTGAAAGGATGAAATGAGAGTTGAACAGAGGAAAAGATGCGTATATGTGCCTGTGTATGTGGCTGGGGAAGGTTTTAAAAACTGGTGGTTAGTTCAGAAGTTATTTGTCAAGGGTCGTGCATTTAACTAAAAGTGAAAATTGTACCACGTTTATGAAGAGATAGTCATATTATGTTTTCTGATCTCGAATATGAAGTTTATTTTGCCCATAGGTCACTTTACGTTTCATTATCCTATGTTTCTCCATTTTTATATTACTCCATTCTCCGTAGCGGGTACGTTACAAGTCATTCTGCACAGTAAATTCAGATGATCATTCAATTGATTAGTGAGTTATTCTCTTCGCCGATTTTCCGGCTCATCGAACGTTTTGGAGGACTGCTGCTCTGTCGTTTCCGTGCTTTTCTCAATAAATTCCTGGTTGATGCTTTGAAACTTCTTCACGAAGCGTGCTGATGCATATGTTTATCGTATTTTTATACCTCTCTCTTCTGTCCTCAAGTAAGAAAGGAAATTGTAGTACGAGATTAGAAGTTGCAATAGCGTGCCCTACAAATGTAGTGCATTTAAGAATATAAATAATAAATGAAGTTATTCTCAAAATAATATTATAATAATAATTAATATTTGTAAGGAATAAATTTAGTCATCAAGACCTCTAATGTGTCAACATCGAAAATGAGGAATTTTACGAAGCATAGAATGTTGGGCGAAAAATGCTGTAACGCCAACCGGAATCTTCCAATTTCCTTCTTTGGAAGTAGACTTTTGTTAATTTGACACATTCTATTTCTCGAAAAAGTATGTAATAACAAAGTAATAATAACATGTGAATGTCAATAATAAAAATAAGATACGTGCAGTGTTGGTTATTCCTAAACAACACAACCCGTAAACAAACGCTGCAGTAGCCTCCAGCAGCAATTTTCTCCCTATTTTGTGTATAAACCTTGAATAAAGTTCAATCTTGCAATTGAAAAAGAAAGTGAAATATCGTTCTAGCGTATTAAAAGCTTGAGTTTTTTGTTCCCTCCTTCTGGGCTCAACAAAACTGGGAAGTCGATTCTCGATTTGCTTTTAGGCTCCGCACCTCCCGTCTGTTTTGGAGACGATATTTGCTTTTCAAGTGCGAGTGCAACGCAATCAACTTTTAAATTTTCTGTTTGTAAGTAATTGCAGGAACCTGAGTTGTTCATGCAGCGTATAAGTTACCATTTATTAATTGAGTGCGTTAACTCGATGCTCAAAAAGTCTTAGCTTGAAATATGTCCAGTTCGTATATGTGTCCAGAACGTATATAAAATAACATGCTAGTGGAACAGAAGTTAACACTCTAGCTTCCAACACCCAAGTTCAAATCTGGCTACAGACAGAAGCTCCTCAAATCGTCATAATGTCCCGCATGGACGCAACGAAGAAACGTCATCGTGGATAAATGTAATTGTGACCGCTGTGTCGGTCCCCGTCAATGAATGTAACAGTAGTTTGTGCCAAAGCAGAAGATCCTTACTATATAGTCTATAGTGCGAATATATTTCAGAGACATCGCAACAACAACAACATAATAATAATACCAACAACAATCTCGTGCACCGTTGAGGAGAATATACGAAAATGCCAAAGCTAAGAGAGTTATAGAGAGAGCAAATTCTGTCTTAAATGAGGTGCTACAGATCCCAGGTAGATATCTAGATATTTCTGAAATCAATCACATCGTGAATGACCGACAAACAGAGTAAACAGACCTGTACCCCCATGTATGAAGGGAATTATGAAACGTATAGCCAGCACTCGGCGTGAAATATCACTCTTAACTGAGGCATTTTCTAATTCAACGCACACCACTAACGTTCAAAGAAAAATATTCAATGTTGAACGAAAATACCAAATTGAAAATGACACAAGCAGGCTAATGGTAGTTGAGAAGCTAGAAGAGAAAACTCAAGCATGAGATCAACGAATTAGACGTTACAAACGTAGAATAGATTTCCGTGTGCAGAACCGGTTATTTGAAACACACGCGAAGAGATTTTATCGCAATCTGACTCAAAAACCGAATGGCAGTGGTGTCACTCCTTCAAAAGATGACGTCGAAGTATTTTGAGCAGGAATCTGGGAGGAGAGAAGATACAACAACAAAGATGCATCTTCCCTACAATCTGAAGTCAATGCTACGAATGAACTTGTGGAAACAGTGGAAGATGTTCACGAAATCTCGGAAGAGGACCTCTTCTAAGCAATTAAGAACATGGGAAACTGGAAATCCCCCGGGATTGACAGGATCCAGATTTATTGGATAAGGAAATTAACAGCAATACATTCTCATCTAGCAAAGGCTGTTAATAACATTTTAGAAAACCCAAAGGAACTCCCGGAATGGCTCACACGCGGTATCACGTATTTGCTACCCAAAGCGGGAGACAGTTCTTTGGCGAAGAACTACAGGCCAATCACTTGTCTGTCAGTACTGTACAAAGATATAACTGCAGCCATTGCTGACAAAATATACAGACGTCTAAAAATGAATCATTTGATGCCAGCTGAACAAAAAGGATGTTGTGAAGATTCTTATGGCTGTAAGGAAGTCTTACTACTGAATAAAATCATCTTGAATGATGTAAAGAAACGAAAACGTAATTTGAGTATGGCTTCGATTGACTACCAAAAGGCCATTGATAGTGTACCACACGATTGGATTTTGAAGACCCTGGAGATCTATCGATTTCATCCTAGTCTTATTGAATTTAACAAGGCGAGTATGAATTCGTGGAATACCAGGTTATTTATACACAGCGGAAAGGAAGCAGTAGAAACCAGATGTACTCAGATCAACAGGGATATTTGTCAAGGAGATTCACTATCCATTCTGCTGTTTTGCATTAGTTTGATCACACTATCTTGGCATTTGTCGCAAGCTGACTTTGGTTACAAGCTCCATGATGATGAAAAGCCAGTATCACATTTGTTTTGTATGAATGATCTTAAAGTGTTTGCAAAGATTGAAAAGATTCTCTCCCAAATGCTGTCTGTCGTGAATGACTTTAGCAATGACATCTGCATGAAGTTTGGTCTTGACAAGTGTGCAAATATCAATTTAAAAAGAGGCAAACTCACAACGTCGGAGAGCACTGACGTTGATACCTACACTGTGATTCAAGATCTTGCCCCTGGTAAAACATACAAATATTTGAGCATTGAAGAGTATGAGACCATCTAGAATGACACAATGAAAGAGACAATTTGCAAGGAGTATTACAGAAGAGTGAGACTGGTTCTGCAGTCCGCCCTGAATTCCAGGAATAAAATATCAGCAATAGGTAGTTTGGCGGTGCCTGTAGCCGAATACAGTTTCGGACTAATGGACTGGACTGAGCAAGAAATTCCCATCATGGATCGAAAAACCAGAAAACTGCTAACAATGCATCATGTTTCCCACCTTCGAACTGATGTACATAGCCTTTATGTGTCACCTAAGGAATGAGGAAATGCCTCAGACAAATTGAGGTCTCCTGGCACAACGCAATAGTCGGGATGGGAAAGTATGTAGTCAGCCATCAAGATGACCCTCTAATCAGGCAAGTCATTAAATCTGACCGAAGAATGGGAAACAGAGGCATTGTTAGTGTAGCAAGAAGCATTGCATAGAACACTATGCACGATACACAGAATGACAGAGACATTTAACTTCTGATGTATTGATTTCATGTCTAACGTGAAATGTGAGACACAAAAAATGTTAAAGAAATCGTGGAGAGACAAACCACTCCACGGAGAATATTTGAAACGAATGGACAGAGCACAGATCAATAAAGTTCAATCATTTATGTGGCTTAAAAGGGGAAGGATGAAGTCAGAATCGGAAGCACTTGTAACAATAGCCCAAGATCAGGCCTTGAAACGCATTATGATAAAGCGATTCTCAAAATTTTCCGAGATGAGCAATGCCGCATTTGCCAGGGACGCGTAGAAACAGCTGATTATATTGTCTCAGCTTGTCCAACCCTAGCAAAGACCGGATACTTGAAAAGACACGACAGGCTGTGTAGTACCCTCCACTGGCAGAATGTACCGCCCTCGAAGTTCCAAACACATGCCCCAAGTGGTACGAACACTCACCAGATCCGGTGACGTCTGTTGGATTTTTTCGATATTGTGTGAGCAACCAATTCAAACTGATCGCACAGGTTGTCCCGATAGTTATCGGAGCTCTGGGATTTGTTCCGCAAAATTTGTGTAAGAACTTGTCTAAACTCCCCGGTAATTCAAAAGACTGGAAAGTGCAAGAAATCGCTTTATTTGGAGCAGCCCACATTTTGCGCAAAGTATTGTAGAGGCTCCGACAGTCCCTAGATCTACTCCTTATGTAGCTGGTTGCAACCTGGCGTAGATTTTATATTCAGCCGACACATAAGATCTTTAGTCGTGATATAGAGGAGTAATAATAATAATAATAATAATAATAATAATAATAATAATAATAATAATAATAATAATAATAATAATAGTGACGATGATGGTGGTAATGAGAAAGTGCATAGATGGAGACGCAGCGCGATCGTGGCCACCAGTGACTGAGCGGCGTGGCCGTGCGGGGCCGTGCGGGGCCGTGCGGGGCCGAGTGCGTGTGTGCGCGGCCACAGGCGTAGAAATGTGAGCGCCACGGCCTTCCTCGTAACGCCAGCGGCGCGCCGCACCCTCCGTCACCCTTCCTCTCTCACCCCCTGTCCGGCGCCCGGCGCCAGCTCACGCCGCCGCCGCCGCCGTCGCCACTCAACGCGATTACGGCGATTAAGCGGCGGCTCCTGGCGGCGAGGCGCTGGCTGGCCGGTTCGAGTGGCGCTTCGCCGCAGTCCTCATTAGCCCCGCCCCCCCCCCCCCGCTCCCGCCACGCCCCCGCTCCGCCCCGCGCCTTCCTCCCGCTCCTCCAGCGGCCGCCCCGGGCTCGCGCCCCGCGAGCCGAGGTTTGTAAACAACGACGGCCAAGTATCAGTTCGCGGCCGCAGAGTGGATCGCCTCCCAGCCGCCACACCACTTCTGGTTTCTCTCTACGCTCGCGCCCTTTTTTTGCTTCGTTTCTAGCGGGGTGGAAGGCAACGTTGTGATGATGAAGGTAAAAGACGTGATTTTTTTTGGAGGTATCGCTCCCGTAAAATTCGAACTATTGCCTTCGTCTGTCATTGGTGTTGTAATGTCCGCATGAATAGACACATTTTGTCAGAATGCAGATGGTTGTAGACCCGAAGTTATAAAAAATGATGCAATTGAAATCTAATACCGTTTTCGTAAACATTATGGTAGCTCAACAATATGTTTGTCGGTTCTAATTTTCAATTTTAACACTTCTTAATCGAAAAGGAATTTCATGTGTTCCTTATAAAATATTTGAAAATTTAGACATTGTATCCCTAATTAAAACTTATTTATTTTTACGTGACAATAATGTTAGTTTCTAATTTAATCACTTATGTATTCTCTGTAGTAGAAACCTTAACGAGGACTCTTGATTAAGACTTTTAGGTTTTTTTCTGACTCTTATTTACTGTATTTTCGATTTCATCCACAAGTATATTATTTCAGAAAAACAATTTTTTCATTTCAGTAATTTTTTAAAATACAAAAAAATAGCTAATACTTTATAATTATTAGGCGTCAGAATTAATTGCAATAAAAAGCAAAATATACACATATGTGTATTAATTTTTCCAAAATACGTAATTAAAAATAGAAAACGTAAAATAAAAATTAATTATATTATTTAAAGTGCCTCCATCCAAGCATTTTCAAATTTGCGAATATCAAACGTCGCTTATCAGATCTTAAAATGGATTTGGCGTCTGAAAAATGTTCAATCTTTACAGAAGTAATTGCTCTCTACTCGTCACCAAACAATTCGAATTTTATCAGAAATATAAAATCCGAACTTAGTATATGTAAAGATCTTTACGAGGAGCTGCTGTGCACGTAAACACTGCTCGTACCATGCAGCTAATGATGGATCCAGGAGAAGAAGGTTTAATGGGAACATGCACTCCTCTCCCAAATCCAACGACGCGATAAGACATTTATCTGTAAAAAAATGAGCCAACCCGTGGTTGAGATTACTTTTGCTTCATAAACATCCACTAATCCTTGTTTCCGACAAGGCCGTTTTTAAGAAGCAGGTGTGGGTAAGTTTGTAAATTCACGCCGAAGAACCGGTGGTTGTTGAAATGCAGTATTACATTGTTTTTTGGGAAAGACGATTGCAGTGACGTTATATTAGTAAACTAATATATAAAACATCCAATTTGGACAAGAAAATATATTAAAATGTGACTAAATATGTAGTAATCCGTATAAAATGTAAAAATCTATTTAATCTAATTATACCAAAATCTAATTGTACCAAAAATTGAAAAAGATCTCCGGGATCCATTATTAGCTGCATGGTACGAGCACTGTTTACGTGCACAGCAGCTCCTCGTAAATCTCTTTACATACATATAAAATAAAAATATTTCGAAATTCAATGCTTAATTCAGGATACCTTGTGAACTCTGTACAATATCATTGAATGCATTTATCTTGTTCTTGTAAAACTATGTATTTACAATGTATGAAAATTCTTTCCCTAATAATTATCTAATAAATGATGTTTCATTGAATAAAATATGATACAGATTAAGAATGTAGTATCTGTAGTTAGGAACTAAGAGCACTATATTACATTTTCCTAATATTAAGGAAGAGGCGTTTAGAAAAACTTTACCTCTGAATGTTAGTTGACATGATGTTTCGACTGCTTGTAACTTTCATTTTAGTACATTAAGAAACGATGATGTAATGATGGGTATTAATACATGAGTGTGATATTAAGATATGGGCAAGGAAAGAGCGAGTATCGTAAACTTCACACGAGAGTATTAATACCCATTACACCGAGTTTCATTCGGTAGTTTTTCTACTTTTATAAGTTAAACTTTTACAATGAATAGTTTCATGGCAGTGATATGCACATTTTAGCCAAGGCCACTTAGCGGACAGCTCCCTAACCAGACCCTCGCATTCTGCCGCAGGTGGCTGTGGTTACCTGTCCGCATGCGAGGGAGTACTGTGCTAGCCAAATAGGATCAAAGGGAAATTACGATCCATTTTATTTTAAACAATAACTCACGAAAAATACTAATAATAAAAGAAATTAAAACTGACAAGCATAATATAATATGAAATGGAACTTTAATATACACAATCGAACGAAACATTTACAATAACGATTCTCAATGATTAATTGTCAATACTTGGCTTGTATAATTCTCTGTGATTGGTCAAGAACCTGTATCATAATGAAATATGTGTCTTAATGAGTATCATTACGCAACTGGTTGCAGCCATCAAATGACAGCATTTTACAATGGGTTTTTCAATACATCCAGGAAGATCATCGCCACTTGAACTAGTGTTTTAAGATACAATATTTCAGCAAAAACTACACATACTGACCGTTACCTCCGTAGTACAGATATGAGAGGACGATCAAATGTATTGTAATAAAAACAATGCTTCTTTGGATTTGAAAACAGAATGTTTAGTATTGCATACTAAAAATTAAATAATATTTTTGGTTGATTATTACGTTTACAAATATTTATTTATGATTATCAATCATTACGCTCTCGGAATGTCTCCAGCGCTCTTTCAATTAACTACAACCAGTCGTCTATTAAATAAAAGGTATTATTTTTCGTAAATAAAACCGTAAGTTTTGATTTGATAATATCTACAGATACTATTTTAGATGTCTACCATCTCTTTTACGAAGATTTCTATTTAACACCACCTTCAGTCATATCTAAGAAGTTTCAACATTTCTTTACAGCTGAATTTCGCTGAAATATACCAAAAGGTGTCGTAAGAGATGTATATACATAAAATATAACTCATTTCTTTTTATTCGACATATTTCTTTCACGGTGTACATTTTATGTACCACTAGCCTCTCTGTGCCATTCTACGTCTACGACTTCCGTCGTTACTTTTAAAGAATCCTCTGCTTCCTTGTAATAACCAGACTCGTTCCGAAGATGCTAGGAAAGGGCTGTCAGTATCTGGTTTGATATAGTACACATTAATGCGTATTAGGAAAGATTTATAGTTGGTGTTGGTAATCCTTTACGTTGTCAGGGCCTAGTTCTTTTTTGCGAAATAATGAACAAATATGCTTATCTTAAATGTCATTTCCCAGCATTGGTAGAGGGAGCGTAAAGACAGCGCATTACAATCAATCGTGACGAGTTATTGAAAGAGTACAGATTTGATTCCTCTGGAGGTTAGACATTTTCTTGGTGTGTCGACCATCCTTGCCTGGGACGACTTTCGAGACAGAGTTCTTAGATTGGCTGCTTTAATTGTAGTTTCCATAGTTTTCCTGATCACTTGCAGGCGAATGCCGGAGCAGCACCGTGCCCATGGGGCGTTTCTTTACATTACGATTCTCTTTCCATTGATCTCCCCCGACACCGTCTGGAACGCCGTGGGAGACGTAATTTGTCTCGTAATTTGTCCTCTCAATCGTCATACGCTTGCAGGGAAGAGACCAGTGACTAAATGTACGTAATAATAATAGTAATTATTATTAACATTAATTTAATCTGTTGACAAATAATATGAGGTTCGTAAATCAATTTATTAAAAAATTGCTGATACTCAAATACATTATTTATTTATATATTTATTTATACTTCGTTTAGATCATATCCACCTCGATATTTTATTAATATTCAATTTATCGTCTTGTTGGATCCGCCTGTGACTGTGCCTGTGACTGTAGATTTTATTTATTTATTTATTTGTCAAAAAACCAGAAAAAACTGTATATGACGTGTGAGGAAAGTAATTTATCTGTGCACATTTTCTTGAGGGTCTGAATAAAAAACAACAAAAACAAAAAAAACCGAAAAAAATGAATTTAGAAAATAATTATTTTAGAAAAATAAAGATATTTGAAAAATGTTTTTTTCCCGAGTAAGAGAAAATCAATTTCAACTGTAAATGAACTACAAGCAAAAGGAGGCTCAACAAAACGTGCGCACAGTGAAGCTACATTTACGTCCAGAAGCAAAACAAGGAGCCATCTCAGCATTTGCTCAATGGATCAGGGAAACTGGACAAAAACCTGATCGAGATGGGGGTCATTGACCCGGAAGCTGAAGTACATTACTTGTTACAGGCGTATTGAATATTTTTTTTAAATGTATACAATGCAAACAAACTAATTCATGATATATCTTTGTTTTGTTACATTAAACATTTTTTTTCACGATCAGTATAGTCTCTAATTGTATAGAAACAGTTTTGCAGCAGAAAAGATTTTACTTTTAACTTAAATTTGTGTACCGACTTTAATTGTTTTATGTCATCTGGCAATGCGTTGTAAAGTAACGTACATGTATTGTACGTTGATTTCTTGTACTGAGCTGTTGATACTGACACTTGATGAACGTGATTTCTACGGCGTGTGTTGCAATTATAAATATCAATATGCATGAAAATATGTTCCCTCCGTTAAGTAGGTCATTTTTGACAAATATTACAGATTCGTAAATAAATAGACAAGGCAATGGTAGGATTCCCAGCTCAATGAAAAGAGGCTTGCAGGAATCACGTGGAAGGCATTTTTCATTATTCGAATAATTTTCTTTTGCAATCTGAAGGTCTGAATACTACAGGATGAGCTTCCCAGAATATTATGCCATATCTCAGACGGGAATGCATTTGCAAAATAAACGCAACGAGCTGCATGAAGGCTGACAGAATTTGATAGAATTCTGAATGCATAGCATAATGAACTAATTTAGTGTTTAATTCTGTTATATGTACATTCCATTTGAGGTTTGATTGAATTGAAAGACCTAAAAATTTTGTTGCCTCAACATCAGCTAATTGCATATTGTTATTTCAATGGAAACATTCGATTTCCGATTTGAGATGCAAAATGCATTGAAACAGTTTTTCTTTCGTTAACAATTAATTTGTTATTATTAAACCAATTTGAAACTTCTGAAATTGTACACTATTTACTGCTTCTTTTTTGCAAAGAACATTCCTGTCATCAGCAAACAGAACCGTTCTTTTCCATTTTTAATAGACGAGGGCATATCGTTTACATATAACTGAAAGAGAATAGGACCTAAGATTCGAACCTTGCGGGACCCCATGCACATTGGCAAAGAATTGAAAATATAAGTATGTAATGTCCTTTTCTGCCAGTATGGTATTTCTACTCTTTGAGTCCGATGTTTAAGGTAAGAAGTTATCCAATCTAGGGCAATACCACGAATTCCATACGAAGTAATTTTGATGGCAATAACGTCAATAACGTCAAAAGCTTTGAAAGATCTAAAAATATTCCAATAGTTGCTTCGTTTTGATCCAATGATGAGGCAACATCCTTGAGAAAAGA
>JAHLJT010008446.1:275208494-275229519 GCA_031308135.1 Acheta domesticus | reverse complement strand
ACATTTTACCTTACAAAGCTTGGATCCAATATCTGCCAAATTTGAATGGTGGGTTAAATCTTTAATTCACTGCTCCCAGGAAAGTGAGCGAAAGTTGCTAGTTAGATAAACAAAATAATAAATAAAGAGATAAATAAATAAATAACAAACAAAGAAACGAATAAATAAATATGTAAATAAATAAATAAATAAAAGCACAGGTGTTACACTCCCCGTGCTGCCGCCTCCAGCAGGCCGTAGCGCCCCGCACAAGTCAGTCTGTTTCCGTCGTTGACACGTCCTCATCGCGGCCCCGCCCCTGTTCTGACGCCTGAAGCCTCCGTCACTCGCTCTCAATCTCAACGCTCGCTCATTCCCCTCGCCAGGAAGCAGGGAGACAGGCCGGAAGCAAAGATTGTGACCGTGAATGAGTCCTCGGGTGAGTCAACGAGTGAAAGAATGACGCAAGATTATCGAATTTTTACAGCTGTAGAACACAAGTCCAGAATATTTCACAATTACACAATTCATGTATCAGATAGGGTAAATCCCCGAAAGATAATTACATTGGCACACAAAAAACGTTGTCAGACCCCAAGACTTGACACATGTTTCGTGAAATTTACAATTTAGAATTTCATGGCGGTTTTTCGCGATTAAAAAAAACTGGAGGGTGGCGGTGAGATTCCGACTTCAGATTCGTATTCAGCGCGTCGACATACGTAGAGAAACATGTGTCAAGTGTTTGAGTCTGACAACTTTTTTTTGTATGCCTGTGTTACATCACCAGAATCTACTTTAATCAAGAGCATTCTGAATTGAATGGGAATATGCCAAACAAGTTACCGGATATGATATCTGATCCGTAGCCAAATCGTCTGATTACGTCAATATGATATCTGGAAGTATTATCTGACTTTCCAATGAAACGGAATGTATGTTTGCCATTTAAGCCATTTGCGTATATTTTTCATGCTTACGTTAGTATACATTGTAATAAAAATGCACAGCATACTGCAATGGTATTCAATCAATGTCAAAATTTTATCAATCGTAGAAATTTCCACGTCATGGCTCCCTGGTACCGAAAGTACACTCGGAGAATATTCGAAGTCTTCTAACTAAAAAGAACGTTTTATCTAAAAGCGTGCTCTGACCCAGAAGTTCCGATACGACGCAGCGGCCCCCCCAACTCACGGAGGTAGCTACTCGTCCGTAGGTGTATCTCATCCTTCGGATCCCTCGTCAGGTATCCCGGCCCCTCCAACGCCAACCGGTCCCCGGCCCCGCCCCGCCCCCAGCTGCACCGCCGCCCAGCCGCCCCCGGCTCCCCCGGCTCCCCCGGCTCCCCCGGCTCCTCCGGCTCCCCCGTCTCTCCCCCGACTCCACCGGCTCCCCCGTCTCTCCCCCGCGCCTCCCGCGCCTCCCGCGCCTCCCCCGCCGCCCCCGCCGCCCCCGCCGCCCCCGCCGCCCCCGCCGCCCCGCCGCCCCCGCCGCCCCCGCCGCCCCCGCCGCCCCCGCCGCCCCCGCCGCCCCCGCCGCCCCCGCCGCCCCCGCCGCCCCCGCCGCCCCCGCCGCCCCCGCCGCCCCCGCCGCCCCCGCCGCCCCCGCCGCCCCCGCCGCCCCCGCCGCCCCCGCCGCCCCCGCCGCCCCGCCGCCCCCGCCGCCCCCGCCGCCCCCGCCGCCCCCGCCGCCCCCGCCGCCCCCGCCGCCCCCGCCGCCCCCGCCGCCCCGCCGCCGTGCTGCATTATATCGCCTCGCTTACAGCGGGGCACGCCCCGTTTCTCCCCACTGTGCCATGCCCATCCCCCGACCCACCCGCTCAGCCATGCCTCCCGCCTGGCAACGCCCCGCTGCGCCCCATTGCGCCTGCAGCGGCAGGTCCGTATTACAGTAGGAATTGGCCCGAGGAGCCCGAACTGGCATCTGGCGCGGAGCGCGGAACGTGGGACCACTAGTGGCGCGGCTGATGTGGGAGGGGCTGAGAAGGGCGCGGCGAAGGGAGATGAGGCGCCGCCCAGGAGCGATAAGGAAGGTAGTGCAGGAGTTAGTGAATGAGGGGGATTCGGGCAGGTGGAGCAATAACAAAAGTAGGTAGGAAAGAGACGCAATTATATGAATAGGAAAGCGAGAGGACAAAACGCGAAAGCAAATCTGAGGGAAGAGGAGGGGACGTGAGAGAAAATATGGCCATGAAAGTAAATAAGAGATGAATCCGAAGGGAAGAAGAGTTAAGAGCGAATAGTTTGGAACAAAATGCAGACGCATCTGAAGTTATATAAGAATATTTAGAGATGGTATAAAGAAAGGAAAGAAAGTGGAACAGAAGTAGGCAGAAACATGTGGTGCTATAATATATCTCATACTTTTTCGCATTATTTCTCACTCTTGCAATGTTTGTAAATTCAAAGAGTTCAAAGAAAATGAGACCAGTGGCATTTTAAGCATCCTTTGCTCTGTCCGAGGTAAAAAATTGAAGACTTTTAAAAATCTGCCTTTACTGCAAAGAAACATTTTATGGAAACGACTCCCTTTAAAAAATCATGTGAATTTATTTAAAGATCTATCATTGAATTGATCTATTATCATCTATCATGTTTTTAGCAAAGGGAAACATCTCATTCTTCAGTACTGATCTAGTAGCAAGGTGCCGAGAGAATTCTGAACTTTGCAATTTTCAAAAATTCAGAGAGTTCTATGGAAGTGTGACCTGTGACATTAAAAAAATCCTTTCTCGGGAGAAAAAAATAATCCAAAAATTTGAAATCAATATTTTTAAAATTTTGAAAATATTGTTAAGCTTTCCTCTAAGTATCCCCTAAAATCAAAATATCCTATTCAAATTCGCAAACTTCAAGTTCCGTGAGATTGATGAAGAAATATTAATTTTGGAGAATATCGTTTGAACGGTTTAGGCGCTTGCAAGGACCGCAGATGGACACAGGGAATGGAACACATCGTTGCGAGGACTCTAGCAGAATAAAAATAACGGTGCAGGGAGACGAATTCTCATTGGATGGAGGTACACTCAAAGGGATGGAGGGATACTCAAATTGGAAGTACACTAGTGGTACATCTTAGGTAAACTGAAGTATGCGAAGGCAGTAGAGAAGGACGGAACTGCAGCGTCGAGTCCTCCTTGTTTGTGTTATTTAAGGTCGCATTAACATCCAGGTCATTAGGGACCACTATTGGGTTTAACGTTATGGTAACTGTGAAGATGACATGATATGGTGATGATAGGAGGTGAAAGGACGAACACAAATACAACCATGCCCGAGGCGGGACTCGAACCCGCGACCCTACGGTCCGAGATCGCTACGACACTACTGTCTTAGCGAACACGGACACCGGGGAATCGGCGAGTCCTACTTTGTGCCTTTCCCATCTGAGTTAATGTTGCCAACACTGATCTTCAGAAGATCTGAATAATTCAAAACAATTTTCTGAGAATAAAAAAATGTTGCTTTATTGTATCCAATAATCACTTAGACAACGAACTAAGCGTAGAGCCTGTCATTCAACATATGGCTTATCTGTGCAGTAATTTTTTTCTTAAATCTCTCTTATGTCCCAAATCAGTGTTCAAACTAGACAAGTTATCTTCACATCCAACAGGAATCAAACATCAATATCCTCTTTAAACATTTTTATTTTTTTCAAATCTCAACATGAACTAAGGGGGAACGCCTAATCGTTGTCACCTAACCATTGTGATGAGTTCGATGTTAGTTTTGAGTATTAGCCTAAAGGGCATCTATTCATATGTTGAGCTGTCCATTAAAATTTGTGTATTTGTTCTGTAAATGTTCTAAGTCATTCATGCCAATAAATAAAAAAAGCATTGACTTTAAAGTGAAAAAGACTGTGGAAATTGCGGAAGCGTGCAGGAGGATGTCACCTAGAAGGCACCCAGTAGGGAGGAGAGAATAAATGCTGCGGGGGATGCAGATTTGGAATGGCAGAGGAAGCTAAGAAGGACCTGCGAGGGATTGCAAGCGGCGCCATTGCGTTCGACGTGTTGAAAGTTGAAGTGACGAAAGTGGTAGGAAGACAGATGGGCACATGCAGATACCAAGCACGGCCAGAGGTAGAAAAAAATAGTAATTAGCTGGATCGAACAGAGATGCAAAAGAAAATAACAGGAATTAATTAACTGCCTTTGTGCACATGCATATAAAGATTGCAATAACATTTCACTCGGAACGAGGATTGCAGTATAAGGCAGAATGAGGTGTAGTGTAGGTGACTAACGGTTTGTGGCCAATTTACGCTGCCAAACCGTGATAAATGAGGTTGAGATAGTGAAGGTAGTTGTTTCAACGGTCTTATGTGTTCCGGAAGAAAAAAAGGAAGGGAGTGGAGGATGGGATATCATTTCGAGAGGATGAGGTAGCAAATGGACCGGCTAAGTGCTCGTCAGAAGATAGATTCCCTGTCCGAAGACAGTGCAAACCGTGCCTTCATCGGGCAGTAAAGGAAGACAAGAAACGTTAGGAATACAAACGTGGACACGACTGACAAGATGCGGTATGCATAACTGATATTTGATTAGGTTGCGAAGGTAAAAATTGCGGAGCAAGAAGCGTTTAGAGAGGAATGGATAAGACGTAGCTGTGGGTAAAACGAGTCCGGGCACAGCTGGAAGGTGGCGGTCGAAATAACACTGGGAGCCTGGCGGATGAGGCAGTGCCGGCCGCCACGGGATGTTGCAGCGGAGGGCGACGCGGGAGACGAGGAGGGGGGGAGGGAGGGAGAGGTGGAAGAGGGAGGCAGAGGGCGCGAGTGGGCGGGGCGGCTGCGGCTGCGGGCGCTCCGAAGAGCCGGCGGGTGTGGCGCCGCGGAAGGGCGTAGCGAGGCGAGGCGAGGCGCGGCGGCGCTGACGCTGACACGGGCCCGGGCGGCGCCGGCGCGGGGGCGGGGCGGGGCGGAGGCACGGGGGGTGGGGACGTGGGCGGGGGCGGAGGGATGGCTTCCGGGAAGCAGCCGCGCGGACGCAGCCGGCGTGCTTCCCACTCCGCTCCGCTCCCGTCTCCTCCGCCGCCGCCTCCGCCCCCGCGCCCTCCACGCGCCAGCGACTCCAAGGGCGCGCGCGCTACCCGAAATTCTCCGCCCGAAAGCAAATAATATCTCCCCTGCAGGTGTCTCAGATTTGGGTCTCCAGGCGGGACAGTTGCGGCTGACACGGAAAAGGGTGGCGCGAGAACAGCCTATTTAGTTTCGACGCCGGGCCGCGGCCTGGCGGTCGAGTGCAGTATTATGTTGTAGTGGGTGGAGCTGCAGTGGGAGACAGGTCCGTCGGGGGGGCGGCAACGCTTTCCTGCGGGAAAGGGTACATTGGAACTCGCAGGGAGTTTCTGTCCTTTGCTTTTCAAGTAGAAATTACATTGTAAACTTATTCTAACAATATTAAATTTGATGAGAATTACTTTTAAACAATAGTATCGTTATTAACTTAATTACGATCATTTGTGAGTTGTTTAATTTTTATTCCATAACATACATTTGCGTAAATCAATATAACGTTCAGGAATTATATTATTTTATAAAATACAAAACAAAGCATGGATATGCGTTTGTTTCAACATTGAACGGATTAATATAATTTCAATCAAATTTTGAACGAATTAATTTGAGCGACCGAGAAAAATATATGGTCTTCGCGACTCAAATTGTTACCGTCAAAACTGTTTTTCAGCATTTGTGCACCAAAACCACTGTTTATTGATTGAAAAGAATGACTTTCCCGTTGGCTTACAGCAGAAAGCTCATTGTCATATTAAACTATTGAATACTGCTAACAAAAAAAGAGAACTCAGGGGGCCACATGAATCAACATGTCTGCCGCCTTGCATATTGGGAATGATTCGAAGAGTAAGTTTCCTATACGTTTCCGTGAATTTCACCTGTAAGTTTCAGTCTATTCGTCCAAAAACGAAACGTAGGCAACTCATACGAAATTGACATTGGCGTATTCATTTCAAAACACCGGACTCGGCTCTAATCTTTGCCCCGTCCGTGAACGTCCAATATTTTCTGTACTAGTTACGTAAATAACTATTTTTTTTTCACAAAAGCGGTTTAATTTGATTGAATGCAACCCGCAGAACAATCACGTATTGAGGAACTGTGTATAGCGATCGGGGTATGGACATGATTGAGGGGAGCCTAGGAGGGGTGCTGCTGGACGGAAACAGGGAGGGGCAAGGTGAACGGAAAGAGGGGTGGGGCGTAGTGTGGGCGAAACATGGCAAGGTGAACGCGACGACGGGCGCAGGGCGGACCTGAGCAAAGCAGAATGGAACGCAGCGGAACGGGGTGGGGCTAGGAGGGATGAGGAGGGGTGACGAGGGGCAAGGAAGGGTTATGAGGGGCGAGACGAAGTGGGGCGAGACGAAGCAGGGCGAGATGAAGCGGGGCGAGACGAGGCGGGGCGAGACGAGGCGGGGCGAGACGAGGCGGGGCGAGACGAGGCGGGGCGAGACGAAGCGGGGCGAGACGAGGCGGGCCGAGACGAGACGGGGCGAGACGAAGCGGGGCGAGACGAAGCGGGGCGAGACGAAGCGGGGCGAGACGAAGCGGGACGAGACGAAGCGGGACGAGACGAAGCGGGGCGAGACGAAGTGGGGCGAGACGAAGCGGGGCGAGTCGGGGCAAAATTCACAAAAATTTATGATGGTGTGTTGCATAACTTTGCATCTAAATTTACTTAGAGTTGACTTGAGAATTCAATGTTTGTCTTGTTTTTTCACACCCCTCTCTCTTTTCTTAGTATTCTATTTTCTCATGGCCCTCTTTCGTCCCTTCGTTATATTTAATAAAAAAACAAATCTTGACACAAAAGAGTTCAAAGAAATTGTTTATATTTTGAGAAAATTTAATTAGAATTAACATTTAATATCTTCAAAAAATGTTTAAAATTTAATACAGGTGAGCTAGTAATATTTATGTCTACAGATTTATTTAGGTTTTGAATGTAGTTTTCAAGTATTCTAAATTGATTTAAAATTTATGATATAGACCTGACGATCGGATGAATTCACATCGGAAACGTATGCTTATAAAAACTAATAAAACATTTTAAGAAGAAAAGAAAAATGTGTCTTTAGATTCTCTCCAAAGAGAATATATTTCAAAGATAAATACAAAACTAATATGAATAAAATTATTTTCTTTACCTCATAATATTACAGTCCCTTACACAATATATACAATTATTTACCTTTTCTGTTTCTGTGATAACTTACTCTGTTAAATAAATACACGGGTTTATAAAAGCGCCGAGTGGTCAGCTCGTTTGTCATAAAATACTACAAAAGTGTGTTTGGCATGTAGAGGGATACAAGGTTCTGTAGATTTGTAGATGCTTCATCCAAGTGACGCGCTGTGCTCTTTTTGGTACGTGGAAGGGATTATTCTTTCAGCGATAACATTGATACAGCGCGTCTTCGTTAAAAGAAGGTTAATTCTATAGAACATTAAATAATGATGAAGTATTGACAAACCAAATTAATATTTAAATAGAACAAAATTTTCCAAAACGTTTATTTTCAGGCTCTCGACTGATATGATAATGTCTTAGCAGTTTTCTACATCCTGAAATAGCTTTCAACAAACTCATTTATTAATATCAATTTGCTAATTGCAGGAACATTCACTGCTATTGATACATCACAAAACTACGTGGCATTGAAATTGCGCCTTGAGGTTACATCTACCGTTAGCATTTACGCTTTGTCGCATCTAATGTCAAACAGCAATTTGAAAGCATGCTGCGGAAAATTCACAGAACAGAGGGCTATATGAGCAGGACATTACCTTTTAGCTAAATGACACATACCTGCGATTCAAACACATCCCGTGCACCTTGTAATGGTGTGTTATGGTAATGGCGAAATTCCAGTGAGATGAGCTAGTGTGACAATGAGATAATGTGCGTTAGGGTAATAATTTCAACTCGTGACCGTGAGATTGTAATTTTGACCGTGAGAATAATTTCTACATTACAGTTCTTTTTTTCTTTTGGTGTTCTGATCCCAATATGACTCGAGATTTATATTTATGCTCTTATAACTAATTCCTGCAAAAGTAGCCAAAGTAGGAACGCGTAAATTAATGTTGGCGTAAACGTTCCTAAATTTTAATTAATATTACCTTTTTATTCCCACTTATTACCATATTTTTACCCACTAATTCATCGTTGGGAAGTTGGTGCATGTTAGTTTCAACAACACTTTCAGAAGTGAGTTTGTAAACCAAAACAATTATTTTCGCTTCATTGAGCATTGTGACCATCATTTACGTATTGCAAACAGTCAAACGATACCCATATGTTCTTTTACACATTACACAGAACTTCATATTCATTTCAAAATATGCTGTTCAAGAAAATGTTATCTCCCAGAAACAAATTCATATTGAATATTCTACATGTTTTAAAATTATCGATCAGCCATATGCTTGAATCTCTGTAATTGTCGGTATCACACTCAGAGAATCAAATAAATTGGAAAAAACGGATTTTACGAAGATGAACTGGATATGAATTTTTAATAAAATGACAGCGGTTTTATCAGACAATCAAAGACATTGTAAGAAAAGTCAAGCGATTACGAAGAAAATGTTAGATAACTAAACTAATAAAAAACTGAATTTCAGGTAAAGTAATGACTCGAGGCGCAGTTTAAAGGATGATGAAAAGAATTCGACGATCCCACAATCGATCAGAAAACTAACCGATAAGTGCGATGTGAAAACCGTATGAAGGCTCCAGAGCAAACTCATTTCATTTTTAGATTTATTTCAATTTTTGTCAAGAAACAGTAACATCTATATGTGATGTATGAACAGGAACAATCTGCGCACAGTTTCTTGAGTTCCAGAATCTCTTCCCCCACCCTTACCCTATATGTTATTGAATGGTAGATAAATCTAAACGTTTTGAATATTTGAACGTTCGAAAACAAGAAATGTTTGCTCCCGAGTAATAGGAAACATAAGCCATTCCACGTCAAATCGCACAAAAAAGACCAAAATTTGACCTTCATATTTTTATTTATTTTCTAATTTTTTCTATTTGTTATATGGATAAAATAAGTGAACACGTGTATTTTTATTTTTTTCTAACTTTATTATTTTCGGAAATATTGTATAATGAAATTTGCTAAATATGACGCGCATCACTAATTTAAAAATATCATATGTTTTAATACACCAATTATAGAAATTCCGTTCAAATTCCATTCGAAACTTAAAAACATGTTTAATTTTTAAGATTTTTTATAATATTTAATTTTTTGAATTTTCATTTTTTTTAAAAAAACTGAAATTTTGAAACTTGAATATTTTTGTAAACTCGATGAGCTAAAAATTTTAAAAAAATATTTATAAACGCACTAGAGTATTGATAATAAGTCCAGAAAAAATCAAAGTGGGATCTCAGTAACTTATAAGATATTAATATTTTACAAACCAGTGTGTAAAAGATTGCTGCAAAAGACACGTTTTTTGCGTTATTAGTCGTCGGTTTCTTTGGATCAGCAGTAATTTAAGTACTTCTTGAGGTGGTGAAACTTCATGATTGAATTTATAAATAATAATATTTATGTGTATTAATATATATAAATAATATTAATATATTTATAAATAATAAATGTATAAATAATTAATAAATTTATAAATAATTAAATGACGGATTCTTGACTCTGGTTTTGACTGACATTTTGAAATTTTCTGGTCCCTCACTACTCACTTTAAATACAAGTACTTGCATACCATAGAATTCCTGAACTTTCGACAAAATGCACAGTTTTAATGCCTTACCGAATTTACTTCAGTTCTGGACAAAATTCCATTTTCTTCAGCCAACGTTTTAGACACTTTTATCATGCGTTCGGTTGCTGCAAAAAGTCTTCTAATTTTATTGTATGTCCAACTTTCAAAAATTGTCAAAATTTAAATTTTCAACGTCATGTCATCTGTTGAGTGAAAGTAATCGATAAATTACTAAATAGTATCTTTGTCTGATTTTTCGATGGACGTCGAAGGATCTTCAATGTGAAAAATATTATCTGTGTTGGCACTTTGTACTTTCTAAAATTTCTCATGGGGATGCCATTTTGTTCCAATTTTCTTGTCTTGGCGGGGGTTTCTCCTATTGCAATTAAACTCATGTTTATCTTCTCTTTATTCATTTCGCAGAAACTTGACGAACTATCTGAAGAGCTTAAATTGTCACTTTCTTGATTTCCCCTTTTTTCACTGGACGTTCCGCTATTTGCGTTAATGTCACGGGAGCCACTGATCTCGACGCTATCTTCATTAAGAAAAGGCAGTTTTGGAAGCCGATTCCCTTTCTTCCGAAATGAATTACAAATTCGCTAATCTAATGGTTCCCGTAAATTCCCCAGCAAATCGTGATTTACGCGTCTTGGAGATTTTCTTTTTTAAAAATCGTGATCAGAAAGTTTAAATGGATTGAAACATCTATCTTATACACTGATCGCCACTCATGTTGCACAATGTACGTACGATTCACACAACAAATACTAGCACTCTTGTCTTCGTAAGTATTGCGTATTGCGACTAATGTTGAGAAAATTTTACCATGTCCCTTGACAAGTGGTCGATTGTATTTCACGAGCAAGGTCAGGATGGCACACTGTCCCTAGGACGCAAAGGGACTCTGCAGTAAAGTTCGAGGACATTTCTGACCCGAAGAAAAACATTCGTTGACATCCCTTCTGGGGAAAGGGTGAACATATGATTTACTAATGTTTCTTGAAATACAAATCAGGCAGAGGGCCGGCCATTCTTTTTATTATTCGTCGGCATAAGTACCCAAGACTGATCGAACAGAATTCGTTAGTGCAGGGGCGGGAACCACGCGCCCGAATACCATACTTACAATAGATTTTTTTATCTGTACGTGTTGAGAGCCCACTTTTTTTCTTGTCATGTTTTGTAGAAAATTGAACAAGAAATATGCTTATTTTTTCAAATTTTAATCTGAGAGAGTTCATAAAGAAATTTTCGTTTTTTAATATAATTACAATTTTTTAATGAAATATTTATTTTTTGAGAAAGTAATTTACAGATGAATAAAATACATATCAAAAAATTAAACGAAACAAACCAGTAATTTTTATATTAAGTACATTCAGTGTCGATTAATCATATTTTGCAAAGTACGCGTAAATTTCAAAATTTAATATAGACAAAACTACACAAATAAACAATTTTCAGGTAAATAAAGAAACACGTGCCTCTTTTTTTTGATGTCCAGAATGAATGCCATATATTCGTGTCATTTTTTTTAAATAGTCGTGTCATTCGAGTGCGATTTGATGTGGAATGGCTCGTATTTCAATTCGTTTCGCTCTCACCCATAATAACATAGATGACCCACAAGTCACCCACAATGTTACCCACAAAAATATGTATGACACAGTGTCATACATCATAATAATAATAATAATAATAATAATAATAATAATAATAATTCGTTTCAATATATATATATATATATATATATATATATATATATATGTATATATCTACGCTGTCAAAAAATTGAAAAAATATATTTACCTCGCAAAAAACTTCAAAAAAACTTCAACTTCAAAAAAAACAACATTTTAATGAACGGCTTTACTCCCATCCCTCACGACAAGACAAATCGAGACTGAAACAACGGAAATACTCTGGACAATCAATTGGCGACGTATTGAAGAAAATCAAATAATTCACACAACTGGCATATTTACACTTTATGATGAATAATTGCGTGCAATCAACTCCAATCTGTTATCAGGTTGGATGCATGGGAAGTTTCATATTAGAAGAACTTCACTTAACACTTTCTATCTTCACGCAATACCGTTAGCACACTGCTTAATTTCTAGATTAGGAAAAATATTTCTTTATGATTTTAAGTGTGCTTCACCATTTACTTTGCGGGCTCAACTTTCAAAGCTAAAGGTGTTGTTTTTTTTAAAATTTTATCTCACTATCTTGCTTACGTCTTCTGTATCATTCTTTCCAAAAACCCTTATTGCTTCAGGTAGACAAATTAAACAAATTACAACGCAATAATCAACAACAAATAAGAACACAATTTTAAAATAATAAACCTTACAACAATACTGTCATTGAAATTTGTCAATACAACAACCCATAACTAGGCAAACATTTCACCAACAGTGTGAGATAATCAGAAGCTCTTAAAATCAAATTAGACACCCAAAACATTTGGTCTTAAAATATATTAATTTGTCTTAGATAAGAGGGAAAGTTGATTTAGAATGGATTATATCTTCTCTTACTTTTCTCTACATTAAATTTTAAATACTATTGCTTACAATTTGATTATAACACTGAATGCATTAAATGCTCCGTGAGAAAATCAATAACATGGAAGAATGTGAAAAAATACTACAAAATATGGGTGGGAGAAAGTGGATAACGAGTGTGTATTTCAGGATAACGAGTGTGTATTTGCCGTGGTAATTTCATTCATCAGATATTGATATTGAACTGACACTAGAAGTAAAATGCTACGTTTAAAACATATGGTCAAATAAGTTTCAGGTGATAGTTATTCAGTTTATTAATTGCCCTATGTTATTTAGGTATATTACAAACTGAAATTCAGATGGTGTAAACTTCACGTATCACTCGGAGGACCAATGGGTAAATATTTATGCAGATGCGTAATTGTAACTAACAGTAGTCATATTCCCAGTCGCTATTCGATCTAATCAGAGTACAATAAATATTTAGACTACTTGAGTAGGCTTTGCTGGCCATATTTTAGCCATGAGAAGTAGATAATCTGAACCCAAAATAAAACCTCCTTTTCAATTTCCACTTGTTATCTCCGGAAGTTAGTTGTTACTGTCATCATTTTTTATTTCCTTTCATCTCGGTGAACTAATCTATCTCTCTAATTATTTTGTAAAAGTGAAATTTTATCATCTTCGCACATATATATCGGTCTCAAAATATTTAAGTTTAAAACAGTCTAATAATGTCACAAGCTCCTGCTTCAACGTCGTGTCCACGTACGAACTGCCACATTGACAGCAGAGAGATAGATCACAGCATCTTGCGGATTTATGGAACGCGACACGGACTGGGCCAATGTAACATGCGTCAGAGTAACACTGTAGAATGTACATTTTCTGCCGTAGTTGTTGACTGTTCTAAGTCACGCGATAGTGGCGGCAATGCATTTCCCCGACACCGCAGTTAATTTTCCGCCACACTGGAGAGCAGGAATTTTATTTCGCTCTCACGAGACCGCCTGCCCTTTCATAAGTCCCCTTCATGAAATTCAGCCGCCGAGCCCTTGTGCGAAGTGTTCATCCCTGGAAGTCCCCCTTCCACACGGTGTTCCCGCATACAGGACCACACTTCTGCGTGCCACAGCTTGGTCAATTCTCGCTTAAAAAGTGGTCCTATGAAAATTAATCGTAAAATGGTACCCGATGTAGAAGGGCAAAAAGGCACGGCTTTTAAAGGCAGACAGAACTTCACAATAGAGACTCAGAAAGTCATAGAGAGAGAGGGAGAGAGTGGGAAGGGGGGTGAATTAGAGGGACATGATTGAAAAGTGAATAGGGGACTTGGAAAAAGTGTTTTTTCGGGGTTAGAATTCATTTCCAAATGTTCATTCTGAGTATTTCTTCTAATAAGCGAACATACAACCAAATTATGTAGAGATGACATGTACGTTTTTACTTCAATGTTCTATGATTGTAAGCGATAATAATTCAAATTTTGGGCATAAATACTACTAGAATTATAAAAAAGTATTTTCGAACTTATTATGCTGTATGCACATCAACAATAATAAATATTTCATTGTGTGTTTTCATAATGTATAACCATATGGACTGACCCTAAATAATGTACATTTATATTTTTACGAACTTTATATAATAGTCACGATCGTATAATGTGTATATTCACAAATACATATTTAGCATTTAACAATACACACCACTATGTTTACTCACTAAAAGATCTAAAATATATTTAGGAAAAAAGTGAAACAATTTCTGTAATTGATAATGCAGAATATGTACTTTATTTACAATAAGTACCATTGCACTCATAAAAACAATCGAAAAAAATTCTTTTTATAACAGACAGGATCACAAATGGTACATTATTGTTCTTACGACTATGTAGTCTTTCTATTACAAAAGCATCAGAACAGAAACTTGGAGGTATATCAATCACCCAATGCATCTATTGGCACAGAGATCTGTGACCAGTGCATGTCCTGTAACCGTGAAACAAACTGTTTCTTTACAAAACGTTACCACGGAAAACTTTCTGCGTGGTTTATCAATATCCTAATGCTGGGCGGAAGAGCTTCGCCAGGGCAGAAGACAAGAGGGAGCGGTCTCTTTGTGTTTCCTCGGCCATTCTTCCGCTAGTTTTCTTGCCGTCGGTCACGCGATGCGCCCTTGAAGTTAGGGGCGAGTTTCACAACACTCCAGGCGCCCGAAGTGAGCGTTGCTCGGCGGGAAGCAGGCCTTCCACCTCGGAGTTACTTACTTCGAATCCCACGCACTTCACGAGACATTCAGGGTGACCAAATGATTCAGCTAGAGGTTTCTATGAATTCCTACCGATCCTTTTAAATGCATTCCAGCTACCTCGCTGCATCCTCATTTACTTCTCCAAAGATTTCAACTGGTTGATGGTTCTGCCTTGATTGCTGTTTTCGATTAGTTTCTCCGTGCTTCATAATTCTGATTTATTGGATATTTTATTGCACAATATATAGATAAAAGATAAGATAAATTTATTTAAACTGCGATTGGGTATAACACGGTGGCAGATAATTACAAAAACATAAAAATGCACAGTCTCTCAGCAACATGTAATACTAATACTAAGACTACCAATAATAATTATTATTGTTATAATAATTATAATTATTATTATTATTATTACTATTATTATATGGATGTGCTTCTTTCGTGTCGTACGCAGTCTGTGCTATTTGACATTAATAATTATTTTATTTCTTGAATTATTAATATTATTTTTCGTATTACATTGATCTGTAAAAGTAATAACGAAGGATGAAAACTATATGTTGGTTTATTTATGTCAAAACAATACTATCGTACGTAATATTTAGGGGTATACGACTTTACGTTTCAACACGTCTTCACCATGGCATAATTTCTTCAAACAAGACGAGACGTGAGTGCATCGCATCTATCAAATCTCACGACTATTTGTCAAAAGATCTCCAGGTTTTTGAGGCCTGAGCAAATATTTTACACTAGCTACCCATGCTTAGAACTCTCACATGCTAGACCCCACCCTCTGGCTTAATTTTCATTTCCATATTGTAATACCCCCGTCAACTGCGATAATTTCCAAGTAATATCTTAACAATTTATGTAACCTTAATTGGAAACGTGAACGTGGTACATGTGGGTGGCTAGCTCGACACCACGTCCACTGGATGCTTCTGAAAAAATAAGAGTACTTACTCTCTGCATTTGTCGTGGGCTGAAAATACCGCTCTACGAGGACTCAGTCGATGGATCCTATACTTACGCTTTGGTTACCAACAATACAGGGGAATAATTTTGAGAATACCTAATTTCTATTTAATGAAACGAAAATTCATATATGCACGTAACGACATGAAGTGTCGTACGTCTCTTTTTATTCTTAGAAATTTTTAATCAATCTCTTACATGCATTATCATATTATTTACTTGACAATTAATTTTCACTAATGATGGCCATCAACTAATTGTTACAATTTTACATTTTAATTATTGCTTTAACCAAAATTTTAATTATTCTGGGGCTTGTACATCAAAATTTAGCTGGTTTTGTCTTTCTCGAATTCGGGATTTCGCGGAAATACTTCCTTGTCCATTCGGCGTCAGCACACTTGGCAGCTCAATACCAGTTCAGCTTCACAGCACCATATCTTCTTCTGGATTCCGATGACCGCTTCAATCCACACTTGGTTAATGAGCTAGTCTCAGAAAACTTCCTACGATCCCGATACTACTAAATTTTTGCTATATAATTCTTACACCGAGTTCCAATCTCAAATTAATCATCAAAGATGACGATTACAATTCGTACATCTCGATTCTATCACGCGCCAGTCTCAAGAAACTATAAATTCCGAGTACACAATCCGACATCCGAAAGCTACCAGATCCTGACACGAAGTGTTGTAAAAATTACAAAAATGTTCTACCTCGTTATTTTTCAAATGCCTCTTGTTTCTATTCGTGTCCGGTAGTCCTTCTCTTGTTTTTAATTCCTATGTTATTACTAATCCATCAATAAATGACTCATCTCTTCTGGTTAACGATGTTCCTATTTGTTTATGTTATTTTTCGTGATAATTTATTAATAAAACTATTTTCCCCATTCTTCAATTAAATATATATCAATTTTTTTCATATTTATACGTATTATTCTTCACGCCAAATTACGTACTGAAGTGCACGAAAATTGAGGGCTTTACCGATGCACTTCAATATTAAGCCTGTAATATATATTTTTCATCGAGATCCTCTTATCCTTCATTTGTTCTATATGTCCCCTTGTAATTGATAACATATAATACATCCTTGTCAATAAAAACTATTCTTATTGAACTTCATTATCGAGCAAAGAGGTACACCCGTGTAATTTAATCACATAGAATAACAAGTAATTAGTAATTTCACATACAGTTGCAGATTCTACAGGTTCTGAACAGATGGGGTAGAATCGAGAACCGTCGAACCAGCAAAAACGTAATAGAATGGATAGGAAGATCTCATCCTGTATATTCGGTGTGAGAAACATTTCTTTGAGGCCTCAAAATTTTAGATTTTAAGGCCCTAAAGTTTTTAGTTTAGAAGTTATCTGATGATATAGATTCTAAAATCCTGACATGCGTTGCGGGTTGCGTTTATATGAATATTTTAGATGCGATTTTTCAGCAAATCCTTCATATTTTTAAAGTCAAAATGCGATTCATCACGTTTCTTTCTTTAGAAACCTCATTTACAAAGATTGGTTGCATATGAGAACCGCAAAAGGAAGGTAAACTACTGAAATAATATAGGAGACAATCTATCAATTTCGACCATATTACGTAATTCGCCTTATGCCTGCTTTGTCTTGCACTTTTGACAGGCCCTTTACCAGTTAAAAGCTACCTCCAAGAGGTTGGTTACATCAGATACACTCTAGACTGTAGGTTTAACGGGGAGTAAGTAAAGGCCATCTCTCACGTTCTTTTTTATTGCCGAGGAATGAAACTCATCTATCTTGAGAAGTATTCCATAGAACCAAAGGTGCATTCAATTACTTTCAAAAGGATGTACGGCTTCGCAGTCTGTTCCGGCTTTTGTTTAGCTGAATGTAATGAAATAAGGTCGGTAGTTCAAGACTCTTAAATAGATACCGTGCAGTCTCCCCCTTTGGCTGGCGGGTTTCTTTAAAATTATAAAAGTGGCTTTTCATTCTTTCCCTTTACTTGGCCATTCAAAATACTCGCTAAAAATTTGTAATAACGCATTCTGTGTTAAATTTACGGATTGTTTGTTTCCCTGAAATGATTAAATACACGCTGTAAATCCACGGCTTATAATGACTCATCAACACTGTATTCGTTTGAAAACATCTATTGAGAAATTGCATGAAAATAGCATAACCACAATCCTTAACCCTGTAGAACGCACACCAAGGGATGTTTGAGACTGAGAATACAGAATGTGCATCAATGCAAAAGGAAATAATGAGAAATGATCTAGTGGTTAACAAATAAAGTGGACGGAATGCCGAGAAACGTAAGAGTCGTGTAAAATTCTCTTGCAAAAGTTTTGTCCTCCAAGGAGGTCACTATATTAAATTATTTGAATGAATGGAATTTGCTAGGTATTCTCCTATTTTTTGGCACTCATTTCATTCTTTCTCGGACATCATTATGTATAATGGGAATAAAACTGGCAGTCGTAAACAAGGATATAACTGAAAACCTCGCCATTTACATAATATAGACTAATGAAAATAAATATACTAAAGAAGCATATATTCATTATTACATGAGCGCCGAATACTTCATTTCATTAATGTAACTAAAAGTACTATCATGAAAATCAAATGAATAAGTCATTCAATACGCAATTGAACGAGAGAAAGCTGTTTGACAATGTTTTCCGCAAAATCACGGTAAAGCTCCAGTAACTGAGCCAGCCATCACGGTCAAGAATCTCTCTCAGATTCTCATCGACACTCCAGCACCTCGCCTCTCCCACATTAATATCGTGCATACTTTACACCAAATCTACCCGTTACACGAAAATATGCTACGAAATCCCTCGCTGCCTGCCACGCCCCGTTGCCCGCTGTTGAATCCACTCGCGAGGCCGCCCCCGTCTCCTATCGCCGTCTCCCTCTCCTCCTCCACGCATTCCAAGCCGCACGCATTCCGCCACGCCCCATCCTTCCTCAGCTCGCTCTCTGCCCTTCGCTCTTCCCCTCTCGCTGGAAGATCCATGCTGCCTGGCTGCCATCACTCCCCACCTGGCTGCCATCACTCCACTTGCCGCCAAGCACACGGGGAAGCGTGCTCCGCCCCGGCCCGCCCCGGCCCGCCCCGGCCCGCCCCGGCCCGTTCCGGCCCGCCCGGGCCCGCCCGGTCCTCCTTGTCCTGCCCGGTCCTCCTCGCATCGCCCGGCCCTCCGCGCCCCGCACGGCCCTCACCGTCCCGCTCGGCCCCCCCTGTCCCGCCCGGCTCTCCCCGCTCCACCAGACCCTCGTCGCTCCGCCCAGCCCTCGTCGCCCCGCCCGGCCCTCTTCGCCTCGCCCGGCCCCCCTCGTCCCACCCGACCCGGCGATCACCGCCTTCGCCGGCCCTCAGCTGACCCGCCCGGCCCTTACCGCCCCGGTCCTCCCCGCCTCTGTCCTTCCCGCCTCTGTTCTCCCCGCCCCCGGTCCTCCCCGCCTCGGTCCACCCCGCCTCGTCCCTCCCCGCCTCGGCCCTCCCCGCCTCGGCCCTCTCCGCCCCGGCCCTCGCCGCCTCGGCCCTCGCCGCCTCGGCCCTCGCCGCCTCGGCCCTCGCCGCCTCGGCCCTCGCCGCCTCGGCCCTCGCCGCCTCGGCCCTCGCCGCCTCGGCCCTCGCCGCCTCGGCCCTCGCCGCCTCGGCCCTCGCCGCCTCGGCCCTCGCCGCCTCGGCCCTCGCCGCCTCGGCCCTCGCCGCCTCGGCCCTCGCCGCCTCGGCCCTCGCCGCCTCGGCCCTCGCCGCCTCGGCCCTCCCCGCCTCGGCCCTCCCCGCCTCGGCCCTCCCCGCCTCGGCCCTCTCCGCCCCGGCCCTCACCGCCCCGGCCCTCGCCGCCTCGGCCCTCTCCGCCCCGGCCCTCGCCGCCCCGGCCCTCGCCGCCTCGGCCCTCGCCGCCTCGGCCCTCGCCGCCTCGGCCCTCGCCGCCTCGGCCCTCGCCGCCTCGGCCCTCGCCGCCTCGGCCCTCGCCGCCTCGGCCCTCCCCGCCTCGGCCCTCCCCGCCTCGGCCCTCCCCGCCTCGGCCCTCCCCGCCTCGGCCCTCCCCGCCTCGGCCCTCCCCGCCTCGGCCCTCCCCGCCTCGGCCCTCCCCGCCTCGGCCCTCCCCGCCTCGGTCCTCCCCGCCTCCTTCGACCCGCCTCGCCAGGAACATTTCGAATCGAGAGCCACTAAATGATTTTTCTGGGAGGCTCAAAAGCATTCGGGAAAAAATTTGGTTGAAATTGTGCCCTGCATTCCAGATTTTCACACCTACATCTATACATAATACAATTTTAAAGACAATAGATGTTGCACTGTTGCGTAGTCCTCCGAATATGTGTGTAGTGCAATAATTAATATTTCCATTTCTCTTTGTCCTGCCACCCGTAGAGTGGCTGCGATTTTCTAATTTCACCTACCATTGTTTTGTAGTATATTCGATTGCAATTTTCCACTTAATCGATTTTAACTAGGATCATTGAAACGGTTTAAGGATTACAAGAGTGCTTTGCGAGTCCTCTGTGAAGACATTCCTGCAGGTTAAGTACCAAGTTCTAGACGATAGTAGACTATTCTCCCAAGATTGTGAGAAAGGGAAGGAGAAAAAGAGATGAAGAAGGCGAGAGAGAGAAAGAGAAGAGAGGGAAAGAGATATCAGAGTGGTCGTTCTCGGCTTGGAGAGTAGCTCCTTTTTTGCTCTGCCTTCTCCTCCCCCTCCAGGGCAGGCGAGTGCGTTGACTCCTCTCCAAACTCGCAACTGCCAGCCACTTGGGCAATTGTGAGCACTCTCGCAGGCAAAGCAGCAAACCTCCACCGCAGAAACGAACGATTCGTTTTCTTGTTCGGAGTTCTGTAGGAAATGAGACATAGTCCACTATAACCATCCTAGGCGACGTGATGGATCCTCTAGCTACATTACACACGATAATTACAGCCATAAACAATTGTGAGCCACATTGGAAAAAAGCACATCCGCATATCCACCACATTGACATAAACAAGTTGGAGCCGCTGAAGACACCGTGTTTTTAAAAGAAAAGGGAGTACATTCGAAGTGAGCGTAAGGTAGACAATTAGCTGTAGATCGAGCGGTATCGGAGTACTGGAAAGAGGAGGATTTCTTTTCAGTACCGAGAACCGCTCCCGTTCGGTTCCCTTCTCCTTCTTGCAACGTCCTCTAACGCCAGATCCCTCTGCACTCCCGCCCTCTCGCGCCCGCTCCTGCCTCTCCAGACGCGTAACTGGCAACCCGAGCGGCCCTCGGCACGTCAGCGACCGCTTGCGCACCGCCCGCCCCTGCCCCGTCCCGCCCGGCCCACCCTCATCTCCCCTCCCTGCAGCCCCCGCGCACCCCTCTCCCCTCCCTTCCCCAGGCGCGCAGGGCGAATCTCCGCGGCCGCGACGTCCATCGACCCGCGGCTGGGCGGCGCCTCGCGAGCGCTGCGGTTCCCCGCCCTGCCCTTCGTTCCCCGCACCGGCCCCCGCCCATGCCCCTGCGCGCTTACGCAGGCTGTGCGCACC
>JAHLJT010008446.1:275110532-275207494 GCA_031308135.1 Acheta domesticus | reverse complement strand
TTGAACTCTGAAATTTCAATAATTGAATATGCTCCAAAATTTTTCAGCGTTTTCCTAATACTATAATATTGAGGATAGAGTCTTTCCCATTAATGAAATGTGCTTTTAAAAGACACATCTTAAAATAAGGTTACGTTTAAAAGTGTCGTTTTCAAGTAATTTAAGTGCAAATATAGGCATTTTTAACAAATATCGTACGACTCCGAACTCTTTCTTTAATATTTTAGTCAGATAAAGCAAAGGACTTTTAAATTGTGCAGTTTCTGTTTTCGGCAAACTCTCGTATTTTAAAAATTATAAAAAATTAACATTGATTATAAGTTCACTATTGACATATATAGTAAATACAGTTTACAGAAAAGAAAGTCCATTCTAAAAAATACATCTTTAAATATTATCATGTACAATTTTTTTGAAAACGAGAAGTTTTCGCGTCATTTGTGCTTGAATTTATTTCAATTTATAAACATTTTTCGTAAAATTCCTCCAGATATTTTGTTCAAATTATTTCCTCAAGAGAGGAACTCTTCAAATTTGAAGATTTCATTTTCGTTGAACTCTCAGAAATCTGGAAAATTGCAAATATTAGTATAAAATTCGTGCTGTTTAAGCACCACTTGTCCATTTCTACTGATTGTACTGATTACAACTTATTCATATCCATACTTATTTATAGCTAGTATTTTATTTCAAAGCTTTTTCAATAACTTGTGAAGTATCGTAACAACTGTTGAACAATGACGTATCACTTCTGATGTCGATGGTATGATGATACAGAGGTACAATATGTAAGTTATCCACTTATTTGTGCATGCTATAAAACAATTTCATTTTTTACAACACTTTAGATATGCCCAGCATTTTATTTCATATTTGAATTTTTTATTGTATGAAAGCCGGCCCTAGAAAACATGATATCATAGAATTAGAAAAGAATGGGCAAACATTTAATTTATGCATTACTAAGAATTTATTTACTGTTCTGAGTGGCAGTTTCAAATAATACATGTACTATAATTAAATCTATTTTCAAGCAGTACTTGTGTTTTGAATCTTCCATTCATACCCTCAGATACCACAGGAAGTGAAATATTAATTAGCTGTGCTACAGGGTCACACACGTTTTTGCATTATTCGCAGCTTTTGAAATTTTGTGTGTCTTTTGCTCTGTTGAAGTGTCTTTTGCTCTGTCCGAGATAAACATTGCAGAAAAAAATTAGTTTTTAAGAGAATTTATATATGAAGTACCTTAACTTCAAGCAAAAATTACGGAAAAATCACTCGGTTTTTAAAAAGTATACATGAACTTACTTACAGGTATATCTTAAAAGTACAAATTTTATTCAGGAAGAAATCTATACTTTCAATATAGTAGTTGGTAGAGAGAAAAAAAACAACTTTCGAATCGGAGAGTTAAATGAAAATGTCGGCTTGCGCCCTTTTTAAGCGTCATTTCTTTCATTCGGCAATGAAATGTAAAAAAAAATCTAGAGCAATTTTATAGAATATTTCAAAAATATTGTGAAGGATTCATGTAAAGTACCACCAACAATTTCAAATTTGCAGTGCGATGTCAATTTTCGAGCGAAGTGTCTGAACGATTTAGGCGCTAGCCTTTACCATAGACAGACGGTTCGACAGGCCGACATTTTGCGTCAACCACTTTTTCCGTATTAAGCATCCTCCAATCGTGGATTCACATCGTGCTATAGGAAGTAATTTACTTCAAATATTAACAATATTTATCTAATTTTTCGATAACAGTATTTCTGTCGAAAAGTCGCTGATTTATGCCGCAGCATTACAATCCTTTCTCTTCACTATTGTAAAAAAATTGAATTGTCTTTATTTTGTAAGAGAGAAACTTTACTACGTAAGTTGAGAAAATAAAATAAATCCGTAAAGATTGTCATTGTGAAGTTTTAGGTTAAATTGTCCGTGTGTTTCGAAAAACGCACACGCTTTATTCCTTCAATATCCAAATAATCGGTTTAATTTAATTTAAATTTGCAGCCTGTTAAAGTAGTTCATTGAGCTCTTTCTGAGAAAATTGAGAAATTATTTGAATAATGATAAACACATTAGAACGAATGTTCTTGATAAAAAGTTACGAGAGAAATTGTCATCACTATTTGCTCTTTAGAATACGAACATTTTTTTGGTTTGTTGTCTATCGATTCAAACGATTTCTCGCTTTTGTGAGTCCATGAAACGTCTTATTGTTTACTGCATATCTAGTAAACGTTCAACCTCTCTTGGTCCGTGGAAATATGAGAAAGAACAGGATCGTATCTTTGACAGCGTGCGATAGAGAAGAAATGTAGTTCGCGTTAGTCTTTTGCTCTGTTCTCTAACGAGATATATCACGCATTGCTTCTCTAATGGAATAATCGATTGCCCAATGCGAGACACCGTGCTATTACAGTGTAATATCCTTAGGGACGAAGTTGATACAGTATATTGTGAGAAAATTTGAGAGCGTTATCTGTGCTTCAATGACGATCTTGTGCAGATTGTGACAATATCCATTTCCGTTTTACGTTATGATTAATGTTATGGTAACGTGAGCAACGAAAAATTTGTCGTTCGCATTTTCTCTAGATAAGCCTTGCTTTTCTATTTGTTTCCCTCTTTGACTATTTCAACGCTTATATTATAACTCGTGGAAAAATAGGACACATCATTTAAAATCGCAGTCTCACATTTTATTAAGTCTACCTACGCATCGAAATAAACCGTGCTGCGCGGAGTGAAATTTCACGTTAAATATTGAAATAAAATATTATCGCCTTCTCATAAAAAGCAATGCTATCTACACGCATAATGTAAAAATACGATACTTAGTAATAACAATAATGAAACATTTGCACCTAAAAATATGAACACAAACCAGACACCCAGTTTAGGAAATAGGAATAAACGATAGTTATAGATGTGAGCATGAAAAAGGGCAAATAGTCAACCGGGTACTCTGTAGACAAACGCTTGCGTGAAGACATTTTTCATCCCTCTACCACAAACCACGCGATGTTATATAAGTTATATCTCTGATGTATGATGTTGTGTCGTGTACGAATAAGCATGTGCAAATGGTCCCGTAATGCAGTGGGAACATGAAACGTTTTCCAAAGTCGCCGTATGTTTCTATGTTTGCGTCCGCTCAGCCAACACGCCGCGCCGGCACGATGCACGACTTTTCGACAGCATTGTATATTCCTCGCGAAACCCGAGGGCAGAAATAGAGGACGCAGCAGGGGGAGGGCAGTTCTTCTTGAAAAGTGACTGCCTCGACCCTTGCACGTTCGGGAGACTTTCTGCGTTATATCGCGTGCCTAAAACGCTGCATCATCGAAGTCTGAGACGGACCATAAATTAGAACGAGACCGCGGCTTCCCTGAGACACAGCCTTTTCACCTCCTTCACTCGTGATATTTTTCGTATCGTCGAAAGTGAAAGAAAAGTATTGCTAGAAATACCAATGTAAATTTAGTTAAGCTGAAAACTGACTTAATAATTCCACCGTGGAAGCAATTCCCCAAAACACATTTTCACCCATTTTAATGATGGAAATAGAAGGAAATAAATCTTTGTAAACGCTACTTTAAATTCAGATGATTGATCGAATTTATGAGTTAACAGTCGTAATGTAAGTAAAATCTGAAATAGGTAAAATTGTCTTGCAAATGTGAGGTAGTAACATATTTATCACCCAATGTTTGTTGAGACTATTTGCTATAAAAATACACAGTCGAATGTTAAATAATTTGGTCACATGAAAAAGGAAACAGCGACTGGCTATATACAGTTCAATATTTACAAAGCAACATTTATCTATAGTATTCAATTTAATTTTAATCAGTATGCTGTGATTTTATATTATAAAATTTTATTTAAATGCCAATTCTCTTTTCGACGGATCCAACGTGTTACAATTTTTATTGTTTAAAATGTTCTAATTATTATTTTCCTGCATGGATGTTGAAATATAGAGAAGTATAGTGATTTATGAAAATGTAAAAATAAAAAGAGATGGTTAAAAGTAAATATGGCAGAGGAAATGTTAAAGAGAATCGGAATAGCTTAACGCATCTTACAGGTTTTAAATTCCAAACTTTACATTCAAGATTAATTGATGTCATTGAGGTTCCTTTACTGTTATGACCGCAAAAAATTATATTCTGTTGTTCACCCTCATGTCCAGTATACTATGGTGATGTTCCTGCCATGGCAATTTTTAATCTACCGCTTTCTACTGTGCTTATTATTTACGTGCTGTAACTTTGACTACAGTGATTTTGATTATAGTTCATTTTATTGTATTTTATGAGTTGTCTCTTATAGCTCTAATCCATATGTGTCAATAGTTCATATTTCAGTTTCTCAGTATTTGCAATTCTCTTTGATAACTTTTAACTTTAAATGCAATTGCATTTAACACATCTATCACTTCGGGAGTAACTTTCTTGTGATGTTGGTAATCGAAAAGAGACGTCTTGAAACCTCAGAGAATTCTGTCCAATATTACAAATAATTATTGTAGTTCGTCTCCTTTTAAGTAATTTAATATTTTTAGTTTATATTTTATAAAAAAAGACGCCTAGTACAAAACTTAGTAGCCGCTTGGCTGTCCGGAAGACGCCGTGTCGTAGGCATAGGTGCCAACGTTTGAATCGCCATTCTGCGATATTCCTCAAGGCACAGGAATTTCGCTCTGACGAAGATTGCAGAAGTGTGGCCGAATCGTGGCACCTATGTCTAGGACGCGGCGTCTCCCGGACAGCCAAGCAGCTACTGACTCCGGCCGCGGAAGCCTGCGCTCTCATAAAATTTCATCAACATTTTTTGTTGACAGCTTGTTGGAGAGTTTCAGAGACGTCAGTCTACTCGTCTGGTAAAAACATCAATTCAATGTGACATAGTCTTACGGTCGTGTGGGGACTCTTAGAATAAAGGAAAGGTTAACCCTAGAATACTAACCATATTCTACATCCGTGCATACTAACCATGAGTAAAATTTACTCACTTATATTAATAACATGTTTAAAATTTATTGAAAAGTTTTTATGATTACCCTTTTAGATTATAAGCTTCTCTGTTTATTTGGAAGGGATTTAATCATAATATATTATGATAATTAAAATTCAAAGGTCACTTTATGCGGTATTTATTTTTCCGACAACACTTGTAATAAAGTTGAAAATGAAGAAACTTGGAATAAACAAAATAAATCATAGTTAGAGAAAGCCTCTTAAGAACAAATAGGGCATATTCTTTTCATGTTCACCAAAACCAGGCCTCTTAAAGATCCCCACATTTTTCTCTTATTCTGAAAATTCCGGGTGTCTCTCTTTCAACTCGTTGAATCCCTTCAATTTGTTGATCTGTCTGCTCAGGTTCATCGTCGCTAGGACAATAATTTGGATTGGAATCACTGTCATTCAATCTATCAATAATGCCCTCTTCTTCACTACCATCCACTTCATCTCTTTCCAGAATTCATCATTCAATACATTTTTCATCGGACATGTTATTTACACTATAATAATAATAATAATAATAAATATTATAAGATATTTTAAGACGAATATTACTTAAAAACTGAAGATTCTAATTCAAGTAATTATTGACTTACATGTAATTTTTACACACTAAACGCCTTCTAAGCCTAACGATGAGTAAATCTTACTCACGTCTAACACCCCGCAATACTAACGATGAATAAAATTTACTCATCGTCACATGGAAAATCACTACAGAAATGGAACAAATGGTACTCGGGCAAGTTTCCCTCTAAGTAGGGTATTGCAAACTGACTCAAGATCACACTGCTAGCGGCTGGGTTCACGAAGTAAAGGAACTCGGGAGTATGAAACAAAAACGTAACGGTGTGAGTAAAATTTACTCATGGTTAGTATTCTAGGGTTAATTCAAGTGTTGTAATGGCTACAACGGATGGTCTTTTCTTGGAAATCAACATTTTAGTTAAAACTGCTGACAATTTGGAAGAGAGTACTCGAAATGTATAGCGCGACAATTTATGAAAACCCTCTGCAAATAGTTATACTTCAAAAAAAAACTATGTAAAGATTAGTTTTTTTTTAATTTTTATGATTTTCATCGAGGATCATTTATGGTTCATGCTCTAAAGAATACGTTTGGGAACCAGCTTAATTTAGTACAATCCTTGGAATGGTCTGATTGGCGGTGGCGGATGGTCAAAATCACCAATTGCCGCGTACTGAGCTTCGCGCCGGCCCTTGGGGCCGACCTAGGCGTGTTGTGTGTTTGCGTCGGGGCTGTGCATCCGCAGCGAAGCGCGCGGGCCGCCTCGTGTTTGCACATATGCGGGCCGCGATGCCCGCCGAGCCCCAGCCCGCACCCGTACCCACTGCTCAAGTTGGCGGCGGCGGCGGCGGGTGGCTGGAGGTGTCGCGGAGGGGCGGGGGAGGAGCGGGCAGACGAGGCGCGAGGTGTCACGCCTCGTCCGTGACGGGCTCCCCGCCCCGGCCCCGTCCTCCCCGCCGCCTCGGCCTCCGCCTCCGCGCCGGCGGCGGCGGTGGCTGGCGGCGGCGGGCGGCAGGCCGGGTGACGCATAGCGATGGCGTTGGCGATAGTGGCGGGCGGCGGCGCCGTGCTGAGCGAACCGCACAAGGGCTTTTCATCATCCCCACTAGCGCTGCGCCGCGGCCGCCGGCGGTGGCGAGGGCGGCGGGGGGCAGGGGCGGGGGCGGGCGCGGGGACGGGGGCAGGCGCCGCGAGGCGGAGGCAGCGGGGGCGGGCCGGGCCGACGCAGGGCCCTCCGTGGGTCAGCGCGACACGCCGCCCTCGACCCGGTCCGCCCCCCTGCCGGACACGCCGCCCCCGCCTCCGCCCCCGCGCCGCTCAAGCGCCTGGCGGCCACCCGGCCACGTGCTGCCCCCGGCGGTCAGGGGGCCACTTCCGCGGCCCGCGCCGAGAGCGCGCCCTGCCACGAGCCCCGCGTCAGCCCGGATTAGAGCTGTTAGCACGGGGCGCCATCGTCCGAAACGCGGCTCGCCTCGCCTCGCGACCTTACCCCCTCCGCGCCACGCCCACTTACCTACTCAACTACACTTCAATCGCGCACTTTAGAACACTGCAATGTAGTAACTGCAATGTAGTAACACCTGCAGTAAGATTGCAATAAATGCTAAATCTATTATTATTATTCATCTTAATAAACTATTCTCTCTTCATGTAAATGGTGCAATTTAATGGTGAATTTAACCAATTGACTCTTCGTTGATTGCAGTTGTGGTGAATGCGCAAGGTAATAGTGTCAATGTCGAAGTTTCTTGTACGTCGAAATTTATTTATAATAATTTATTTCGTTCGTAGTTCCTCTTTGAGTAAGTTACTGGAACTGAGTGTATAAAAGGTGACCTCACTATTTGGATTTTTACTAGCACAGTGTGGAAAAATAAGGGCTTTCCTCCAATAATCGTCTCCATTCAAATAATTCAGCTTTATGACAACAAATGTCAGCACAGTGTTATATTATGTCTACATTTATGGTAAAACAGGAAGTGGCAGGAAAACAATTTTCTCAGCGCTATATCTGTTTGCAGTTCTTGTGGGTTACCGTTATGTTTCCTCATGCGCTTCAGTTTCTTGGAACTCATATCAATATCAATCCAAATAAAATAGCTAGATAGTTACACAATTTCTATAAATTTAGCTGTATTACAAACATTCTAAAACATTATGTCGTAGTTTCACGAGTTAATATAAGATATAAAACATGCATAAAATACCCAGAAATTTGCGATAATAATAATAATAATAATAATAATAATAATAATAATAATGATGATGATGATGATGATGATAATCCGTTGATATCTTTAGAAATAAATATTAAGCCAAATTATCAAGTAAAGACCAAACATATCTATAAATTAACCTACGTTTTCTCACAAAACATTCACCATTAATTATTTATGTCCAAAGTGGCCAGCATAATACTCAAATTCTTTTGTTGCATTTGTGGCCAGTTTTTTAAATAAATTGCAATAGAATATCATATCTTAAGTAATAAACTTTCGAGAAGAAAAAACAATTATTATCTATTTCTGTGACTACACATGTAAATTGCAATTTAATTTTGTTGCCTCCCTCGGCTCATCACTTCAAACTTCGTATTGATCTTTTAATTATAACACGAAGTAAACAGATGCAAAAAAAATCCCTGTATTCAATCGCTCCATTGACTCGCCAGCGTCAGTTCTGAAGTCTTTGAGTAGGGCAGCAGGAGCGTCTGAAGACTGTTGGACGTTCCAGAAATAGCCGGCGAACTTCACCCAGAAATCAGCCCCTCGAGAGTTAGCTGGGCTGGCGGGCGCCCCACCGGACCGCCTCCCCCGACGCTGCGCGGCGCGGCGCGGCGCGGGCGCGGCGCGGCGGGTGTCGCCCTCAAGGCAAAGTGGCGGCGCAGCGCCGCGCGAGGATGTCGACAGCTATTCAAATGTGTGCCGACTAAATTAAGGAGAAGATATTTTCTAAAAGGCGTGGATGGATATTACTAAAGGAAACGGAAAGTGCGCGGAAAGATGGGGCGCGAAGACTTAACACGTGCCGGGGAAGGAGCGGACGCGAAGAAAAATGGGCCCGGCTCCTTGCAGCTGGGGCGGTGATGCGCCGTCGCCCCGCCCCCCCCCCACCCCCGGCCACGCCTCCCTGCCTCCGGCCCGCGGCCCCCGCTCCCAACCACGCCCCCGGCCACGACCTCGGCCCCCCGCCCCCCGCCCCCGCCCCCTCGCCCGCGCCCAGGCCCCCGCCACCGCCCTCGCCCCCGCCCCCTCCCCTCCCGCCACCGCCCCCGCCCCTTCGCCCGCGCCCCCGCCCCCGGCCCTGGCCCTGGCCCTGGCCCTGGCCCCCACCCTCCATCACTCGCCCCCTCGCCCGCGCCCCCACCCCTGGCCCCTCGCCCGCGCCCCCCGTCACTGCGGGCGCTACGTCGCTCTCGCGCCGCCTGCTCCGCCGTCGGCTTTTCGCAGCACCCTGCAGCTCGTCTCTCCGTCAGTCGCGCTACCCCGTGTCGCTTCGTGCCACCCCGTGCCTCCAGACCGCGCCGTCAAACAACTCCCTCGTCGCACTAGGCCGTCTCACGGCGCTCGTGCTGTCTCGTGCGTTCCATGATTCCCACCCCGTCCCATTATTACCATCCAGTCCCACAATTCGCAACCCTTTCCACAATTACCATCTCGTCCCACAATAACCATCTGGTCACACAATTATCATCCCATCCCACAATTCCCATGCCGTCTCACAAGTATGCCGTCCCACACCCTGTGTAGTCGTCCCCCAAATCCAACGCCATCTTTCACGCCGTCCGACGATTCTCCCGCCGTTCAACGACTTACATATCGCCTGTCTTCTTCCTCACCATCTCATGACTTTCAGGGCCCGTACCTCGACATCCGACATTTATCCATGTTGACGCACGTTGCCTCTCCGCCACATTCTCCACGTATTGCTCTTTCACGGCACCCGCACTTGTCCCCTCCCACATTCCGCGCTGCCTCCTCCGCCGCTCTCATATCAACACCCGCGCCCCTATCATTCCACCACCCCACCACCTCCCAGAGCCCCACGCCTCCGACGGTCTCCGCACGCATCTCACATTCCGCCGTGAGATTGGACCCCACTCTAAACTTTGTTCGGGAAGCCCCTAGCCAGATCCCATGCACCAATACCTCACTATTCAACACCCCCAGTCGTCATACTCTCAGTCCTCGTATCTTCCCTCTTCATACCTCTACTCTTGAAACCTCTAGACCCCTATGCTCCCTTACCCCGTACCCTCTCACCCAAGCCCCCACACGCTTGTCCTATACCTCATGCGCGTATATCCTATGCGTTGTCAATATCCGTCTCTCCATCAACCGTCGCCGTTTCTCCACGCTCACCTACCCTCTTGAACGTCTCTCACCCGTCGTACCGCCTTCGTTCTCCCAAACCTTCATGTGCTTCATTCACCTCCATACATCACCCACGACTTTCTCTCCATCCACTTCCTCCTCGACCCATTCCTTATTTCCCCGCCCCGCGCCCGCACGCCCGGTTGGCAGAGCGGAGTAAAGCAGCCGCCGCCGCCGCCGCCGCCGCCGCCTCCGCCTCCTTCGCCGCGTCGCCGTCGCCGCTACGCCACCCCGCGCTCCCTTACACAAATGCAGTCACTCTGCGGCGCCTCAAAGCGAAGGCTTGTTTGGACTGACTCAAAGAAGGCGGAGCTTGCCGGGAAGGAGGGGAGGAGGAGGGGACTGGGAGGAGGAGAGGAAGGGCGAGGGAAGAAACGTTTAGATCGCTTTTCTTCTGAAATAGCGAGTCCACGTCATTTGCATCTGAACGCGAATCCTTCCAGAACATACTCGGATGTGATGGAAACTCCCCAAGGGAAAAGGTTATTGTGTAGAGCTGAATTGTTTGTAACGCAAGTGGGAGAATAGCGTAAAATAACGAAGACTTACAATGCGATTGTTTTGGAACGTAACGCAACTTGTTGGAGTCATGGACACAGTTTAGAAGTAACATTGTGCTGAAACTGTGAAGTGTAGTATTCTGTTAATATTAAGAGAGAGTGGGGTTTTACTTTTTCGTGTATGTAAGAGAAAGTATAGTAATAATGCGGCGCAAATTGGCACCTCTATTGCCAGGTCTTGGTAACAGAAAAGTGGATAAATCTTGTTCCTATGCGTAACTTTCTCTAATATTTTGTGCAGTCAGAATCTGTGATTTTAGGTCCCTGATTCCAAATAATTGATTGATGGCAAAAACGCCAGACTGTCCGTCCATATATGGAGAATATTAACACTTAAACGTTCAGACGATTTTCTCCAAAAACTATATTCCCCGATTGATCTGGACGAACTTTGAGCCCTTGCGACTCTGAATTGGATATTTTTAATTTTGAGTTTTTTCTTTTCTTCAGCCAAAGTTTGTTTACAGGGGTTAATTAATAATAATGCCTACGTAGAATATTTTCAAAAATCGTTGAACATATTGAGATGAATTTTTCACCTAATGATTCCGGGGGGTCATCAATTGTGGTAATTAGATTTTGTCCTAGCAATTTTTATTTTAAAGATATTTCACTGAATTCCTTTTTTTTAAATGGAGCACATTTAACTTCTTTTACACAACTGAAAGCCACTTGAGAAGACAATTCATCAATACTCAATAAGTCGTATTTTATGATTATTAGCACTAATATTTTTAAATTCTGGCGTTATTGTCGGTTAGGAATTTGCGATGCGTCTGTTTCCAATGGTTTCACCACCTCCATCGTTTCCCCGATTCAAAATATTCATGTCTAAGCGCGTGTTGTGAGTTGTGACGTCTAAACCACAAACGACACCCGTACACAAGTATGAACGAGACATAATCCAGTATCATCATGCTGTCATTACGATTTTGTTCTTTAGATTTTTCTGTCCAGATTTGTTTTAGACTGTCATATACTTATTGAAAATACAAAAAACAATTAATCCAAAACCATAATTTAGATTGAAAATTGTGGTTTTGGATTATAAATGAAAATTAATTTTGAAGCTTTTTACAATCTCTCAAGATTTCGAGGAGCACTTTTCCTCTTTTTCAGAAGTCTAATTTGAATATAAATAGAAATTATTATAACCAAATTAAATTTTCTAACTTTTAAGATCATAGTAAACTATACTATAATCTTCTACTATTCATAATCTTATACTGTAAATATACTATAATACTTGTTATAATTGATTTGTTTTTGGTTTTCAATATGTGTATGACTGTCTAAAGTAAATCTGGTCAGAAAAATTTAAAGAATATAAATGAGACAATTAGAAATCGCAAAGTTTGTGGCGTACAGTGAGTGAATGACGTAGAAGGTGCAGAGCAGAGATTTGTGACCCGCGGCAGATCGTTTCTACGGACAATTGATGTAAAAACTTTTATAAATTTGCGACCCATTTGTGTCTTTATCAACAACGTAATTTTTGTAAGAGTTGCTTCATTTTATTGATGGTTTAGGGAAATTCAAGACGGCATACTAGAGGAAATTGTCTTGTTGCATTTAAAACACATATTAGGTGTCAATATTTATGTTATTTAAGAAGTTGCAATTCAGATGAATACGCCCCTTGCCCGGGAATAGCGCTATTTTTCACAGTGAAGCAGAGGTACGTATTTCTGAATTTTTCTGCCTTTTGGAAATCTACAGAAGCCGTTCCAAGCAGCGACATCGGGCTTGCTGTTCGAAATGGCGCACAATGATTTCAGTGTTTGGTGTGTTTCTCCTAAGGTTTATGCTTCCACATTTTCTATACAGTATGTCCCTTTTAAAATATATTAAACTACCTGATGAATTATACTGCTGATGATTTTAAAAAATGATGCTGTGTGATGAGAACATACCGGTGATTCTTGTCATTTGTGTTGATTCTTTTGGTGGAAATGTGAACTGGGTACCTTAATTATTATAACAATACAAGTGTTTTGCCGGGACATTTGTAAAAAGGGAAATTCGATCGATATAATCGCCAAGGTTGCAGCATTATCCTACGCCGCGCCACGAACGTCCGTGTACCTGGTTTTCGAATTAAGCTCGAATTCACACTCCCCCATGCTATTCATTATTCACCAAATACCACAATATATAATGAGTATATTGATAAATTGATGATGATGTATTGCTGAATTTGTCGTCTGCAGGGTTAACCGTACAGATGAACTTTAAAGGTATTCACACGAGCACGGTAAAGCACTAGTGTCGTACCTGAATCTTCTCTGTGAGGAAATTCATGGTGACTTTATATTAGAATGCTTTGTATTTCTGAAAGTAAGACGAGTAGAAAACTTTTCATTAGTTAATAAACCTTTCTTTTATCTATACCGTTTCTACCAAATATTATGTGCTGCATGACCATTCCGTGCATATTGTTTACTAAAATATTTGCTTTTATTAGAAACAACTTTTCCGCAGAGTAGTGAACTTTGTTTTATACTTAGTACTCGTAAAAACACACATGTCAAATACAGATGTCTTATCAGCTCAGATTTGAATGAGCTCAGTTCATTCACAACCTCGAAAGACAGTCATATTTCGAAACGAGCATTGTCTATGTGTTATTTTACGACAGAGTATCGCTGGGAGACCCAACAATTAGTCATCGACGATAAACTGAAAGTATGTTGTTTATTGATTAACATGATAATTGTGATTTTTTAAATCGTGGATTATTTAAGGAATCATTAGATTCAAATCAGAATCAAAATTCGCATCGAGACTGGCCTGTGGCCCTTCAGCGGTGCCTCTGACCGAGAGGTCCTAGGGTTCGAATCTCGACGGTGCACAGAGGGCTAAATTGCCAATCTAGGCGGAACTAGACCCCCCTCCTTAACATTTTAATATCGACTTTTTGTGTTAGTGAATTTGATCATCGATGTTAGTAGAATGATATTTGAGAGTTGGTTTATTTTTTCGGCTCACGTTTGCTACGCTGGGGAAGTGGATTACTTATCATATCTTGAAGGAAGCGCTGCGTGAGGCAGGCGCTCTGCAGCCACTCGAAGAATCAAACGCGCTCAGATCTCAATGAAAGCCGAATGCAAAAATCTGCTATATGGAATATGTTCAATAAAGTATGTACTTTTCAACAGTAGTTATATAATTTCAATTCTTTGCTTCTCTCTTCGTAAAATAAGCAGTAAAGTAGGCGTTGCGCGAGACCTAATTTTTTCATTTTCCCGACTTTCAGTAGATTTTCAACAATATAAATTAACTTGCATTACAGTAAAACATATGTCACTAAATAGCTTCGTCTCTTACTTTATGATGCACTAAGTTTCACGTCCAGATACGTCCAGATGAGGATATTATGTTTTATTTCATACGATGGCGCGCATCCAGTAGTCACCTACCGTAATCTGTTTCCCGCTTCGCGCGAGAGAGGGGACATGAAAGCAGAGCTAATGTCTTTTGTAAAGAATAGATTAGGTCTTCAAGAGTGCGAAAAAAACAATGGAGAAATGCCTTAAAGATGCTGCAAGAGTATTTTATAACATTTTTTAAGTAGGTGGAGAAAATGCAACCACGTCGAGCATCATTTCATTAAAAAGTATTCTGGTGGCTAGATGCTGTAATTCAGTTTCCGGAAGTGGTATACAGGGCAATAACACCTAAAATGATTGAAGCTAAGCAATCTACTAGTTCAGGAGCAAGCCGGCCGAGGTAAAGTTTTAATGAGTGTACTGGGGAGGGTAAAGAAACAGCATCGAAACATTACTTACGTCGCACCTGAAAGAAGAAATTGTGTACGCAGCGAGTCAGTCACTGCTATACATCGGGTAAAAGAGATGCGGCCAACATGTTCCAGGAGATGACTACAACTCGTCGCATTATCAGAGGACTGACTCTTATCAATTGTTGGGTTCTTGTTGGCCAATTGTAATGTTGTAATTTCAAATTGTCAGTGAAAATGGTGTGAATCAACCAAAGCAATGGAAGATACAAGAACATTAAATTTAAGTAGCAATGAAATGTTTAAGGGGTCAACATGGGTAGTGTGTAAAAGGCAAGTATAGACAAACAGTGGGTGAAAAAGGGTTAATCTGCAATAAAACTTTATGATTGGTGTCTTTTAAGTGAAAACATAAACGTCATAAACTGAAGAAGAAGGAGAAGAAGTAGAAAAAATATTTCTTATGAATTGTGAAAAAGTAAATAAATCTTTTAGAAATTATGCAATATAAAATAAAAGATTAATAAATTCATTTATGTTTTGATTTAGTTATTGAGAATAAAATATATTTGCGTTTGGAGAAGTCATAATATTTTTAATACTTTTTTCGAACACAGTTCATTAATAATAATAATTTGTATTCATTAGTAATTATAATCATTAATGAGTAAAACTGAAGTATATTAATGTGTATTAATTTCACAACCTTGACAACCGTTTACATTCCCTAGAATCACTTAAAACAAAAGATTTAAGGCTAGTTCCGTCTAGAATCGCCATTTAGCCCACTGTGCGGTGGAGTGATTTTCGACAGATCGAATCGAAATATTCGTAGATCGATCGAATATAGTCATTGTTTGAAGAAGAATTCTAGCGGCCGACTGGTCCGGTCCCCATGCAATCGTTTTGTCCTCATACTTGTCCTTTTTTAAAATCTACTTTACACGAACACACACGCACTTACATGCACTACACTACCACACATGTGGGAGAACAGTAAGGAGTTTAGATTATTAAAATTATTAAAATACAGTATTATAAAAATAAACAATTCTTCCTGAGCATTGCAGCAACTCACCATGCATCACATACGCCAATTTAAACAACGATGCATTTATTTCGATTGTTTTTAACCGGCAGCAGCCGTTAAGATTGGAATTTCGTTCATCCAGTTCAGGCACGTCACACCGTCACCGGAGTTACTTGTCCGCTTGGGGAGCCCGGCGCTCCTACGGACACGGGCAACTTCCCCTGACTCCGCACTCATTTCCCCTTTAAATCCAGAAAGGGCTGTTCAAGCACAAGCTGAAGCGCCGCGCGGCGAGGAATATTGGCTTCACATGAAAATATGTTTTCCAGATTTTTTTCTATAAAAAAACGAGATTTGTATTGTGTTTATATCCTTCACTATTTATTACTATTTTGTGTTTATTTTCTTACTAAATTTTCCCTTGTATAAACATTTTAGCTAAGTGACAATAATATGTTTGAATGGCGAAATCTTTTCTTGTTTTTATTTTGTGTTGTGTTGTTAAATCACTCACTTATTTATTGTATTTAGCAACAATGTGAAATAAATTAACAAGTCCCTTAAGTTAACACGTCTCGTTTACGAACAGACAGCGCTTTTAACAGACAAGAATATTTCTCTATTAAACCTTCATCCTGAACGTAAATAGTTCATGCTTTTATATCTTTCCTAAGTAAACAGGATTACAAAGTCAAGGAATTTTTGATTCAATTTTTTTCAAAATTTTACTCTCAATTGAGAATTTGAAATCTTACTGATGTATTTTATTTGAATATATCATTTCGCTGCTTTGAAGAGAAAATGAGAATTAATATAACTAAATTTGTGACAATACCTGTCAAGTAACTTCTCCCAATGACGGTCATGATCAAAGTATCCAAAGACTTACCACCATTCCGTAGCAGTTTGTCTAACTCTTACTTTTATATCTCGCGCCAATTTCTCTGGACGCAGTGCCCGCGAGCTGTAATAATCTCGTTACCTTGCTCGCGACCTTGAGATGCCTGGTGTACTTAGTTCCGTTAAGTCGAAATTATAATAACAATCCAGTATTACAAAAATAAATGTTTACCAATTAGAAGGCAAACATGATAACATTCTTCACTCGAAAGATTAACAAAAAAGAATTATTGATTTCGTTACGGAAATCAATATTTACAATTGCTATTAGAGGAAATACTTATTGTACTAATGTTGTTTGTATTGTACTGAAGGAATTGTTTTGAATGTATTGAATGTATTGAATGTATTGTATTGTATGTATTGTAGTATATGTATGTAATGTATTACTTGTATTGTATTTTTTTACGTTTTTTAAAATAATGAATATTGTTCTAAATTTCATAATGTAATTGTAAAATGTACTTATATGTAGTCGCTAATGACCTTGATGTCGATGCGACGATAAATACTATTTTAAAAAAATAATAATGTTTCTTCCGGAGCGATTCTATAACGCAGCATGTAGCGCGTGTGGCGGCGCCGACGGCGGAGTCTACCTGCGGCGATATGGAACACCCTTACTTTTTAATCTCGCACCAATTTTTCTAAACGCGGTGCCCGCGAGCTGTAATGAGCTCGTTACCGTGCCCGCGACCTTGAGATGCCCGACTTAGTCGCGTTAAGTTGACATTATAATAACAATAGAGTATTACAAAAGTAAATGCCGGCACCCTTGCCAGGCAACCAGGGAATCTTCAGATGCCTGGTGTACTTAGTCGCGTTAAGTCGATATTATAATAACAATACAGTATTACAAAAATAAATGTTTCTTCCGGAGCGATCCTGCAACGCAGCATGTGGGGCGGCGCCGGCGGCGGAGCCTACCTGCGGCGATGATGTGGAACACGCAAGGCACGCGCTGGTGGCCGATGCGGTTGGACGCCCAACAGAGCAGCGTGCCGTAGTCCATCTCCGTTTGCGGCGTGTACGACACCAGCGACACGGTGCCGTTCTTGGTGATGTGGTTCTCCTGCACCTCCACCGTCTCCGCCGAGTTGTTGAAGGTCCATCGGAAGTCGACGAGCGGAGGGTTGGCTTCCACCTCACACGCGATGCGCGCTTTCTCCTGTTTGGCCACGCCGTGCACGCGGCTCTGGTTGGGCTTGCACGTGGGGGCGTCTGGAAGCAGAATATTATTATTAATTTTATTTTACATTTACAGACAGTGCAACGTTCAGCCGTGTAACAGATTGAATTATAGCAAACACTAAATTAAGAAGAAAAGAACAAATTAGTATCACAAGATAGAGAATAGGCCATTCTTCCCTCACCCACTCTCATCTAATGAAAAAAACCGACGCTGCCACCTGTTCAAAATGTGGAGGAATATTATCAACGACTCACATTCTCCTCGAGTGTTCCAGTCTCCAAAATCTACGAATCTCTCTTGGCATCAAGAACGAAATTTATAAATGCTGAATTCAATAGGTTTCAAATCAATTTTAACTTATCTCAATTTGGCGGGTTTAGATAATATGATATGAATAATTGCAAAATTTATGGTACTTCATATTTCACTCTAAATTTAAAAAAATGTATCTCTAGTATAAATCAACTGTGGTCGCTAATGACCACAGATGTTTTTAAAACGACCTTAAATTAAAAAAAAAGTTCAGCTGTGAGGCTCTTCAGTTGATTGGCCGAGCAACTTTGTATCAGAAAGTGTGATGGGGGGTAACTTCTTGTTACCTTCCTGATAGTGATTTCATGTGTTGTACCTTCAACCAGGGTTATTGCGAGGGAATTATGTTAGAGAGCTATGACAGGATTAAAAAGGAAATTCGATGGGAGGGCCAGGTAATTGCTAGAAATGTTCTTGCCTTATCTAATGTCAGAGAGATATTGAAGGAAAATGTGGAAAGGGGAGTCTGTTTCTTAGGCGAGAGAGTGGGGGCTGATCGGTGGAAACAAAAACACCATTAGGCCTTGAGTTCTAGACTCGCGAGGGCCTATAGTTCGAGGCCCGAAGGTGGTAGAATTTTTGACACTAGTTTCATAGCCAGGACGAATCCAGCCACTTCCTGGAGGAGAATTTGCGCGGTCGACTGCTCTGGTCGCTACTTTTTCGTGGCTTCTCCGAACAACACCAGACGAATGTCGGGACAGTAACATGAGAAACGCAATCTTTCCTTCCTCTTTCTTGTGCTACCCTACACACACTCTTACATGGACTACACTACCACACATGTCGGGAGACCAGTCGGGAGTTTAGAGCTTGTCTAGGCTGGGTGGTACCCTGTTGTTGCAAGACATCTTGTTGAAAGAAAATCCGAAGGCATCCTCCACGCCGGCTTGGGGGATCTCACCATCCAGCGTAGGAAGGATCAGCGCCCCTTACGGGGACAAGACCATAGACGAAACCTACGGGACTACTGACCATAGCAGTCGATGCACCCGGAAACCTGAAGTAATCAATCAATCAGGAACCCATCAACGTGTAAGAAGCTTGCAGGGTTTTTGCTACACCAAAGCCATCGCTTTCTCAAATGTTCCACCTAACAAGAAAGCCTGATAATCAGTTAACTTAAAATACTTACTAAATGAAATCTTAACTCTTACTAAACAAAATAAAGTATACGAGCCACAATAGTCACTTGTCATTGTGGTCTGCATGATAGTGAATGAGCAGACCTTGTATACTGCGATTTTTCTAACAATGCCCCTGGCAGGTATCAGCTGTCGACGGTTTCATCCAATCGAGAGAATCGTCATCGTAGTGACGTCACTATGGTGATGTTCAAGCTCCATAAAAATCGCACTGTAGCAAAGAAATGAAACAATTTTTTATTTAAACAAGCGGTTCTTTGTCCTTTCATTCGACCAAATTATTTATAAGGATACAGAAGCTAGACAAAAGAACATATCAAAAATGAAACTTAGAATAAGGAATGACCTTCTCTAAACAGTGAATTCTATTCCCCGGAGCACCGAGCAATGAAGCTCCATCTGGCGTTCCTGTCCCTCCGCCTTTGGATTAAACTCCACGCCTGAGCGTCCTGCATCATCCCCCTTTGCACCAGGGCGCCCTTGCATACGCCCTCCCGCATCAGCCCCTCCTCTCGCACCAGTCCACCGCATCGGCTCCTCCCCTCTGCGGCGCGTGGGAGGGCTACCACCTCACGGGCGGGGAACACTGATAGGCTCCGCGCGCTATTACACTAGCTACGGCATAAGCTACAGTGGCAATGATAGTAGCGTTCGCAGATAAATGACAGTAGTAACACCAAGTACGAGGGTTAGTCTGTCGCGAGATATGGTTTGGAGGACGTATGCAAAACCACATAGAAAATGAGGAATAGAAACAGACACTCACAGATTCATTTTGAGTACATTGTTGATCATAGGCTTTAATTGCGTTCTTAGTGTTAGTGATGAATATGCATACGTGCAACGGTTTGAAAGTTTAATTTAGGCGTCCGTTTCGTTTAAAAATTGTGATTCTGGGAAGTGAACTGCAGATGCAGACCATTGGCTTGGAGTAAGTACAGAAGTCGGCTACTGTAAATTATTTATTTTTAGTCTGGGAATGAACATAGTTTTTTATAAAGTTTAGCCAGTCGACAAAATAATTTCTGAAAGGCACCAAGTCTTGTCCTCGCCCGGCTTCCCGATTCACCTCAACTTCAGATGGGAAAAAATTCTGCACAGCCATCCCTAAAAAACCATAGCACTGACTCCCAGTGTCATTCGTCTACTCCAGTGGTGTCAAGGTCTGCTAGTGGTGGCAGTGGCACGCGTCGTGGCATCGTAGCATGCCACGAGCTTCTCTGAGAAACTAGCGTCGGGAAAAACCGTATTAATAACCCCGCCGTTTTACAACAGGGATGACGTTGTCTCTGGTGGCGGGTAAATGAACGGCGTGGAGGAGCGATTTCGTCGTGGCACTCGTGCCACGGTCTCTCACTCGTGGCATCAACCTTGACAACACTCGTCTACTAACTTCAGCGAACACTCCGGAAGTACCTTCCTGTTCTCCCGCTGCCCCCGCTCCGCAGCCGACGTCATAGCATCGCTCCTCTCGATCGCTGCCGCGGGTATAATCGCCACTTTCGATTTTTCTCCTAGCGGGAACAAAAGCCCGCGCTCACGCTCCCAATTCAAAATGGTCTAATGACAGATATTTCACATCCTCAGTTTATAACAGATATATCAACAGAGTTGCAGCTAGGTCGTATTCAGTCTCTGTCTGGAGGAGAATTCTAGCGGCCGGCTGCTCTGATCTGAAGTTTTCCGTGGTTTCTCCGATCAACACCAGGCGAATGCCGGAGCAGTACCCTAACAAACGGGCCACGGACCGCGCGCGATCTTTCTTTCCTCTTCCTTTTCCTATCCTTTCCTCTCTCACACATACACACTAAGATGTACTACACTACCACACATGCCGGGAGACCGATCGGGAGCTTACAGCTTGTCCCGGCTGGGGCGGTGCCCCGCTGGTGGGAGATACCTGGTTGAGGGGAAAACCCCGCTAATCGACGGTAGGTCGGCGCCAGATCTCGCCATCCAGCGGGGAAAAGATTATCGCCACCTCCCGAGAAAAAACACGCACTAAACTTATGGGACAAATGACCTAAGTAGTTGCGCACGGAAACATCAATCAATCGAGTTGGATGTAAAATCTAAAAATATTGATAAGAGGAATTTGGTGTAGCATATAGGTATGAAAATTATTTAATCAGAGAATGTGCACTCGTATCGAGTTTATGAAATATGTTTGCATTTCAGTAGATAGTTTCTTTTCCAGAAGTGCAGATATGCTAGTGCGACAAACTAATTTAAGTTATAATTGCACAATTAATTGTCACCGTGCATATAGTTTAATGCTGTTGACTGACATAGTTATTGTATTATTTTCCAGCTTGTGATTTACTGTAATATGATTGTTTTAATGTTACAAATGTAACTTAATGAAAATATCTAAAGTTAATGATAAAACAATAATGTGGTAATAATGACAATTATAATAAATGAAGGATTTGTATTAGTAATTGGAGATAGAATCAAGCGAAAGATGATCTTTTACAAATACTGTAACGCCATTAAGAAATTTAGGGGTTATAGTAATTGCTCATATTATTGACCACAATGTTGCCTGGACTTCACAAAGCTATGAATATACACGTTTTAGAGGTCAAGAGATGAATAATCATTTCGTTTTGTCGTTGCAAACAAAGTTTTTTCAAAAGAAAATTGTTGGTAGTTTCAAATGATAGCGGGGAGGGGGTTTGGATGGGCCATTTTGGGTTTAATATTTTCTATATTTTTTTCTATTGTATTTAAAAATTGTAAGTCTGTTATGGTAAGATGTAGTATTTTCACAAGAAAATCCCAATCTGAAAATAAATTAACCTAGGTTTCTTTCTTTTAGAAATTTAAAAAATGTAAACCAGAGGAATGTGTTCCTTCTAACGCCCCAAGTAACAGTTTAGACGAGACAGCGAGATTAGGGAATCCATCACAAATAATGTAGTTTACAGAATATTTTTTAAGTCGAACACCGAAATACTAAATGTAATCCAGAAAGGAAAAATATAGGGATAGTATATCTTTCGTAAAATAAGTATATTTTATGAAACCAAAAATGAACTCTCAAAATTGCCACAAATATTTTGAGTCAAATGTAAAAAATCTGGCTGCATAGCGAGGCGTGCTGTTACAAACTGTCCCACATTTATACATGGCTTGTGGGATTACATGATGGGGGAACATTTAACACAATAGTGATTTCTATACAAAATGTCACAACTTCTTTATCATGGCGTGAATCAGTATGAAACATATTAATACACACGTAGCTTATTTTGTCTGTACAGATATTATATACCGAATTATATTTAATACAGAACTTACATTTTGGCGATAATACAACAAAATACAACAAAATTGTAGAAATGCTCTTACCCAGAATTTTCACAAAATGAGATCGATTTCTCACGGGTAACAAACAACTGTTCTGGTTTTACAAGTTTATTCTGCAGAACACGGAACACAGCCATATCTAAAGAATTATAAAAGACGCTATATTTATATTTAAGACTCTGGCTCATCTAAATTGAAGACCCATCTGCATGATCAGGGCCCATTGCATCAACGATGATTAAATGATGAAACCTTACGATGAAAGACAGAATAATTAACAAGTTTTTCCTCTTTACCACATGATGATCACATGAGATTTGTTACACGAGTAATAGGAATTCTTGTGAAGAACTAAATGCGACAGTTAAAACAAATGTGCATTTGTGACATTATTGGACGGACAGTGTCAAGTGGTGGAGCACGATTTGAATACGAATGTGACGCTATGGTGTGACGTATAATTTTTGTGAAATTATATTGTACATGCAAATTAGCGGGATGTGAATCAATAATCCATCAATTCTGAAAGTATGAATCGTCCCAGTGCTTTATTTGATTTTATGGTTTTCTGAAAGTACATGAGTATAGAATGAGAGTGTGAATTGAAAAATAAGTGCTGTTCAATTTGGATGGTTGTCAAATTAATGGAGTCGGTCACCACAGTTTTTGAGAAATTTTTTATTCCATAGTCATCACTGGAAGTTATTATATAAATCGTTTACTGAATCTTATAACAATGATCGAGTCAGACGAATTTCGTATTCAATAATAGGTAGTAGTAGTAGACACGTTAGTGTCAAATAGTAGACACGTTAAATAAAAATCAATCAATGATTGTCTATATGATTTTTTTTGTATGTTTTTTGATATATCGTATTTACCTTTCAATTTTAATTGTAATTCTAAATCTTACTTTTATTTTTCATTGCCATTTCAAATGTAAAAAAAATGTATGAGTAAAGAAAATTTTAATTGTCATAACTGCTTGATTTCAAACTATATGATGATGCGCCCACAATGTCTCACGAAACACTATGTATTTTGTGTGTTGAAGACAATTTAAAAATAATTCTGTTAAATAACACATGGCTTATTTGTCTTTAAATATCCTAGAATACCACTGTGATGCAAACGAAATAGTCACATCATTAACATTTACTAAAATTTATGCAAATCCTGTGGATTACGTTCCAAAGCATTTATGTAGACGTTTCTGAAATCTTTTCAATTGTTCACAAATCTGAAACAATAAGACATACGATGTTTATAATTGTAAATGTATATGGATTCGATGATGTCACTCATTTCATAATAGGATTCCATAATAGGCGTGTGTATGCCCTTTTTTTTTTGCGTGTATCATACATTTCTTTAATGTTCGCAATTACTAAATGCGCTTCTAAGTCTTTCTCGTTACTTAGTTTATACGATTCTCTCACCGTAACTTCCTATCTAACTGAACACCAAAATACACGACGCACTATTCGCGGAATGAAATTGTTACCCAAATACAATAATCCGTTATAGCGTAATTAAAACCTCAACTAAATGTAATTCCTTTATTTTTCCATCCATTTATTTCCGTACCATTCATTTAAGCCCAATGCCACAAATGTTTCAAGTCCTGTTGCAAAATATTTTCATCTATTGATTTATATGGCCAGCAGCTCCGCCTAAAACTAATAATCTTCTCCCCCATACGTAACATACAGTTATTACTGTTTTTGACAAAATAAATCAAATCAAACTATTTAGATGCGTCCGATGAACATATGACAATCTGAAGCCCGGCTCCTCTTACCTGAGCGCTGTGACGTCATGGCAAGGTATTTAACCTCCCAATCTCCATAGAAATTGATTTTATTTTATTTATTTTTTCAATGAACAGTAAATTGTATGTAACGTACGGGGAAGAATTATGATCTGCGCACGTTTTCTTGCATTCTGAAATTCCTTTCCCACCTTCTAACCCTAAATAGTTGAATGATGAATAAAAGTACCAACAAAACAAGGTTAGTAACATTTGAAAATAAACATTTTCGCTCCCGAGAAACAGGACATCGCAATGGTAAACGAAAAACAGAATCGAGTTACTATTTATAAAACAATTGTAACCCAAAACCCTGGCTCCACTAACACCACTAGTAGCAAAAGGAAAGCTGAACTAAACGTGTGTATACTGAAGCTGCGTTTATATTCAGACGCAAAACAAGGGGCCGTGGAAACTGACAATGGTAGAGGAAAACTGACAAAAACAAGATTGAGATAATGGTCATTGACCATGAAGAACATTACTTGTCACATGTTACTTGAAGCATATTAACACAAGCCTTGCATGTGTAAGCATAAGCCTCGAAGTGCATTACTTGTTACAGGTGTATTAAGTTAAAAAAATAATACAAATGTAAATTAATGCATCATTTATCATTGTCAAAACACATTTTCTTTTTCTTTTTGATTTTCAATACAGTCTCTAATTATATAGATCAGTTACGTAGCTGAGAAGCTTTACATTGAAATTAAATTTGTGTATGGATTTTAATTATTTAATATCATCTGACAAAGTGTTGTAAAGTAACATATATGTATTATAGGTGGATTTCCTGCCGTGAGGTCTTGATACTGACAACTGATGAACCACCACTTCATTAATGAAATATCGTAGACATCATGCCAGGGATGGATTGTATGTGTATTTAGTCATTAAATATAACGTAAGTGGCAATTGGCCTCGGCGCCTTTAGATCTCGGGTTTCCTGGACGGTCACACAACCAGGATCCCGCGATGTCTCGACTTGGCTTAACCTGCATGACTTCACGTAGTTAACGAATTTGGGTTGCGACGTCGGTTTTGCGGACGTGGCCTTTCAGTAGAACCATCCCAGCCTTCGCCTGGATGACCGAGGGAAATGACGAAAACCTCCTTCTGGATGACTGGCACAGGGATTCAATCCGTGCCTCTCTTTTTGTAAATTTATTTTTCATCCTGTTCGGCAGAATACGCCTTTTAGGGGTTTTAATATACAATCTTATAATACAGCATAATTTTTGGCCTTTTGGCTAACAGTATTTGAGGAAGGCCACACGGCTACCTCGAGAAAACAAAGTCTGCAGAACAGTAATTCAGATGGGATTGTTTTAAGTTTTATTAGCGTTTAAATTAATCTTTTAAGTTATTTAGCGTTTTTGGCAGCAGAAGTGGTTAAGGGGGAGTGGATTAATTCTAATTTACGGTGGTTTAAGAGAATCCTTGGGGTATCGGGAGATAATGCGGTTTGGAATAGAAACATTTTTGCCTAGATTCAATATTTGTGCACTTGTACAAGATGGAAGAAGGGTGAAAAATCTGTTGTTCATCTGTTGAATGTTGCCGGGCCTCCCGAATGCGAAGTCCCACGTTCTGAGCCTCTTCGCTCGGCCAGGATTGGATGCTGATTCTTAATGGGGGAGGTATCAGTGCCATGTCATTGCACAATGCAATATATGCGTACATGAAGGCGACATTGACAGACAAGATGTATTAGTACAACACGTACGTAAACGCGTTAATGGTATTAAACAAATAAAACTTTTATCGAACAACAATTTTGAAAAAAAGGTTTCAATAATGTGCTTCTTTAGCGTGCTAAATAATTAGTTCCAAAAACACGTTGATGTGTTTGCGTACATTGGAAATGTAATTGCTTTTCGTCAGTGCAGTGTGCTTGGCAAGTTAATGACTATTTGAAAGTAGATTAAAACTGCCGCGCGTTTTCTAGCGGAAGTAAAATAAACACTACCGACATTGATGGCAACAAGTGGTAACGTAAAATAATTATTAAATCATCCGAATTAAGAACATATAACAATTATGCTTATAAGCTCCTAGAATATGTCTATTACAGGATACACCGTTGATTCTATATGTACCGACTCTGCAGAGGAATGAATCAAGAAACGGAAGATACATGTATAATGAGCCTTCTGAAAATGAATATTTTGAACGTAAAACACACAGTGTAGTATTTATTAATTTGGTCAAAAAACAGTAAAACCTGTGTGACGTATGGGGGGTAAGATTATCTGCGCACGTTTTCTTGAGCACTTGATCTTGATCTTGCATCATTCGAAAGTTTGATAAGCATAATAGTGGCAAGTTAAACCATATTTGCGTATAATAAAACAAACCCAAACACATGTTCAAGGCATGACTAAATGGTAAATGACATGGAAATTAAATTTGAAAATGAATGTGTAAATACTAAATAATTGAAAAGATTGTGTTATTTAATAATAATAATAATAATAATAATAATAATAATAATAATAATAATAATAATAATACGTGGAAAATGTGAAATATACCTATAAAAGGACAAGGTATGAACTAAGGTCAGGGACATTTAACGATACACCAAAATTGGGTTTCTCATATTTATTAAGGTACTTGAAATGGTAGTACGGCTTTCATGTTCCTAATATTACAGCATACACGAGTTCACAATATTGCAGAAGCATTACATACCCGTTCTAAAGGTCCGATTAAGCAGATGCTCAATTACCGCACGTGTCATTCGGTCCGCACATCCACAGGTCACGTGAGGTGCTACTCTTCCTTTCAGAAATTCTCCCGCCAATCTCGTGACTGTCTGGTATCGAAAGGTGGTATTTACAACGGCTTCCACCTATTCCCTGCGACATTCTCGGACATTTCTTCCATGGAGAACGATTATCTTGGTGTATGAACACTGCTCGCAACAGGTTACATTCATTTCGCATGGCGGTTGTCAGGCAAGTGATTTCACGTTGCTCTCTGTGGCAATAGACACAGTTACATAGCCATCTGTTGGGAACACTCATTAGTACAACATTTCTTTCACGCCACAAATTATATTTTGTGATCCGGTTACATTTCATTTTTAAAATAAAAAAATTGCCGTCATGACTTCTGCTCCAACCCGTATATTATGACGATAACAGTGACAACCAATTGTGACATTAGAGCAAAAACACACCATCTCAGAAAATCGGCATCCGCTCACTGCTTGCGAAAATAATTTATAATTTGAGGAAGAATAATAGAGAAACTTTTTCAGAGTGTAAACTGATTTTAATAACAAAACAATTATACACAAGAATTGAGAGTTTAAGTTCCCATAAACGCCAAAACATCCAGACATATGCTCAATCAGAAAATAAACATTGCTACTAATTCAACGATTCAATGTGCAAATAACGTTTGAAGTAACATATCCGTAATTAAGAAAATTTTGACGACTACAAATTTGTTGTATTTTTCTCTTTTCAATACTTACTACCAAATCATTATAAGCTATTTGTAATTAGAGACCCACAGAACCCACAAGTTGCATAAATATTTGGAATCTCATGTGTGTAAAGGAAACGTAGAGTTCGATCGTTTTTTCAAAACTCTTGCAGAAGCAAGACGAAAGAGCGCAGCACGCCGAGTTACGAACATCACATACATTTTATCCGCAAATGCTGTGTTCGATTGTCCACTGTCAGGCCGTTTCGAGTGTGTGTTTTGACGGTCCCATTATTTTCGGAGACTGCAATGTTTTGCTTCGCTCGTCCCTTTGTATTCATCGCCATCGGTCACACTTGTTTCGTTCGCTGACCGCCAAGCCGACCTGCTTCCAGGACGTTGGTTCTCTTTCTTGACGCTCGGGACGTATTTTACGGAAATTCTGTGAAAGAGTGTGATCGTTCAAGCGCCTTATCGCGCCGCAGAAAAAGATGAAAACAGAATTTCACCCTTCAGTGTGGACGAGTTTTCAATACATGTTTCTGTATTTGCCTGAAATTGTGAGGCCCCTATAAAAGAAATAAAGCATAGCTACACTTTATCGATCAGCTAAGAAAATATCATTCGGATGCGTAATTGTGCTTTCAACTCGTTTGAGAGGTTATTAGACCAAACCGTTTGCATCCAGTCGACGTCACTGAACATTGTGCACGCAGTTTTTTAATGAACTCCCCTGTTCCTCTGGGGTTGAATCAATGAAAGTTTGAAATAGTAAATTTGTGAAAGAGTTATTGTTGCCAATTTGCAGGCACATTCGTTACCGGCGTTCATATTCAAGATGCCAGTATTTTCTTGATATGTTATTCTGTTTTCGAATGATAACGTCGGTATTAAACTAGACTCAAACTTCGTAACATTTTTGTTTTAGACAGTGAAATCTATCTCTCAACGTGGAAATGACCTCTAGGAGAGTGGTATCACGTCTAGCTACTAATCTTAAGTCAGGCGTTCAAACCAGGATAGTGTCGTCAGAACTTTGTGGTTCGAAAAATTGACGAAATGCCTACTGATGGGTATGTTGCATGTTAATAGGTCTCTAAAAACACTTGATGATTGTATGATATATCTGTGCAATTGTTAAAAAAATTAAGTTGTGGAAGAACGTAGTTAAAGAGTACGATGCAACTGGGACAGAACCAGAACTTGTACCTTTCGGGTTAGATGAAATGCTGTCAGTTCATTACTGACATTACTGAATTTCGTTTTCCACTTATATTTTTCCTCACTGAAGAGCTTTATTCTTGGCATTATTCCACAAGATAAGAAGAATGACACAAAGAAAACTAACTTATAAAACGCACACGGCAAAATTATCAGGGATGGTTACCGCTGCTTTGAAAAGAATTCAGTTCTTGTGTTTACGCGTTCTCTTTTCTTTCCTATGTCCTGGGAGTTTTTGCCTTATTTATACATTTTTGTTTCTCTCTTGGAATTGCGATGTGTCTATGAATTGTGTTTGTTTTCTGATTTGGGATATTTAGTGATGATAATTAAGTAAATAAGTACTTTAACACCATCTCATTACTAAGCAGAATTACAACTTACTTTCATTATTTTCACTCGTTATTACTTCAATTTATTTGATTATTCGTGATATTACATAGTGTATTACACGATCTATTATATCAGTAGCGAAAGACACAGGAATAGTCATAGTAATATTGTTGTATCAGTTGGTAATATCCAACTATGTGACGTAAGTAGAATTCTCTTCTTCTTACCCCCCACGCTGTGAGTCAAGAGAACTCCCACGTGTAGTAAAAGGGGCAGTACCCCTCGAACGCTATACTTAAATACTTTACACTTTTAAGTTCTTTACACATTTAATACTTTATACTTTGAGAGGCATCTAAACGTAAAAAACGATAAAATAATACACAGGTGTATTCTGCATTTTGACAATAAAATTACAGGAAAAATTTATTTTTCCACTCGACATTCGTCCAAATGTATTTAAATTCCCCGCCGAGTCAAATCTACCGACGCAAAGTTCGATTCGACAAAAAAAACCTCAGGAAGAGGCAAAGTCAGACCGCTTCAGAAGCAAATGTATTCAGACACAGAGGTATTGCAGCGAAGAAAACAGAGGCTCCAAATAAAAAGCAATACCTGCTTCTGAATTGACGACAAACGCATTGAACTTGGCCATTACTACAACAGTCAATGGTTAATACCGTAGTTTTTATAAAAATCGAAGCAACACGATATTTAATCCAAGTAACAAGATATGAAACAATGTATTTCCGAAATATGTTGAAGAGAAACATAATTATCTATTATTCTTAATTTCTATAAATTGTGTATTTAAAAAAATAGATGATTTTTGGAAAAGTTTACTGACATTACAAGTATATAACGACAGTAAATTATTAAAACTTTTATGGATGTCTGTTTACTCACTTTTACATTTTATTTGCTGACATTAAATTCAGAAGAGACAAGATGAAATGGTTTGGTATCTAGACTTCAAGGTAGTCATGTATCTGTGGTTATACGTAATAAATCAAGAGACTGATACTTCCACACTTCCATTGAGTGAACTTCATTTCCCAACTCGTACGTATAGTGTTCATTCATGTGTGTTTCGTAGTCAAATCATTTTTGGGTGTTCCGCTTCTGCGTCGTAGATTTCACGACAAACTCCCGTTCCTGCAGCAACAAATGAATTGGCAATAAGAATAAACGCGTTTCTACGTTCTCAGCAACTCCTAATATTGTGACCCACGACGTTTATTGGAATATATATCAAATCATCCACATCATGGCTGCTCTCGAAGTTCCGAAAGGTCAGGCTCTAGATAAAGGAAAAATCTATGACTCCTCCGTTTCGCGCTACCTTGCACTTTAGCAGTCGTTGCCTGAGGCGTGCGACGCGTTCGATACGTGATGAAAAACAAGGTGGGCGGGCCAGAGGGACAGCGGGCACGGGATGTGGAAAAGGTAGGGTGAGAGAGAAAGAATGGAATAGAGAATGAGATGGCGCGGGCTCAGTAAGCGAAAGGAAGGGGGAGAGTTGGTAGGACGTACGGAGGGTGTGAAAAGACAAAGAGCGAAGGATAAGGAAAAGAGACGGAGAGCGAAAGGACACGGAGGGCTTGCGGAGGTCGAGCGAGCAGAGAGAGGGAAAGAATGTAGAGGAAGGCTGAATAGAGAGGAGAGAGATCTGAAGAGAGAGTACAGTGGAATAATTATGGAAAGGAGAGAGATGTGCAAATGTAGGATGGAGAAAGTAGGGAATGAGAAGGTGAGGACGCAGAAAGGGAGCACACACAATTCGTAGTGTGAAGTAAGCGGGATGCGCAGACAATGCGGAGAGGAAGAGACTGGGCGGGTCGGAGCAGGGCCCGAGCGAGGCGGAGCGGGCACGGAAGAGCGGGGTGGGGTCATCTGTGCAACCGCTGCCTTCCCTCCTGCCTCAGATATTTCAGATGCAACGACGTTTTGCATTTCGCAGCGACTCGAGTGAAATCTTCGTGGAGCGAGGGCTCGCGGGAGAAAATTTGGGCGCAGCGGTGCACGGGGTGACCGGCAGCGCCGCGACAAGAGAGTTATTGCATAATGCATAATGAACCACTCGCTTCACTCAAGTGGTAACTAAATCCGTAATGAATATTAAAGAACTCGGAATTGAGAGGCGACGGGGAAAACACGAGCCATTCCGACCGGTCATATAAGCTTTCGCGAAACTCGGAGAGTTGACGGCTTCGAGGACGCCATTAGCGGCGCGACAGATTATGCAGAAGTTTCCACGGCCGCTCTATCAATTCTCTCCCCGGCCGCCTCATCTGTCTCCGCGCCCTTTTCCGGGTCGCCCTCACAAGGGAGTGGAACTTTCCACAAAGTCTCCGCTGCGAATATCCGGCCCGTATAAATAGTACAACAGTTGCGAATGAAGTCTAATCTGTTCCTACTTTAATACCTGCCAGCAGCGGGGGAAACCTCGATGTAACTCACGAGGACCGGTAACTATTTTGAAATTTATTGAAAGCCATTGTTTCATTGATTTGTTAATTACCAATTTATTTGTAGAGGGTATGTTATGGATTTATAGATTATCAATTTATTTATATCGCCAATAAATTTAGACCTGTGAGGGTTATATCTAGATTTATAAATGCATTTTTAATTCCGCGATACATTTTTTCTTCCTGCCGTCACCACCACCCCCTTCCGCGCCCTCGTGGCGCGGCTTGCGGGCGATCGTCGTACTCAACAGCGTCGCACAGTGAGGCGAAGGGCGCCGAAACGTGATGTTAATTAAAGCACTTTTCAAATTAGATTTATCTGTATGTTTGTAACCTCACAAAAGTGTATTTCTAGAATCGATGAACCCCATATTTGTCAATAAAAAATTGCAGAATGTTTTTCATAATAAGAGAATACACCATATTTTTGGAAATCTTGAAGGTTAAAAAAGTACCACTTTTGTATATGTGCGTATATACGAGTAATTGACGTTTTGAAATGAGTGATAAAATGTTAGCCACAAAATTCATTCAACAAAAGAAAAATCAATAAATATATAAAAATATGAAAATGCTATAAACTAAAGAATACAGAGTATTTAACACAATTACCATGATAAACAAAAAAACTATATCCACAGTATACGTTGCACAATCTTGAAATTTATCTGTTTACGATATGAAAATCCAAAAAATATTACTTTTACTCGCCGTGTAAAAATACTACTTTTACACGGTTCTGTGCTTGATTTCGTATGCGAAACAGCGAATTTTTCATTCTATTAAGGTGCGAAACATAACGAAGCGTGCGAGAAACATCGCGAAATGTGTGCAAAAACATTTTTCGCACACCGCGTGTTAAAGACAACCCAACACGTGTGCTGGATGAATCGTGCACTTGTTTCGTAACTATTATATGAACTACAAGATTACGAAGTTACTATTTCACACTGAATCGTTAATGTTATTGAAAATGATCATGAAAGCGAAATAAAATGAATATAATATTAATGAAACGTAAAATGGTCATAACATGTGATTTCTATTCGAGATATTAATTTTAATATTAAAGAGAGCATTATATACGTTATCACGTGGTTCCCATGGCAAGAATTATTTAAATCATAATATTGCAAAAATAATTCAGAAGTAGCTGTTGGTATCTGTGGTAATGATCCTGTTGCTGCTCAGTTTGCAGTATTACTGTTCGCAGGAAAATCTATTACTACAGGTACTATTACTTACACGTACTATTACTTACAGGTATATATTGCTTACTGGCACTATTACTTGCAGGTAACGTAAAATGGACAAAAATGTGATTTCTATTCGAGATTTTAATTTTAATTTCGATGAACACTGGCACTTACGTTACCTGTAAGTAATAGTGCCAGTGATCAATACGTGATCACGTGGTTCACATGACAAAAATACTTAATCACTTAATAATATTAGTAAAAAGTATTGCAGCAACATCACATGATTTCATTATGAGGTGTGAGAAGTCGTGTGGTGTGCTGCTGTCGTGTCTAGAAAGTTGTTATTTTATTAACATTTATTGATCTTATTTTGTTTTGTAAATTACTGGCGAATTGTACTCCATTTCTATTAAACAAATCAGGTTTGTGACAACTAGAAAAAATGTCATGATTACATTTTTATTAAATGTTTCTAAAGCTAAAGCATGAAGTAATTCAGATGCGACTTTTAAGAAAAGAATTGCGATGTATGTGGCAAAGCTCATTGAATTTGCGTTGGAATTTGCTGGATGCAAAGTATTGAAAAAACCATGAGTATTTAGAACATTTAGTACCTGCAGCAGCGAAAATGCTTATCTAAGCAACATAAAACGGTTTTCCAAAAAGTAGCACACACACACATAGTCACACACTGCTCAAAAACAATAAATAATAATACTCTCATAGAGCCTTCATGAAGTTAGCCAAAATTGTATGCAGCAACGCACTGTGTATGAAATTCAATCTGTACGCGCATTATGATGATAGGCGGAATAACAATCAAATGTCTGCATTTTCAATCAAAATACAAACTGTCTTATTGTTTTGGATTTTTCCCAAGTTATGAGCCGTAAATCCTTCTCACATGGCTGGAGGATGCAAGGTTTTGTTTCAATTTCTGCTCGCATTGGAAATTAGTAATATAGATTAGGGTAATATCGTTGGTGCGCAAGAAATCGTATAGGTCTAAAAATTCGTCATTTTTTAAGTGTAGAAATATATTAGAAAATAATGTGTTTTTACTGGTAAAATTTAAGATAAATTGTCCTCAAGTCAGCCGTTATGCAGAGTAAACTACGTAGTCTTTGAGTTAAATAAAGAGCCTCCGTTTAGGCTACAACAATTCTTCAGCAAAATGACAATTGTGCAGGTGTGTCACTTTTTCTTCTGCACTGACAACATATTCTATTGCACGGAGAAAAAGCGTCACAGCGAAAGTTTCTTCCGGAGTATAATTCGGTTATTTTCATTTCTCGCCATGTTTTCGGTCCGCTCCCAACTGCGGCTTCGGCGGCAGAGGCGGCGGCGGCGGCGTCGCAGGCCGGGGGGAGGCGCGAGAGATGGGGACTTCCGGAGCGAAGCGTCGCGTCGACTCCCCGGCGTGAAAATGAGCCGTCGGGAGATCGATTTTGGCGCCCATTTGTTCGCTCGGAATCGAAGCACGGCGCGCGGGACGCCGCGGCACAGAGGCAGAGGACGGCGATGGAGGAGCCACGAGGATGGGGATGTGGGAGGGGCACGCGGCCGTGGGGCGAGGGCGTGGGGAACGACGGCACGGTGTACAGCGCCTGGCGACGACGCACTGGGATATGCCGAGACGCGTGATGGAATGCTGAGGTATCGCGACTTAGATGATGGAGGAGGCGTAAGGAGGAGAGGTGATGGAAGCGAACGCGAACGATGGTGAATGAGGGTTGTAGCGATGACGACTGAGATTTGGAGGTGAGGGCAGGTGATGGGGAGCTTGGAGCCCAGAATGTGGACGCAGGGCATGGATCTGGAGGAGTCACGGGGTGCCATGGACCTGCATAGTTTAGTGTTGACGATTAGAGGACAGGGTCCTGGAGAAGCTGAGATGTTGATCTGATGTGTGTGACGGTGGAGGAGGACGCAGTGACAGAGGTGACGCGTGAGCTATGCCAGTGAGAGATGTAAAGGCCGCGGTAGTGAGTAGCGACGGTGTGGTTTGTCAGTGGTTCACTCACGGTGGAATGGAACTGTCAATGGCAGAGGTTAGTCCATGAGTGATTGGTGTCGTTTAAGGGGGAGGGATAAAGAGTTACCAAGGAATTTCAGTAGACAACTGTCGACTGGACTGGAATTATGACTTTTTCTGGAGAGTGCCACGGGTGGCAGCTGAGAGTTGTCTGACGCTGGTGAGCCGTTAAAGGGGAGGAGAATCCGAACAGCTGGGAATTCGGACGCCTAGAGGCGAGTCGGCGGCCGAATCGATGACAACTGCATGGATAGAGTCATGGGGGATTCCGAACCGCTGGGGAATTCCGTCTTCAGTACACTAGGCGTTGAGACTGCCACTAATATAGACTGGGCGAGAGAGTAATGCAGGTTTATGGGGGGTTGCTTATCGCCAGGGGCACATCGGAGAGGTCAGTAGATTCGGCGGTGAAGTGATGGAGAGAAGTACAGCGACTCCGCCTAAAAGGCATTGAAGGATTTCGAATCACTGTGGACATCGCAGGCCAGAAGACCCAGTTTATCAAGCAGACATGGGTACTGCAGTCGCAATGAGAATCATAGAATATTATTCATTGGGTCCGTGAAAGAAAAGTTGAGCTACGAGACAATTATCTTTGTATTGGCTGATATTTTGTACTTGCTATACTTATAATAATGAATTGACATACATAAAAAGAAAAAAAATATTTCACTGTTTCAAAATTACTTGTTGGGTTTGTTTACGATTTCATCTGGGGTACATTGCAAGGAACACTAAATCGAGAGGATACAATATGAAACTTTGTATACATTGCTTCATTTATTTATCAATTGTACGTCAAAAACAGTTTAAAAACTGTGTGTGACACGCTACGTGATGAAGTAAATTCTGTGCATGTTTTCATAATCCTGTGATCCATAACCTAAGCCATATAATAGTTTTTTGAATAAAGAAAGAAATGAAGCGTTTTTTGCAAAGTTTGTTAACAAAATATTCGCTCTGATGTAATAAAATCTAGTTTCAAGTGTAAATCAGCCACAGATTTGGGCTCTTATCCCTCATCATGTCGTTCCTTCCTGCCGCGACAACATTGAGAACGATAATTTGAGTAACTATATTTCCCACTGAAATTCTAGACGACATGCACAGATAATGAAGTTATGTGAAGTTTATGTCCAGAAGCAAAACAAGGGGACATCTCAGCATTTGCTCAAAGGATCATGGAATCTGGACGAAACACCTGATCCAGATGGTAAGTCATTGATCTAGAAGCTGAGGATACAATACTAGTTACAGTATGTTTATGCAATGAAAATGAATAACTATTACATCAATATCATTGTTAAAATCAATATTACTGTCCTTTTCGGTGCTCGCTATAATCTCTGTTTGTATAGAAACAGCTTTGCAGCAGAAAATATTTTTCTTATGGATTTAATTTTTTATACTGATTTTAATCGTTTAATGCCATCTGGCAGTGTTGTAAAATAATGTACATGTAGGTTACGTGAATTTTTTGAAGTGAGTTTTTGATAATGTCAGATGAATTTTATTACTACATCGAGTGTTGTAGTTGTAAACATTGACATTTGCTGAAAATATATTCCCACCCTTAACCTAGTCATTTTTGACAAAAAACTAATTTGTAAATCAATAGACAAGGTAATGGTAACATTCCTACATCAGAAAAGAGGGGCTTACAAGAAGCACGTGTGGAGAGTTGCTTATTATTCGTACAATTGTTTTTGTAATATAAAAGTCTGGATCTGTAAGATATACCTATTGTGATATACGGTGTTGAATTTCCCTGAAATACACACAACGAGAAGTATGAACGCTGACTGGATTTGAAAGACGTCCTGAACGCAAAATGACTTAATTTTCTGTTCAATTCATTTAAATGGACGATCTGTTTCAGGTTTGACTGAATTGAGAAAACCTAAAAATTTGCTCCCATAATATCATGCCAATGCCACACGTTCATTTTTCATTGAAGTACTGAATTGTTTATCGGAAATGGAAACTGCCATGGAAACCATTTTCTTTTCATTTACTATATTTTCTTTTCTTATACGGAACCAATTTGAAACATCTGATATTGTACTATTTACGCGTTTCTTTATTGCAAAGAATATTCGTACTCATCCGCAAAGAGAACTGTTCTTTCGTTTGAATCGTCGATGGAATTCGTTTATATATAGTAGAAGAGAATAGGGTTTAAAATCGATCCCTGCAGGACTCCACGTACAAGTGGCAAAGAATCGGAATGGTGTGTACATAATGTTGCATCATCTCCAGTAAGGAATGTCTACTCTCTGAGATCATGGTTTAAGGTACGAACATAACCAATCTTAGAGCAATACCACGGATTCCATACAAAGGTAATTTTGAATGTAAAATGCTATAATCAATGACGTTAGTAGCTTTTGAAATATCTAAAAATATATGCCATATAATATTCTCTATATGCAAGTAGGTCCTGATTAATAACTTTGGGAGCCCTAATTATGATTAAGGAGCCAAACTAAGTTACAAAAACTTAATCATAAACAATAAATATGAATGTTAAAATAACTGCATTTTAAATTTTTTAAAACAAACATTTAAAATAATAATTGTCATATATAATAGTCACGAATAATATATATAATCATAAATTGTCAAAACATAATTTACAAAAATTATTTAATACCAATGAACTATTATAAAATTATCTTCAAAAATTCACTAGGATTTCCAATTTGACGGAGGCACTAAGCAACGCGTTCTCATCTTCGTATGTTTTAACCCACTCCTTACGAAAGTGAAGACGCCTAGACATAGACTATAGCGATGGGAGAGTCGGCGACGAAGAGTCGGGAACGAGACCGACGACGCGACGTATAGCTGCGTGGGAGGGAGAGGCGAAGCAGTGGGGACGGGGGCGGGGGAGAGGGTGGGGACAGCGTCATCGAGAAGGAAGCGGCGCCAGCCGAGGAAGGGGGGTGAGGTCCCAGCTGCGAGAGGATGTGCGCGGGACTGGTGTGCGCGAGGGGCTGTTTCAACATAGATTCCCGAATCGCGCTCCAGCACCCCGCCCACGCATAGCGCGCTTCAAGACAAGCGCTTGACGAAGAGGCTCGTCTGCGTCCGCCTGCTTTTTTTGTTTTTTATCTCCTCTCCGGAAGAAAGGCACAAATAGAATGGAAAAACGCTCAGACATGAATTGAACGCAGAAATGGAGCTGCAGGAACAGATATTGAGGAGACAACAATGCTTCTTTCATGTAAAACACTGGATTTAATGGCTGTGTGAAGACGAACATTGACATTTGCTAAATGAATCAACAAAAGAGTGAAGAGAGTTGTCGGGAAGGCACGGTAGAAAATAAGAAGACCGCATCCGATATTTTTGACGGAGTATTCAATGGGCATAAAGGAGTTAGCTAGTACGATCATAGTTATGAAACAGCTTACGTGATTTTACAGGAGACATTGCGGACATTGAAATTAACAAAAATCACGTCTTATTCACGAGGTATTAATGTAAATGGTAGGTATCATATATTTATGTAAGGATATATTTAGAATTCTATGTATACGATTTAACGAAAAATGTATAATTTGTAAGGATAATACAATATTAAAAGATATACCAATCTGAAGTAGATTCCGAAATAGGAAACGAAACATGTGAAGTGAGTGAATAAGAACAATAAACTTTCCAATCTAATGTTATTCTTCGTCTTCATAAATCTGAATATTGGAATTAAATATATGGTAGAATACAGTGCAATCCTCATCAACATATTTTAATAAATAACATAAAGTTTATACCAACCAAATACAATGCAATTGCACAATTCATCTTATTTTTATTTATTGATATATGAATTTGATCATTGTATGTACATTAATAATTCTAGTATGTTGAATAAAATCTCGTATCTAATATATATTTGTTTCAATATAATCCCAGTAGTCAGGGTATAAATCATCTTAAATTACGGCGAGGTCCCGCGGCTTAAGTAGAATATTATATGTGGCCCGCAAGTCCTTCAAAATTCGTCCTGCTCTAAGCAGTGACTTCCTCTGTAACCCGAGACCTTAAGAGTTAAATAGGCATACATACATATAAACATACATGGACTTTTGCGCCACAATGAACAAAACATTCGAATTTCTAAATATAATTTCGTTGCTTATTCGCAGCACATTATAGTTCAATGCTGATTACCCAGACGTCAATAATCCGGCTCATCAAATATACGCACTAAGTTTGGATAGTTATTTTTATTATTTTTTATAGGTAACTATATATTTAATATTATTAAAATCGTCAAAGATACATAAACATACTATCGATGTATCACCAAAATTTCTCCCATATTACAAATGGAACTCGAAGACTTTTGTAAAGTATTCGGAATCTTCTTTCCCATATATAATGTAATTCTATGATGGGGGTTGTCTTCTTATTTTACGCACAAATTCTGGCATTGATTAATTCGGAAATATACGCTTTATTGTATTACAATTCAACTCACATTACAATGAAATTGGCCGTAAGAGAAGAAGCGGGTTGTATTGTTTGTGGACCCGGAGGCAGAAAAGCACGCGGTGCGAGGGCTTTTGGGCAGGCGACGCCTCCCGCCGACAACAAGAGCAGAAGGCAGACGGGGCGCAATGCACGGGGCCTTGTGCGAGAAAGCGAACTCTTCAACGAGAAGCAACTTGGAAACGAATAGTCCACATAAACTTCATATCTCGGTTTCTGTGAACTCATTTACAATAGCGTCTGGAAACACTCGAGCAGTTCTGTCTAGGGCAACTCGGAACGGAGGAAAACAAGCTTTACTTTGCAACCACACACACACACACAATTCGCACCCACACATCGCTACCTCCAAGGTAACTCGGCTTTGAACTATAGATCTGTCTGGATTGTGTGGTAGCACGTGCGTTATGGTGAGAAACGGCACGTAGGTTGACGAATAGTGGCGTTGGAACAACAGTTCCTGTGAGGAACGATGCAAATTAGTGCTTGAGCTTGTCTGAGAGGTTTGTACGATGGTTTGTACGGTATGTGTCACGTTCTGCACAGCTGGATTAAGTAAAAGAAATAGCGTTTACGTTGAATAATATATTAAATATCGTAAGAAAACTCATATTGTTAACTTTTGTGAATGCTGAAAAATTACAAATTTCTAAATCCTTTAGTGAGTCATCAGAACATTAGCAGAATATATACACTTACATAACATAATTTCTTTAACATTAAAATGTTCTCCAAGTATATTAAGTTGTAGTTAAGAATAATTTTCAATGACAAAAGTACTTTCATTGTAGAGGTATTGTCGTTCCGATTGAGATATTATTATTAATTGGAGCAGAAGAAAAATCGAATAAATAATATTTCACACGGATTTCAACAGACATTTTAAAATATTTTTGGACAAATATTTCTATTTGACTAGTGGGTACATGATGCAAAATGTAGCGCATTTTGGTTAAAAGGTTCTTGACATGTATCATGTTCCCTTTTTTTACTTTTTCTATAAAACTTCTGAAGTTCATAAAGCTGTTTTATGTTTTCACTTGGTATATAATCTTCGTAAAAATACAGATTATATGTAATTACATTACATGCAATTATTACATCTGATGTATGCAATAGCATTTCCAAAAAAATGCAATGCCTTTCGTACTAAAATTTAATAAATAGATCTTTAAGAATCTTTAATCCACGAATCGTCACGGTAGTAGAATGCTTTCGGAAACGAGGCGATTGACAGTTCTGATAACAGGTTCGATAACAGGCGGATGGGAGGCGGATCTTGCTTCGTGTTCTGAGCAGCAGTGAATTGGTGCCTCCTGGCGGGATTGAACTGGTAGGTCGACGGCTCCGAACGGTGGTTTCCCCTAACCTCTTCCAGGGGAATGCAGGAACAGCGCCCTATACAACGGGCAACGGACCGCCCGTGACTTTACCTTCTCATCCATTTCCCTCAATGCCGACAGGGACACCATGCCGAGGAAAATCAACATGTCTACCGCATAAATAACCAACCTACACTGACCGGGATGAGAAAAGATTCGCAAAAACGATTGAATACACCAGGGCTGCTCAAGTGGGCAACCAGGAGAGATGACTCAGTGCATCAACCTGATGCCACTGCAGTCCCTCTGACCTGGAGGTCCTAGGTTCCACTCTCGACGGCGGCAGGATTTTCGACACTAGCTTGTCAGCTAGGTCGAATTCAGTCGCTGTCTGGAGGAGAATTCTAGCGGCTGGCTGCTCTGATCGTAGTTTTCCGTGGTTTTCTCCGATCAACATCAGGCGAATGCCGGAGCAGTGCCCTAACAAACGGGCCACGGACTGCGCGCGATCTTTCTTTCCTCTTCCTTGTTCCTATTTTCTCCTCTTACACACACACTTACACTAACATGCACTACACCATCACATATGTCGGGAGACCGGTCGGGCGTTTACAAACTTGTCCCGACAGGGGTGGTGCCCCGCTGCTGGGCGATGGTACCTGGTTGATGGGAAACCCCGCTAGTCGACGGTAGCGTCAGCGCCAGATCTCGCCATCGAGTGGCGGAAAAGATCATCACCACCTCGCGCCGGAAAAACACACACTACACTTACGGGACTAATTGTCAACTAAAGTAGTTGACGCGCCCGGAAAGACGAATCAATCAATCAATCAAGGGGTAGCCCAGTAAGCGTGCCCTATACCACCAGCGCTTGTCTGTAGGCTATAGCTGCTTTGAATGGCAGTCCGACAAGTCCTGAGGGAGGAGATGGGAGACACTCGGGCGCGATCGGCTTGGCCAGTGAAAGGCGAGAGGCAATGCCTACAAATACAGCAGGCCAGCGGACAGTCTCACTCCAATTATTGCGTTTCAGCAGCCCTGGAATAGTCTGATAAGAAATAAAATTAATCATAAGAAACTCTAGAAACCATCAGGTAAAAATTGGATGTCGTTTCTCACCGGAAGTAGTCATCCTTCCGTTGTGAAATAATCAGGTTGGTCGCCGACGACAAAATGTTCATTGTGCCGATAAATGTTCATGTGCCGACATAGATAAGTGAGAAAGGAGATACTAATGGAAAATGGAAAAGAAGTACAGATTCAGTGAAAAGGGGGGGAGAGAGGCAGAGGGTCATAAAGAAACAGAGAGAAAGGGATCAAAAGACTTGTTATAGAGAAAAAAAATGAGCGTGGAAACGATAGAAAAGTCCACAAAAGATGGAAGGAAATGATGGAGACTACGATAAAATGGAACAAGAAGGTTAAAAGTGATAAAGAGTTTCGATAGAGAAAATTTTGTAGTGACGAACCAATAGAGCAAATTTTGAAGCCAACGTGAAAGTGAAGAAAAAGCAAAACTTGTAGTTTTGAGGCTTGGGAACGACGAAAAACGACAAAGCAAACAGAAAACGCGGGAAGGTGAAGAAGAAATATTGTGAAGGCGTGTATGTTTCTTTTGATTGCGCGCTGTTTGTTTATCTAGAGCGCCGGCCGGACGCGGGGGCCGCCGAGATAGGGCGAGGGAGGGGCCTCGACAGGACGTGCGTTAAGACGCCACCGGTCACCCCGTCGCTGGGCCGTTAGGCGGCGTGTGGGCGCGTTGGCGGTCGTTCCCGGCCGGGATCAATCGGCGGGCTTCGTGGGTCGATGATTTCTCCCGGATGATTGGGACCGGGCGCGAGACGGGCGGGCGGACTGCGGCGGCGGCGACGTTGGCGATGGGTTGGGACGGAGCGGAGTGGGGCGGAGCGGAGCGGGGGGGGGGGCTCGAGGCGAGGGGGCCGGGGCCCGGGGACCCCGGGGCGCTCGCGAGCACCCGGTAATCGGATGGAGGGGCAGCCAAATGGCCGAGGGTGAATGGCAAATCGCACTGTCCTGCGGTCATACGATTAGGGTTTGGACCCGAGCCCAGCAGTCTGTCAGTTTGTCGTCCAGTTCCCTGGAGTCGAGGCCGTGGCAAGGGGAGGGGGAGGGCGAGCGGAGAGGAGACGGGACAGCGGTCCCCGCGTAGCCCCCGCCGCCCGCAGCGGACCTGGCCGGTACAAATGGGGCTCTGGGGAAGTGTGCGGAATAGTGAAATGATTTGCCCCGCGTTGTTAAGAAACGCTCATGAGATCACGAGCGATTACATATTAACAGTGTTCTTACTGTTTCTCAACTACAATTCGTTGTATTATAAATTGGCAGTATATTTTAATAGCAATGACAACTTCTATAATAATAATAATAATAATAATAATAATAATAATAATAATTATAGCAAAAGAAATTAGAAAAATAAAATTGATGATTCTGAATTGAAAATTATATTCTTATAATTTTTTAAAGATTGAATTATGTGAATTATTTTGGAAAAATGTAATGTTTCCTGAATTTATTTCAGTTTTATGTTAGTTTATAATAATTTATATTTTTTATCTTGCAATGTCTTGGTATTTAATAAAAACAAGTCATTTACTTCGACTCTTTTTAAGAATATGGTGAATCAATGTATGAATGTTTATAGACAGACACGATTTTTTCATTGACTACACATATTTATGCCGTTAATAAAGCGCAAAAGTAATCGGGGAATTCGCGAATTCGCATTGACTGATAAACCTGTGCGACAGGAAGTGTTGAGTAGTAAGTGGCTTTGGAATGGAACTAATCGCCCTTGGGAGCAGCCGCTCCCCGGGTGATTTCTCGATTGCTCGGAGTCTCCAGCGAATGCTGCCAACTTCCCAAGGGTAAAGGCGATCGAGTCGATGTATCTGATAGCTTAAGCTCACTTCAAGATCAAGTCCCAGCAATTCGGATTAAATTTTAACTGTTTACATTGAAACTACATCTAATTACAATATTTTAAAAGTAACGTAATTACTTTTCTAATATAAAGTAGATGTTACTATAAATAAGATATTATAAATTGAAATCAATGAAACAGAAAAAAGTTGACGTTTCTCAAATTTTTATAATACAGAAATATAAATAAAAATTTTTAAATCAGGTTTTTAGTCATGCACTGTGAACAAAATGTTAATATTAACAAACAAAACATTCTTACAGAAAATAATAAGTTAGTTTAGCTGAGTGCAATAATTGCCAGCTTTTAGTAGGGCGTGTTATTTCAGTACAAGATCCCGGCTTTATTAATGAACCTTGAAATAAGATTTCCCAGCAGATTTCAATAAATGAAATGTAGCATATTTGGCACGTTTACTACAAGGAGACTGCTGGACTTTAAATTTATCTTTTTCTATGGTCATTGCAAGTTATGATCTCAATTTGAGGTTTCATTAAATTTATTGTTGTTAGTGTTTTTTGATAGGAGAATGAAATTTGAAATCGATGTTCGTCGAACGTATGCAAAAATTACTACGTACAAATGTCATTACAGTGGGAATACATTGATAAAATTCAATATGCGTCTTTTGTAGCCTCTCATTTTACTGAAAGTTGAACTGTAATTAAATAAGATATTTTCTAAAATAAAACAATGGCAAATTACTTCAGTAAATCCCACATTTAATTCTGAATGCATATCAATCTATGTTTCATGATTCGCAAATTAACTACTTACATTGTATCTACATTTACGCTGCGAAAAACACAAGATATAAAAAATATGTGCTGCTTTTCTGTTCTTACTCAACATAGAATGTCACGAAAATTTAGAACACTATACTTTTATTTCTCATTTTACAGCGCTTTGTAATTATGCCTTACTGTATTTTCTCATTAATTGATGAAAGAATTACATTTTCCGTTGGTTGGTTGAATCTGGCGCGTAATGTAACGTGTGCAATGTTTTATCAATGCATTCCAAAATAATTGATATTCATTATATTTATTTGCAATGTTCGCGAGCCTAACTAAACAGAGGGAAAACGAATTGCATCACATTACTCTTGTAAAAAAATGTTTTCATAAAATCTCACACAATTATTTCTATCAATATCATCGGAGCCTGGTACTCATTTGACCTTTTTGCAGAATATACTTGATTTATTTCATTTACAATTCTGGTGCTGTGTTATTTCTCAGAGAATCATGAATTCTTTCGGTCAGCGTTCTCTGAACAAAATTAAACGGAGAGAGAAATTTGATTTATTTATTCTTCTCATTTATTTGGTATAACAGGAAGTTCATATTTACTAACACATTTTATCTCTATATGTATACTACATTCGCTATTTGCACAATTAATTTTCTGTTTTTATATATTTTATAATTTTTTTCTATAAATTATTTAATTTTATCACAATTTTTAATTTCTGATAGTAAAGAATTACGTAATTCTAATATTTATCAAATACTCTATTTTTCCTGTACAGTTTTACTTAATTTAATTACTAAAATTTGTGCCTTATTTCTCTTGTTTTATCTTTCAGTCTTTGGATTTTAATAAACTTCCTGTTAGCTGGTGTTTAATTAATTTAAAAATAAAATAATCGTCTTATAATTAATTCTCTGATGTATTGAAATAAATCGCAGAGTTACTACCTTGTCTAGCACTGGAGGTATCTATTGCATCGAATTATTACTCTCAAGGCTCTATTTGTTATACCTGGATTTTGAAACCCATATGTGTTTACAGCTTCTTTTCCTGAATATGTTTATAATCAAATTTCAAAATATTTCTGAGCATTTCCAGAGTATCATTGTGTGAATGATTTTTCGTTTCAGTTCTTCGTCACACTGACGTTGCGAAACGCAACACAAGCTATTTACCAATTCGTTTGCCGCGCAGCCAATCAGTACACATTGCAGCGACAGTCGTAGCTAGTTATTGCAGCGAGCTTCAGTGAAAATCGAATATTTCACAACAACTGCGCTAGTACAAGGCAAATCATCTCAGGAGCTCTACTGGTTTACGTGAAATGGACACCGACTGCATCACATGTGAAGAAATTTCTTCAACTCCCAACACACATAAGTTCACCATGGATCCAGCCAGCCGAATCAGCATACGGGCTCGCATCAACCAAGGGAACATCTAGCTCAGCAGACCTTCAATCCCAGGTACCACAACAACACAAACAAAACGTGCATGGGACGACGAAGCAGCCTCGAGTGAAGGGAAACATTCAAATATTGCATCGGTTATTGGTGATTGGTTCAAATGGTACGAACGGTATATCGGTGATTGAGATTGAAAATCAAGTGCGACACATTTCTCATCAGGGTCGTGACGAGGTAGTGCAACATCAAGTGAGGCGATAAGTGGCGATTTAAATAACGAACTAAGACTCGATGACTCGCCAGTTGAGGCATCGAAATTCCTCCCACCTATACATAGACATACAATTCCATGGGGCGGCGACGAAAACTCCGGCGGGGGCGAGGGCGGGGGCGAGGGCGGGGGCGAGGGCGGGGGCGAGGGCGGGGGCGAGGGCGGAGGCGAGGGCGGAGGCGAGGGCGGAGGCGAGGGCGGAGGCGAGGGCGGAGGCGAGGGCGGAGGCGAGGGCGGAGGCGACGGGCGGAGGCGAGGGCGGAGGCGAGGGCGGAGGCGAGGGCGGAGGCGAGGGCGGAGGCGAGGGCGGAGGCGAGGGCGGAGGCGAGGGCGGAGGCGAGGGCGGAGGCGAGGGCGGAGGCGAGGGCGGAGGCTGAGGGCGGAGGCGAGGGCGGAGGCGAGGGCGGAGGCGAGGGCGGAGGCGAGGGCGGAGGCGAGGGCGGAGGCGAGGGCGGAGGCGAGGGCGGAGGCGAGGGCGGAGGCGAGGGCGGAGGCGAGGCGGAGGCGAGGCGGAGGCGAGGGCGAGGCGAGGGCGGAGGCGAGGGCGGAGGCGAGGGCGGAGGCGAGGGCGGAAGGCGAGGGCGGAGGCGAGGGCGGAGGCGAGGGCGGAGGCGAGGGCGGAGGCGAGGGCGGAGGCGAGGGCGGAGGCGAGGGCGGAGGCGAGGGCGGAGGCGAGGGCGGAGGCGAGGGCGGAGGCGAGGGCGGAGGCGAGGGCGGAGGCGAGGACGGAGGCGAGGGCGGAGGCGAGGACGGAGGCGGAATTTGCAGTAGCAGCGCTGGGTTGATCGGGTGAGCGAGAGAACGCGTGTGTAGCTTTGCGAACGTGGCGGGCTGTGTAGCACTCTGCTTTGACGGCTCAAAATACAAAATAAATACTTAACGAGCCGACGATGGTCGTTGTCCCCAACGCCGCGTTGGGAGCGCCGGAGGGGAACTCATCTTCGAGCACATTTGCTGGTTGTTGCACGAGGGACACGATTTAGGTTGTTACACGTAATCGCGAAAGCTAGAGAGCGCTCCATTTCGTACAAATTTTGTTAGGAATGTTGCAATTGCGATTCTTCTTCGAAAGGTAATTTGTTTAAATGCACATATAGAATACTCCTAGAACTTTCTCAACTATGTATTTTTAAGAAGTAAACAAAACTGAAATTCATAACAGTGGAATAGAAAGAGTATTAGATGAAATTTAATAAAATTCTGTTTTCATAGATACATCAATTTCTCTAAATTTGAATTGTACTCATACATATGGGTGCAACTTATACTGACGTATTTTCATTATTGTATATGATTTGAGAATGAATGACTCTTTAAACATTGAATGTTTGTTTCTGTTTAAATAGTAGTTAAATGAAATATACAACAATGTAATTATTAAATAATTTTTTTTCAAAGTTTATGCAAATGTTTCAGATTTGTTTCAGATTATTTACACATATTCTAAGTTCTTTTTAACACAGCACACACTACTGGGGCTACACAGCACATATTTTATCACATTATTTTTTAACTTTTGCAATTTTCGAACAATTCACAGTGTACACATGAAATGAGACCTGTGCTTTTTTTAAGGATTCTTTTCTCTATATGTGAAAAATGAAGAAAAATTGAAGCCGTGTTTGAGAATATTTATGCTTTACGGACGTTATCTGGTTCTAATGATCTCGCGGGACAAAACGGCCGAGGGCTTTTTGCCCGAGGGCTCTTTGTCGCGCGAGATGATTAGAACCAGATAACGCCCGTGGTACATTCGTAATTTTATTTTTTACCAAATTTTATTGATTAAGATTTACGTATTTACTAATTAACTAGATGTTAACTTGATTCGGTTTGTCTTCTCGTATTTCCCTCCCGTAATTCTCATTCATAATTCTCTCCCAAAATTACCTCCTTAAGAGAACATCGTTCAACTGTTTTCATATTTCCGTCGTAACCACTATTTTATTCGATCCAAATCAGTGCACTGGACATCGAGCTCCGTATCAAAGGCAATAACAAGCTATAACGTTTCAGTAAAAAATTTTTTTCCCATTCACTTCAAGCACAAATTACGTAAAACATGGTCGTTTTTAAAAACATTTCTTTAAAAGATCTCAATTTTGAAAAGAGATTTCATTGATGGCAAAAATCCTTTCCTTCTATATTGTCTTTTTTATACTTTTGCAATTTTTTGACAATATAGAGTTCGTCGGAAATAAAACTAGCACCATTTTTTCATTTCTTTGATATATACGAGAAGAAAATGTGAATAAAAATTGAGCCGGTTTTAGAAAATAATTGTTTAAAAATTGCCTACATTTTACAGAAAAATATCCAATAACTACACACATTTTCTAAAATTAACGATGACGTTATTTAAAGTTTTGTCTTTGAAAAACCTGTTTTATTAAGGAAAGAGATCTCTCTTCAATATTGAAGTTGTAGGAACACGCCGAAAGTTTTTAAAAACTTTTTCAATTTTCGAAAATCAGTGATTTTTTTAAACAAAAATTAGTATTTTGTAAATTTGTAATCGATTTTTTACAATCCGATGACAAAATTTATTCAAAATATTTGGCGTAATTTTTAGGAAAATTTTGAAATATTTTGTGGCGTTATTTAAAGTAGCTCCAAAATTAAAATATCCATTTAAAATTCGTTTAGATCTGTCGGGAATATCAATTTTGGAGAAAATCGTCTGAACGATTAGGCGCTACCATTGACCACAGGTAGGTGGACAGGCAGGACAGACCTTTTGCCGTCCATCAATTTTTCGATATCAAGGACCCACTAAACACGAATTCTGACTACACAACGTGTCATAGGAAATAATTTATTACATCTAAGAACAAGATTTATCTACCGTTTCGTTACCAGGGTTTGGCAATAAGAATTTATCTGACGAAAAATCGCCGTTTTGGGGGCTCGTTTCTGACATAGTAAAGCCATGAAGTAAAATTAATTTATATTACTAGTTTATTTAATTAAGGATCTCTCAAATACATCAAGATCTCGCTTCGAATAGATGGAAATTGATATTGTAACACTAATTCCTTGAGTTGAAATATTAGATGAGATGGTTGAGTTGGTTCAGAGGTAACATAACCATTGTCACTACAGCACCACTAACCGGGTACATGACAATAGCTGTAGGTCGAATTCAGCCGCTGAGGAGTCGAAATCTATCAGCCGATTGCTCTCTTTGGTAGTTTTCCGTGTTTCTAGAATCATTATAGGCATATGTCGGAGTACTTCAACAAACGGGCAACGTATCAGGCGTAATTTTCCCTTGCTGATGCCGGTCCCCTACTCTCCCTTTGCACACACACACACACACACACACACACACACACACACACACACACACACACACACACACACACACTTATTTGTACACTCTACGATACATGTCAGGAGATAATTTGGGAACTGAGAACTTGTCTGAGGCGGCCGGCTTAGATGGTTCAGGGCAAGCTTAAATGATGTTATTACAATAACCCTGACTGGGAGTCCTAAGATACGTGTCCCGATGGTGTCAGGATTTTTTCGATAGTACCTAATATTAATATACAAAACTTTTTGATTTCTATTCTTAAGATATGAAATAAACTACTTTTTGACGTCTCCTTTGATTTCGTATTTATAAATTTTCTTAATAAGCCTGTCAATATTTTAAAATACCCTCCTTGAAGTCCTAGACGATAATTGTGTTTGCGATGTGTTGTCGTTGGATTTTAAACGAAACAATTTTGTCATTGCCAACAATATTATTTATTTCCATAGCAGCTTTCGATTTCAATAGCAATCATCATCACTAGTTTCTGCTGTACAGAAGCTACAAAAAGGCAAGTGAAATAAATAGTATTGTAGGCAGTGACAACTCCTATAATTTATTTCATCCAAGACATGTTGTGCTTCTTTTCCTGCATCAATATCAATCTTCCAATCGTCTATAACTGCTTGCATCACAATTTCACATGTTTTCATCTGAAGCCTGATTGGGCATTTCCTGTAATTTCCTTTCAATATAATCCAGCGGCTTATGTGGCTGAGGGTATAAATTATGTAGGTCATTCAACAGCTAAAGAGACAAATTGGTCTGGAGAAAAAACAGTGGGTACAACATGTTTGGTAATTTTAGTACTTTAAGTTTGCATCTCTGGAATGAGCCCTAACCATCTGGAGGATCAGCATTGTTGTGTTCATAACCTCAAAATTACGTTTTAACGATGGTGAATCCACATAAAATTCCACATTGATTGAACAACGTTCTGCGATTCGTTTTGAACTTGCTGAATGTGACAAACCAGCTAATATACATTCTATAATCATCAGTGCATTCTGAAAGTTGTAAGAACTGCGAGAATTTTTACAATTGGGTAGAACAGTTCAATAGTGGTCGAACTCAGTAACTGACAAACATCGCTCTGGCCGCAGCAGCAAGAAAAGTCAGGTTGACTGAAAGTGGGGACGCTGGAAGTGCGTGTTTTTGTGATTATCATGAAGAACAGTCTTTAGTAAACAGCCAATATTGTTTAAATATGTTTTTGAAGAAGGTGAAGCCATTCATCAGAGAGAAACGTCGTGGATCTCAGAGGAGAGGTGTGATTCTCCAGCGAAACAACGCACGTCCTTACTCTGCTCAACAAAGCCGGGAAATCATTGACAAAATGGATTGGGAGGTACTGCCTCATCCCTCTTACAGCCTCGATTTAGCATCATGTGATTTCCATTTGTTTGGTCCACTGAAGGAGGCATTACGTCGGAAGAAGTCCCAGGATAACGAGGTTGTCAAAAACATTTGTGCGAAATTGGTTCAAACACCAAGATAAAGAGTTCTTTGCAGCCGTTATAAAAAAGCTGGTAACCCTTTCGAACAAGTGCGTAATTGTTGGTGAGGGATATATTAAAAAGTAGGAGAAGCCCTGTTTTGTAAAAATAAACCTATATTTCTCCAGACCAATTTCTCTCTTTAAGTTTTTAGTGCCCCTCGTATTATCTCTGCAGTGCCTCTGACTGGGAGGTTCTAGGATTCGAGTCCCGGCGATCGGAAGACTTTTTAACACTGGCTAGGTTTCTGCCTAGAGGAGAAGACCGACTGCTCTGATCGGTAATTTTTCTTGGTTTCTCGAATCAACTCTTGGCGGATGCCGGATCAATACCGTAACAAACGGGCCACGGACAACGCGCTTTCTTTCCTTCCTCTTTTTTGTCCCACAATTGTCATCACCCCTACTTAATTACACTAACATGCACTACGGTTCTACATAGGTTGGGGAGTTTAGAGCTTGTCCCGCCTGGGGTCCTACTGGTGGGAGATGGGGAACACCGAATGCCGACGTGCGGGATGACAACGCCAGATCTTGTCATCGGGGGAATATCACCGTCACCTCCAACAATATAAAGCGTCCTACAGTTACGGGACCAATGACCTTACAAGTTGGCGCTCTCGGAAAAATCAATCACCCAACTGCCCGGGCAGTGTTTCGCTGAGAAGGGAAACCCCCACCGACAACAAGCCGACGTACATGAGGACGCCCGGTCTCACGATCCAGCGGGGCAGCAACACCGCCTCCAGAGATACAATGTGCACTACCCTTCTTACAGGACTATACTGCGATATTTCTAACATTGCCCCTGAAGGCATGACTTCACGATGGAATATGTCACGGTATTTCGCGACGTTCTTAGTCGTGCCACCAGATATCGCATGATCGCGTCCGTATCAAGCAGTGCTTGCGATCGTGCGACTCCTAGCGGCACGACGGAGAAAGATGCGAAATGCCGTAAGATATTCCATCATGGCCATAGGGGCTTGAGAGGCAATGTTAGAAAAATCGCATTATATACTCGTTTTAGGCACACCAAGGTCACGGACGAAAACTAGAGAGGGAAGGCTTTCTCCAATAGGGAGCTTCCACGTCAATACAGTGTTGACAAAGCGCGCGACAAATTTCGGGAACTTCTTTCTCAACGGGCTTCGTGACCCCAGACATGTGCTTACCACGTGCTACCCGCGCGATTGTGTGGCAACTCAGCGTAACAGCTGACGAAATGTCATGCGCCAGGAAAGAAAAACAAGTATAATGACCGCAACAAAGGAGACGGCCAGGTACTTACACATGACGTTGAGGTAGAAGGGCGCACTCTCGCCGTCGCCCTCCGCGTTGAAGCCGACGCAAGTGTAATTGCCGGCACTGGCTCGGCTCACGCCCTGCAGCACCAGGCTCTGGTTGCTCACGATCACGCCCTGGCCCACGTTGTGGCTCAGCTGCCGGCCCTGTGCAAGCAAGAGCGGAGAGCTTAGAGCAGCGTGCACGATGGAAACAGTTGTGGGGCATTATTCGCTAGAAGAGGAAAAAACTGAACATAGGCAAACAGGACTTGGACTGGATTAAGTTACATGCGCAGGGCTTGGACTGGAAACTAGTAATGGACTGGACAGGACTTGAAGTGGAAACAGGTAATGGACTGGATTAAGTTACATGCGCCAGACTTTGAGCTGATCAAACGTTTTAAAAGAAATTAATAATTCTAATATTTTTTATTGATTCATAAATAAGACTTATTAAAGCAGTTATTATTTGCACTACAAATTACTTTCGTTCTTAATTTTAACATACACACACAAACACGTAATACATAATCCAATGATTTTTTAAATATCTTACTTAATCAGAAGTTGAAAAATTAAAAACAATGAGAAAGTTCAGAAAAGTGCCGAGTGCTGTTGTATTGTACAATGTAGTGCTGTGGAGTTAGAAAATCACCTGTTTATATTTTTAAATAACTAGATATGATAGCCATAAACATTTTGAAAACGCGGAGCCAGGGAACTCTACTGGCTTCACGAACATCTACATTTCCATTTCATTTCCAACATTGATATGAATAAACTATTCAAGGAGTATGAAGGAAATTTGTGATTAAGTGCTCTCTTAGTAAACGAGTGAACCACATGCGGATTGTATGCGCAGGGATAACAACTAATATTTGTTACATTACTTACGAACAAGGAAACATTGTGACTCCAAACTAAGCATATATGTATTTTGGACAGCCGCTGAATAGTTCCCAATTTTTTAAACAAAATGTCATATTGTTCACAAGATATTAAAAATGTTTAATTTCTAAAATAAATAAGTTGTTAAAGTTAGCAATTTTTCATTTTCATTTTTATTCCATAATGTTCAACATTTTAGTTATATTCGCGATCTCACATTTTGATCATAAGGAGGACCTCCGAACAGATTAATTCGGTCCAGATTATGAATATACAGAGAACTGAAATGTAGCTGTAATTTGTGTGCCTCTTTTACAACCTTCCAAGCCTTGCTTTCTCAAAAACTTAGTGTCATGTCCAGTTGCTCTGAACATGACAGGAGGCCACGTCAATATATGTGCCTCACAAGCTAAATATATTTCATTACGTTGAAAAAAATCAATGAGTTCTGCGTATGACGCACGGGGATGAGTAAACGTTCAATTACAGTCCAGCCAAGGCCACCTCAGCATTTCTCCTGAAGATTGCTGGGACACTCCGAAAAAAAAAAACATGATCGAAATGGGGATTCTGCACTCAAGAGCAATTACATCATTAACGCATTATCGGCAGGATTATGCCTAAAATGTGAAATCTTACGAAACGTGCTTTAATGTTTACATATTTATTTTTATTTCAGAGACAGTCAAACCTGCGTGTGACGTTTGGTGAAAAAAAAAATATTACCTGTGCACAAAAAGGATAAAAGTTTCAGCAATTAATGAAGCAAACATTCGACACCATTGATGAAAACAATGAAGATTGTATCATTAGTTTAGAAGTATTTTGCGCTGTTTCAATAGCAGTTTTTAAACAGGGTACAAAGGAAAATGTTTTACATCATGTACGTTGTACCCAAATGATCATTAAGCATATATTAACAGAAATGAAATTATTACATCAACTAGATTGATGTAGCGAATAGAACTTCGTGAATAAAAAGTAATTGCATAGACTGCATATTAGCTCATTTCCACTCAATTTTGTTAACAAAATACAGTTACAGTTAAACAGATAATAAGGTTAATTTATATCACATTCATATAAATGTGTAGTTTGTCTTCTGTTAATGTTGATGTTTTGATATCATACTTGAGAAAATATGTGCGGAAAATAAAGAAGTGTGTATAGTCTAAAACACAATTTCATTTACTTTCTGTTTATTAAAACACAATAAAACTGTAAATCTGATTTATTGGATTTATTTGGTCAAAAAACAGTAATAACTGTATGTGACGTATGGGGGGGAGAAGAATATTTGCGCTCCTTTTCTTGAGTTCCAGAATCCCTTCCCAATATTTTCATTATATATATGAGAGTTCAAATATGAATGAAAGATTAGAAAGATAATAATGTTTTAAAAAACGCGAGATTAGCAACATTTGAAAACTGTACATTTTCGTCCCCGAATTATAGAAAACATATTTGCAACTGTAAACGCACTGCAGCTTTGATTTTTCTGTATTGCTAAGAAAAAAAACTCCTGCCACTACTACCATCTCTACTTCTACAAGCAAAAGGAGTGCTCAACAAAAGGTGCTCATCATGAAGCTACATTTATGTCCAGAAGCAAAACAAGGGACCATCTCGGCATTTGCTTAATAAATCAGGGAAACTGGACAAAAACCTAATCGAGATGGTGATCACTGACCCGGAAGCTGAAGTACATTACTTGTTACAGGGTAAAGTCATTGAAGTATAGGGTAAGTCAAAAAAGTCATTTTTAAAATTATACAATACAAATGGAAACTAATTCATTATACATCATTGTTTTATTAAAACGAATATAATTTTTGTTTTTGACGATCAGTATACTCACTAATTGTATAGAAAAAGTTATGCAGCAGAAAATATTTTACTTTTAACTTAAATTTGTGTACCGATTTTAATTGTTTAATTTCATCTGACAAGCGTTGTAAATTAACGTACATGCTGTATGTGGATTTCTTTTTGAGCTGTTGATACTGACACTTGTTGAACGTGATTTCTACGACGTGTGTTGTAATTATAAATATCAATATTGCATGAAAATGTGCCACCATTAAGTAAGTCAGTTTTGACAAATATTACATATTCGTAAATAAATAGCCAAGATAATGGTAAGATTCAAAGCTCAAGGAAAAGAGGCTTGCAGGGATCACGTGGATAGCATTTTTCATTATTCGAATAATTTTCTTTTCCATTCTAAAAGTCTGGGTACTACAGGTTGAGCTTCCCCAGAATATTATGCTGTATCTCAGGCGGGAATGTACATTTGCAAAATGTACGCAAAGTTCATGAAGGCTGACAGAATTTGAGAGAATTCTAAATGCGTAACAATGAACTTAATTTAGTGTTTAATTCTGTTATATGTTCATTCCATTTGAGGTTTGACCAAATTGAGAGACCTAGAAATTTTCTTAACATCAAATAATTGCATATTGTTCACTTTCAATGGAAGATATGATTATAGAAATCGAGACTATGATTTTGTTAGTGTGCTACAGTACACTTTGAGTTCTTCATTCACATGAAAAAGTCCAAGAAATTCCAGCTAACCCAAATGTTTGGTCTGAAAATCATATCATAACGATTTATGGCGAATATATTAATCATGCAATTACTTGTACAAATGTTTATACAATAATATGAACCTGCATCAATAAATAGTATGTTATACCAGAAAAATAACATAAAATACGCAAATCAAAAAGAGGTATCACTGTTTGGTAAAATATGATCAGAGTTTACTTGTTTAAATCATGGAACGTTCATATGGATATGTTTCGTTCTGGTAATGTTCGCAAAGATGCAACTTTTGTTTATTCATTAATTTAGGGTTTTTGTTCATGAGAATTAACAGATAAAAGAAAATATGAGGTTCAACATATACAATTTAATTATAATCGAATTCATTGGCCTACATCCACCCAATGGTTGTCTTGAATAATAGAATTTACAAGTTTAACCCATATTTCATATTGATGTCTTTGGATATATAATATTTAAAAAATATCAAAGGAAATATTTTCGACAGTTTTGAAGGTACCCATAAGTTTTGCCTTTCAAAAGGAGTTTTATAATTTCTTGCACACCAAAACTTTCCCATATTTCGTAATATTAAATAATCCAAGAAGGTTTTCTGAGCTTTCTCACAATTATTAAATTCCGAGAAGGAAGCAACATTGAATTGTATTGGAGATTGTGAAATAATAGAGATACTTAATTAGTCAATTAATTGGAGTGACAACAAGTGAACACGACTTAAATGACAGCTTAGAATTACCATAACAAGGAGGCAGTTCATAAAACGTATTGTAACAAGTAGTACAGACAAAAAAACAGCAAGAAGTTAAAAATAACTATGTAGATTTTGGACTGAAGGAGCTCAATTATTACCCTGCGGAGCTGTTCAAGCACCTTCCCGGAAACACGACAACGCTCCGAAACAACGCAATATTCTGCATTTCAGTAGCAAACACTGGCGTTCCGGGAAGAAGGCCAATCTCGAGAGAGTCCTCGCTGTAAACGGGGCCGCTAAGCGCCGCCGCGTCTGAGGCAGCGTCTTGGATAGCTGCGGCTAAGCTGCGACGCGCGCGCTCCGCAGCTGCTTCATTTGGGCGAATGCGGGCCAGGAGCACTGCCTTCGCTCCCGTGCGGAGTTCCCGGAAAGCGTTAGTGCGGTTTGCTTGCGTCCTGACAACCCCGCTGGCGCGCCATGGCGGAACGGAGAGCTCGCAGGGCGCCGAACACACAACTGTTGGTTGGTTGTTAGTGATTCCGGGCGCGTCAACTATGGAGCTCGTTACTCCCGTAAGTGCAGTGCGTGTTTTCCCTTGGGAGGTGGCTACGATCTTCCTCCGCTGGATGGTGAGACCCGGCGCCGACATACCGTCAGCTGGCGAGGTTTTCCTCAACAAGGTATCTCCCACCAGCGGGGCACCGCCCCAGTCGATACAAGCTCTGAACTCCCGACCGGTCTCCCGACATGTGTGGTAGTATAGTGCATGTTAGTGTAAGTGTGTGTAAGAGGTGAGGATAGGACAAGGAAGAGGAAAGAAGAAAGAGAGAAGAAGGCATTCGTCTGGTGCTCATCGGAGAAAGCACGGAAAATAACCGATTAGAGCAGCCGGTTTTAGAATTCTCCTCTAGAAAGCGACTGAATTCGACCTAGCTGATAAGCTAGTGTCGAAAATCTTGCCACTGTCGGGACTCGAACCCAGGACCTCCCGGTCAGATGCACTGCAACAATTGATGGGAAGCGGGAAAGTGTCTGGCACGTGAAAATGTCTCAGCGTCCGTATAGTGAGGAGTGGAAACTGAGCGGAAATGTGTAATGAATTCTGTGATTGAGTGGCATTGTTAATGGTGTGACTCGCGCAAACGCCTCGGCAACTGATATGCAGATTCGAAAGGGATTGCCGGGGCTGGACTTTCGCGTACAACACGTCTTCCCGTGTTGATAGTCACATTGAAAAGAGAGATAAACAACCAACTATCCCACATAATCTATAATAATCTACATACTCTTTCGTTTTTCCATAATTCTCAAAAAAAAAGGAAAGAAGATGAAGCGAAATAGAGCTTGCGGTATACCCAGGCGTTGGAGAGATTGGATAGCAGGATTGAATAGCAGGTGGATTGAAAAACATCGGGATAATAATTATTGAATGTCGTTGTAAATGTGAAGGGTTTTATTTATTATTTGTGTATTTATTTACGTCAAAAACAGTTAAAAACTGTGTATCACAATCTATGGGGAGAAGTGAATACTGTGCACGTTTTCGTAATCCAAAGCCATGCTTTGCGACATCCAATGTTTGCGACAAGAGTGAATAATGTTTACTGACCTTTTTCAATCACAAATGAAGTAACAACGGTGGGCAGGGGAATAACTTTAAAACACATTGTCATGTAGTTTCTGAATGTAGTTTTGCTTTTTCCATCACTACATAAGTTAGAGGAAATATTAAATCAAACAATAAAGTGTTAATGCTCATTAAGCGGGTTAAAAGGAGAAGAAATATAAAAACAAATTAAGAGTATCCTATGAAAAGAATCCTACTCTACTAGCAGATAAAATAGTTTTCCAGCAAAATTCTGACTGTCGCCGAATTCAAATTAGGTAAGCAAGATTTCAGTCATTAAATGTCCCAATTTTTATATGAAGATTTTGAACGCGAAAAATGAGTCAACAGTTTCATTACAATACAAATCAGAAAATCAACTGTATGTTTGTAGATGCTGTATGGCGGATATTGCTGTGAGGGACATGAAAATAGTGACTCCCATCAATTGCAATTTGAATCACCACTGTGACCACAATGAGAAAATTATGAACAATGGCTACTGATGCAGGCAAATGATGAATTATTACGGTAATGAGCAAGTAATAGAATGAAATATGACAGCTGAAATTAGGGACCAGGTGGAAACGTTTTGCAAGTTCTGAGAACTGCAACCGCATTAACACTCGGTTTTGTTGGTGTGCTATTGGCAGTAAATACAAACGAAGAAAGTATGTCGGAAAATAAATACAATATTAATTTTTTAGATATATGAATAAGGAAGTTGAAGATTTTACTGGTAGAGTGTTGGATAAAGGAGAAGTGTTGAAAGTATTTTCGTCATGGTTGTCATTGAATCACAGTGATGCGATTATATTAAAAATAACGTTTGTGGAGGTGGAAGAACAGAATTGATAAAAGCAACGGAGTAAAAGGTGAATAAACGTGAGCCAAGGGAAACGCAAGGAACCAGCAAAACATTCGCAGAAATCCGCGCAACGGCAGGGGCCACTCCCAGCTGCTCAATTGGCGTGCTAAAAGCGGCAACCGAGAACGGTAGATAAGCTCGGTTGTGTTAGTACCCAAGATCAAGCGGGGAAACGCAGACGTGTTGGCCGCTCGTTGCACACGAGGAGGCTGCAAGGGACAGGGGAGCGGCGCAGTGTGCCAAAACGGAGGCGGTGGCGGGACCGGCCAGAGGGCTGGAGCAGAGCGGTGAGGTGCAGGCGAGTCCCGGGTCGAGGACAGGTGCAGAGGTGGAGGAAGGAATGGAATGCGGGACGGGGAGGGGAGGGGCAGAAGCGGGATGCAGGTGGTGTCCAGACGGAGGCATGGTGAAGGCGGAGGGACGGAGAGGGACGTAGCGGGAAGCAGAGGTACGCATAGGGACGGAGAGACACGCCGGGGGGACGCAGAAGCACGAAGAGGGACTCGGAGGCAGGGAGAGGGACACGGAGGAACGGGGAACGTCGCAAAGGCACGGAGGTTGGGACGGCGAGGGTCGCAGGCATGCAGTGGGAAGCGAAGGGACGGGAAGGGATGCAGAGACACTGAGAATGACGCGGAGGGACGGAGAGGGACGCAGATGGTCGGACAGGGACGGAGAGAAGGACCCGAAGGGACGGAAAGGGACGCAAGAGACTCGGAGAGGGACGAAGAAGGACCCGAAAGGACGGAGAGGGATGCGGAGAGACGGGAAGGAAGGAAGGAAGAGGGACGCAGATGTACTGAAAGTGATGGGGAGGAACGAAGATAGACAAAGAGTGACGAACAAGGACGGGGAGGGACACAAAGGGTCGGAGTAGGGACGATGGAGGGACGGGGAAGGGGAGGTGGAGCGGAGCAGAGGCGGGGCGCAGGCGGAGGCATATGTGGAAGTGTGGGCGTGGGCGTGGGCGGGGGCGGGGGCGGGGCGTTGGAGGAGCGAGATGCAAGCGGTGCAGCGCGAAATTTCGACGGCGCTGTGCCCTAATGACGTACGCGATGGAGGTCAGGCGCCCTCGTGCGTACACGCAAACAAGCCGCTCCTCGCCTATCTACCGCAATCGTAATTAATAAACTGGAGCCGCCGCAGTCGCTGGAGTGGACGGATGGACGGACGGATGGATGGGCGGCGGGAAGCGAGACGGGCGGGGGCGGACGCGCGGGCGGCGCGAGGGGGCGGGCCGCCTACGTTCAATTGGAGCCGACGCGGGCGGACACGGCGTGGCGTCCATTATGCAGTGTGCGAGGTGGCGCGCGGCGTGGGGGAGTGGGGGCGTGGGACGGTGCCCCAATGCAGCGGAGAAGCTTGCACTCTTCGATCGTGGGTGGCATGATTTTTACGTACTATTACATGGAAATCTCACAAAATAATCGCGCGGCTAAACGGTAGTGATGTTTGTTTCCTACTTTTGTTTAATATGAGATTCTAAAACAATAGAAAACATTGTAGATATTGGTTAACACACACTTTTATTAACAATAACCGACAATGATTTAAGGAAAATAATAATGTTGAGCAAATAATATAAATTAAGAATTACGAGTAAAGAGTACTATAAGTATTTGAATTACGACATACGATTTAAGGAAAGATTTAAGAAATTACCGACAATGATTTAAGGAAAATAATAATGTTAAGTAAACAATATAAATTAAGAATTACAAGTAAAGAGTACTATACGTAATATGAATTACGACATACGATATTAGGACTCATAACTGATGCATTCAATACTCATAAGCGTTCTCATAATACTCGAATTATTTGCGCGTTTGTGGGTACTTTTTATGTTTATGTGAATTTATATGTTCAGAAGATTAAGTAAATAAATAAATTCGATTATCTATCAGACTGTCATTATGTTACTATTTTATTTTTTTTGTCCAGACGTGGATTTTTTATTATAGTGATGGTAAAGAACTGACTGTAATAAATGTCTTGATCAAAACACCTAAGAAATGACTAAGTTCTTAAAAAAACGTTTTGGACCATGCCGTATCTTCCCCATTTTCGGCCGCCGTCCATGATCCCCATGCCATGCAAGAGACCGCGATAGGCACGTTAAAATGTGAAAGTATTTTATGGGAACATATGTAAACACATTACACACATTTTACGAGAGGTTTTTAGTAGCGTTGACTTTTAGACACTACATGTCATCTATCTTCTAAATTTCATAAAAATAATATTCATTCATTTTCAATTACCAGTATATGAAAATATTTTCCACTGTACCACACTTTCATTCTCATGATTTATTTTAAACATTTAATTGAAACGAAACATTTTACAATTTTGTGCGCGATTTAAATGGATTTACAGGATTTGCATTAAAACGTAAGGGTTTTTTAATCAGACGCAGGTAATGGATAAATATCATTGCCACCGTTGATGGGTCGGTTCGTAGACGCAAAAGTAGGATTCAAAATTATGTAGTAACGCTGAAAGCTTAAAAGTTGGTTAGAATGAAGAAATGTCCTGTAATTATGTGTTACATTATGATGAAGCTCGTGTCCAGGATGGGACACTGAATACGCTTCCAAAACCCGGATATTATAAACATTTTTTAAAGTACAGGTTAATTACTATTTGTCTAACATCGTCACTTACATTATTAACCAAATTCATCTATAAAATATGTTGTCTGATTTTATAGATGGAAAAAAACGTTGTCTGCTTTTACAGATGGGAAAAGGGTTTCTATTTTTTATTTGTTTAACGTAAAAACAGATGAAAATTGTGTGATGCACTATGGAGAGAAGTGGTATCTGTGCACGGTTTATTGATCTCGGTGATCTCTGTCTTAACCCATATACATGAGTTAAATTATAAACATCGTGGTTATTAGCGACTATTACAGTTACAGATACAATATAATACTACATATATAATTGGGTACAATATTAAATCAATTGTATACGATATTAAATCAATACAAAATAATACAAAGTGGAAGTTATATTTACCAGTGGCAATCATGTAAAAAGTCCAAAAAAAATTTGTGGTTTTACAGAAATTAATTATGCTATTTTGATCTTCAGTAGAATGGAGTATTGCTTCAGATTATATCCAAAACTCTGTTTTAGATGATTGAATCTTGGACAAACTTTAAAAATGTGATCTAGATTTAGTTGGACTTTGCACAGTTCACACATGGGGGGAGATGATTTTTGTATTAAATAAAGATGGTTTAACTTCGCGTGTATGGAGATTATTCTCCCTCTTGCTCCCTGCGGCGCATTTTTTTCCTGGTGATTAGTGAGTTAAATGTAATGTAGTTTTTTGTAAGAAGATAACTTTGTAATCTGTCTAGTCACGATTCCATTGATTTTGCATTTCTTTACCAATATATTCCACAATATCTTCTGAGAACATGATTTGTTGTGTACATTGGTCATCGTTTTTAAGTCAATTGAAGAGATTGTTTTACTTATATTTTTACTTGTTGACAGAGATTCGATTTACTTAGGGATCTATGCTAAGGATAAATTTATTCCGGCTTTGTAGATCTGGGCATAAGTTTCCATAATTACAGTATTAATTTCAGTTTAATATTTGTTATAGACATATTTAGCCTTTTAGAGTTATATATTTTAAATGGAAACTAATACATTAAAAATTATTTTAAAATCATGATTACTTTCTTTTTGATACTGACTATAATCTACAATTATATAGAAACAGTTGTGGAGCAGAAAATATTTTTTCTTGGCACTTAAACTGGTGTACCAATTTTAGTCGATTAATTTCATTTGGAAATGTGTTGTAAAATAATCTACAAGGCGTACAATCGTTTTTCACAATTTTTCTTTTAAACTTCATTAACATTAAACAGATATTACCCCAAAACTACTCGTTTTACGAACGATGCCATTCTTAAAGATCTATTTTCTAGAACTGATTATACTTTAAAAAATCTTTATTATCAATATTGTACTTTTGCCTTGTTAATTTTTTGCAATTTTCGAAAACGCAGTGTTTTACGATTGTGGAATCAGCACCGGTGTTTTACTGTCCTTTCTGCACGCGAAGAGAAAATTTAAAGAAAAAATTTGGAACAATTTTTTAGAAAATAAATGTTTAAAAATTAATTTTATTTCACGCAAAATTAAGCCATAACTAATATTTTCGAAAATGTTTCATGGTCTTATTTCAATACCAGGCTTTGAACAAAAAATTGCATTCAGGAAAAAAATTCTATCTTCAATATTGCAGTTAGTAGTAGAAGACAAAAAATTTGAGTTTTGCAATTTTAGAAAAATGTCAACGAAAACTAAATCTGATCCATTCTTTTCAGTGTTCTTTACACTATCAGAAGAGAAGGTTTAATAGAAAAATGTAGAGCCATTTTTGAGAAAATATTGAAAATCTGAGGCTTCATGTAATGTACCCCAAAAATGGAAATATCCGTTTCAAACTAGCAGGACCTTAAGTTCGTTCAGGTAGATCGCGCGCAATATCAATTTTGGAGAAAATCATCTGAACGGTTTGTGCGCTAGCGATGACCGCAGAAAGGACGGTCGGACGGACGTACAGCCGTTATGTCATCAATCGATTATTCGATGTCAATGTCCCAGAAAACATAGATTCTGACTTCGCACTGTTTTAGAAGTAATTTATTACTTTTACGAACAAGATTTATCCACTTTTTAGTAAGTAGGGTAATAGGTTTTTCTGTGGAAAAATCGCCTATTTCTGCCGCACGATTTAAATACTTCTTCTCTGCTTCTTACGTTGTAAGACAAGAAATTAAAAAACGAGAAAAGTCTAGTTATACCACGATTGGAAGTATACATTGAAGAATTCTTTACACAACATTGTGAATGTATAAAGATCATTTGAGTAGATTGTTATTACCTAATTCGAAGAATTACGTCAATCGTTAAAATTCGATGCCCACATTGAGATGACTTCCTGCAAATGTATACCTCCATGATAGCAGATAATATACTCACCTGATTAAAAATGCAAATCTCTATTCTCGGATATTATAATTTTGCAGTTTTTACTTTGGTGCTGAAGAAAAGCAAACACTTATACTGAGTACCTTCCAAACACCTACCTATTTATCTCACGAACATAATTTGCATGTGCTTTCAAATGAAGCGTGATATAATGAACGTCAAACGATTTAAATTTGTCCGGGGTACGAAATGTGAATATAATTCTATTCTGAAATATTTACCGTATTTTAATACCTATTTTTCACAAAATTGTCAAAGAATATAATAAACTTGTTAAGTACTCATTAGATGAGAAAATAATGTTTCGTTTCGCTCAAAATATCTAAAAAAATACCATTTAGCCAATACGTAAACTGTGTATGAAACAGACTGCAAGAATATGGAAACAAATTATAGCGACAATTTTATTAACTTAATATTAAATTGCTCTGAAAATGTAATTTTATCTTGGAGCAAATTAATTTCTTTAATTGCAATGAAGTGCTTCAGTGAATGCACTTGCAAGTCGAGTGATTTGAGGTAGGGATTAAATAAACAAAACTGAGGTTGGCACAGAAAGCTTTAAATAGTGGACTCCAACAGACCGAAATGCAGCCCTAAATGCGAACAGTACACCGACGGCTATCGTAATTAACAAACTGAAGTCACCTCAGTCACTCGAGCGCCTGGATGGACGGACGGGTAGCCATGACCGGTGTGAGCCTACGATCAATTGTTGAAGCGGACGGACGCGGGTCTGTCTCAATTATGCACATGGGCAACGGTGCGGCACCCCGCTGGCTACAGAACCGATGAACATTCTGGATAAGGGTCAGGTAATGCCACAATGGTTCAGAGACCTCCCTTCGTAAATCAGTATCATTTAAGAATATAGACTGCTCTACGCCGAAAAAAAAAACTATCGGTTTTTACGTTCCATTAAGTAGATTGCATGCCCAGATATTAATCGTAGGAAGCCATTTGTTAATTTATATTGTTCGAAGTGAGTTGAAGGCACTCTAAATAGTACGTATATTCAAAACTGTGTCATATGCCGAAGTCGTATCAAGAATAAAAGGCCGAAACAAATTGAAAGACAACGGAAAAATGAAACAATTACATTCATAAATACTATGATGCAACCCTTGAATTGAGTTACAAAAATAAAATTGAGATAAAAAAGGAGTCAATACGAAAAGTAGAAGCGAAAATGTTATGCGAAAAAAACACTATTTCAAGGTCAGGGACCCGTAATAATAGTGGAAAGTACCCAAACCCGGGGCCTCATTTTCTTTTCGAATATTTTTAAATTCAATTTTCCGTACAATGCAAATATGATTTAATTGTATACCTTACTTAGTTATACACATCTTACATTCAATTTAAAAAGATTGGTCAAGTAATTAAGGAATAAAATAATTGTTCGTAAACATTATATTTTGGGGATTTAAAAAAAAGGTCTCCTAATGTGATCATTCGCAAACGTTTTAAGCAATGAGTAAATGAGTTTGAAGCAATGAGTTTTCTATAACTCGGGAAAAAACATTTTTCAAAAAGTTTTATTTTTCTAAAGTAATTATTTTCTAAATTCATTTTTTCGTTTTTTTAAATTCTGGTCCTCAAGAAAATGTGCGCAGATAAATTTCTTTCCCCACACGTCATATACAGTTTTTACTGTTTTTTGACAAATAAATAAATAAACAAGAAATAAATAAATAAACTAATGAACAAAACTCCAAATAGATTGAGCTCAGCATAATTTTACAAAAATACAAGTTTAACACCTTCTACATAAGAAATTGCCTTATATGTCTTGCACATAGTTTATATATTCGAGATAAAAGTCACATACATAAGCAACTTTTTCCAATCCCGCTCGTTGTACATGAGCCGAAGGTGAACACATAAGGCACATCACCCACAGTTCTCCCACAAAGCTCTGAAAATTTACACTGCAAAGCATGTTCTCCGCATCTTCTTTACCGGAGAGGGAAGATATTCCTGGTATAACTTCCAATGCGGAAAGGCCATAGGACATGTCGATTCCTCGCGGAAGGTGGAATCTTTCTTTAGTTTTTGCTGAACTTCAGCATCTGTCTTTTCGACTTCTCTAAAATTAATTTCCAAAATTTTCCTTGACCTCTTTCTTCTTCCTGTCCTCTCGAACTTATAGGCTTCAGAGTACGATCCACCTTTTCATTAGACTCCTAAGGAACCAATATGTAAAATACCTTTTTACTTTGATTTTACAAAACGAAAAATTGGGGGCTGGCACTAAGTACCTTTGGGGAGTTCGGGTTAGGCACCAGCGCGTTTATATTTCAAATGCCCGTAACTTTTTTCGAGGCACGTAAAATAAATTACATTACCCTACATCAATAGCTTGTAATGTCACCTTCAAAATAATGTATTGGTTAATGTGTAATAAAATAATGTAATGTATGACTTGCCGATGAAATAGCGAAATCACGCAGCTGAGAGTAAGTACTTGAAAAAACTTTTCTTTTCACTATTCGTTCTAATGGCCGACTGTCCAGCAACAAGTGAAAATGAAGACTACCGCTTGCTGGGGCCTCGAATTTGCAAAGAACTACTATTTAAGTGCGTTTCCAATAGGCAAGATCACTCCATAGAGCTGTAAATGAAGGGGCTTGCATTAGCAACCGGTCCGAGGTTTGGGTACATTCCTCTAGGTTATGCAACTAGTTTGTAATGCTAAACTTTATTGCATTTCACGAATAACGTTAGGAGTGTGTTTTCAAATTTGTAGGAAGGGTCATTCCATATTAAATCAACACAGTTTTAATTAAAATTTTACCTCACCATTTTAGATTCAGATGAAATTTGACACATAGGTAGTATGCATGGAGAATAAGAAAAATACAAATTTTGAGTAAAATATTTCCACCCGTTTCTGAAATACAGCCATGTAAAATTTTGCAAAATTGGCTTCCCGAAAATGTTTAAATTGATGTAGAACCTCACCAAATTAAGATAGAGAGCTGGAACAGGTGTCATTTTGCAGCTTTCTTTATGGCCTTTTATATGATATACAACTCAATAGGGGTTGCGTTCAAAAAGGTTTTCAAATTTGAATTTAAAATTTTGATTTTAAGTTTTTTCAAAATGCTCATCTTCAAAAAAATTGAAAAAATTCTATAATAATCCTTGTATATATCCAAACAGATGGTGCAAGTTTAAAAATGGGACTGCAATGGGTTCATATGGTAATCTTTATTTAAAATGCACAATATTTACTTACTCTAGAATTTACTGATTTAAAATGCATTTTATTTCAAATTATAAGACCTAATATATACAAGTTATTAATTTAGTATTTTTATTGGCGAGTGTGTTGTGTTTTATTGTTATGAATTTTTCTTCTTCTTCTTCTTCTTCTTCTTCTTATTATTATTATTATTATTATTATTATTATTATTATACCGCGGAATGTCATGCAATTGCATATTTTTACTGACTGTGAATATCGAAAGGAAATGTATATAACTTTACCTATAACCAAAAATAAAACAAACCATGGTCACCTTTCATGATGATGAACCAGATACGTGGGAACCTAAACATTTAAGCGAAATGAATCGTTGAGGAATGAATACCAACTTTGAGCAGCGTCAGCTGGTTATTTACCATCATGTAAAGGGTTAATGATGCCCAAAATTTTGCAAAATGCCATTAATGAATAAAGCACAGCGAGTGACAATCTCATGGTCCATCAATGAATAGGCGATTGAACTGCAACCTGGAGGAGAACGTCCGAAGACTTTCTCATCCAGAAGAGAATCTTGTTGTGAAAATAATAAAGAAGGACCCTCGTATTAATGCACCAAAAGTTACTCCACAGTTATAAATTGGAATTGGCAAGAAACTAAATCCCGAAACCGTGCGAAGGGTACTAAGGAAGTTCAATTTCCCTAGCCGGGTTGTCAGAAGAAAGCCATTTCTAAGATGAAAGAGAAATACCCCAAAAGATCTGACCTCCATCCTCTTCTCCACAAAAACCTGGAATACATGCACTAAAATATACCGCATACATTAATATACGCATTTAAACTAAAAAATTGCACACATGAAAAATAAAAATAGGGTAGATTTGTTTTATTTTTGGTGTTAGATAAAGTGATATACATTTCCTTTCGATATGCACAGTCAAAACGTTTGCAATTGCATGAAGTTCCGCAGTCTAATAAAAATAATAATAATAATAATAATAATAACAACAATAACAATAAAACCCAACACACTCACCAACAAAAAACACTAAATAATAATTTGTATATATTAGTGCTTATAATTTGAAATAAAATGCATTTTAAATCAGTAAAATCTAGAGTAAGTAAATATTGTGCATTTTAAATAAAGATTACCATACGAACCCATTGCAGTCCCATTTTTAAACTTGCACCATCTGTTTGGATATATACAAGGATTATTATAGAATTTTTTCAATTTTTTTGAAGATGAGCATTTGAAAAAACTCAAAATCAAAATTTGAAATTCAAATTTGAAAACCTTTTTGAAAGCAACCCCTATTGAGTTGTATATCATGTAAAAGGCCATAAAGAAAGCTGAAAAATGACACCTGTTCCAGCTCTCTATCTTAATTTGGTGAGGTTCTACATCAATTTAAAAATTTTCGGGAAGCCAATTTTGCAAAATTTTACATGGCTGTATTTCAGAAACGGGTGGAAATATTTTACTCAAAATTTGTAGTTTTCCTATTCTCCATTCATATTACCTATGTGTCAATTTCATTTGAATCTGAGATGGTGATGTAAAATGACTGTGTTGATTTAATATGGAATGACCCGGAACGGAATTAAGCAACGTTATAAAAGAATTGCATCCATTTTTTTGTTTTTTGTAATTTTTTTGTATAACATTTACAAATTTATAAGAGAATCGAAGTTAATTTATGACGTCACCCATGTTTGTCAATTGTGCAAGAAACGCTGGTCAGCTGTGCGGTTTCCTGCCACTCTCTCATGATCCGCTCGCTGCGGTTCGGTCGGCTGTGCTGTTTACCGTCATCCCTTACGATTCGGACCCTGCCGTTGACTGAATGTGTGATGACGCAATTATTCGTACCATAAAAGGCTAAAATGTTACAATCTGTACCATATAATGCCATTTTATGACCAAGTTTTTGCAACGAAGAAGATCGTTTGTAATCCTGTTATACAAAAAAGTTTTTTTATTTCAAAATATCAACATTGTAACTTTTGAATAAACAAAAGAATAGAACAAATTGATTTTTATGTCATCTCATATAGTACATTTAGCAATTGTACATTTAGCATATAGTACATTTATCCATCTTAAATGTTTAAGGAAAAAATTTGGAGCCATTTTTGAGGAAATCTTGTTATTGTTATTTTTTAAAATTGCACAAATTGCACGCAATATTCCGCGAAAACTACTAAAATTATCAATATATGTGAAATAATTAATAATGGAGAACAAATTTTATTTAAAGTAAAAATTTCTATCTTCAATTTTGTAGTTGTAGGAAGACGGCGAAAAAAAATCATAATTTAGCAATTTTCGAAATTCTGAGTTAACCGTGAAATCTGATCTATGCCGCTTTTATAAGTGTATAAAAGCTACAAGTGTTCTATTCTTACAAGAAATTTTAAAGAAAAAATTTGAAGCCGTTTTTGAGAAAATTTTTAATATCTCCGGGGGCTTTTATGTAAAGTACCCTAAATTTTGAAGACAGTTTTTCAAAATCGACTCGCCTGGAATCGGACCAGATCAAGTGGGCAATATCAATTTTAGAAAAAATCCTATGTATGGGTTAGGCGGTAGTCGTGTTCACAGATGGATGGGCAGACGGACGGTCAGACGGACGGTCAGACAGATTTCAACGGACGGACGGAGAGGCAGATGAACGGACTTACAGACAGGCGGACAGAAGGACGAACGGATGTTTAAAAAAAACACTTTTTTGGTGTCAGGGGACGCCAAAACGTGTATATCCGTTGAAATCTCGAAATCGCTTTTCCGTAGTATTACATAACTTTCCCAATACTTCGTATATACGTACGTATACGGGAAAGTAAAACGAGTGCTTATTTGAAATCCGACTTTTCTGAGAAGAAAGAAAACAAACATTCGACAAATGAGAATAGTTATTTTGAATTCTTCCTCTAAAGATTGAAAATAATGGTCTAAATAATATGTAACCAATTATTTACAACACGGAACTTTGATGATTTAAATAATAAATAAGATACTGCAAGTTCTTTTTTCTACAACAAAAATTTACAACTACAATTATCGTTTTCGCAGAAAGACTATAATGTATTCTTTGTTGAGTTCTTTTTGCTACTTTTCTAATCAGTTTTATGGAGCTCTTACTGGGCAAATGCTATAAATTGAAATAAACATTAATATATATTCCATATTTAGGAGTTTAACCTTGACAAATTGAAGGAATGCAGTGCAAGGACCCGTGTTATACTAGCGGTAAACTAAGCGAATCGCAGCAATTATCGCGCTACATTACAAGCAATGAGATTCAGCTGTCTACCCAGGAAGGTCTAGCGTTTGCAACATCTACAGTGATTATAATTGCTAATCTCTTCTTAGGATTCACCGAGTCGAGTTGAGTTTGCACACTAACACACATGAAGTGGGTGCCAAATAGATGCACCACAATTCGGTGCTATTTACATAGTCGCTCTTTGGTGAGTGTACATCGGTGTTGTTTGAAGCATCGTGAACTGATTCTATCGCAAGAAAGACAGGAAATAGTTAATACAAAAGGTTTCGACGGAACACTTTATTATGATTCCATTAACTGAGCTTCAGCCGTTTACTTAGGACTATAAACATGTTGATGCGTAGGTGATGATGACGATGATAAGGTGAATATTAGAGTAATGGTCATATGCGAGCAAAGGGAACTGTGAGAATACAGAAGAAACGTGTTGTATACTTACTTTGTTGACAAAAATTTCTACTTTGAATAACTGGGATTTGAATTCCGGTTCCCAGACGAGGGAGACAAGCGCGTTAGCAGTCACTATAGGTGTGGTTTTACTACTGCTTTTCGTAGAATAAAACAATGTATTGGATATTAAGCGATTAGCGAATTCGGGAACCAGACATTTCAGGAAGTAAAAAAACTTTTTTTATTGTTTGACATCATGTCAAGCAAGGCAGATGCGGGGTTGATAATCCCTTCTGCACTTCTTGTTCTTTTCTTGAAAAATAAGAAGAAAACGCTGCAAATAACGTGAGTTTTAGTCTCATCCAATTTATGACACGAACATCCGTGGCTTTTTGAAAAAATTACAAGCTGATGAGAGGAAGTTTTTTAATTATACCCGATCGGACGCAACCACGTTTCATTACCATCTAAGCTTGAGAAAAACAAGATCTGGAAACAAAATATCAATCTGGGTGTGCGCCGAGTAGTTTGTTTTTGAGAGGGTTTCATCGGCAGTAGCTCAACTGGACATTATTGAACTGTTTGGTAAGCAAAATTCTTGTTTTAAAAACGCTTTTGCTGTGTGGGGACGCTCTAATTGAAAAATGATGTAAATTTCTACGAGGATCACTTTTTCGTCGAACAGCATGTTTGTCGAACAACGTGTTTTGTTCGATATTGTTTTTCGACCAGCGTGAAGATGATGTTAGATTACAGACAAGAGCAAGAATAATTAATATGCAGGTCGGTTTTAACTGTTTTATCGGTCGCCGGCGTAATGTTATTTTTCTCTTCTTGTCACAACGTTAATTTTGATTTCTCGATGAAATTCTATGCTTACAGTGGTTTAATATTACACAAACACAAAGGAATGATATTAATTTTTAAATGTGTATCGTTTTATCATTTGATAAGTATTTTTAAATGAAAAATATGTTTTTGTTCTTTTCTTAGGTTTGCGGTGCCATTACTCTTGCCCGAAAAATTAATTTAAGTTGTTAAATATGTTGAAATTATAAATGACTTGAAAAATATCGTGAATTGGTATTTCCCCTTTATATTCTTATACCCTTGATTTACGTTGCAATATTTAAGAACAAGAATTCGCGACAAGCGATAGGGCGGAGGAATAATGATGCAATTGAAGTTCTCCTGGAGATTATTAATTTATTTCCAAAGTGCGGTTTGAATTGTCTATTTTCCGAGCAAACATTTGTATAAAATGTATTTTGCAGAAACAAAAAATAAGGTTAATAAAAATTGATGTTATAGTTAACACGGACTATTCAATAAAACTGTGCTAAGTTATGCGAATTAAATATTGTGAGAATGTCAAGAGCTCCATTTAACAAACAAACGAACGGTCTAAATTGTAACGAAGGATTATGTAAGCTCTTTTATATTCATAATCTCCTGTATTTTCATAAAAAAACATGCGCTCACTTACCACAATCACTACACCTAGTAGATCAAATATTGGAATTAATGACCATACATTCTCACCATCTTACGCTGGTTTGTATCATAGAATTCCAATTGATAAATAAACACTTCATAATGTCGAATCTGGTAATTTTCTCTCAGGAACATCTGAAAAGTGGCCGGCAATCATAATTGGTATGAAGTTTCCTTATTAGCCATAAAATTCCTAAGTTATGTTAATTGCATAATCATCCATTAAATACCAAGGCACACGTTAATTGTGACAGCATCGTAAAAAGCAGCTTAATATCAATCTTTAAAGGGAAGGGGGAGAGAAATAATTCATTCTAATATGAAAAATTGAATAAATTCTTTAATAGTGTGTTCTGTAGTAAACGTTACGACTGATGAAAAATTTAAACAATCTCATTACCCACAAATATGAAGAAATAATTACCTCATTCTGAAGTACTTATGATAATGAGTATTCAGTCAAAAGAGACTGCCCATGCGTGGGGGTCGAAACACGAACAAGGAAACGTTTTCACTCGATTAGGCGCCAAGTCCTTTGTTCGGAGGGGCACAATTACGGTGCGATAATGGAGGCCAGTTAGAGAGGCAAAGCGTGTTTGCACAATTCATTGTCGTTTGTTTATTCCGCCGATTTTCTCGCATGCATGTAAAGAATGAAAAATGGCCACCTCATTTGGATGTGAGCCCACTCTCTCAGGTGAGCGCCGTTCATGTTCAATGCAGCGCGGTGCATCAACTCGGTCGAGCATCGATTCGAACCCGGCACGGCACGGCGCAGCGCGGCTGCGGGAATTCTTGTAACTGGCTGTCGGCTCGACGCCGCGAACCGGGAGGGCTCGTGAATAAAATACGAGCAGAGGTAGTGGACAGCCATCGGCCACCACGTGCCGTGCTGCCCCCAGCTCCCTCCCCCTTTCCCGCTGGCCGCACGCCACACACTGTGCTGCGGTGCTTTCAATCTCTGCCGCTCTGATTTCGGCATTGACACTGGAGGACGGCATGCTTAGTTTTCGTTCTTTATTTTTATTTATTTATTTGGTAGGTTGGTTGTTTACTTAGTGATTCGTTTGTTGCGTTGTTTCTTGTGATTATTGAGAAACTGGGTACAGTGCCACTAATGTACTGTATGTTATCAATTTTGATTCGCAACGAAACTTAACATGTGTTACGTAATTTTGACTAGGTATATTTCCAAAATCAATTTACAACCCTTGATTCCCCAATGCTTTACCTTGAACTTAACTCTTAACTCAATGACTGAAAGAGATACCACGCTGTTTATTTTCTACGAATTACATACAGGGTATCCAGAAGCTCCCGTTACAAAAAATACCTCAGATTCTATGGTAATGTTCATAAAGAATGGCAGGCCCAGTTTTTTAAAAAAAAATTGTCTTCGATAAAGTTGAATTTAAAAGTTCCTCCCAAGCGCGAAATTTAAACTTGCTGCCGCGACACCAGACACCGGCGCGGTATCTGCCAATGGGGCTGGCGTAGCGTCGTCTCTTTGCGTTTTCGGTGAAACTGTCGAGTGAGGCAAAAATCGCTTGCGGCACACTAGGGTACTTTAATAGCACCAAATGTTTTAAAGAATGTACTATTCATTTTCTCCATTAAATCTACTAAAATTCATTTTTGCTGTTTATTATAACCACGGTGTGTAGCGGCGTAACAATGAACGCTGAATACGAACCAAGCTTAATGGAAATTAACAAAATTCCTAGAATTCTTGATTTTTTTGCATATCTTCAGTGTGAACAAATGTGTTGAGCTTCGAAGAGTAACAGTAACATACGATAAATGGTAGTCCCCTGCAGTTCCATTCCTTAATAAAACTGCTAAAAAACACATGCTAAAAGAATTTTGCAGCCAAAATATTAAAATATTGAGTTTGTTAATTATTTCTGGTATCGCAGTTTGAACTAATGCTTTCACCAGATTCATTTTGTGTAGCCGCAGACCGACAATTGCATTGATGAATATTTGTAGTACACATCTGTGTGCACAGTCAATTAATCCTACGCGGTGTCCATGATTAACAGTGAGAAAATGGCATATGCGCCAAATGACGATTAACAAAATAGTTTACTTATATGATGTTTGTGCAAAAGAGTAAAAATGGGAAAACATATGCTTCATACACATTAGTCTGTTGCTTGGTCGCATAGAGGATTCTATCGTGAAATACACAGACATTTAACCTGCCGCTGCTGCAAATTGATCAATTGAGAAAGAAAAAGACATGCATTTAATGTACGCAGCTGCTAGCTGAAACGTAAGAGAAACAGCCAAACATAAATGTTTTTCCAACTCTCGCCAATTTCGTCCAGAAATAATTTCACGAATTATCTGAAGGCTTCAGGAGAGTGGCATGCGTTTACCTCGCCTATGGAGAAGAAAAACGAATACCAGAATATACATTCATCGGCGAGAGCTCTACGCACGGTAGTGGAGGTCATTGTCGCGAGGTCGATGTTCCACAGAGAATTGTATAGCGTGTTTTGCAAAAGCAACCCCTGTGGAAATACACTCCTAGCGGAAGCATAAAGTTCCTTATATCATCTAACAGGATTCGCCTTAAGCAGTAATAACGTTATTTGCTACGTTGTTTTAATAAAACCCAGTAAATCACCACTGTTCCCGAGAATTTTTATTTCAGGTAAACTTCATGGGGAGCAACTACATCTAAGAGAGAGAAAACCTACATGTTAATTCGGGAACAATCATTTATCGGTTCATCTAAGCAGGCTATTGTTAGCTAGAGCTGACCAAAATGAAACTCGCAGAACCATCAGTTCGAACTTCAAGCCTATAAATAATGAACAAACTCAATATTTTCTTCGTGGGCTACAACACTGGCACAACTCAAACTAGTGGTGGTAAAACAGCACGTACTTTCTCCCCCGTATTTTCACGCAAAATTACGCGAAAAGTACTCAGATTTACGAAACATTGTACATGGCCTTATTTCAAAATCTATTTGAACAGATTTCATTTACGGAAAATATCTATCGTTAGTATTTTAGTTGTAATAAGACTCCGAAATAATTTTGAAGTTTTGCAATTTTCGAAAAACCAGAATTTTTGACGAACATGAGACCTTCACCATTCTCTTAAACGTCCTTCACACTATCCCACAACACAATTTAACAAAAAATGATGGAACATTTTTTTAAAACTTTGAAAAATATCCCAGGGGCTTCATGTAAAGTACCTACAGAATGGAAATCATCAGATGGATTGGGAATATCAATATTTGAAAAAATCAGCTGAACGATTTAGCCACTAGCATGAACATCACAGATGGACGGACGGCCAGACTGACAGAAAAACAGACGTTTTGCCGTCTTTCGATTTTTCGGTATGAAGGACCCACAAAACATGGATCCCTTTCTACATCCCTTTCTGTATTTGGAGGAGAAATCAGAGCGGAGTCAGGGGAAGTTGCCCATGCTCGCAGGAAAGTCGGGAATCCCAGGCGGGCAAGTTTCTGCGGACGCATTTTGACTTGCCTGGGCAAACTAAATGATAAAATTTTACACACATTCCTTATCATGCGATATTTAATTAAGCTAAATTTGACTGTGGAAATGATTACACACAAAAATAATTTATGCACTGACGAAGGAATAAAAAATGCTTGAAGTTCCCGAACTAAAAAAGAAATGGCTGGAAGCGAGTGCAAGTGAACGAAAGATGAACAAACATATGCGCAATTTGTGTCCTTAAATATTGACTTGATTCAACAAATTCTGTAATTAATGTAATCTGGTTAAAACCAATGATCCCGTTGACATAATCAGTACCTAATTATATCTTATTGTATACGTAATATTGATTGATTCTCTTGAGGCTACTCCTTAAATTAGGAGAAGACTTATTTACTTTGAGACAGTCTCAGTCCTAGACGGCACAGTGCAAAAATTTGGACACCCGCACGAGAGACAGAACACGTGCAAACAACGACAGGAGGGATCACTGGAAGTTCCAGACGAACGGGCAAAGAACCGCCTGACCGCGCGAGCAAGCAGTCGGGCGATCGTTAGGGGGCCGGAAGAGAAGCGAACAGCTGCTTGTGCAAGCGCATTGATGCAACGGGCCTAAGTCCGAAACGCGCGCACAATGCGCCGATGCACTCGCTCCCGCCCCGCCCCACTACACTGCCCTTAACGCCACTCCACGCCCGCCTCCGCCCCCGCCTCCGCCCCCGCCTCCGCCCACGCCTCCGCCCCCGCCCCCGCCCCCGCCCCCGCCTCCGCCCCCGCCCCCGCCCCCGCCTCCGCCCCCGCCCCCGCCTCCGCCCACGCCTCCGCCCACGCCTCCGCCTCCGCCCACGCGTCCGCCCACGCATCCGCCCACGCATCCGCCCACGCATCCGCCCACGCCTCCGCCTCCCCCCTCCCCGCATCCGCACCCGCCTCCGGTCCCGCCTCCGTCCCCGCCTCCGTCCCCGCCTCCACCCCCGCCTCCGCCCCAGCCTCCGCCCAGCCTCCGCCCCAGCCTCCGCCCCAGCCTCCGCCCCAGCCTCCGCCCCAGCCTCCGCCCCAGCCTCCGCCCCAGCCTCCGCCCCAGCCTCCGCCCCAGCCTCCGCCTTCGCCTCCGCCCCGGCCTCAGCCCCTGCCACCGCCACAGCCACAGCCACCGCCACCACCGCCCCTCCCAGCCCGGCTGTTCCGGCATTCTGCACCCTCGGCCAGCCTCATCCGCCGTCTCAACCTTATCCACCGCCACCGTCAACGTGCCCGCCCTTACCACCTTCCTCCTCACCGCCGCCCCTGACGCACTCTCCCTGGCCACCACCACCTCACCGCCCCAGCCGCTCCCTCGTGCCGCCGCGCGATGTCTGCTGCGAGGCGGCCGCCCAGCGGATTGCCGCTAAAGCGGCCGGGCGGGCGGCCGTAGCGGCGAATGCACCCGGGCAGCACGAAGCTGCAGTCGGGGCGCCGCCCGGCATGCCGCGCGCGTTGCTCCCTTCGTTTCAATGCATATTTATTAGTCCTTGGCGCGCGGCGGCGCCGACGGCGCTGGCGCAGGCGGCGGCGGGCGATCGCGCTGGGAGGCGGGGTCGGTCGACACGGGTGGGGCGAGACGATCTGAGGCTTCGCTGAGGTGAGTCTTGGCGTGGTGAGCCCTGGCAGGGCGAGCCATGGCAGAAAATTACGTGTCAGGGAAAACCTTTACGGAGAGATCCGTGTCGTGGAGAGTCATGGAGGGGAACGCCGTGTCGGAGAAAGCCGTATCGGGGAAAGCTGTATCGGGTAAAGCCGTATCGGGGAAAGCCGTATTGGGGAAAGCCGTGTCGGGGAAAGCTGTGTCTGCAGGAAGAACCGTGTAAGGGAAAGCCATGAGAGATGAACCATCGGGATGATCCTTGGCGGAGTGAACCGTGGCCGAATGAACCGGGAAGGAATGAACTGTGGCGAGTTGAAATGTGGCAGAGTGAACCGTTTTGGGGAAAGTCTTCTCGAGGAAAGCCGTGTGTGGGAGAACCGTGTCAGGGAGAGACATAGGAGATGAACAGTGGAGGTGATCCTTGGCGGGGTGAACCGTAGGGGGGCAGGAGGAGCGAGAGAGGCGTGGCTCAATGGGGTGGCGTGAAGTTGACGAGACGGAGTGTCACAAGTGGCATAGAGTAAGATGGGGTGATGGGTGACGGGATGAATACAGGGTGAAGGTGGAACGAAGGCGAGGTGAAGGCAAGGTGAACGCGGGGTGAAGGCGGGTGAAGGCGGGGTGAAGGCGGGGTGAAGGCGGGGTGACGACGGGTTGAAGGCGAAGTGACGGCGAGGTTATGCGAACGATAACTAGAAGTGTATTAAAGGTGAAAAAAACGCAATGAGACGCAGGTTGTCGGTGGTAAGGCGTGGTGATGTCATTGTATCTGGATAAGTGCAAAGGGACTTTGCGCAAAGTGAAATGGAAATGAGAGAAGATAATACTTGTGCAAAATGCCAACGTATTTCCGTACGTTGGTATTTCGCACAAGTACTATGGACGAGCGGACGTTTTGGACGTGAGGAATGGTGACTGGTAGTAAGTGGGAGTAAGGGTGCTCGGAACTAGTCGGGAGGAGGCAAGTCGGTCTGGGTCCGATTCATCGGGCCGAGGGGAGTCGGTTCGCGGCGATTCCAGTGGCTGGCGCAGCGGCCGCAGCAGATCAAGCGTGGCGAGCCGGCCGGGCGGCCGATCAGAGCGTGCATCGGAGATCGCGATCATTTCCGGAGCGGGCCCTGGCGAATACCGAGGTATGCGCGTAATTCGGCAGCAGCCGGTGCGCGGCGCCCTGGAGGGGCGAGGGCGAGGGGGAGGGCGAGGGAGAGGACTAGAGCAAGGGCGAAGAGGCGTGGCGCTGACGGTCGTGGAGCGCGTGTGCTGAACGCCTCATGTGCAATTCTCCCGCTGCGCCGATACGGCCCAGAGGGCTTAGCATGTTCAAGTCCGGACTGTGAGAGTGAACAGTGTTCTTATTGTGCGAAGCCTGCGGAATGGGCCTGTGAGAAGCAAAAGTATACGGTGGCTACAAGAGTCGTTGCTGACTATTAAACTTACATGTAATTTGTAACATGTTTCCAAGAATGATTATCGTGTTTATAGAGGTAACAATCCGCAATTCCTGGACCTCGAGATAACGTTACGTTTGAAAATTCATTATGTTCCTAGCATTTAAACTATTGGAGTATGTTGATATCACTCATATCCGGGAGGGAACTTATGAAAATCATTTTCTACCAAATTATTAAAGAAACTTCTTCGTGCCGTAATTAAGATGTGCACTGCACCTCCGGTAACTGGTGACAAAGGCACTGAATCTACGAAATATTTTCTTACTCCGTATTACACTGTTTTATTTGTGATTCAGTGTTGAGTAAAATATTACTTCTCTATTGTTTTTTACATTTTAATTGAATTTATGAACCAAATGGTGTTGATTTACTCATGTGTACTTTAACACTGTAATGTGAAACGCACCTCTAAATACTGAGAATCTTCCTTTCAGTGTATACAAACGCTAAACGTAATCCGTAAACGGTTGTGTACACTTTGGACAACACCTCCAAAACCGTCACATTTGCGTAGTTCCGCTTTTCTGTAGCTTTCTGGGAAAGCGCGTGTTTGTACCATGTCCTGCATAGTGAATATATCCGCCAACTTCAAATTTCCTGGAAACGACTTCATTGTCGTTGCGATACCACAGCCACCCTACACGACCTCCATAGTTTCTGTGAATCAGCGTGGGACTGTGATTATCTCCTGTTTGCATACCCTTCACGTACGCATGCCAGTTTATAGCGTCAAAAGCAGTTCAATATTTAAAGCTTGATTACAAACGTTTTGGGGGCTTTTGAATACACATTTTTCATTTGACGTATCATTTCTTGAAAAGTATAAATGTGAAATTTACACTCTTTGTATTAAAATGAACATTGAAGGTGAAGTTTCAGAGGTGCTTTGATGTGAAGAGGCAAATATAATTTCCATGTGGTAAAGAAAATGCTTCAATGTGGAAAACACATTGACTAATTGTGATTTTGTTTTCAAAACATAAGTCTTCGGAAATTAAATTTTGATTAAAAACTGGAAAATATAAATTGACTTTGAACAGAAGTTTATCTATTGAGAATAATTTAAATAAATATTAAAGCGGCTTAAAGATTTCATTACTAGACTAAAATCTCAATTCTACATACATACTAAAAACAATTTTTTATTGTGTCTCAATGCAACCTTACGTACTTTCTGTGGTATGATTAATCATTATTTATAGGAGGATATGATAGAATTGACCTTTTCTGGAAAAGTGCCGTTAATGACCATGTTGACATTCTTCCTGTTGAGTTGACATTCCTTGGAAAACTAGTATTTGGTCTGTGACTACAAAGATTGTGGACGATTTAGCCTTGCTAAGGAACGAAGACCTCGAAATGTCAATGGAATGCACTTTCAACCCCAGAATCACCTGAACAATAGCGAAGTGAATTATTTGACCGTTGGCCTATGCTTCCCTGTGAATGGGCGGTGAAAATGGGAGGGAAAACAAAGAGAGGACAAACGGTGGTGTAGGTACTATAACAGCTGGCGTCGAGGGAAACGTATAGTGTCGCCAGAAAAAGAAATGCAAAGTCTAGAAAGGAGGCGCTTGGGAGTAGTAAATGGGAAGATACCTGAAGGGTCTTTTACAGGAGAGGCAATTGAAAGTTCACAGACTTCTGTAACAAGGCGATCAATGTAAATAGCACTTTTATTGCAATAAAATATTCTGCACACATTAATGTATTGCATTATACTCCTTCCCCAGAGGTTAGCCAACCATTAGTAGAAATGAAAAATGTAAATATAACAATTTTGCTTGTTTGGTGGATTACCATTGTTCTATCCTAACGCCTCAAATATTGAGCCAAAGGACAACAGTATAATACATAAAGAGGGAGCATTCTAATCTGCTTACTGAGACGTGAATAGTGAAGCTACACTTGTAATAGGTACAACAAAGCTGATAGCCGAAGTTTTGGAATTATGTTGATGATAAAATAGTTCGTAAGCATTTGTTTGTATAGGTTCTCTGTAAGAAGAGCTATCATTATTCAAGATTGCAGACCTTATTCAACTCAACGTCGACGAAACGAATGTAGCAGCTATATTGAAAACCCAGAAGTTACTTGTTAACATGCTTTTCGTTGTTTTAAGAGCTGTCATCTATTGGCAAAACGTAGGTAAGTAACAATGACCAAGTGGCATAATATAACTAAAGCCATGATTTCACACAGATAAAGTCGCAGGGGCCTCACTTATTCACTTCGGAATGTCGTGTACTCAAGTGGTAAACTTAAACACGTGCATTTGTGTTAATACATTTTCCTTGTACTGGCTGGCTTGAGGACGAGGACGGGCAAACGCGGGCGGGGGCGATCGCGGGCGGGGGCGATCGTGAGCGAGAGGCGATTGTGAGGAGGCAATCTTGGGTGGGAGCGATCTAGGGTGGGGGCGATCGTGAGCGGAGCGAGCGTCGGTGGGGGCGATCGTAGGCGGGGGCCGATTTAGGATGGGTGCGATCGTGGACAGGAGCGATTGTCACAGAGCGATCGGGGACGGGGTGATCACCGGCGGAGGCGATCGCTGCCGGGGGCGATCGTGGGCGGGGCAATCGCGGGCGGAAGCAATCGCGGGAGGAGGCAATCGCGGGCGGGGGCGATCGCGGGTGGGGGCGATCACCGGCGGAGGCGATCGCTGGCGGGGGCGATCGTGGGCGGGGGGCAATCGCGGGCGGGAGCAATCGCGGGAGGAGGCAATCGCGGGCGGGGGGCGATCGCGGGTGGGGGCGATCACCGGCGGAGGCGGTCGCTGGCGGGGGCGATCGTGGGCGGGGGCAATCGCGGGCGGGAGCAATCGCGGGAGGAGGCAATCGCGGGCGGGGGCGATCGCGGGTGGGGGCGATCACCGGCGGAGGCGGTCGCTGGCGGGGGCGATCGTGGGCGGGGGCAATCACGGGCGGGGGCAATCACGGGCGGGGGCAATCGCGGGCGGGGGCAATCGCGGGCGGGGGCAATCGCGGGTGGGGGCAATCGCGGGCGAGGGCGAACGCAGGCGGGAGCGATCGTGGGCGGGGTTCGTGGATGGGGTGATCAAGAACGAGGGCGGTCGTGGGCGTGGCGCTGGGCGGCGCGCTGGGCGGGCCGAGCGGAGGACGTCTGTGCAGAAGGCTTTGCCCGGTGGAGCGTTGGGCGCGCGGGCAAAGGAGAGGAGCAGAGAACGGGCGCAGTTCCGCGCGAGTGAAATGCGAGAGACGCGCGGGCGGGCAGGCGGGCAGGCGGGCGGCGCGGCTGGCTCGGCCTGGCTCGCCCGCCACTGCCAGGTGCCTTCTGGGTGCCTGCTGTGCAGGGGGGCGAGAGAGCGCCCGATTGAGCGGCTATGGCTGCGGGGGTGGCGGTCCCTTGCGTCGGTGAGCTGCGGTCGCAGTGATGTTGGCGACTGCGATGGCGACGGCGATGGTGACGCTGATGTTGGTGTTTGGGACTGACAGAAGAAAAAGTGGATTTGGAAGAGGGCGGGAGTTGTGGTTGGTGATGGTTGTGGTAGTAGGTGTGGCTTAACCACCGGTTTCACGAGGCCCAGGTCTGAGAATCCGATAGACAGTGATTGTTGTTGTTTAAACCCGTACGCACAGCACGAAAGAATGTTCGTAGAACAGTAGGCTCAGTCGGGTCACGTGACAGGTGCCGAGCACAGTCGACTGTCCCCGGGAAGGGACAATCGCGTTCGCATGCCATTTTTCTTCAAGGAGATATTCTCTCATTGTAGTGATTTTATTTTTCATACATCCTTTGATCCGATCCAACAGAAACAATCTTTTGTTTTCCCTTTCTTAATATTTTGGGTTTTCGTGCGCGGCGTCATTTTGTATCCTGCTGTGGACAGCACCGTACCGCTCCGCCCGTCCGCGCATGCTTCAACAAGAACAGCCCTTCGAAGAAACCTAAGAGGAAAGCGACTGTCTAGCGCAGGGGTGGCTCGGGTTTACTCGCCCAGGCAGACGCACTCCTGCCCCGGCGGGCACAGTCACTTGAAATCACAATCACTGCGACAAGGAAATACGTCGAGAGCGGAAACGCCGTTGGCATCATAGCGAAATATGTATGGAAAGGGAAAACGTATGATCAGATATTAAAAGCGTTTATTGAATAGTAGATGAAATAGAAATGAGAATTTGTCTTAAATATAATTAGTATATACAACGTATAATTTATGGCAAATTTTCATTACGAGTTAATCAATATTTAAAGCACAAGTTAAAATACTGAGAAGATAAGACTATTTTATAATGTGATCAGAGACCACTTCAGTGGTTTAATTTTACTCCTTTCAGAAGAGAATGTAGTCGTTCTCTAACGTATTAATTGGAACGAAACATAAGCTATATTATAAAATTTGTAGCGAATTTAAACACATGTGGAAAGCATGTCCGAGCAATTTTTCTATTACGAATTGTTGGAAGACCTATTGGGTTAATTCACATTACGGTGAAACCGGGATACATGTTTTTATTGCTTTTATATTTATTTGTACTTTTCGTAAAACTGTACGTTTTACTTCAGATACTGTTAGTGAACACAAGATTTTTTTTTAGATCCAGAAAACCATTAAAAGTTTAAAAATGTGTAAAAAAATCAAAATTTTATTTTAAAGGTTACAGTTGACTTTTCATCAAGTTCAGACTAAAAAAATTGGAGATTAATAATCTACATAAATAAATTGAAAGGTCACGTGTAGTTTAAATTACAAGGGACCGGAGAATATTTTTCGATCTGAAAATACGAATTAGTACAATTATGCCATTTAATATGCTATATAACTAGAAATAGCAATGGAACTGAATCTCTAGAAAGATAAATTCAGCACACATTAACTTGAATACAAATAAAAATTACAATACATATTTCTGTAATAATTATAATAACCGCCATAAATTTAAATCTTCAATTCAATTTCATAAATCATATTCATAATTATTAAACCCGATATCCAAATCTCAAAAAATTAAACCGCTAGGCAAATCAAAACCGACGTGAGTTTTTAGCAGGCCCGGAGCAGGAGTAGGCTGGGGAAGCGGTGCCAGTTCTCGTGGCGACCACCAGCACATCGATCGTCATTTGTTGAGAGGCGCTCTGCAGCGGCTCGCGGCGGCGCTGTACTTTCCTGCGTCCACTTCCGCTTCCGCATTCACCCCCTCTCCCACCCCCGCCCCCACCCACGCCCTCGCGCCCACCCTACCAGCCTTTTACCACTTTGATCCGCCTGCACCTACCACACGGGATTGCCATCGTGTCCCATTCCAACTACTCTCACCCTCTTCGGTCCCAGTATACCCCGTTTCAATACCGCCTGTCATTGGTTTCGTTTCTCTCCGGCTGCGAGTATGATCCCATTGCAATCCTGCTCCCCGCCTCTATTCCGTTTTCGCTTTTCTTCCTTCAGGCAGCTCGGGCCTCCCTGCGCCATTCATTCTGACTTCACCCTATCCTCACTTTGCACTCTCTCTTCCTCATCCCGCCTATATCCTATCGCCACTCCTCCTTCACCACGTCTTCTCCCTACCCATCTCATCTCTCCGTCTCACCCCAACCATCTCACCGCACTCATCTCACCTCATCCCGCTCTAACTCTTCACCCGTCACTCAATCTACTATCATAACGCATACTCACCTTCACAACCATTTCTCACACATATCTCATCCAACTCTCCCCAGCTCTTTACCGAGCTCCCTCCCACCTCTCTCCCACCTCTCTCACCTCTCTCTCACCTCTCTCTCACCTCTCTCCCACTTCTCTCCCATCTCTCTCCCAACCTCTCTCCCAACTCTCTCCCAACTCTCTCCCAACTCTCTCCCACCTCTCTCTCAGCTCTCTCTCAGCTCTCTTTCAGCTCTTTCCCAGCTCTTTGCCAGCTCCCTCTTCGGTCCCAGCTCTCACTGGATGATATCCATCCTCACTATGTGCTTGTCCCCATTCCCATCCCGCTCCTACTCCTTTCTCACCGCGCTCACACGATGTTCACTGTCTTCTCTTGCCATCTCGCACCTTCTCCCTTTACCCTTCCGATCTTCTTGCCCTGTTCAGAAATCCTTTCCTCCTTCGTCCCGTTCTTCATGGCAATGCACCTCGTTCCGCGCCGCTGCATCGCAACTTCCCTTTCCGTTCCCTCCCGTTCTTCCGCCGCATCCTCGTCTGCCCTCCCCCGCATCACGCCGGGCCCGGCTTCTCTTCCTCCCCCTCCGCCCTTAGCAAGCGTCTGGAGCTCTGTCTTCTCCCCGGCGTCAACGCCGCGCGAACCGACCGTAATCCTTCCGAGAACACTTGAAGTGTATAAATAGAAGCCACGTAAAGGAATTCAAAAGGGGTTGATGTAACGAGCGCGGAGAACAATTCATAATTGTGAGATGCGGACTGAAAGGGGCCTCCGATGCCGTGTTCCTCTTTGCTCGAGACTGAGCTTTGGTGGGAGCTGTTTTGTGGGAAGCTTGTTTTCCCAAGAACCTATCGATTTTTTCTCGTAGCGACGAGCCTATTCACGGTCTCGGTGAACGCAAACGCACCACATTCTTAAGATGTTGCATTGATTTTTTTCTTAAGACCCTTCAAGTCCAAAACTAGATTTTCGTTATGTATTAAACACTATAAATATTAACGAATGATGCTTTCAAAAAACTGAATAATACCCACATTTGCTATAGTGATTGATTTGATGTTTTGAACTAATTCTTAACCACTTCTAAATCTAAAAATCTTACAATCTTTTGAAACGTTACATTGAAGAAACTTACCCTTGGTGTGTTAAAAATATATTTTGACGAAACATTTTGCTTCCTCATTATCCGTTTCATATCTTCGAATTTTCCGCTCTGATTGTATGAATAAAGGAAAGAAAGGAAGAAAGAAACTTTTTTATATGGAACTTGTGAAAATAGGAATCTAATTACTCAATTCCGAAAAAACAGGTTCTATAGGTTTAAAAAATTTTGATAAGTTTCTTGACAACTGTGCAGTGTCCTGATCATGCCACTAAATTGTATCCGCTCAACTAATCCCAATGTAGCATCTGGAAACGCAGTATCAAACTTCGGTCTCTAATGAATCTTGTTATTTGTCGTCTACAAGCAATTACTATTGCTGAAGTTACAAATTATGGCTCCGTCTCTTAAATCTGAATTCTTTTTAAATAGATTGGAGTGCTGGAAATAGAGACCAACTGCTAACGCTTTTTAAAATACACAAGAAAAAATCTTGAAAGAATAAAAAACAGGTAAAAAGTTCATTATAACCAACTAGTAAATATTTCATATTTGATACTAGAGCATCTAGCAGATACACTTATTTTTATTCCGATCTTAAAATAATATCTGATTTGTTGTTCTGAGTGACATTAATCAATAATCAAATACTGCTGAACGAGACTTTTAACAGCCCTAAAACACTAGTACATAACTGTCGTTCTGATAGAAAGATGTGTTAATCGTAACATAGCAAATATACTGGCAAAGTAGAGCTTTATTGAGGGTTGCGGTTGCTGTGAAAATCAGTCGTGTCAATCGCAGTTAATCTTTCGTAGGGATATTAAACCGCCGCGGCGTGCAACTCTCGAATATTCACAAAAGCACGACATTTGTGATAAGAAAGAATGTGTCAAGGTTAGGCCATCGTACATCGTGATCCGAATGTAGCCGGAATAAAATATTTAGAATTTTTTTTACATAATTAAGTTCATATATATGTGATTATTAATAACACAAATGTTTCAATGACATAATTATTCTCGGAGCGTTCTTTTGATTCATGATTGTTTCATCCTCCGTTGTAATATGGAGGGCTTTCATCTCGATCTGTGTGGAATCCTATCAGTGGGCACCTACGGCTTGCAGACTTAGTGCACTATGGGGATAAATGGAAGACTTAAAAGTAATGTTATAGTTGGTTATTATTTTATTTACCACCCTCGTAAGATTAACATATGAAGACCACATAATTTAATTTTAAGTAATTTGGCATTATGCGAAGTAGATGTGTAGCTAATAGACAAATAGAGTCGAATTGTAAAAAGTTACTGTTATGAACAATATTTTGAACTAATTTTGAACAGAAAGTTGGGACTTACATGGAGGGAATTCCCTCAATTTTCGTAATTATCGATGTTGATGTCATAGACACGACTGAGTCTTGTCCATGTCACGATAAATGAAAAACAATACACTTTGTGTTATAAAATATAATCTCGGTCTCATTGCCGATCGTGATATGTATTGCAATCTACAGGTGGACCAGTCAAAGAGATTATCCGATTTCAATGACAATATTTATTCTCTCGCTCTTTGAATTGCCGTCGTCATATCCTACATTGAAGTGTGAGGAACTTCTTCCTAGTGCAATCTTTGCCTCGGAGTCTTTCATCGGGGGTACTAGAGTTCGAAACCCGACTGTGGCGGATTTTTGACATTAGCTCTACAGCTAGGTCGAATTCAGCCGCTTTCTGGATGAGAATTCTAGCGATCGTTGCTCTGATCTGTTTTCTGATCAATATCAGGTGAATGTCATGACAATTCCGTACCACAAGGGCCAAGAATCGCGGGCAATCTTTTCTTCATCATTGTTCTCCTTTTTCCTCACCTTACACACACACACACACACACACACACACACACACACAGTCATGAACTATACTAACACACACGTGGGAAAAGAAGTCGGGAGCATTCAGGTTGTCCAGACTAGGGCGGTTCCCCGCTGGGGGAGATATCTGGAGGGGAATGTCTCGCAAGTGGACGTTCAGGTTGGCTTTCCAGCTGGAGAGAATCACCGCCACCTCTCAGCTATAACATCCTCTACACTCACGCGACTAATGACCAAAGTTGTTGACGCGGCCGGAAATACGAAATACTCACTCAATGCCAACATTTACCCTCAGCCCGTTCCTTGACACGCGATTGTCACGTTCCTCATTGAAGAGAGAGCGAGAGAGAGAGAGGCTTCTTCTGGGTGCGCGGGGAATCCCGGGTGCGGGCACTTAGGGCGCGGGGGCCTTAGCGCACTAACGGGCTTAATTGGAAGGCCGAGAGGTCGCGCAGGGCTTCCCGGCTCTCGCTCAGGCATTCAGCCGCGGAGGCGCGGGAAATTGCGTACACAGTGGGAAGTAGCTCGCGTCCTTTGAGGCGCCGCACCGACACAGCGCCAATTTCACCCGTCACTGAAGGCGGGACCGCACCGGCTGAATCACGTGTGCGCGCACGTACTCTGCACTCAGGCGTCCGTTCTTCGGGTCGCCGCGCCGAGCCGCGCCGCAGGTGGCGACCAAGTAGAGCGGCGCCATGGAGAGCGGGCTCCGGTTAAATCCGGGTAAATCGCTTACCCTTCTCAATGGCGAGTTTCAGAATGCACTTGATGTTGCGCGTATGCTCCGAGCGTAAGCTTTCGCCACTGGGCGCCAGGTCGATCTCTGGCCGATTCACGTTGAATTTGCGGTCGACAAGCGATCTCTAGGGAGGTTTTCGCGGGTTCTCGCGTTTCCTCTGCCTCTCAGTCCACCAAGCATGGTTTGTAGAATGGACGGAAGGTAGGAATGCTGAGCGGTGTCCCAGAAAAAGATATATGGGGAAATCGCTCCCCCTTGTCCCTGGAATGTTTGGGAATGCACTGGGAATTTCAAAAATGTTTCGACCTAAAATGTGAAATATATGATCATAGCCTATGTCAATGTTGACTTCGTATTCTTCACTTCATGTGATAGTGGACGCACTGTTACATCCTCTCATCCTGTCCTACCGTTCTATTCTTGTTCTTCCTACGCCCACCCTTTTTTACGCGCAATGATGTCTGCTTTCGCAATGTTAGTCATTTCTATTTTTTTAACATGATGTACCAGCCTATTGATATACTGACACTCGTTCTTTCATATTTCACGTCTCTCGGCCGTACAGTGCATTCAATTAACACAACATCAATGTCAATTTATCAATTTCTTTCCTTCATATATCCTATTTAGAAAATGATGATATTCTAACTATTGCTAATACAGATAACCGTGCGAAAAGTATGTTAGAGAAATTAAGAATAACAAAACAAATATTTCAAAACCTAAACGAAATGCATGAAACAATCCTGAATTGTGTATTCCAGTAGAGAAAGATGTTACAGTAGGTAATAAAAATGCTTTGTTATCTTACAAACTCGATTTGAAAAACATTACTAGCATAAAGTGTATATTTATATTATATTTATACTCAATAATTACGTGTTAGTAAATAAATTTATTATTAGACACTTCAATAAAATTATAATGATTAAAATGAATGTTATTGGTAACCGCGAAATAGAATGAAATTAAAAATTATTAAATATACTAGTCTAAAGTATAACTTGTCCCAAATATTAAGCTGCATGTTGAAAAAACACTTGATGACTATCAGTGAAAAACCTAAGTACGTTACATACCACGTGTTATGCATTAAATTATCTTTCCGGTTATTTAAACTACTTGCGATGCACATTGGAAGGCTTTTACCGTTATTGTTTTAACGCAAACCAAGCCACCTCGAAGTTCCAGACTGCAGCGTCAAGACAGCAAGCATCAGGTTGTTCAAAGAAGCGAGAGTCGATATTCAGACGAGTTGCGTACCGGCGGTCTTTTGTTTGTTATTTCCGGCTAAGCAAGCAAAACAAATCGCCCCCGTTGCGCACTGGCCATTGTCAAGAGGCGCCGAAAGACAGCGTCAAGTGTCGTGGCAAACAGGTGTAGCGCGAGTTAGCGGGTGCGCGAGAATCAATCACTGTCCGAGGCAGCCACCCGCCCCGTGGCTAATGAAGGAGCTGTATTAATGCCCGGCGCACCGCGACGGCCGCCGCCACTCTCACCCGTGTGTTGATTCCACAGTGGCCTCAAACGACGTTTTTGGCAAACCTAACTCAGCACCGGCGATTAGAATTTTGACCATTACGTTGAACTGATTACTTGGTTTCCCAGTGTGTCAACTGCTATTATATTAGTCTTGAAAGAGTAGTGCGTGTTGTACACTGGCGGTAGTGGCTCTCCCAGGAGAATAGAGCCGAACAGAGTTCGGGTGCCGACCTATGCGTCGGCTTGTAAAGTTTCCCACCTCCAGGTATCTACGCCAACGGGTACCGGCCCGGCCGGAACAAGCTTTAAACTCTTCACGTGTATGGTAATATAGGGCACGATAGGGTACGTACGTGTGTGTGTGTTTAGGGGGCGACAATGAAACAAAGACGAGGATGGAAACGTTGCGCGTTGTTTGCGGTACGTTCGTTAAGGTAATACTCCGGTATTCGCCTGGTAACGCTCGAATAAACTACAGAAAACTAATAAACAGATCTGCTGGCCAGTAGAATTCTCCTCCAGAAAGCGGCCGAATTCAACCTAGTTATCTAGCTAGAATCAAAAATCCGTCACCTTCAGGACTCGAACCCTTGGATCCCCTAATTAGAGACTGCAGTAGCATGAGCTGTGGCCGAGAACCATCTCAGCCGGTCGACCATTCGGATGTCGATGGCTCCGAACTCCGTCGTCAGCCACTCTGAATATATTGAATGTTTATATTCCTCCGTGAGGGGTTCCATTAATTCTTGAAGGTATGAAAATAAGAAAAGAGTAAAGACCCCCAAGTCTCAATTGGTGAATCAACTTCTCACTTAGAATGTGGCGTCAACTTCGTCACACCTGGACAATTCTATGCTTTGAAGGATTCGGATTTCCAATGAAGCGGAATCTCAGTTAATGAGTCTTCACAATATTTGTAATATCCTCTAATAATACCATATCCTTCTCCTCAAATTACTTGAAGACATTCAAGTTAACACCGCCAAGAACTTATAGGCTCCCCGTATCTCAATGGTTCTCGCAAAGTCTAATATGGTCAACAACATTAGCGTAGAAGCGACTGTAGAAGCGAATAAAAATATTTCAAATTGAAAATGGAATTTCAAGCTTCTTCGATTGTGCATTAGTTGAGATAGACAGGGAAATGTGGGAAGGAGGAGTCCGATAAGTGTTATCTATATTCTACTCGTACGCAATGAATGTTTTCATTAAAAACCCAACGCAAGAATTTACCAAACAAACTTTCCCCCGTTTCCATAATGTGATTAAAATTTTCTCTGTTCTTCGCCCACGCATCTATTAAGACCCTTTATTCTGACCGTAGCAGTCTCCGACACGTAACACGTGAACGCATCGTAACGATCCTCAGTCGCCGCCTCCCACCTTCCCGTCACTACTTCACCTCTTTCAGAGACGCGGAGGCAGGGCATCTCGCTCTTTTTCCTTCAGCTCCAAATCCCAAAAGCTTTTGCTCTCGCAGATAACTTTTTGGTTCACTGTGACCCAGGTCTGCCCGGCGCGGCGCCTCGCAGGTGTTCAGCCGCGAACAAAACACACGCGCCCATCGACCCGCGCCAAGGAGGCCGCCGGGCGACCTGGGCACCGCCCTCACGCCAACCCCCAACCCCTCCCTGTCGCCCCGTCCCACCACCCCACTGCCTCCGCCGCCCCCATCGCCCTTGCCGTCCCCACCCCCCACGTCCACCCCCACGCCCACCTGCAACCCCCGCCTCCGTGCCGCCACGTCCCACCACCTCACTGTCTCCGCCGTCCCCATCGCCCTTGCCGCCCCCGCGGCTTTCGCCGCCCCCAAGACCGCCCCCACCACCGCCGCGTCGCCTCCGCCACATTCGCCATCCCCGCCGAGATCAAACACGGATCCTAACGAGGCCTCCTCGCCCGGCGCCGACATCGACTCGCGCGCATTGATTAGCGGCTCGACCCCGCACGCCCACGCATCAAGGTGTTTGTTCTCGGCGCCGCCCAGGGAGCGCTCCTCCGCGCAGTGATTAGCCCTCGCGGGGGAAGCGGCAAGCGGCGGCGGCGGGCGGGGGTGGGCGGGGCGCCGGGGGATGGGGAGGGGAGCAGCGAGGGAGGGGGGTCAGTGGAGGGGAAAAAGTGTGAAGGGAAAGAACAGGATGAGAACGCCGAGGATAAAAATATCAGGGGAAGACCTGAACGGGAAGGGGTAGAAAGGAGAAGAGCGAAGGGAAGCAGAAGAATGAAAACACTCTGAGTATGAACCGTAGCGGAGGAGAAGAGGGTGGAGAGGAAGAGAAGAGCGAGGGAAATGAAAAATGGGATGAGAATAAGGAGAAATGTAATATAAATAGGGAAGAGACAGATGGAGGATGAGTATCAGTCGAAGATCTAGGAAGATGTGCGGGAGGGAAGGAAACCATGAAAATGCAAAGGAAGAGAAAAAAAAGGAGGGTAAGTGAGGGACACTCGACGGGAGTGGAGAGGGAACGATAAGGAGAAGGGGAAGACCCGGATGGGGAAAAGGAGGCGAGGAGATGATTGGAGATGAAAGACTGAAGGAAGAAGCGAAAGATATAGGGGAGGGTACAAGAAGGGGGAGTGAAGAGGTCAAGAAATAATGAAGGGAGAGACAGAATTATGAGAAGGAATTCATGAAATATACTGAGAAGAGGTGGAGCCGATCCGGGTAGCCGAGATCGCTAAAGCAGTAGGACCGTAGGATCGCGGGATCGAATCCCGTCGCGGGCATGGTTGTGTGTGCTTCGTAATTGTGTGTGTTGTTCATGTGTAATGTGCTTGTGTGTCCCCTGTGGTTGACGTCCGGAAGGTCTCCGGCAGTAAAATCTTCGTCAAATCAATATAACTAGTGGTGCTACTGAATGGCACAGCCTTTCCCGTATTAGTTTTCTATTTAGTCGGGTCTCGCCTAGCTATTCATACTTGTCACAACTGCTGTCAGCTTACATCTATCGCCGCCCACCGCTACATTTTTTTCCGACAATTTCCTAAGTTTTCGGTTTCCTAGTGGTAGAACGGAAATATTAATTTTAGAGTATTAAAGAACATTAAAACCTTGACCTAAATGTCAATTTTCTAATAGTTAATATATCTACGTGAAATCATCTCGATTCTAGCAAAGTAAACGGTCTAATTGTGGCTTATTTCAAGACATTCCTGTAACCTAATGAAAGATGTTCGGACCTGAAGTGGTCATGCAAAAACACAGTAGTTAACTTCTTTTGATACAGATTTATAACAGCCGTATTACCGAGTCATTTCAGATACTCTGGTACCAGGGCACCATTCTATCTCAATTTGGCCTTTGTCAAACTAAGAGAGATTAGCGGCATCTTCCGTTCGGACTTAGAAGACCATTCAAGTAGCCTACGATTGATTATTTCGTATTTCTATGCGCGTCAACTGCTGTGCTGATTGTCCCCGTAAGTGTAGTACCTTTTTATTAGAGGAGTTTGTGTTTTTACCCCGCTGAATGGTAAGATCCGGGGCTGACATATACCCACCCTCTATAAAACGGGACAATACAGTTTCCATCTGTTTTGGCGGCTTTAAAGCGGCATTAAAAAACTGAACTTAAGAATAAATGAATTATAAAATGAATAATAATTTAAATCAGATACAGAAAATTGAGAAATTAATAAAATATAATAACATTAAATGTCAAAAACAAAGTAACCACCATACCCATGATCAAGGCAAAACGTTAATAAACTGCGAAGAGATAAATGATTTAAATAATGAAAACAACAACAGACAACTTAATTGAGTCGATATTCAAGTCACAATGTCTGTGCTGCTACCACGACCCTTTCAACAAAACTCATTTTAATTACACGTCAGTCACCTGGCATCGCGGCGCAAAAAAAACCACGCTCCAGACAAATCCTGTCAATATCAGTGAATCTATCCACCGCCATCTCGTAGCGCAGCACAAACATTACGCGACGCAGCTTGAGTTACGGAAGGTCGCCAAAGAAGCCTGGAAAAGCCCTGTACGTTGATATTTCTCATCCGGAGAGCGGCGAAAAAACGCTCATCCCGCTCCGGGCGGTGGTGCGGCGGCGTCCTTCTTCAGACAAGACCGGCCCGGCCCGACCCGCGCGCCCGCGCCGCTTACGACGCGGGCCCCGAGCGTTTTTGCAGCGTCGCGCCGCCGCCGCCCCCGCCCACGCCGCCCCCGCCGCCGCCGCCGGCGAGGCTCCGGGCGACGCCCGCCCGGCGCCGTTCTTGCGTCGCCCCCAGATTGAGTCGCGCGCTTCCGTTGATTTGTCTGCCACCGGTGGCTGGGAATTGCTGATTCGAAGTGAATCAGCCCGTCCCACCCCGACAAAACAGATGCGAGCTCCGTCATCCCGTTTTATGAACTCGTGAGTGTGTTTGTGTATGTATGTGCGTGCGATGCTACAGGTGTCGAGTTTACAGGGAAACACATTCGTCTGTCTCGAATTCCGATCCTACCACACGATTTCTTCAGTTTTTTCATTCCTATTTTATTTTCATTTTTGGCGCACATTCAAAAAATTCCACTGAAATTTTCTTCATTTTTAATGTTATTCTCATTTTATGAAAGCATCGTTCATCTTTTAGATTCTTTTTTATTTTTCGTTTAATTTGTTTTGGGTTTCTGTCATTGTCGCGCGCTTCCGTTGATTTGTCTGCCACCGGTGGCTGGGAATTGCTGATTCGAAGTGAATCAGCCCGTCCCACCCCGACAAAACAGATGCGAGCTCCGTCATCCCGTTTTATGAAGTCGTGAGTGTGTTTGTGTATGTATGCGCGTCTAGGACGTGAGATGCTACAGGTGTCGAGTTTACAGGAAAACGCATGGTGATGCGTTCGTCTGTCAGGAATTCAGATCCTATCACACTCTTTCTTCAGTTTTTCATTCCCATTTTATTTTATTTTTCGCACTAGATCTAGATCTTTATGTTTTGTGAACCAATAGTGTTTATTAATGATGCTGGGTATGTTGGATTTTATAAAGTTTGTGCCTTTAGTTAATAGTGTAGTAGATGTTACGGTTTGTCGATTTTAGGCGGCGATTCTTTGGAACATTCCCCAATTTGTTTAGAGTCTTAAGCACAGAAATATTATGACGACACTACTATCTCGATACGAATGGTAGGGTAGGGAAGGTAAAATTTACGTGGCAAAGGTAAGGAATGTAATTAAGATATTTTTTTAAATTTATCATTCTTACGTCCGTGTATAATAGGGGATACGAAGGTTTCAATCAGGTATTTACTATGCATCACTCGGGCTCTTTTGATACCGGCTCGTGATTGGAAAGGAAACACAATGTGAAAATCTCTATGCCGAAGATGTGAGTACTATCATCCCATCTGAGATTATAAGATTAGTGAGAATGAAGTGTAATGAGACAGTTTCTGTGAAATTCAGATTTTACATTTTTGAATTGCAAAATGCACTCTCAAACACAGCTGAACAATAATACAATTGAACACAAGCTACTTGTTATCTAATATTTTTGGAAGCTTGAAAGAAATGATGAAAATCTCGGAAAGAAAGAGAAACAGCATGACAAAAATAGAATGCTGTTATGTATCCTAAAGGCAGTATATTACAGGTGCCTTCTACTATCTATTTACGAGTATCCTCTTGTTCTTAATCAACTTGCAATCTTTATTGCTTTGAAGTAGAGTAATTTTGTGGACTTGTGACGTAACATAAAAAATAAAACTTACTATTTTATAGTTCATTATATTTTCTAGTTGCAGTTGATTTTGATGTTTCCTTTATATAATATGAGATTATTGTTTACAAAACGTTGCATTAAATGTTAATGAGATACTATTTACAGTTGTTTACGTAAATTCGACACCATTCTGATGGTAGTTAAACGTTCTCAAATGAAACCCAGCTCAATTTACTATAATCATTACATCAGTTTGTTATAAAAAAATAAAATATTATAAAATGTTCCGTTCATGTTTAGAAAAAGTTTTCAGAAACTAACTTTCCGAATGTGCAGCCTCTACCGTAATTACTATGGCCAATCAGTCAACAGAGACTGAAAAGAAAGCAATTTGTGAATAAAAAAAGGCTGAATGGAAGATGAAAAATTAATTCTAAAGAAGAAAATATAGCTATGGCATCACTGTGGAGAGGAGTAATTAAAGTTAATCATGTAGTATGTCATGCGTCTGTTGACACAATTATTAATTTCAATTTAGAGAGTTACGAAAGGTATGTGGAATGGGGCGTTTGGAAGTAAAAATTGAAGACCTTATCTTTGAGACTTCATAATCGATGTGAATAATGTAAATGAATAACTAAAATGAACGAAGTAGGAGTAAAAGGAAGTAAGAGTGGTAACATAAGAAACGAGGTTTTTATGTGTAGTGCGTTTTTTGAGCAAACTTAGTGAGTTCAGGCTGTGAATAGAAGTAAGCAGTAAGCGTGAAGAGAGGACGCAAGTGCTGGTAAAAGAATGTCAGCAGTTCAAAAATTGTGTATCTGCACATGTGCGTTTATGAGCGTAAGGCGTGTAAAATGTATGTAGTCAGAAATTACATTCTGAAACACATTACAGGTCAGACACACCAGCCTCTTCCTCAAAATATTAGTTGTAAATAATTTCCTTTAACGTTGTCGCCTATAGCATAAATTCCCTTAGAAATGATTTTTGTAGTTATTAAGTTTCCTCACATACTGTATGAAACATTTTGTGCGCACTTTCAAGACTCGGAAACACTTTTTAAGTCGCGGGAGTTCATTTGCGTCATTTGCAAACAGCGAGTGCACTCCAATTCTTACTGGCGACGTGGGGTGCGATTGAAGGGCCTTCCATGATAGAGGGCTGTCTTAACATCTACCGCATTTCCAACATACTCAATAATATGCGTCTTTGGTCTGTGTATAAAAGGGAGATTTTTCTTCGGAAATACTTGGAAATATTCTCAGCGTTCCGACTCCCTGTAAGCACCACTTTCCGAACGTTCTACAACAAAAAATGGTCGAGGAAAGCGCTCGGGAGAAACGAAGCATTTCTGAGCAAATGGCATTAAAAACATTTGTTCATTTAATTGAGAAGAAAACTGTTTTTATCCACCTAAAATGACTCACTCTGTGTATGCGTTCCGAAGCATTGTGTGGACGTTGGGAAAGAGCGTGGATTCAAGTTGAAGAATGCATGAAGCAGGTGTGTGTGTGTGAATCAAGTATTTGCCTGCGGAATATAAGCGAAACGAGACTGAATGAATAAATTTCATAAAGAAGAGTGCAGCGGGGAAGGCGCTTGGCAGCGAACAGAGACGGGAAAAGCGGGCCGAGAACGCCGCTACATCACCTCGCCGTTCCACACGTAAATTCACCAACGGCGATATTAAATCGTGACGCTCGCGGCTCGCCACCCAATAGGTTAACACGGCGGCTTAGAGCGGCAAGCAACGACACGTCGGGGCCCACTTCCGCACATGGGCCCGCGCCGGTGGGCAACATTAAACCTTTCCACCCGACGCACATTATCGGCCAATGCATGGAACGACGCGCGACTCCGCCGCTCCGCTCACTCAAACGCAACGGGCGAGCGGGCGCGCGCGCGGCGGCGGGGCGGCGGGGGCGGCGGGGGCGGCGGGGGCGGCGGGGGCGGCGGGGGCGGGCGGGGGCGGCGGG
>JAHLJT010008446.1:275043361-275109532 GCA_031308135.1 Acheta domesticus | reverse complement strand
TTAATAAAGACAACCACGTTCACCGATATAGGTCATTTTACAATAGCAAACAATGAATAAGTGGAAGGTTTCTATTTAGGATAAAAATTATGTGCATAAATAGTGGAATAAAATACATACAATAATAGATGAACATATATATAAGCTAAAATAATGTATTCGTTCAATAAAACAACCATAGCTGTCACCAAAATTCTCATAGTTTTGTAGGTGTAAATTGTAAGGTAGTGTAAAGTGTAAATATGTGAGACTAGTCAAACAATCTGTGGTGGCCAATAGTTCCTTTCAGTTTGTTCAGGAGTCGCTACAGCACAGTTTCGCCACAGTAGACACCTTGTAGTTCACATCCATATCTGAGTCAAAATATTTCCTGGAAACATTTACGGAATTTACATCATGCATATGTCTTCACCACGACCTAATATCTGCGAGTACTCTCTCTTCCCATGGTGTTCTCCTACTCTGTCTTAATTCTAGCCGTCGTAAACAACACGTCTGCCAGACTAGGTCTCGGATCTCGTAAATTTGGAAAGTAGAAAATATTTCTTGAAATATTCAACGACACGACTTATGATATTACATAGACCGATGGCCGTCTTATTATTATCCATTTTATTCATCTTTCCCATTTATTGCTTTAATTTAAATTTTTTCGCTAGTATACTCTTTCAACATTAATTTAATTAATTGGCTTTTGTAATGAGGCAATTTTGATTTTTAAGGTCACTTTTTTACATCACGGTCACATAGCGATCACTGCGGTTTTTAAACTGTAGCGGGAACATAAGGGCAACTCAAGCATAGAAACATCCTGCCCGAGACGGAATTCGACCCCGTGACCCCATCGAGCCGAGGCAGCTACGGCCCTCCAGCCTTAACACCTCGGCTATCCAGATCGGCCTTTTGATTATTTTGTTAAAATCAATTCTTTCTCTACTTTCATATAATTTACTATTTTAACAATGTGTACTAGATCTGAAGATGATACCTAAATCATTGAAAACTGCTCATCTCGTGAATAAAATAATGGTAATTACTAACTCTCGTAACTATGGGTTAGGTTAAAAATGTTGCTGTTTGCGTAATATTGTGAAGGATTACATGTATTATGAAGAACTAGGCGAGATGTCCGTCGAACAGATATATATTCAGAGGTTCCTTTAAACACTATTATATGGCATGTATCATACATAGGTGTATTGATCAAATCCAAGTTTGTCTATTATTATGAAATTTTTACTAAAACTGCTTATGGATGACTCGAACAGCTTGCTATCTCCTATTTCAGTTGTGTCAAAGTCTTCTATTGGTGGCAGTGGCACGCGTCGTAGCTCCGTAGATGGCATGAGCTACTCTGCGCAACTAGCGTCGGGAAAGGAAACTATAAGTAACCCCGCCGTTTTACAACAGGGTTGGCGTTGTCTGGTGGCGGCGTGACGAACTACGTGAAGGGGCGCTTTCGTCGTGGCACCCGTGCCATGGACTTCGACGTTGACAACACTGTCCTATTTCGTCATAGTAGACCCCACGTCGTCCACACCCGTATTTTCAGGCCGTGTCCTGCGCCCCGGCGCACTTTTCGCCTTCTATTTTCGCGGTCACTTATTCGGCCGTTCCCCGCGTCACATATTTCATCGAAGTGGCCAGCCGCTTTATCCGCGCGCGCGTCCCCGCTCCCCGCGCTCCTCGCTGGCGCCTCCTCCGTCCTCTTTCTCCGTCCTCCTTCGCCCTCGGTCATTTACCCGACCACTGATCCCCCGCGAGGAGGATAACACCTGCCGGCTCGGCCGTTGGAGGATAGTGGCTCCACGTGGCTGGCGACAGCGCCGTTGGCCCGAGGCCTACGGCCGAGACCGTTCAGTTCTCGTGGCCTTTTCGCTTTAGAAGATTTCGCGGTGGACTCGTATTTCCGAAAGAAGGTCTATGACTGTCAGGTCATACGACGCGCACTCACAAATTGATTCGTTGTAGTCATGTTTAATTGGGCGATTGTAGTTGATCAATTTGAATAAAAACTATAATAATAACTTTTTTTCAAATGTACACTTTTCAGCTGATCAACTTTTTATTGCGTCAAGGAACAGTTGACTGTGACAAACTTGACTGACGAGTTCTTTTTCAAGAGGTCACAGCATGCGTACATGAGAGTGGTAGGTACAAAATAGTTTCGGAAAGAGATTCGGAGGACAAAATGCATGATATTCATATTGTTGAAACTGTATCAAAAGCAAGATTGCCTTTGGAATTACCAAGCGAATAGCTATGAAAAACATGATATAAGAGAAAATTCATGGAACTCTATTAAAAAAGAAATGATATTGCTGGTTTTGCTATATCTAATTAAGAATAAAATTTAGTCTCGAAGCATGATGTATGAAAGAACATTTATTGGTTTGCAAAGCCAAAAGTGGGACTGGAACAGAGAAATTATACAAATTCACGTACAACTGCTTTCAACGTCATATTTAGGACACAACCTGTGGAACAGATTCTATTGAAATGTGTGAACAAAAACTAATTCAAGTCATTTTCAACGTTTCTTAATGATCTTTAATCGGTTGAATAAAGTTTGTTGATGACAACGCGCCATTAACAATCGTCTCTGTGCAAAATTAAAAAGAGGAAATATAACTAATTGGCGTCTAACTAAACCTCGGGTTAGAAATTTTGCCGTTTACCTAATATGGATAAGGATTTAATTGAATAGCACTGAATAAATAAATTAGAGCTCTGCATTCTGTGAAAAATGGCCGATCGCCGCTCAGGGTGCTACCTGGCGAGCGCTGGGAGAACGACCGAGAAGGCGCGCACGCCGCTCTTCTCAATCTCGGAAACGACCCGGCGTGCGGCGGCCAGCCGTCGGTTGCCACCGCTCCCGAAGCGTCCGGCGCTGTACGAGGTCGCTCGCTCGTAACGCTTTCAATGGATTCTGGGAATCGAGTGTATTTCGAACTAAGCTACCCTTTCCAGCATCACTCTCGCCGTTCACATTCAACATAAAACCATATAGTAAAATTAGCAGTGCTTAGTTGAAATCAAAAGCACCGGAAGAAATTAAAAAATGGCGATGAAAAAAATATAGGCAGAGCGTGAGTATTTAATGCACCTTTATGAATAAACAAAAACTGTTTATTACATGATTTTGCCATTGGAACGAAAATATCTAGTTTTTCAAATAATGTTGCTAATGTCGCGTTTTTTGCGACATTAGACAATGTGCGCAGATAATCTCCTCCCCCATACGTCACATAGGTTTCTGCTGTTTTTTGACCAAATAAATATATCAAATACATAAGAATCTGATTTTATTTTGAAAATATGAATCAGAATGTCTACCGTTGTCCACCAACTGTGGGCCATACCTATAATTTCTGACGGTTCTCCATATCGAAATGCAGTTTTTGCCCAACTACATTAAACCAAGGAGCAATTAATACCGTATGGGTATTTTGTGTAATCTTATTATGTTGAAATTAAACCATCTTTGATTTCATAAAAGAAACTATATAGATTTTTTCACCTGCAATGGATACATCATAAAAAAGAATGCAATGGTGTATAATTTGTTATTGATTTGAAAGTAACGCTGAAAAAAAAAAATTTGACGCGATATTTAAATTTTTACTAAGTAGTTAGTACGAACAATACCTGGATGGCCGAAATGGCTAGAGCGTGTGCAGACTAAACACCTCCGTCAGAGGAGTCGCGGTATCGAGCCGCGCAGTGGGCGTAATTATTGATCCCTTGTCTTTCATGTATGTGTGTTTTAGCGGAAAGCCTTGTGAATCTGTTGACCACAGACCGAGGAGCCCGCACGTGAGTCCGTGTCTAAGTGTAAAGGTTACTGTGTGTCCTCATGAGAAACATTATGGGTATCCGGCGCGGGTAGTCGAAATCGGCATCCCCTGAAGCTGGCAAAAATGTTGTAGGTACAATATTCCCTGTTACTAGTCATTGCAGAGGTCGCATTCCGAGCAGGTCTTCCTTCGAGACCCTCAGGTTTTTTTGGCTGAAATGCGACGCAGGGAGGGTTAAGGGTGTCACAGCAATCCATGGTACCGGCAGGACGGTCATAGAAATAAACATCAATATTAAAGATCAGAAATAGAGAAAATATTTGTCTTCCATTTTTTCCAATAAAATACCTTTTTATTCCGCTGATTGAAATCCCAATATGCTTATCAATCATCAGAGAGAACGATATAAAGAACTTGTACCATAAAAACCTAATAAAGGTCATTTTCAAAGGTACCAAGATTGGAGCTTGATTTGCAATGGCTTTAGAGACCGTCTTTTAAAGTCCAGAAGACATGAAAAGACGGATTACGGTAGCTTGTGACGCTGTGAAGAGAAAGCACTGCAATCAGTTCGACAGTATTTGCATTCACGAGCGCAGATAAATATTATCTTTGAATTTTGTAAATTTACCTTCAGAAAAGAGATTTTTGTTTCAAAGGTATTTTGAATTTTGTTTCCTGTTTTATCCATTTTTTTACATTGATGTGCTACATAGGGATTCGATTAATAGTGAGGAATTCACAGCCTCCATTCCTCCAATCTCAGTCTCTCTCGCCGGCGCAAAGGCCACCTGCCTTGAAGGCAAACGCTGCAAGGGCAGTTGAAAGGAAATATTAACGTACCAACTACGGCGTAAAATTTTCAATCACGTAACAGAAATATCCTTTTTTACTTAATATTAATTTTAAATCGTTGAAAAATTATACATCTTTGGTATAACGATTGATCTTTTTAAGATCTATCCATTGCAAGTGAAAAACTATGTAGCTCCATTCAAATATACGATGAATGAATTCATCCAAAACTAAAAATATCTGCAATATTATATTTACGGCATATTAATAGCCTCTTCATTTAGTATAGTTAAGCGAAAACTACATTTCGATATCGTGAAGCGTTCAGAATTTAGAGGGGTTGTCATTTGTTGGCGGAAACACACACAAGATGAGTCACGTAACTTCAGCACACCTGTAACTTTTGAACGGTTGAAGATATTGCAATGCAGTTTTCACGGAAGTGAATGAGGGAATGGGGCTAATTGATATGTGTATCGATTTCTCTTTTATCACTTGTATTTTACGAGATATTTGAGGTAACTTTGTTTTTTCAAATGGAATTATACATATTTTTTCAGTCTATCATGACAAGCGTAAAAAGACGAATCCAAAGATATAAATATTGTCATATGTTAGATGAGCATATTTTGCGAAATTGTGATTTTTTTTCGACTAGTGTTTAACGGATATTTTCATTGTAACTGTCAGCCCCACTAGGTCACGCAGCGCTCCCCCAGCAAACGCGGGGTCGGGGAAGGGAAGGGATTTTAGTACTTGAGGATACGAAAAAATATTCACAAAACTGTTGCATTTTTTCCTGAACTCTCCTATCCATCCTGATACATTTTCAGATATTTTGTATATGTTAGGGATTGAAAATACGGATTTGTCTTAAGTAGTATTTATTGAAATAAGATTATTTCTATTCCTAAGTTATTATTATATTCTTATTAACATTGAAATTGTTTGCTCAAAATATGCAATTTTTTGTACAGTTTTAATTATTTATTCTTATTGTGCTTTGTTTCAAGATCCCATTAATACGTATCTCATGAAACCCCATTAAATGGAGTTGAAGTTTTAAACAATTTTATTACGATACAAACTTATGACAAATCCTTATTTTCCCTCCTTTAAATTCCTTCAATCAAAGAAAGACGAAAATCTGAAAATGAGGAAGGATGGAAAGCACAGTTCAGGAAAAAACTGCAATGGTTTTCTGAATGTTTGGAATACTAAGTTTCATATTTTCAAATACGATCCCTCCCCTTCCCTTCCCCGGGCGCACGTATGCTGATGGAGCGCTGCGTGACCTTGTGTGGTGGACTATTCAAAATGTCCGTTAAACCCCAGTCGTAAAAAATCAAAATTAATCAAAAAAATGCTTATCTAACATATGACAATATGTACATCATTAGATTAGTCTTTTTACGCTCGTCATGGTGGACTGAAAAAATATGTATAGTTCCATTTGAAAAAACAAAGTTACCTAAAAAAAATCTCGTAAAATACAAGTGATAAAATAAAAATTAATGCACGTATCAATTAGCCCCTTTCCCTCATGCACTTCCGTGAATGCTGCATTGCAATAACTTCAACCATTCAAACGTTACAGGCGGTGCTAAAGTTACGTGACTCATCCTGTATATGTAAAACTCTCGCAAGTTAACAATTACAAGCAGGCATAGTATATTTAAGAAAATTAAGTTGTTGGTGCCGTTTTTTCCAAATTACTTTAATTTAAAGTGACCTTTGAGTGAACCAAAATAACGAATGAGGTAATTACATTACGTACTAATTCATTAGAGTAATGCTCGGCCTCTTCCAAGAAGTACCAGTGAAGGATAGCAGGAATTCACGGAGGGGGAAATTTTGTTTATTTTCAGTGTTTTATTTAATAAACATGACCAAGAAGTCCAGTCCCAACGTTATGAACGGCAGAATTTGTAAACGAATCCGCAGAAGTTACTTCAGGGGGTTTTCGGTGGCGGCAGTGAACGCAGTGAAGGCAGCGAGCGTGATCGGTCGCCGCACCCGATTGGCTGTCAGTGCTAGACCGGAGGCCACTGATTGTTTGTGATCCTGGGCGCGTCAACTACCGAGGTCATTCGTCCTGTAAGTGTAGTGCATATTTTATCGGGATATGGCGCTGATAATCCGCCGCTGGATAGTGAGATCCGACGCCGACTTCCCGTCGACTAGCGGGATTTCTTCCTAACCAGGTATCTCCCACCACCGGGGCACCGCCCCAGCCGGGATATGCTCTAAGACCCCGACCAGACTCCCAGCATGTGTGTTATTGTAGTGCATGTTAAGTGTAAGTGTGTATGTAAGAGGTGAAGATAGAACAAGGAAGAGGAAGGAAAGATTGCGTGCGGCCCGTGCCCGTTTGTTAGGGTACTTCTCTGACATTCGCCTGGTGTTGATCGGAGAAATCACGGCAAACTACCGATCAGAGTAGTCCACCGCTAGAATTCTCCTCCAGACAGCGACTGAATTCGACCTAACTGACAAGCTAGTGTCGTGTCCTGTCAAAATCTTGCCACCATCGTAACTTGAACCTAAGACCTCCGTAAAATTGATATTTCACTCTACCTTTGTTTGTATTACATTTTACTCTTTCAAAGGTCACATATCCTACATAATTTATACTCAGACGTTTATTTTTCCATTATTATTTTGTCATGTATTCTACACAGGAGTACTGATTGAATCCCAGTTCGTACATTAGTGAGAGAAAATAGATGTCGTACACTGACTTCTTCAGTCACAAGCCTCGTGAAAATATTTGATTTTATCTTCCATTTGGCTTTATCTTCCATTTGTTATAATTATGAATAACCATTTTTAGTGATGAGAACAGTTTTAATCCGAAAACATTTATCTCAGCATGTATAGCATTTAGCGCAATTGAAAAAGTTATTTTGTAATTTAAATTTATAACCATTAAAAGTTCTCTCTGATAGAATAAAACTCGAATGTAAACTAGAATATATACAACTCCGTTTATGTAGAAACAATTCATCAATATTCATTTTTTTTACACAGATCAGTCAATAATGCGTTTGTTGTTGAGTACTGAATAGTGAATAAGTAGGAGAAATATTATATTTTATCTTACATTAAACTAAATTAAATATGCGTTTTTACCAATGTATTTTCTATTTTTTCTGTTAAATGTAACACATATCATCAGTAATAATAGTAGTATTTGTTACATTAGAGAAAATTGCGCTCATAAGATTCAAGAATATTTTGTGACTGTGACTATTTTGTGACTAATGACTGTAAACTGTAACTATTTCTTTACCATTTTAGACTACACTGACCATCAAAAGGAAAAAAATATTCATTTTGACAATGAATTATTAAACAGTGGTACTGTAAAATTTTATAAAGACTAATGGTGCCAATGGCAAGCCAACAACAAAAAATGAATATGTCAGAAATAAGTACTTCGACTTCTGGCCAATGACCGTCATCTAGACCAATTTTTTTATACCTTTTCCCAAATCTGTAGAATAAATACTAAGAACGTCTCATGTTTTATTTTTTGGACACACATCATGTTTCACGCGCACTTTGCTTTAGTTCTCTTTTTGCTAGTTGTAGTAGGTGTAGAACCGGGGGTGCGGGTTGCTATTTTGTTAGTCAAAGTTTTTTACCTTAAGAGACGCAGTAGTATTTATAATAATTTATTTCTTTTTTTGACCTTTCTACTATCTTTAGGGTATTATTCAAAAATGAAAAAAAATATACCAAAATTTGTATTCTACACAAGTATGTCACAATTTGTTGTGCTATTATGGTTCAGTAATGACCTCGTAACGCTTTGATTTATTGGATATGTTTTGCAATTTCATTGATATTAACATTAACTTCACTTGAATATAACTTTAATTTTATTTTTTCTGATTTTTGAAAAATACCCCACAAAGGATCGAAACGTCAAAAAAGAAATAAATTGTAATAAAATACTAATGAGTCTGTTTTATTAAGGCCAAAAAACATTGCAATAAAATAAACAAGAAGATAGACATAAATATATGCATTAAAATTTGTTACTTAAATCTATAGTTCGTTTAGAGGTGCAAATAAAGGTCGTATTGCTCCGTAGTGAAAGTTTCTAGTTTTGGAATGTTGATAGCTTATCTTTGTTGGTACTTTTATTCACCATTCGACTATCAATAGTAAAAGGTAAGGAAAAGGTTCTGGAGAGCACGAAAACGCGCGTAGATTATACTTCTCCCACGTACGTCACATGCACTACTGTTTTTTGCCGAAAATAAATAAATAATCAAATCAAAACTGTTTTAGGGCGATCTTCAAGCAATTATATTGAGCTCCAACAACCCTTTTTTTCAAATCGGACGCACGCTATTCTGTATAGCGACCACTCCCAAGAGTAATCTCTATATCAAACAAATTTTGCATTTGCAAACGCCGTACAGTCTTATCTAGTATAAAAGAGGCTATACGTCTTACCAGTTAGTCATCTATTGAAAATCAATTTTCGACCAACTTAAGCTAGGAACCCACTACGAGCTCCCGGCATAGCACGGGACCGCCCCGCGCAGCTCGGCCCCGCTCGGCCCGGCCTCTGATTCATCCATTATGGCCGGTTCGCTCCGACCCAGCACGGCCCGGCCCGGACCTGCCCGCCCCGGCCCTGCCCGGCCCGGCCCGGCCCGGCACAGCATGGTTTGTTTGTAAATATTGTGTAAACAATTATTGCTGAACTTTTCACATTCTTTCTGTCTTTAAAATTTACCGTGCAATAATGTTTATGAATATCTTTTGCATTGCGCGAAAGAAAAAATAATGATTTAATGCAACAAATGTTTGATGAATTTTACAAAATAATAATAATAATAATAATAATAATAATAATAATTTTAAATGAAAAAGAACTCGATAAACGATAAAGTATATTAATTTGTTAAAAATTGCCACAACATATTTTAGCAAATATGAAATAATTGTAGGTGCTGACATTGCCGACAATATTGTTTATTTAAATAGAACCTTTCGATGACTTAGCCATCATCATCGGATTCTAGTACAAGAAATATAAACAAAAAATTAAATCATGAGTCAAAACCAAAACAATAGGTTTCGAATATCTATGCAAGAACTTGAATTGAACATGTGCGATTTTGTATCAGAGAAAAACACTTCCACTTTATGGCATTGATTCACAATTACTGTAATATTAAATGATTTAACGCCCTCTTTTTATTTTATTTTATTTCATAAAATGTTAATTCGGTTTTAAAATTATTAGTAATCTTTGAATCCTAATGTTTTGTTTTTGACTCATGTTTTAATTGTTTTTTTTATATTTCTTTTACTAGAAGCTGATGATTATGGCTAAGCCGTTGAAAGCTGCTATTCAAACTAACAATATTGTTGGCAACGATAACATATATAATTATTTCGTTTTAAATGCCAATGACAATTTATTGCAAAACCAAATAAATGTTTTGCTTTATGTAATCCATGTAAATAAATTGTCTATAATCAAGTGGGACTATTTCTTAAATATTAAAGACAGACAGTAAATGCAAAAATATAATTAAGCAATAGTTCTTACATGGCAGTTCTGGAAGGTTTTCAGAAATTTGTTGCCACGCATTGTCCGTCTTCCTGTTATCATGATACCCTGAATTACTAGGATCATATAGAAATGGGTACTCTCTAACTGCTTCTATTAACATTTCGTCAGAACTCATTTTAACAAAGTTCATGAAGTTCACCAATTTCACAAATGACCTCCACGTCAGGGCGCCCAAGACAACACTCCACGCTACCCGTCCGCGCTAGACGGCCGGGGCCGGCCGGCCGCCCCGACCGGATTTTATTCTCGGGGAGGCATTCCAGGCTTAGCGGTGCGGTGCCGGGCCGAGCCGAGCGGAGCTGGCAGGTAACAGTGGGAGACCCCCAGCTGTAAACCACGCAAAAGATTTCGGCCGTGCCGCGCCGGGCCGGGCGTGGCCGCGCGGTGCCGTTCTAATGGGTTTCGTCCTTTAGGCTCAAATTTCGCCTCCAGAGCGCGCACTTCTTGCTATGAAGTTCTCCGCGCTACTTCGTTAAAAGTGACATATTGGCGTTGTTTATCGAACCGTGAAACGTAAATAGTCATATTTAAAATGAAATTTCAATAAAATAAGGTCAGTTAGAATAATCTGACATAATTGCACAGCAATTTTTCTACCAAATTAAAATAACGTGCACATTCCTCAAAATTATAAAATGATATGTGCATTGTACTGACAATTCCTGTTACACTTGAATTCTGAAATTATATATTAAACTCAATTATTCATATTATAAAATCTAATTGAGTTTATCTATTTGAGATATATAATTTTAGAATTCGCCTTTTCCGGAACTGTTCTTTGTATATTGAATTCTAAAATTGAAATAAATACATATACGTTTATAATTTGAATTTGCCAGGAACTGTTATTACTGCGTGAATAATTTTGAGATTTTGAATTATGTTGATATGTAATTTTAATTTTATTAATCTGGTTCACTATTTTGTCTGTTTCAGTTGCCCTTTTTATAACAAGTATTATAAACTTAGCTTATAAATTGTATTCGAAAAGAAATCAATATATTTTCAGATGTGTCTGTTTGATTATTGAGCTGTGTTGTTAAACAATGCCAAATCTGAGACATTCGCTTTGTTAATTCAGTAAACAACCTTGAACTAAACCTCAAAATATGTAAGAATAATTTTCAATATTTTTATATAGCTCCTATACTCTAACAGTACATCGATCCACATCATATCAAATGTGTATACGAGATTTGAGCCCGTGGAAGAGCCGCTCTTTGCCGCTACCGCCACCGGCGCCCGCGCCCGCACCCGCGCCGCCTCGGCGCCCGCGCCCACTCGAGATTTCTTTGTCACCGTCTTAAGACCTTTCACTACGTTCAAAAGGGTAGCGCCCATCGACGGATTAGGCCTCTTAGCGCAGCCGTGGCCGGACGTTGCAGATTTGCGCATCCCAGAAATACATCAAGGGAAACTTATTCCTGGAATTCTCACACCCCCAAATGTCATTTCCAACAGGACATGCGCCGATAATTCTATTGGCCAAAGCGAGGCCTCACTCCCACACCTTTCGTTTAAAATAACGAATCAGAGAATAAACTCACAGGGGGATGGTGGGAGACAGAAGTTTGGTGGTGAGCGTAGCTGTAGGCAAATTAAGAGATTCCGAGATTTTACTGACGAGTTAACGTCAAAACGGCCTCTCCGGCTCTTGAAGGGGAGCGCGGCATCTGCCGCATATCGCGAAGTGCTAGACTTGCGCTTGATTTTATCATCTCATGTAGTGGAGCAAGCAATAATGTTACGCTCTCCACACTTCAAGTCTGGCGGAGTTATATGGTTACGGATGGTTGCGTGGATGCCACTCGCCAGCAGTGCCCGAACTTAGCAGATTCACATAACAATCTGTCGGCGGTCAACATCCGCTCGCGTCAACGTGGCTGAGGTATCCTGCCGCCGGCGTACCCGCGCTGCCGTAGCCGCCGCCGCCGCCGCCGCTGCCGCCAACGCAGCAACCTTTGTGCGGCCACCAATATTGCAGGCTAGGGCGAAGGGTCGTTCGCTTACCTGCCATCTGAGGACGATCTCAAAAAGGGGTGTGATGAACTCTTGCGTCAGCAATACGCACTTTTTGTAGTTGTTTTTTTTATTGCGAGGCGGGCCGCGCGTTGGCCGTGTAACTTCAGTTCGTTAATAATCTTCCTCCATGAATGTTTGGGTGGGGGATTATTACAATACATTTTGAAAAAGTATTACCGTGGTATTTTTTTCCCTAAAGCCCACTCATTAGTGTTCACAATTTTCTAATAACATTATTTTTTTCTTTCTCACTACGGAATAGAGAGAAAGTTATGCAAAGCTGCGCGAAAAAAACGGCAATAAATGCTGTGCAAAAGAATTTTCGGCAGAAAAACTCTTATTACACGGCCCTGTTAACGAAAAAATGATAAATCCAGTTGCTAAATTTAGAAAACAAAATCTCTAAACCGTGTTGTAGCCAGAATCCATGTTTTGTTGGTGCTTCATACCGAAAAATCGAATGACGGAAAAACGTCTGCCCGTTTGTGAACAACGCTAGCGGCTAAACCGTTCAGCCGATTTCCTCCTGAATTGAGATTCCTCAATCGATCTGACTGATGCCGCGGATCCTTGAATTTGAAACCAATATTTTAATTTTGGGGTACTTTACAAGAAGCCCCTGGGACATTTTCCAAATTTTCAAAAACATGTCTCCATCGTTTGGAATTAAATTTTGTTGTTGGATAGTGTGAAGGACGTTTAAGGGAATGGTGCAAGTATCATGTTCATTGCGAACCCTGATTTTTTTGAAAATTGAGAATGTTCAAAATTTTTTCGGAGTCTTTCTACAGCTAAAATATTAAAGAAGTGATTTTCCCTTTAGTGAAATCTATTCCTTAAACGGAAATTTTGAAATATGGTCATAGACAATTTTTCGAAAATTTGAGTACTTTTCGCGTAATTTTGTATGAAAATACGTGAGATTTTAGCACTATTTTTATTTGTGTTACTTTAGAAACTACGCGAATTGCTAAAAAGCGATGTCAGTTTTCCAGAGCTATGAAGGGTCCGAGCGATAGAAGCGAAATGAGGAGTGCGGTTGCGATGGAGCAAGTACGACGGCGTGCGTCATCAACGCCCTCTGTGTGCTCCGTGGCAAAACCGGCATAAGCCGTGGATGCGAGTGACCTCCGACGGAGGCGAAATTGCGCAACATGCAACGAGGCGAGCCAGGGTCTCGTCTAAGGCTCATAGCCCGCTGCGAGGGAACACGGTAACAGCGGCTTTCCAGGCAGCCTGGTAGTCAGCAAGGGCAGAACTGCCTTAAAGCAGACTTCGTATTGATCTGCAGCTGTTGGTGTTATGATTTTTCTAAAATTAATCGTTAAAAAATTGTAAAACCTGTATGAGACTTATGCCCAGAAATGAAGTGTGAGCGCATATTCCTGAGCTCCAGAACACCTACCTCTCTCTTTTATTCTAAATAGATGAATTAAGAAGAAAAGGTACCAACGACCGTGAAATATTTGAAAACTATTTTGCTTGCGAATAATATACATCAATCAGAAAGGAAATCAGAAAGAATAATAATCATCACAATCAGCTAAGAAACAATAGCTTCGGCACGCTTAAAATGTAATCTTCTTTTGAAAGTCTAAAAAGAGCATGTATTTTTACTTTGATAATTTTATGTTTTTCTTTAATAATTTTACTATCTGAATCTTAAACTCAGCCTCGTCTCTTTCAAATAATGGCTAACTAAACAAAATTAATAGCTGGTTTTCAGATAAACTAAAAGTAACCTTAAATTTTGCATTTGATGAGATTAATGTTCGTCGTAGTGGAGCTCTCTGTTTTAAAATAGTGAGGGTAGCGAGTTCGAGAGTAGACAGATGTATCTTAATTGATTGGATCACTTGACCTTGGCCTACAAGCTATATCATTTTCAGAAACAATAAAATTACATTAAGAATAATCAAGATGTTTGTATGTAAAAAAAATATTATTTGAAAAAGTGTGGTTAAATATAGTCTAGTGAAGTATAGTCAACAACGATCTTCGGTCTGTATTACCCCAGCTCAATTTTTGTAAGTCCACAATATTTCGGTATACAATAGGTATTTTTAATATAAAAGTGAAAATAAAGTGAAAAAGGCCGGCCCGGATAGCAGCGGTCTCTAAAACCGACGTGCAGTAGCTGCTTCGTGCCTGAAGAGTCGCGGGTTCGAATTCCATTCAGGGCATAGATGTTTGTGTGTACAAGCCTGCGAGTTCTGCTACAGTTGAACCAAAGTTTCAAAAACAAATGGTAATTACAGTGTTTGCTGTGTGACCTTAGTAGTTGAAAAAGGTGATGACCTTGAAATATGTAAATGCAGGTAAATCAATGGAAAAAATCTCTCATTCTGATCGTTAAAACTGATGTTTTTTAATGTGACTTTTATGTCAAGACCCTGGATTGCTGTAGTGAGGCCTCTTATCCCTCATTGCCACCCCTCTGTCTCTTCTCTCTACGCAACTGTCTTGACGCCGCGAAGGCCATTTTCCCCGAAGGCGACTGTTGCAAGAGCTTGCTACACGAAATATTGTCTGTTTCATTCAAAATCACTTATTAGAAAGTCTAATTTTATACGGAAATTACTATCAAAATACTAGCATATGATACATCATTTTATTCCTCTTGTCATGATCTATCCATTGCTAGTGAGAAAAATATAGTTCCATTTAAAAAATCAAAGATGATTAAATTTCTCAAAAATTAAAAATATTATAGACAATTTCTCTACGGCATGTTACTTGCCCCATGATTCTGCATTATTCAGCGAAAACTGTATTTCGATATCCTGAACCGTTTAGAAGTTATGGGGGGTGGTCCATAGTTGGTGGGACACTCTGCATAACACCGCGGCGTAAAGCAAAAGACAGCCTGTGTGGGCCTGGATCATTCTACTTATCTCATTTTCAGTTAACGAAAGAAAATTCTCATGCAATTACGACTCGCAAGAGTATTTTCACAAATGAAATAAACATAGGTATGTATATATATATATATATATATATATATATATATATATATAAACATAGGTATGTATATATATATACATAAAAATAGGTATGTATATATATATATATACATACCTATTTTTTATTGTAGCGCAAACATGACCAACCAGTGACGAGTGAATACTATTCATTTCGCGTGCGTTAACTTTCAAGGCCATTAGTGATTATAGTGTTATCATAAGGGAAGGGGAAGGGCAATGATTAAGGAAAACCCGCGCGTGGACCGTGGCCCCAAGTGCTGCTCCTACATGCGCCCAGTATCGATCGCGGAAACCACGACCAGACCAGCGACTGCTAGAATTCTCCTCCAGACGGTGGTTGACTTCCACCCATCTTCCGCTGTAGAATATCCACCCCCGTCAGAACACAACTGGCACGAGCCGTCACTGACGTCATGGTGGCTCCACACATTCGGCATTCGCCGAGCAGCGAGCTACTGCTCGCCCGATTCCGACCGGCTGATGTGTTCGTCGAATGTTCACTTCCTTCGATGTGTCCGAAAGACCGACACGCGGCGGGTAGGGCGAGCGCCGACCCATCCACACTACTCGGGATTCGGCGAGCGGTTGCTCGCAGTTCGCCGAATAGCGAATGTGTGGAGCCGCCTTTAGGCAAGGCTCGCATAGCCACGCGACTGATGGGTGGTGAAACTGGCGGTAGAGGGCGACACGCGAAGGCACGGAATGCTGCGGGCGCGAAGAACAGACAGGACGGCTTCCTTACACTCCGATTTAAATACAGTGGCACTTGACGATTATGAACTGAAAGGAGAGGGGGCATTTTCATCCCATCAGGAGCTCCAATACCAAAAGTGGAAGTCGTAACGAAGCTACCGATTGGGTGACAGTGTCCCCCTGTCCGTCCAGCTCGTGACCTTCAAGTGCCACTGTGTTTAAATAGGTGTATATGACAGGGCCGCTCAAGTGGGCAGCCCTCTGGGCGTGCACTGGCCCGGCACCGATCTGCGGGCAACCGATGTGATCCCTCTGCGTGCCGAGTCAGCGTGACGGAGGTGCCTGGGTGCGATCGGCTCTTCTAGTAAAAGGCGCCTGGCACGCGGGCCACTGCAGCGACCCACCGCGGACAGTCTGTCTCGAATTCGTGCATTTAAGCAGCTCTGCTTTAGGGCAGCCACCAGGGTGGACGAGCGGACGACTGGACGGACGGTCAATGGGGGCGGGATCGCGGGACGGCGCGAGTCTTGTTCGCTGCCCGAAGTTCTCGCCGTCCGGCCTTCTCGGAGTGAGTGGAGCATTATCATTCATAACTACCAGGAAGTACTTCACTCGAATGCGTTGATCAAACATTTTTAATTAACTGTAATTAGACGGATTGAACAAGCATGGTATTTGAGTGAACTAAAACCTTTTTATATAAAAACTAAGTAAGGTTTTTATATTCTTACATCCATAATAATTCATGTTCATTAAATCGTCACTTTAATTAGCAAACCTCGTAACTCCATTCTGGTCGATTTGTAGATTATTTATTTATTTAAAGTCAAAAAACAGTTAAAAGCAGTTTGCGAGGCATGGGGGATAAGTGCATTCTGTTCATCATTTGTAGAGCTTCGGAATCTTGTCCCCGCTCTTTTACTATATTAAGTTGAATTATGAGTAACATTGGTTACAAGCGTTTTGGCAAAATTTGTTAACAACAAATATTTTCTACCGTGTTATAAATAATATTTACGTTCGCAAATGATACAGAGATTTCGACAAATGTTCCGAAGGTGTCCCTCATGGAGAACGATTTTTATGATACTGTGGTCTAAAAAAATAAATTTCCCCTAACATTGCACAGAACTCAAGAAAGTGTGTGAAACTATTTAAGCTATATTTATTACTATCACCTAATGCCTATTGATATCTCTTGACTATTACTATTATTCTAGATGATAGCAATAGCCAATAGGTTTAAATGGTGCAATAGGTGAAAATAACATGTCCATCAAATCAAATTTCTCAGAAACATTAAAAAATGGATTGTTGGCAAGTTATTGCCTTTTCAAACAGTTGGGATGCTGTACTGCTTACCAGTAATAGCCTACGTTTACCGCTATCATACCGCTATTGGTCCATCAAGAACAAAGGAATACCATTCCAGGCCAGGAGTATCTGAAAAATTCTCTCATCTTACCTCCTAAACGTTCAGTCAATTGACCTGCTACAATAGATTTCTTTGCCATGGTATACTTCTTTCAAATGACACCTGCTGATGGCTAAATTTTACAATATTTTTTAATGAAAAAGCACGTTTCCAAAGGGTCAAAGCAGGAATTTTATCAAATATAAAATATTGCTGTGGGACAACTGTGGCTGTAAGAATCTTCTTTCCTTTCATTGTTTTCTGAATAATAATTCGCTTCACATTTCTGATGTTAGCACGGTTCTTGCACATATTACTCAACGTTTTTGTGCCCTGGAGATCTCTATATTCTTATAAATAAAACAGAATGCTGTAGTGAATACTTCACAGACGGAATGAACCATGCGGCATGAATAGTCATGTAATCGTGAATCTTGTCATCTTATTGATTACAAGCACTTGTTCTTTATTGCTTGCAACAGCACAGCGGACATTTTGGATTTTGTCTGAACCTCGCATGTTTGCAAATAAAATTATTAAGGATATATTTTCTTGTTCTCCTCCGCATACGGACAGAAGATGCGACTGACGATCATTAGTATTACCAAAATTCTAACTTACTAAAATGTTTTCCCCTGATGGATATGTTTGTTTGTTTTTGTTTTTTGTTGTGTTTTTTTTGCACGAACGCTCCTCATAGGATTGTTTTCTATTTGCTAAGAGAATTTACTTTTAACACTCTGAATACTTGTCTCCAAAGAATGTGTTATATTAAAAAAGTATTTTTTACAAACTTCGTAACTCTAATATTACTTTTGTGTCTTGGCAGTCACTGTAACTTCTCAACAGTTGAACGTGAAATACATGTTATCATGCAGTTCTGCAGGTTTAGTTATTATTATTAAACGTAGGATAGTCACGAAAATGATAAACATATAAACCGCTATTTATTTCTGGGAAGTTACTTCACACAAATCATGAATGTTTGCTATTCGAACAAAAAAGTATACTGTGAAGAATTCTAGAAGTCTCTCTTCTTTAACTTTTTTTTCCTGGGACATAGAGTTTGCAAATAATATTTTTTCATAAACTGACATTTTAGGGTGGTGGTAACACATTGGGAACGTTTTATACAGCACAAGAAGAGTTTATTTACGAGTACACAAAGCAATTGACACATGTTTACACTGTAGAATGTTTACAGAAATGTCTTTTATGGTAGATTTTCTGTTTTTCCTCACTGAAGTCTCTCGAAATACTTTCGAACCTGGAACACCAAACCCTTAAGTGCATTGTAATACGTGATCGGCGAGATGAATGGGGTTATTTAACTCATATTGTCAATATTTGGTGCCATTGTGAATAGCTACAAATGAATATCACGTTCTTCTATTTAGTGGCCTTACTGATTAATTTTGGTTCACTCAGACCTACTATCCCTCGTATGAATACCTGTGCATGATAATAGTTTTAATTTTAACAGTTTTATTTTAACAGTTAATTACCTATTTGTGTCATTCATGTACTAGCGTCACTCTTTTTGCAGAGTTCTTTGGTAGACCTCGTGAAGCTTTCAAAAGCAGTCTTCCCGTTTCAAGTTACCATAGAAATCGTCTTGCCTGTATTTATTTGACATTAAATGTCATATGTTCTCTAGATAGTATCTCATCGTAAATGATTCCACTGATAATTGTGGGATACTGCTGATATAATAGGTGGGATGTTTAACTGGGTGGTTGATTGGATGAATCATTGACTTGGATAGGCCATTCTTCAGAAGAGCCGTTCATATAAATGGGCGGTTGATTGGAAAACGTTGGGTGTAACCAATGTTTTCATTGTTTTTGAATCATGGAATTCAAAGACACCAGTGATGCAGTTCATACTATTATTATTCTCCAGTTCCGCCGCGGCTCAGGCCGAGAGCGCGGCGTGGGAAAACTGATGATTAATGGGAACGTGCTATTGATAACGGGATGAGGGCCTGACGGTTTGTCATCGCTTTCCACGCCGCAGCGCAGATGAAAACGGCCCGCGGCTAGAAGCGCGGCGGGGAGGGCAGCGAGGCGAGCGGGCTGCGGGGGCGAGGGAATTGGCGGCAGTGAGGGAGGGAGAGCGGTGAGGGAGGAGATGAGGGCGGTGGGATGGTGGAGGGGGCGAGGCGGGCGGATACTAGCGCAGCGGTTCCGTACGCGCCGAAAGCGAGGGCGGCGAGGACAGGGCATTGAGGCCGTGGGGACGAGGACGGATGGGACCGAATGCTGCGGGGTGAGGCTAGCAAGGGCGAGGGCAGCGTGGCGAGGGCGTCGGTGGCGAGGGTGGCGGTGGCGAGGGCGGGGGTGGCGGTGGCGAGGGCGGGGGTGGCGAGGGCGGGGGTGGCGAGGGCGGCGGTGGCGAGGGCAGCGGTGGCGAGGACAGCGGTAGCGAGGGCAGCGGTGACGATGGCAGCAGTGGTGATGGCAGCAGTAGCGAGGGCAACGGTTACAAGGACAGCGGTAACGAAGGCAGGTGTGGCGAGGGCAGCGGTTGCGATGGCAGCGGTTGCGAAAGCAGCGATGGCGAGAGCAGCGATGGCGAGAGCAGCTGTGGCAAGTGTAGCGGTGGTAAGTGAAGTGTTAATGAAAGCAGTGGTGACAAGGGTAGTAGTGGCGAGGGCAGTGGTGGCGAGGGCAGTTGTACAGAAATTGAAGCTACACTTATGACCAGAAGAAAAACGTGGGACCATCCAAGCATTTGCTCAAAATATCGCGGAAACGACGAAAACCCTGATGGAGATGGAGATCTTTGACCTAAAAACTTTGGTATAATATTTATCAAAGACGTAATTTCTGAATGTACAAAGTAGTAACTAATACAGAATATTTCATTGATAAAATCAATATTATTTTCCATGTTTATGCTCATTGTGGTCTGTATTTGAATAGAAACAGTTATGCAGCAGAAATCATTTTCCTTGGTTATTAACCTTGTCTATCGATCTCAATCATCTAATGCCATTCGCAATGTGCATGTATTGCATGTGAATTATTTGTAGGGAGGTGGCGGGGGTGTGGCAGTGGACTGCGCTGACGAGCTGCGCGACGCGACGAGGGCAGCGAGCATGGTGTACACGAGAAGGATAGGGCTGAGGGGGATAGTGAGGCCATGGGGACGAGGACGGATGGGTGAGGCCAGCAAGGGCGAGGGCAGCGGTGGCGAGGGCAGAGGTGGCGAGTGTAGTGGTTGCGAGGGCAGCGGTGGCAAGGGCAGCGGTGGCGAGGGCAGCGGTGGCGAGGGCAGCAGAGGGCAACGGTGGCGAGGGCAGCGGGGGCGAGGGCAGCGGTGGCGAGGGCAACGGTGGCGAGGGCAGTGGTGGCGAGGGCAGCGGTGGCGAGGGTAGAGGTGGCGAGTGTAGTGGTTGCGAGGGCAGCGGTGCCGAGGGCAGCGGAGGGCAACGGTGGTGAGGGCAACGGTGGCGAGGGCAGCGGTGGCGAGGGCAGCGGTGGCGAGGGCAGCGGAGGGCAACGGTGGCGAGGGCAACGGTGGCGAGGGCAGCGGTGGCGAGGGCAGCGGTGGCGAGGGCAGCGGTGGCGAGGGCAGCGGTGGTGAGGGCAGCGGTGGCGAGGGCAGCGGTGGCGAGGGCAGCGGTGGCGAGGGCAGCGGTGGTGAGGGAAGCGGTGGCGAGGGCAGCGGTGGTGAGGGCAGCGGTGGCGAGGGCAGCGGTGGCGAGGGCTGCGGTGGTGAGAGCAGTGGCGAGCAGCGGGTGAGGGCGCGTGTACGGCATGGCTGCGGCGTGGCGTGGTGCGCTACGCGACGACAGCGGGGCTCCTGGGATCGTTTGACGCAAGTGGAAACGCATCAGCGATGAACTGAAGGGGACTGCAGAGATGAAGGATACGGAAGTGATAAGGGGCACAAGCGAACGGGGAAGGGATCAATTGACTGGTTCGATTGATTGGTGATTCCAACGCGTCAACGGCTAAGGTTATTATTCCCGTAAGTGTAGTGGATGTTTTTTACCGAACGCGTTGGCTGTGATGTTCCCCCGCAGGATGAGGAGATCCGGCGACGAATACCCGTCGGCTTGCGGGGTTTCTCCAACAAAGTATCTCCCACTAGTGGGACACTGCCCCAGCCGGTGCAAGTTCTAAGCTCCTCACTGGTCTCACAGCATTTGCGGTAGTGTAGTGCATGTATGTGTACATGTGTGTAAGTAACAGGTGAGGATAGGACAATAATGAGGAATGAATGAATGCGCGCTGTCCGTAGCCCGTTTGTCCGGGAAGTACTCTGGCCTTCGTCTTGTGTTGATCGGAGACCACGGAAAACTACTGATTAGAGCACCCGGCCGCCAGAATTCTCCTCCAGACAGCTGAATTTTCTTCATAGCTATGTAGATAAGTTGAAAATCCTGCCACCGTCGAACCCTAGGATCTTCTGTTCAGATGCTCTGCAGTTACATCAGATGCTCTGCAGTTACATTATCCAACTAAGCCGGCTAAACCGGCGACTGAAAAGGACTACAATGTTGGAAAAAATGGGCGTGATAGGGCCGACAAGCGAAGGGCGGAATTGATAAAATGACGGTTTCGACGAAGGCGGTGAAAACTTCTGACGTACGTGATGGGTACGGGGGAGTGGGAAAAGAGAATGGGGAATGGGCTATTTGTGGCAAAGAGACTGACGCGTCGTCTGTGCAGACATTTGAGACGACAAACATGTCCGACAGGCTGGCAGGCAATAACAACCCACGAGGTATTGTCTTGCTCTCGGAATTGCGTTTGCGAAGTGTCCCCGTTCTAGGGAGAATGGCTGCGCTGTGAGGGTGATGGAATGACTAGACGGGTAATCTCGCAGACGGATAAGGTGACGTTTGGGTTGGTGGCAGGCAACAACTGAACTAGATAAGCTGCACGTTGGGAATATCATGGCGAGATAAACCAGCGATATTCTACCATTTTCTGCTGTGATCGCTGTGGCGGGTGAGAGAATGGTTGGCATATTGAGAGAAAAATGAACTGGATATTCGGATACGGACGTGAAAAATAAGGGTGGGTGGGTCGATAAACGCTGGCAACATTCACAATTATTGCAGTTGCCCAAGAATTTAGATTATGGGACCATAGGTGAGGAAGGAGGTAGTTCCAATGTGCTGTGGATGCAGCCAGAGAAACGAGACCAAAGACATCGTATATTTCCTCATTATCTAGATCTAGATAATGATGATAACCATAATCTACATATTTGTAGACCTAAGTATGTCTGGCATTTTGGGGAAGGCGAATACTTTGCCGTATTAAACATTGTCCCCAGACTTTTAAATGAGAATAACATAAACTTTTTCCAGTAAATAGATGCATCTCCTCTATTTATAATATGATAAAAGTAGATGACATGTTTTTAAATACTTAAGAAACCTTCGACCCAAAATCTGAGGAGTGTGCTACTGCGGTATATAAAATTACTCACCGGGCCTACATAAAACAAGTTTAATACAAAAATAGAAGTTTTCAGGTTATGACATTTTGATCAGATTACAGCAACACATTTTACAATCGCTCATAACTAGGAAACGGTGAATCCTAGGTCATTAAAGCCTGGTGTCCGTTTGTTCTCGAATTTTGTGGAGTCACAGATTGTGTGGAAACATGTAGGGAAGTGAAGGAGGAAAAGCAGGGACAGATAGTGGACACATGGAAAATGGGTTGTATTCTACAAAATTAAGTAAGTAAATTTCTTGTAAAGCAAAATTCTTGTAAGTATTCTACAAAATTAGAGCTCTTCTGAGTACCCTGCTCTTTAGAATGGGTGGTCAGATGCGAACAGTAATTCGAAATTTATTTAAATTAAATCAAAGGAGTAGAGACAAATAATAATATAATGAAAGCGACTAATAGATTTACCCTGAAATTTCGTCCAAACGCTGAGCAATTTTAGAATTTTTACTCACACACATTAGCGGGCGTTTAATGTACAGTAGAGGTTAGCCTATCAACGTTAATATTCAGTATCAGTTGTTTTCACTTTTAAAACAATGATTTACAAAGTGCGGAGTAGCACGGATCCAGCTAGATTCCATTAATTTTTTATGTGTAGGAACATCGGCTTACAATATTATCAAATCTCAGCTCTTAACGTAGTTTTAAAGATATATTTTAGGCCTTGGATGAGAGACATCTCCTAGGGAATAACAAAGATTCACTGAGCGAGTAAAACCGTCAGAGATGACATTAATGTGAGATGCACACTCATGAAATGCCTTGGATGCTTATTCAGACGACAGAGGAACATACAAAGCGCTCTTGCCCAGTATTAATCTGCAACTGGTATGTAATATCAAAATATATTGAGCGTCAACAGAATTTGATTTATACTTTTTATATTTATGCGACGGTGTTCTTCAACATTTTCGAGAGTCTATTTTTGTTTCATAAAACAAAAAGACGTATTGTTTACTCGTACAAGTGCAAAATATCATGAGCGTATGTGAATACAGAAATCATCTGATGGAGACTCGTGTGTATTTTTGCTTCGTTGCTGGAACCGAATGAGATTTATTAAGAGAACATTGGTACTTGTTCTAGTCGAGCATCCAGGGAAAAGTTTGAATCCATTCTCCAACTATTTTTTTGTAATCCTTAGCACACAGAGGGCGAAACGGTTGCTACACAATATCCTCCGAGACGTATCCAATCGTGAGCTGCTCGAATAACAACATTACTCTTAAGCAGAGTAAGCAAGAGAGACGCTAGTTCAAGAGCTCGTAATGTAACAAGCGGACATTCTCAAATTCTTTCTAGGTTACCAACAAAGAGAGAAATAGCGCCTTCTCAGACGAGTTTTGTATTCACCGTGTTGAGTAATCTAATGAGGTTGGTATCTTCTCAGCGGGGACGAAAGGTACAAAGATTGTACCAATCTCCGTAGTACGTATGAAAAGCATATTTACCATATTCTTCAAAGAAAGAAACTGTAACTGAGTTGTAGATTCTGTCGTTTCCAATGTACAATATTGTTGAAGATTAGAGTGGTTTTAATTTCGATAGTACTGAGGAAGTTCTAATTATAAATTTTTATGCAGTAGGTGGGTTTATCAGCTACATGAAATCAGCACACATACGAGTACGTATTAAGAACTTCATCAATGTCATATACAGTTACGAGTGATATATAACTCTTAATACACGGCTCAAGTTATTCTCAATTTGATGTACTCTTAATTTACATTTAGAACGCTGCATTTTGTGATATTATTCCATAATTAACTTATGGAGTGAGTGAATTGGAAGTGTCGCATGAAGAAAGAAATATAGTTAATTCTGATTGCTATTGAATAAAATGGCTTATTGCTGCAAATGATCCTCCACCCGGAAACAATTCAATACATAAACATAAATTCAAATATAATGTTCAAACAAATGGAATGAAATATAGTAAATTGAATGAAACCTGTAGAGTTTAGGGCTTGTATAAAAACATATGGAATATAAGAAAGAAATAGATAAGTTAAAAAGAAATAAATTATTAAGAAAGAAATTAATATGTTCAATTGACAATGTAACGCATATTATTAGCATCTTGCTGAAGACACATTCGTAATGCAATTAAAATTAGACAAACATAATACAATAAAAATATCATCCTTAACTCTAAACAAATATTTCAAAGAAGGTTAAAATTCACATTATTCATTCCATCTGTATTTCATTCCCTTCATTTCATTTCATTGCACGTCACTTCCCTGGCCAATAAGTTCATTGCACGTCACTTCCCTGGCCATAGAAATATGCGACAGACACAATGATCTTATTTTCAAAGCAAGACTTTCCTATACCCGTTCTTTGTTTCCTGCACTTTAGTTTCTGTGGTTGGTCGTTCTTCCTTAAATAACGGCGTTTCAATGCGTTCACTGATAGCTTTTCATACTGGTTGCTTTGCGTGCGTCTTAAAGAGGATACACAGTCGCGCTGCCTTTATTGCTTTGCTTGCTTAGGGTGAGTAGATACACTTTAGATGAGACTGTTAGTTATTAAAATTATGTAGCAGAGATTTACGCATTTCTCTCCAAAAATACAATCGGTATATTTTTACTCTGAATCACGTGCTGTAATAAAATTCTTAATATCGTACATTTCGAGGAAGGCTGCTGAAAGAAACAACAAATCAGTAAGTTATGAAAAACTTGCGTGGAGCATCTTGCGTAAGAACACAGGATCTAATTCCTTCCAGTAGTTAAGACAGGTCCCAAGATGGCGGCGAGCCAGAGATACCGCGCTCTCTACGCGTAACCTTATTTCGTTTTACGGCAAAGAACGCCTAATAACGTAACGATCATTTCGCAAGCCTCGGCAGAGCTTCTCCGCGTCTCATCCTGTCACACCCCGCCCCCCCCAGCTCCCGTCCTCACTCCGTCTCATCCTTTGCTCCCTCCCCTACCTCGGCTACCGCCACATCCCGTTCCACCCCCACCACTCCTTCCGCGCGCATGGCATCCGCTTCCCCTCCCGTCACTCGGTTCCGCTCGCTTTGCCCCCCTTTGCCCCCCCTCCTGCCACATTCCATCCCCTCCTCACTTCTCGCTCAGTTTTACGCCCGTGGCATCCGCTTCCATCCCAGTCTAGTCACCCTGCTTTACTCTCTTCTCGTCCCCTCTCCGTCTATCCTACATCCCATCCTCACCCGACCCACACCTCTGCTCTATCCACTACCGTGGCTATCCCTCTCTCGCACTGCTGTCATACATTTCTTTCCTCCTACGGCTTCCCTCACACCCGCCGTATCTGTTTCTGACTCCCTGCGTTTCCCCACATCTGTTCAACTCCCCGCCCTTCTCGCTTGATACTCTTCGCCCTTGATACTCTTCACTTGACCTTCGCCGCTCTGCATTCTACCTCACCATCTTCCCCTAGCCTCGCTCCCATCTCACTCCGCTCCGCACCTCCTTGCAACACTCCATCTTGATCCTCACCGTCTCCTCGTCCAGCCGTCCAATCCTTCCTCGTCTGTCGCACCTCACCCACCAGCACCCTGCCGTATTCTGCCCCTTTTCGCTTCCGTCCTTTCAACCCTCCACGGCCTGTTTCTGTCTCGCCGGCGTCGCCCTGCCCCTCACTTCGCTCGCGTCACTCCGTCTAGCCACGACACGCTTCGACCCATCTCGCCCTGCCCTGCTCTGCCAGTCCTCCAGCGGCGAATCGCACACCTTTCCGCCTCGCCGGTTTGTTGCGTTCCAGCGTCCCCGCCTCCCGGCAGCGCCCCGCCGCCCTCCCCGCACCCACCCCTGCTTACCTCCCCGCCCTCCTCTGCCCCCTCCCCTTCCGCGCCCCGCCCGTGCCGTAGCTGTCTCGCTTTCCCCGACCTCCACTCAGTTCACGAGCGAGTGCAAGGCTACCGCACAGTGTCCATTACCTATTCCATCTGGCGAATATTCTCTCATTGAGTGCAGTGCAATCCTGTTACATTTTAATTTTTACGGGTATCCATCATAAATGTTAAAACTTCCAGGGCATGGGGGTCAAAGATCACTTTTTGCCAGCGGTCATGTAGAGAGAAATCTCATGTAAAGAATTTATACAAGTTATATTCCTGACAGCGCGCTCATATTTGGTTTCATTGATTGATGTTTCCGGGCGCCTGAACTGCCAAGGTCATTATTTCGATTAGTGAACTCCATTTTTTATTGAGGGAGGTGGCGGTAGTCCCCCCCGCTATATGGGAGATCCAGTGCTGACCTACAAGTTGGCTAGCGGCTTTTCCCCAAACAGACATCTCCCACCGCCGGGGCGCTGCCCCAGCCGAGACAAGCTCTAAGCTCCCGACATGTGTGGTAGTGGAATGTATGTAAGCGTAAGTAAGGGATGAGGTTAGGAGGAGGAAGGGGAAGGAAAGATCGCGTGCGATCCGTCGTCTGTTTGTTAGGGTACTACTCCGGCGCTCGCCTACTGTGTATCGGCAACCACGGAAAACTACTGTTCAGAGAAGCAGGCCGTTAGAATTCTCCTCCAGACACCTGAATACGACATAGCTATGTAAATAGTGATGAAAATTCTGCCACCGTCGGGACTCGAATCCTAGGAATTCCCGGTAAGAGGTACTGCAATGACATGAATTGATTCCCTGACCCACTTAAGCCGGTCCCATATATGGGTTGGCAACTGATACTGTCCTGCTGTTTTCCAGGTACCAAACTCTTAAGGAACGACCTGTATTATTGAATTTTTGGCTACAAAACCAGCTTCGTCTACAAAAACGTCTCAAACTTACTACCATGTGGTTTGATGCCTGCGTGGAACGTTGACACACGTTGTGAGGCAGTCAGACTGTGTGGACCGGTAATTACTCGGATCTAACGCGATCGATTTTATTCATTCATCAAATGCTCGGTAGGTCCCATGCTTCGCATCTGAAAACCAAGAGTAGCTTTTCTTCCTCCCAAATTTCACATCTGGTTTTTATATTATTTTGACATTAAATAAATTAAAAGCAATAAAAAAGAATATTGGAATAATGTACGTGCTTAGATTTTTATTCAAAGCCCAGATACAATTTGACGAATGAATACTGATTGCATAATCAAACTATACAAAAATTTATAAATATTGCACCTTCTGATAAAAGAACGTTCGACTCACATTCCCCTTATGCAGTTGTAGTTTGGCATTTTATACTCTATACGTCTTGTCTTGACAGGTAATAGAAGCTCTTGAAAGTGGGGTATTACGTCATTACAAAACTGAAATTAATATCCAAATTACGCCTATCCATGGTCACATATTGCGGTTACCTGTACTTGCGGTTACCTGTACTTCCTTTACTGATATGCTTTTCGTTACAATAGACATTTTGTAGAGTCATATCTGGCAATACACATTTCTTGAACTTGAAGAAACGACAGGTTTCGTGACAATCTCGTGATAATAAATGTCATGTTTAAATATATTTTGAAAAATAAACTCAAAAAAATATACTATTCAAACAGGGCCTTTCTCTGCCTTTATATCTTTTTTATTTTCTTTCACTATCAATATATTATTTTTGTTATCTTTTATATCGTAAGTTGCGAATTTTTATAAATACTATGTTGAAGGTTCAGTTTTATATTTTTCAAAATTTTCAAAAAAATTACATTTTTTTGTTTTTTGTTGGATAATGTGAAGAACGTTTCAGTCAATGGCGCACGTTTCATTTTCGTTAAAAACCAATTTTTCGAAAGCGGTAATAGTTCAAAATGTTTCGGATACTTCCAACAACCAAAACATTAAAAACAGAGATTTTTTCCTTAATGATATCTGTTTCTTAAAAATAGATTTTGAAATAAGATCCAGAACAATTTTTTGGAAATTATGGTACTTTTCGCGTAATTTTGTATGAAAGTACGTGCTGTTTTAGCTCCGCTAGTTTTCAAATTACAACAATCTTTGGTCTAACTTAGTTGTCGAGGAACAACAGTTTCAAAGTAAATCTGTTTAAAAACGCGTACCGATTGATGGAAGGACAGCTCCGGAAATTAATGGTCTGGCATCCTACTTTTAGAATTTCTGCAAACGGAGGGTGGAATCACTCTTTAGTAAATTCGAAATATTCGTCACCATCGGAACCTAATCTAAGACTTCCCAGCCGAGATTTTGTTATAGACATGAAATTGTTGAACTAACGAGTAGTAAATTTTGAAATCATTCTTGTAATATTCTTTATCTTGTAATTGGCGACAGAACTCCTGTAAAGGGTCGTAAGCCACTGAGTATTAAAGACATTTTTCTGAAACATGTTTATCTCTGTCATCACTATGAAAGTGTGTGTATTGTTGCAGAATGTGTAAACCCTTCTCATTTCATTAGTTTCGGAGAACAAGTATTGGATATTTGATTTTACATATAGTGCACAAGTAGTACTTTCTCTTGTAAATTTTTTTACAGTTTTTCGTTTTGTGTGATGCACTCACAAGGGTTCAATTAGATGTTATAATGGGATAGTAAGGATTTTTGTTTACCATTATATTATGTGAAAACAACCTTGTCTAAAGTGGGTTTTCATTGTTAAATTCGAGCACTATGCTCGTGGTTATTACCTCCTTACTCATGTAGGTAACCAACGCGTGAATCATCTATTTTGTTGATAATTTATGATTGTGAGGTTTCCTTTGCCCCAACAAGCCTGCAAGACATCTTACTATATTTGTAGAGAAGGAATCTTGCTATATTTCTTCAAGACCAGGAGGAAAGTTTTGTAAATATTTTGACGTAACTTTGTTGTTGTGAAAACCTTAAACACGCAAGATAGGTGATCAACAAGATTTCAGTCCTCGTTCGCTTGTCTGTCTCTTGATAACGCTGTGTTTCTTTGCTACTTATTGAGTACGTAAATTCTGTAGCTGGAGCGAAGGCTGTCATTATCTGATGAGAATTGTAAAGGCCGCTCTCCGACAGGTCGTTTCTGTCGTTTACTCTGATCAATAGCAGTCGGATGCCTCAGGAGTACCGTATATAACGAGCGACGGAATCCACGCGATCCACTCCTCTCCAATCCTCTATTCTACTGGCTTCCTTTCCCACTGGTCTATCTCCCATAATCTTGAGAGGGCCCCGCCCCGCTAGTATGTGCACTCGGTTGTGAGGCGAAATCACGAATTGGTGTAATCTGCGCAAGTATTCTTGATACTTTTGAGTCGGATGCGAGAGGTGCGAAAGCTTACCTGTTTAGTTGTTTTACAAAATTACAGCTGTCATTCGTTGTCCGGAGGAAATATGTTTTGTTATTTTATGCCCGAGTGAATTCTTTTTTGTGGAATGTCAACAGCGCTCAGTGTTCTCTTTCAACTTCTAGCCAATTAAGGGAGTCAATCATGGCTACTTATGTCCAATGATCTTGAGTTGGGTCTCATAAAACTATGTTACTCATATGTCATTGTCCTCAATTGCCAGGCAAATCGTTTAGCGTTGATGCACATCAACGTGTACCGCCAAATATAAATCGTTGTAAAATATTTCCCATCCCCATGTTCATCAGCAAAACGTTATCGCCTTCGCCTCCCTTATATCCCCTAGAAGTTCATAACATTTATTCGGAGGCATCAATATATATCTACCGCCATCCGAAAAAAGAGATAATATTTTTATTTGCATTTTTAATGTGTCGCCTAGTAGATGAGCAGATATGGCCAATACAGGCCACTAATTAGGCTTATTCACATATTTTCGGCATTTTTAAAATTTTTCCGCTTTTGTCCGGCTGGAAGCGTCGTTCAGCCGCGGAGTCGCCGTCTGCTCCGGAAGGCGTCCTTTCCGGGCGCTGCGCTCTCACCCCGCCTTCCCCCTCCCCTCTCTACCCTCCCCCACTCCCCGCCCTTCACTCGCGCGCCCCCAGGGGCCTGTCTCCGTTTTATTGCCGGTTCCTTTACTCCTCCGCCTCGCAGGCCGCTGCGCTGTTTCTGCTCTCTCATGCGTTTCTATTTGGACATAAATAGTTATTTCAGAGCTAATATCTTCGTTGCTTCCGCCAGTCTGGCACATCCTGTTGTCGCTCGCCGAGATTTTGCTTTCTGTTCACCGTATTTTATATTTATATTAATGTTTTTCCTTTTTAATTACTGCCTACCACGATGCGTTTATATAACAACACTCCTACTGCGCATTGTTTTTTCTCCTCTGATAGACTATTATACGTCCCTATACACTCCGTCAACTGCATTATCGCGCTGTATCGAGCTAAAAGCAAAAAAGAGGCGACGGAATATTCCGAAGCGAAGAAGAACTAGAAATTTCCCGCTGCGCTGGCCGGAAACGGGGACGAATCGGTTCGAAGTTCGCAGTGAGAGCGCTGGGGCGTGCGATAGGGTGGAAGGGCGTGGCGGGGGGGGTGAGGGCGGGGAGGCGGCGACCGGGGTAGCAGCCCTCTCCCGCCTCCGCCTCCGCCGCCGCCGGCTTCGTCGGTCGACTCCTTAGGGACGAAGAGCGGCGGGCAGTGAGGCTCCGCCTGAGATAAGGAACCCCCAGTGGCGATCGCGGGACACCAAAGGAAAACCCCGCTCGCCTCCTCTCCGGAAGCCGGGCTTCTGCGCGGCGCCGTGCCGTGCCGTGCCCTGCCATGCCGCGCCCGGCCCGGCGCTGCCTTTCGCTGCGACTGCGGAGTGGGCGGCGTCGGAGCGGGCAACGGAAGCGGCATCAGTGGACGCGGCCTGTGTGGGCACTGCGGCGCTGAAGCTGGACACAAGGCGTAGGAACCAAGGTTTAGGTGGTGGTGGAAACTGAGACTGGAGAATTCGTCTCGGGTATGGGGGTGAATTCGTCTCGAATACTAATACGGTGAAGGAGGTAGCGGCATTAGACAGGTAACAAACACGACGGAAATGCAGGATGGAAACGAAGATGGGAACAGTTCATGAGCGATTGTAGTAGATGAGGTGGTAAAAGTAACGGAGATTCTATATGTGAACACGTTAAAGACACTTCCAGAAGAAGAAAAAGAAGAATTCGAGAGAAAATGTTTCTTGCGTGGGCTATGCTCTGGCTAAGCTGGATGGAAAGCGAGGCGGTGGAAACCGTGAAGATGGTGGGGAGAAGTCTGGGAAATGTGGGAAAGAACAAAAGGAGGTGAGGCATCTGTGTCCCAAATACTTCTATGATGGAGGAGGTCCGAAATTAAAGAGGCGGGAACAGTAGAAATGCAAAAGGTAAGAGAAGGATGTATAGAAACGGCGGAGGTTGGAGTAACAAAGGGAACAGGTATCAAAAAGTAGTAAAAGGCTCAGGTGCGAAGGTGGGAACTCGGGAAAATATGGTCTGTGTGGTCACTGTGGCGGCAGACATGCTGATACTGGTCGTGGTAGTTGTAGAAGTCGTGGAAGAGAGGTTTGGGAAAGCAGTAAATTGAAGTGAAACTCCAGTGCATTTTTTTAACTTTTGTAAGTGTATTTTTGACGTTAAAAACGGTGTATATGACGTACTAAGGGGGAGAAATGTAATTTGTGCACGTTTCCTTGAGCTCTGAGAACCCTACCCTGATCCACATACATATTAAGTGGAATTATGAAAACAGGTAGCAACGAACGTTTTTGCAGAATTGATAAAATATTCGCCCCCTTGTAATAAAAACAATTTGCAATGGCAAATGAGCCAGAGATTTTGTCTGTTATCCCTTATCGTGCCATAAATAAAGTGACTTACTGCCGCGAGAACATGGAAGAACAGTTATTTGAATAACTATATTCCGCGAAGGGCCCAAGAAAGCGAGCACAGCTAGTGAAGCTACGTTTATGTCTAGAAATAAAACAAGGGAACATCTAGCATTTGCTCAAAGGATCAGGGAAACTGGACGAAACAATTTTCTATATGAGTTATTGTGCGAAAACTGAGACAAAACTTGGGTAAGAAAGTAAACGAGGTTAGGAAAGTAAAGAAGGTAAGGGTCACCACTAGCGCAAATACCACCAATGCCAAGGAATAGGGAGCGTAACAGAAACATGGAGTGAAGGTATTTGAGGGTCTAGTATAGAAAGACACAGAGGAGATTGAAGAAGACGTTCTCAAATCCTTTCCATTTGTCGCTCCCTGCGTTCATGCGGAACATCACTGTTACTTTACGATGATGGAATTGCTCTGCACTGGTTTGGGTTTCAGCGCAACGAATGGAAATTCTGTTATGATTGTTAGAAGTGATTTATAAGAATATTACTTTATGAAAATCAGAGAATAAAGACAGTTGTGTACTTTTCATTTTTACTAACCAATTTGACTGTAAAATACTTCTTCACTGTTAATATAACATGTTCTACATATAGTACTCGAATAACATGCATGTACTCGTATCTATCTGTCCGTCCGTCAGTTCGCCCAAAGCGTCCGTCCGCTCGTACGTACTACATACGATACACGTTTAAGGAACGTCAAAAAAAGAGGTAAGAGGGTACTTCATCTCTAGTACCCTGAGAGGGAAATAGCACCAAAGAAACAAATGAGCCTAAAGGAAATATTTCGACCGTTTCAGTCCCTGTACTACGAAGAAAAACAAGTGTTTGTGCTCGGATTGTTGACAGCCAATTTGTTCGATGCGGCTTGAATCATGATACATTACATTCAACTTCAAAAAAAAAAATTTACAGGTCAAAAAATTGGTTAAGCTTTTCTGGTGGCCATGAGAGCCACCGGCGTTGTGACACATTTTTTCCCGCCGTTTGGGTGAGCGCACGGTCCAACTGAAAGGAGCTATACAATGCTGTTTCTTGTTGATCCCTTTCGCATGGGCGATTGGTCACGCACAAAAGGTCTAAAAGATAGAGTTTCACAAGAGAGACAACTTCCAAACAGTGAAAATAACTTTATTTCTCTTGCTGCACATATTCCTGTCTATCGCGGTGGATTGTCACCAAACATGACAAACATCTATAGCATTCACTGTAAAGCTATAGCTGTTGAAAATCTACATTCTGCTATGCCGACTACACGGCATGTCAGACAGTGACGGTGAAATTAGCACAACCCTGAACCTTATTAGAGAGATAAAGTAAAGTAGAACTTGTAGAGTAGCCGAGGTTCCCAGGATTGAAGAACGATACTTCTTTGTCAATAAGAGTAATAGGAACGGAAACACTCAAAATAGAAGTTGGTTGAAGTGGAAACGTATATTTCGTCATTGGTTTGCATTTTTAACAGAGGAAACTAGAGTGCACTTGTTCACTTGCTGACTGTACACCCCTCAGAATACGGGTATAAAACGTAGTGTTCAAAATGTACTTGAAGTATGACATGTAAAAGTATCCTCTCAAAGAAACAAGTAAAAAAATTACTGTCCTAATTCCTGCCCTAGTCAGATCCACATCAAATCAGAGGGTAACATATTAATAGATAAATAAATGAAGTAAAGATCATGAACATGGTTTTGACCATGTGAAATTAGATACAAAAAATAAAAATGATAAACTGCATATCTTAAAGAAAGGGTGGCAACTGTCAAATTGAAGAGGAAACAAGCAGGAAAATAATTATTTGTTATTTTTTTCTAGATCATTTCATCTTCCAGCATTAAACCTATAGGTTGTTAAGACCAGGTTTAATAAAACATGTGATTTTTCTTGTGTCATTGCCAGCTTAATTTTTTTATATTTAAAAAAAAATTGCAGGAACTACTCAAAATGAAGCTTCTCACTCAAACGCGAGAGGGATCGAGGCAATTCCAAAGCGGAGATCCGGACAACCAATTGCTGTTTCCAAATGACATTTCCGCCTCCCAGGAAGAATCTATTGCCGCAAAGCATCCCCGAAGCCAACGTGTCGCAACCCGCGCTTCAAGTGATTGAATATGATGTCGGTACAATCACCCATCCATCAAACGTCCGCCCGCGTTCCGTTGCCGCTCGCGCGCATCGCCTCGTGCTGATCACCCTCCAGGGCTATCCGTCCACGGTCCGTCCCATTCCATTCTCTTCCCTTTCCTTCCATTCCCTTCCATTCCATTCCATTCCGTTCTGTCCCTCGCCGCTTACCATCCGGTGCCTTTCTCGGAAGTATTGACAGCATCAGTTGCAGTTGTGCAAATAGCTGCGTCATGAGCAAGTGTTGTACAACTGAACCTTCACAGCCGACACATTTGAGCCTTGATCATTGAATGTTCCTGCCAGATTAGAATTCACTAGAATACGTGCCTTGCCTCGCTACGTGCCGTCGTTCTGTTTCTTCGGCTGAATTGACAGCATTGCTTGCAGGTTTTGAAAGCTGAATGTTGCTCCAGTAATCAAGTATCTAGGATGAATGTCGGTTTCTGCTGTTTTTTTCTCGGCGGCGGGTAAATTGCATCGGTTGCAGGGGCGCAAATAGCTGCTTAATGGGAAAATGTTTTGTAACTCATTTTCCACAATTGTGACGTTTTATACTTGGTCGTTATATGTTAGTAACAGATTTTTGTCCTCCAGGTCACGTAGTATTCCTGGACGCTTACTTCCTTCTATTTTCTTCAGCGGGATTGACAACTTTGAAGATTTTGCAGTTCGAGAGTTCAAGCAGTAATTGAATGTTAGTGACAAATTAGTGCTCCTCATCGATTGCTCTTCCTGTTTTTTCTCGTGAAATTGACCGCAACATTGTGGAAGTTTTAGCATTTACGTGTAATTTGAAGTGATGAATTGCACTGCGAACTGACTATCCTGACTATCCCCTCCGCCAGACCATGTAGTCACGCAGCGAATGCAGCCGGTCCATGGCCATCCGTGCACATTCCTCTCCAAGTCGGATTAATTGGAATACCTCTTGAGTTGGCTCAGGGCAGCAACTTACAACTGCAGTATCTCTAACAGTTCCAGTCTTGACGGTGGATGATTTTTCACACTAGCTCTAGAGCTAGAGTGAATTCAATCTCTCGCTGGAGGAGAATTCTAATGGCCGGTTTCTCTGTTCGGTAGTTTCTGATGCTTTTTCTCAGAAAATTACAGTCGAATACCTCAGTAGTACTCTAACAAAATTTCTAATGACCATGCGAAATCTTTTCTTCCTTATTCTTCTCCCCTTACTCTTTCTCTCTCTCTTTCTCTCTCACACACACATACACACACATTTATTGGCACTACACTGCCTTAAAATGCAGGGAAATATCGGATATTTAGACCTTGTCCGGGCGAAAGCGGTACCCCACTCGTGGAGACGTCTCAAGAGGAGAAACCTCGCAAACCGACGTGTAGATGCCGACAGCCTGAAAGGAAAGCCGGACGCCGCCGAAGACCCGAATGTTTACGGAAACAGCCGGACGGCCACGAATCCTTCACGATTCTATGTTGTAAACAGCTCATACACGATGTCTATTATTAACATTTAAAATTAATAAAACGTTACAGTGCTACGTAATAAAATGCTACAGACCTAAGGATCGCGGGTTCGAGTCCCACCTCGTGGATGGGTGTGTTTGTGTTCGTCTGTATGTGTGTCGTCCTTCCACCCATCTCATTATCATCATCATTTCATCTTCCATACCCCACGGCAAACAATCCTGGGGGATAAAAATCGGATCCAGCTAAATGTTGATCCCTTGATAAATTACGTGCAGCTGCCACCGAGGGAATGTTAATGAGCCCCGGTAGGTGCAGAATCCATGCACGCCTGGTCCAAGACGCGGGCCAAGACCATAATTCGCGGGCAAAAAATTTTACAGTATGTCATAATATGTAACGTTTACGTCTTGCGGTATCGTTTACGTCTTGCAATAAGCCTATCAAAGAATGAATGTCATTTCTTTATATTCCTTCATTAAGGCTGTCAAATACTCCTCCTCTCAACATATTGCTACTCTGAAGATTATTGTAATATTTTTTTTATGTTCTGGTATTTCAGCCACTGAAGGACGTTCTGATTAATAATCTAATAGTTTTATTTCATTTACAATTAATAATCTAATAGGATGTTCTAAAAGACATAAACAATGTATATATGTCCTTCAACAGATCGTGAAATATGTAATGGAACTCCTCATGTAGCTTTCGTTGAAGGTCAGATTTGTGGTTGCCGCTTCCAGATAAAACGCGGCAGGGGATATCCGGCCATTGTCATGTGCGTTGGCTCCACCACCTCGCCCTGCATCACACCGCGCTCAGTTTGTGCTGATCGGGTAAGTGACCAGTGTGCTCAACGGAGTGGAGCGAATTGGGACGCCGTGCTTTGGTGCCCCTTTCCGCTGGTCCTCCACGTTTTTCTGGAATATATTGACAGCATCGGTTGCAGTGGGGCAAATTAATGCACGAGTGGCGCAAGCGCAACCCATGCACTAGTGGAACTCCATAGACCGCGAGAATCTAGGTTTGGAACGAGGTCGTTGAATGTTAGTGACCAATTAGTGTCGACCAACCGAATCAGCTTGGTTGAGAGAAATCTGGGATAGGAGCTTGCTGAAGTTGGCTGGATTTCTTGATCGCTCGTTTCGTTGTAGCTTCATAAATACCACTAATTCCAGGCAGATGGAAGAGTAAATCTTCGCCAACGGCAAACAAATTATTCATGCTCTTTTTTCCTTATTCGGACTAATTTCTAGATCTTTAGATGGGGCGGCATAATCATTCATCTAAAATGTTCCTCCTACCACCAATCCGCAAATTCCGCGAACTGAAAAAATACTCTTTTCAGTGACATTTCAAAAATATATTAAATTAAATTGTTACTTTCTGCTTCGTAAAATAATCATCATCTACTTATTTGAAATTCAGATTATCCGATAGAAAATTGTTTTTTAAAATATATTAATAAATATTGAAATGATTTCCCTGATTAACATTAAACAATTTGAATATTAAATATTCAACCAGCAATATTTTACTAAAACATTTCTTCAAATGTATTGCCTACCGTAGTTCTTTGCTGAACTATCTGTTTAAAAACTAACAGAATAACGTAATACGATTACGTATTGAGCATAGGCGTATTACCATAGTTTTTCAGAAATAAAATGAAATTGAAAGTGATAATAAGAAATTACTTGTCTAAAATGAGGTTACAAAACAAGAATTTTGATCCGCACAAAAGTACAAGAAATATAATATAGTATAATATAATAGATAATATTATAATATAACATAATATAAAAATGAAATAAATATATTGGCGCCATATTGCCCTTATACAAAGGATAATGTTTCGTGAAGGCTTTGGTTCGGAGATGTTCAAAAAAGAAACATAAGCTTTTTGAAAATATTATTGATAAAAAACAGTAATTATGGGTTTCTATTGAACATTATTAAATAAAATAAGAAATTTTACGTCCCATAATAAAATGAATACGGCGCACAGCATTTACAGGTATGGTGTGAATTGCGATTAGCAATATTGTTTGTGAACTGATTTTCCTTGGGGTACATTGAATATTATTCACTTATTTTTTAAATATTCATTGAATATTTCTGTTTCTATAGGTGTTCTGAATATGTTATTTTTTAAATTCTAGTAAGCACTGTATTCTGGCCATAAGTATTTACACAAGTTTTCCGTCACATCTACAGAACTTTGTTATTTTGCCATGAAAATCCACGAATTTCCAGAGGGAAATAACTCTTCGTATGGTGCTGCTGACCTTCCTCAAGTTGCAATAGCTGAAGTAGAGAAGCTATTGATTCTTTCATGCCATCAGGCAAATCGTGATGTCTGAAGTCTGCAAGCAAGCTCCTTTTTTTAGAAGCTAAAACAGCAGGTATTTTCTCACCCGTATTTTCACGCAAAATTACGCAAAAAGTACTCAAATTTTCGAAACATTGACCGTAACCGTATTCAAAATCTATCTTCAAGAATCAGATTTCATTAAGGAAAAATTTCTATCTTTAATATTTTAGTAGTAGAAAGACTAGAAAAGTTTTAAATTTTGTAATTTTCGAAAAATCAGGCTTTTCAACAAACGTGAGAACTACATCATTCTCTTAAACGTCCTTGACACCATTCAACAACAAAACAACAAAAAAAGGTATCTCCCGCCAGCGGGGCACCGCTCCAGCCGGGACAAGCTCTCAACTCCCGACTGGTGTCCCGGGATGTTCGGTAGTGTAGTGCATGTTAGGGGGTGTGTATAAGGAGTGAGGATAGGATAAGGAAGGGGAAGGAATGATCGCGCGCGGTCCGTGACCCGTTTGTTAGGGTACTGCTCCGGCATTCGACTGGTGTTGATCGGAGAAACCACGGAAAACTACCGATCAGAGCAGCCGGCCTCTAGAATTCTTCTCCAGGCAGCGACTGAATTCGACCTAGCTGGAAAGCTAGGTCGAAAAATCCTGCCGCCGTCTGGACTCGATCCTAGGACCTCCCTGTCAGAGGAACTGCAGTCACATCACGAGCGAAACAAATAGAGTAGTATACTCTCCCTAAACCAGCACAGTGCCTGCCGAGAGAATTCGTCTGTGAGTAGAAGAGAATACGAATGTATAACGAGAATACGATACGTAGAACCGAGCAGGGAGCGAGGGACGAAGTGCAGGGGGCTGGGAGTGGAATACGGTGGCGGGGGATGATGCGCGTGGGAAACGCGGGGCGTGGGTGCGGCACGCGCGCGCGCGAGCGCACGCCCCCCGCCCCCGGTTGTGCAGCCACGCGCGCTCACTGGTTTCGTTTAGGCTGGTTCTGGTTTCGGTTGGCTGCCACTCGGTCCAGGGAACGGAACGGACGATTAGCACCCTCGAGCCCGCGGCGTCGCGTCGCCCGCTGCCCCGCAGCCCCCCTGCCCACTCTTCGCTGCCCCTCGCCCCCTGGCCAATCCCCGCCACCCCCGTCCCTCCTCCACAACCCTCTGGACCCAGTCACCCCAGCCCTCCGCCGCAGCCGCCCTCGCTTCCCCTGCCTGCCATCAGTCCCAGCCGTCAGCCACCGGACCATAGCTCGCCGCCGACGCCCCCCCACCCTCCCCTCACCACTCCTTCCACTGCCCGCCTCCCGAGTTTCTCATTTGGGGACAATCATAGTGGCAGTTACAAACTTGAGGAATCTTTTAACTAGAAATTCAAAGAGTACTGGAAGCATTTCAACAATCTGATGCTTGAATTAGGCAGAAAATTCATTTTTTAAATATTACCAACTGTTGAATAAATGAATCACATCTAAGTAATTAGTGAGGAAAGGCTCTTACTTTCGTAATTGTCCACACTGTAGAATCACATCGGGGTTTTTTCACGCCAAGAATCTACAATTTGTCCTGTGGCCTTAATCCATGATACAATTTAGTTTCAATAATTTTTCAAGATGTCATATATAATGGTAATACATAAACCAACGAAGGGAGTAGTAGAATCATTGCACCAAATGTGTCAAGACAATTAACTGATTCTTTGCAGAAGCAAAGCATACATATACAAGTGTACACTGCCACTCATTGCCCTTCTTGCTAAAAATATATTTCGGGTAAAGATATTTACTCGTGTTCAGACTAAAACAATACTTATTTTGTATTGTTTATATTATTTATTATTCTACAAGGAAATAATAGTTTTAGCAGAAAGATGGGCAAAACTCTGTACTCGAACCGTTTCAGTAATGTAATTTTTAAAAACAATCGTGACTAAATAAACAGAATATTTTAAGATTTTAAGTTACAAATGTGTTATTATATTCGCTTGTCTGGCGAAGAAGAGCAGGGATTTGTAATGCAGCTGTGATGACAAATAAATGTGATGTCCACAACACCCTGACAAGTAATTTGACAGGTAGCTTGAGAGTGTATCGTCCGGACGCAGCTGTTTTTAACAATGCTTTGCAGAGCTTCGATCACTTGAAAAATAATCTTTGTAAGAGTTGCTACCACGTAGGATCATTATCGTGTTGTAGAATAATTTCTTTATGTATAATGCTTACGGTAATGCTAACGGGATAATTCCGTTTTGTAAGGTAATTTTAACTAGAAAATTATAGCATAATATAAGTCTGTAAAAATGGAACGGTATGTTCTAGAATAGGAGCTTGCAAATGTACTATTTTTCTTTAAGAAGCCGCCTGTTATTACACTCAAAGAATGTTTTCCTCTGCACAACTCTGCTAGAAGCGTTTGGATTAGGTTCTCGAATACCATTTTCTGGAGTGGGTAATGGCCATAGTCCGAAATAAAAAGATCTGTGATTCACATTTTTAAAACTTTTTATTACGTATTTTTTATTCTTAAGAGATAATTTATCTCATACTTCGCTAAAGGAAGAAAAGCCACTCTGTTTATTTTTTTTGTTTATAACTGTCATAGTATATATTTTGAACGTATGAAAATATTTTACGGCTGTTGAAAGCCACGGCGACGCCACATTTAGCTAATTTATAAATAAGCAAATTATTAAAAATTCACTACATCGTTTCTGAATCTCTTCATCTACAAAAAATACAATCTTCTGTGAGAGCTGGGCGTATAATCACTGTGCGTATCATTCTTTTGAGACTAACAGCGCGAGTTGGATGACGTAACGTTCGTAAGGTATTAAATATGTAAGGAAACGTGCGAATTATTATGATTAACGAGAAATGAATTTATATGCAACGTTATCCATGAGAACGAAATCTGTTTCGCTGCACGAGTAATTTCAGCAACTAAATTGAAATAGTGATATTTAGTGGCCTAATGAGGCAGAACTGGAAACACGCCATCATTAAACTGACTGTAAATCAATCTACAGATCATGGAATATCATATGAACCGAGAATTATAATGAATTTACTCCAGTGCTATAGGGTTGTTCGGGTGATATGGTTAGGCCTGAATAGGAAAAGTTGAATTATAATTAGTGAATGAAAAAGGAAGAAAAGAACAATTGTCATTAATAAACGTAAGTATTCTAATTCTGTTCAAGAGCTATTCCGATCGTGTATATTTACTAATCGTGCTTCTAAATTGACAGCGAATTATGCATTGTTACAGAAGCTCTGAAGATTTTGTGGTGGTCAAAACCGTTGAGAGGCAAGAGACGAAATGGTTATAGTTCTCAGTAAATTACACAAAGACAAAAAAAGTTGTCAGACCCAAATACTTGACACGTTTCTCTATGTATGTTGAAGCGCTAAATCAGATTCTGAAGACAGAATTGTGCCTCCACTTTCTAATTATTTTAAAATTGCAAAACACCATCTTGAAATTGTATTTTTTTGTTTTTGGGGGTTGTGGTCAGACTCAAAGACTTGGCACATGTTTCTCAACGAATGTCGACGCGCTGAATACGAATCTGAAGCCAGAATTCCTCCACCTCCTGCCAATTTTTTATTCTCGAAAAGCCATCACCGTGAAATTGTAGATTGTAAATTTCACAGTGTTTTTTGCGATTTTAAAAAACGTGATGGGTGGTATTGTAATTCTGGCTTCAGTTTCGGATTCGGCGCGTTGGCATACATAGAGAAACATGCTTCAAGTCTTTAGGTCTGTCATCAACCCCTGAAAACAAAAAATACAATTTCACGATGGGTTTTTCAATTTTTAAAAAATTGAAGGTGGTGGAGCAATCCTGGTTCAGATTCGGATTCAGAGCGTCGAAATACTTTGAGAAATATGTGTCAAGTCTTTGGGTCTGACAACAACACCTGAAAACGAAAAGTAAAATGGCACGGTGGTTTCTCGCGATTAAAAAAAAAATTGAGGGTGATGGCGCAATTCTGGCATCGGATTTGGATTCAGCGCCTCAAAAGTCATAGACAAACTTGTGTCAAGTCTTTGGGTCTGACATTTTTTTGTGTGCCTGTGTTATTATCCCTAGATAGCTTTCGCAACTCTGACGTGTTCTCTTCAGAAGCAATAGTGTGGTAAATAACACTCGAAAAATATACGAATTAGATTATTTAATATCTTTTTTTAATTTCCAATATCAAGCACAGTGATGCTAATATAATAGCAGGTAAACTAGTGGTGCTACCTTCTCGTGGCATAGATTTTTTCATACGGTTAGTTTTCTATAATAATTTCTGCTGTCTGGCCTAGCTTTTCTGCCTTGTCACATACTTTTCCCACGTGCCATCTATCGCCGCCCAAAAGTATATTTTTTTCATTTTCTCAATTTCTCTGTTTACAATAGTGGAGCCGAAATATTACTTTAACAATATTAAAGAAGTGTAAAACGTCGTCCTAAATGGCAATTTTCATAGAAAAATGTGTAGCTATTTTTAAGAAAATGTCGTTTAAGTGTTAGCGTAAATGCGAAATTTGCAGCTCTTTCTCAATAAATGTTTCAGTTTTCGATAAACTTGATTGCAAGTCATATGAAGCACATCTACTCACAAATGCAATAGTTTTTACAAATCGAAATATGCATATTAATGGCACGAGACATTTTAAAAAAATTACATTTTTGTAGTTTTTGAGAAAACAAAAGAAACAGAGCAAACTGATGTTTATGTCATCTCATAGAGGAAATTTAGCACTATCCCAACCAAAAGTTTAAAGAAATAAATTGGAGCCTTTTTTCAGAAAATCTTGTTTTTGTAATTTTGTAAAACTGCAAATATTGGTAGTAATATTGCGCGAAAACTGCTAAAATTTTCAAAAAAATGTATAATACGTTAACGAAAGAACTAATTGGGGACAACAAATTATATTTGAATGAAAAACCTCTATTTTAATTTTGTAGTTGTAGGAAGACGCCGAAAAAAATCAAAATTTTGAAAGTTTCGAAAACTGGGAGTTAAACCTGAAAATCGGACCTATGCCACCTTAATAATTGTATTATCTTCTATTCTTACAAGAAATTTAAAGAAAAAATTTGAAGCCGTTTGAGAAAATTTTGAATCATGCGGCGGGCTTCATTGAAAGTTCCTCCAAGATTTTCAAAAATCGCAGCGCCTCAAGTCGAACCAGATCGATCGGGGAGTATCCACTTTGGCTGAAATCGAACGTATGGTTTAGGTGCTAGTGAGGTTCACAGACGGACAGATAGACAGACGGACGGACGGACAGACGGACGGGCAGACGAACACACAGACGGACGGACAGACGGACGGACCGACGGACGGACCGACGGACGGACCGACGGACTGACCGACGGACGGACCAACGGACGGACCGACGGACGGACAGACGGACGTGCAGAGGGACGGAGAGACGGACGGACAGACGGACGGACAGTCGGACGAACGGACAGACGGACGGATGGACAGACGGACCGTCGGACAGACGGACGGATGGAAGGACGTTTAAAAAACTTTTTTGGTATTAGGGGGCCCCAGAACGTGTATTTCCGTTGAAATCGGGTAATCAATTTTCTGCAGCATTACTAAACTTTCTCTATGCTACGTATATACCGCGTATATACATACGTATGTAGTATAAGAGAAAGTAAAAAGAAATTATAGAAAAAAGGAAACTAAATTTTTACTATTTAAGGTGAGATGTTGGGGTAATATAGGCTAATCGATTTTGTTGTTTTTATTTCCATATTATTCTCCACATTCTCCCGAAATTTTGCTCCAAGAAGGTTGCGGGAAGGTCTTTAAAATTTAAATAGCATTCCAGCGTAGCATCAAGACGTAAAGTTGGAGGAAATCTGTGAAATGAAGAGAAGAAAATGTTGCCAGAGGTTTCAGAAGATTAGAATTGTAAATCCTTTCTGAAGCTGTTAGTAAATATTGTTATTGTGTAAAGAATGATAAACAAACTCTATGTGCACGGAATACAGTAAAATAAAATAAAAGTACTAACGACGGTGACGTTTAAGAAACTATTCTTCAGCATTTGCAAACAATTTCTCTTATCTTTCATTTTATGAGAAATATACTATTGGCAGAAAAACTTTTTGGCTCAAGGCATACTTTTCAAATTTCGTTCATTATCATTTGCAGTTTTGTCTACTGCACAGAAAAAAATTCACTGTATTGACACTCAACTCTAAAGTGTGTCATTACATACGTCGAATACAATTCGTCGAAAAAAGCTGTTTCATTGCCAGAGAATGACATTCGATACGCCTTATGCAGACAAAAGGATTAATAAATGACGTCGAACATTAATCTAATTCTTGCTTAGTGCCGCCATATAAAGCCAATAATTTTTCAATGAGTCATTTCATTGTAACGAGCATAAAGAGATACGCTCTTGGAAAGAAAAATCGAAATATCTTTTATACTACGGTCACTTGACGTTTCAAAAGTTGATGAAAATTAAGGATGACAATTTAATTTAATTGAAAGTGATATTTTTAACAGATAAGTTTGAAAAAATAATTTAATATTTAATGTAATTACGAGTCTGGGGGGGTGAGTGTGTACATGAATGAATATCAAACACAAAGGAAGACGCTTCAGAGGATAAATTTAATTTTTCCGAAAATAATTTTCCCGTCATTCACAAACGTTACAAAAAATATAATTACTTTTTCATACAGTGGTTGCTATTATTTAAACTGCAAAGTGCGTACAATGGTGAATAGGTGCATATATGAAAATATACATTAAAAGAATGCTGCTTCTCTAAGCAATATTTCACAGTATATTAACAGTTAAACAATATATTAATACTCTTGTCGAAACTTTCACACTAGACATACACGATCTGATGTGTATTATTTAGTGTTGATTTCCAATTTTGAGAAGACAAGTGTTTTTAAATCTTTCTTTCGCAGTCTCCAACAGTAACGAGAGGGTTTAAAAATGCTGCTTGTTTCGCACTCGAATATTTGGTAATTTGAATATAAGTCATGTTCATAGGAAAATACAATACGAATAACAAAACCAAATAACAAGTTAAACAGCACGTTCATGTATACACAAGACGAAACTACACTCGGCGGAGAGACATTGAAATTAGTGGAAGTGGAGGGAATGTCAAAAGGCTGCGCCTTTTCTCAACAAGCAGCGAGTGTCTCGTCTGACGAAATTTCAAGACCCCAAGGGACCCTTCGGAGAGATTTATTGAGTTCCGTCAACGCACAAGTGCTCAGCGAGAGCCCGCAGTGGCATGAAACCGCGCGTGCGCTGTAGAACCCTTCTGGCATCTGAGACGCCGTTGGTGACGGAGTGTGGAGATGGTGGGGTGCAGAGTGGTGTAGGGGGTGCCCGGAACGCGGCAGCCCTCGAGTGCCAGCATCGCCCCTTCCCCCGGCGCCTGGGCATTGCCCGCACCCCAAACGCAGCCCGCCCTATAATGCGTTTCCCGGAAGGAGCCGTGGGCGCGGAGCGGGTGTGGGCCGCGGCGTGGCGTGGGGGGGAGGGCGGGGCGGGGCGGGGGCGGCGGGGCCGAGACGTGCAAGGGCGAGCGGCTGCCGCTGAATGGGCGACTGATGGGCCGCGAAACCGGCTGCCGGATCTCGCTAATAGGAGCCAGCAACGCAAACATCAGTTTGTTTCTGAGCGGCAAAGCCTCGTCGTCCGCCCCCGCCATCGACGATGCCGCCGGCGCCGCCGCCCTCGCTTCCATCGCTTGCGGAGTCCATCAGTTCTCGCCGCTCCCGCCACCTTTGCCTCTCTGTTCTCGCGGCCCAAGTGCTACTTCGCTTCCAGCTCGTATGATCGCCCTCGCCGCCTTGTTGTTACTCCGCCGCGCCGTTTCCGCTCAGTCACGTATTCACTGCAATTGAGGAGTTTGCTTTCCTTATGACACAAGTTTTCATTGAGGCATGACTCTATCGTTTCCTTTCACTACTTACTTTACTGCATTACTTTTATATTTCCGCCATATCTCGTAAGAAAAGGAACTATTCCAATCGTGCACCGGAAAACGGCATTTTTTTTGTACAGAAACGCTCCTATTGCCGTGTCCTGGTATCAAAAACGGGGATAAATCTTGTTCCTATATGTAATAAATTACATCTTCTAGCACATTCTGTAGCTACAATTCTTGTTTTGTGTATCCTTGCTACCGAAAATTCCATAGACGGAAAAACGTCCGTCTGTCCATCTTGTCCGCCTGGCCTCCTGGCCGTCGGTGCGTCTGTCCGTCTGTCCGTCCATCTGTGTCTGTGTCTATCTGCCTACCTGTCTGTCTGTGGTCAACGCTAGTACCTCAGCCGTTCCTAGGATTTTCCCCACACTCGATATTTTCTGATCTGAATGACCTCATGACCCTGCAAGTTTGAAACGGATATTTTGATTTCAGAGTGCATTTTACACAAAGCTTCAACAAGATTTTCTAAATTTTCTTACAAACAGTCCCACATTTTTTTATTAAACTTTCTTCTAGAACGCATACAGAACTCTTAAAAATTGGAGCAGAGTTTCATTTCTAATGAAATTCTTGATAATTTGAGAATTGAAAAAAGTATTTTTTTCTGTCTCTTCCTGCAACTGTAATTTTGAAGACAGATTTTTTTCTGAATAAAATCAGTTGCTCAAAGACAGATCTTGAAATAAAGTTATTCGCAATTTTTCGCGTAATTTTATATGAATTTGAGGAAATTGCTGAACAATGATTTTCTCGAAAACAGCTTCAAGATTTTCTTTTCAATTTTCTCCTGGCGTGTATCAAAAGACAGTAAAAAATTGGTGTTGGTTTAATTTTCGGAAAACTATTGCAAGCAGTATTGCAATGTAAAGATTTTTTTCTTAAACAAAATCTCTTCTCATATCATTTTAATATAGTATCAGATTTAAAAAAATCATGTACATTAAAAAAACGAGTTTTTTCGCGTAGAACGTGAACATAATGCAATGTATAAAAAATATGCTCAAAATCTGTTCCGAAAGTTATCGTTAAATTTGTTCGACTGATAAAGCAAACAACGCTCATTTTCGTTGAAATTGCTGAATTGTGGAAAATTGCAAACTTTAAAAATAATACCAGGAAGTGTGTGCTGTTGTAACACCACTCGATTATCTAGATTCTACTGTCCCTGTTTTCTGACGGAAACCAACGCACACTTTGACATGAATTACACCCATAGTTCACTCACTTTTCTTTACTTGATACCTACGAATTTTTATACATCCCATTCGCTGCTACCGTGTCAAAAATTCAATATTTGTTCAATTTAATTCCGACGGAGTGTTTGTGTCGAATATTTCAACTAAAAATGTTATCCTACACTCACGTTCTGTGAAAAAAAACACCATCCACCAATAGTTCTTCAAAGTCCACGATCCATTACCAATGCTTACAATTTTTTCTATTCCTACCACTCCAACCTGTACATTATTAGTTCCATGGTTCATCTTCCCTTGGAATGTTCCAACAATGCCTTCCCAATAATGCCTTCTCAATATGCCTTCCACCATACAAAATTTTGCAATCTTAACTTTTCGGCAGCATTGCCATTGCACATTCATTCAGAAATTTTAGTATTTCTGTTTTAAACGTGTCTCTCTTTATTCCTTTGTCTTCACGTGATTGTACTTGCTAGATCATTTCTCTGTCTCGTCCTTTTCAAATGTCATCATTTCCGCTGTTGCGCCATTCTTGCTCTTCCTCAATTCTGGCTGCCATTTCAGCTGCCCAGTCCTTTGTGTCACCAGCCACTCATTCTGCGTTGCAAATTACGGGAGTCTACTCCTACTTCCGGTCTATTTCCGCCATCTCGCTATCTTCGTGCCCGACACGCCAGTGCCATGACAGCACATCTCTGGCTGAGATATCTTCCCCGCCTCTCTACCAAATCCGCCACCATTCCCCAAGCTTGTCTCCTCCTGTAGACGCTCGTACGTAACTCGTAGTTTCTAACACATGCACTACTTGCTTCCTTCCGACACCGAAGAAATATGGTCAAATATGACGTTCGTCATTCTACTCACATCTCATCCTATAACAGTATCGTTGTTTTGTGCTTGCACTTAGTGAACCAAAACTGTTCTTTTGCATGTTATGGAAAATATGTATGTTAAGAGAGTTAAAGTCTTAACGGTAAAGCGCATTAATAATAATACATTCACATGTAAAGGGTTTTTAATGAAATGTATTGCCAGCTAACAGCAACGCAATAGCCTCTCGCGTATGAGATGTTGGGAATTACTTTAGGAGATATTTCCATTTCTTGCCGCATTGCCGCAACTGCAGGCCAAGTGCCATGTAATGATCTGAACCCATTCCCATAATACCCCAGCTTCTGGCTGGGCACAGCTATGTCGCACAACACGGGCACAATACAGGCCTGGCCACAGCTACCGTCGCTACAAGTATATTCCGTTTTAAACATAGTGGCACCGTAAGGTCCCGAGCTGGACGGAGAGGGGGCCACTGTCATCCAAAGTATCAGAGATATCCATTCATTGATATCAGAGCTTCCGATTCGATGACAATGCCCTCCTTTTCTTCCAGCTCGTGACTTTGAAGTGCCACCATCATTAAATCGGAGTATACCGCCAACCATCATCAGCAACTTTTATTTCCTGCAGTACCACCGAACGACGATTACGAGGGTCAAGTGATCGCCACCACCTTTTTTTCGGAGGTCACCTCCGTCTATATCAAGTAAAAAGATATGTATGAACGTAAGTACTTAGGCCCAACAGCTCTTTATGAGCTAAGATCTATCAGAGGCCTCCCGGCCTTGCGGCCATGGGTTAAGGAGTACATGTGGTTAGCACATAGCTATCCCTACACCGTATCTCTGGTCTTTCCAACCTGAGAAGTAAGCTTTCGCATCGACACACAACAGATACTGAGACATTGCAAGGAAAGTGCACAGTTTATTTTAGCCCTGACCGAGAATCGATCCCGGGGTTGCGCCGTTGAAAGCGATCACGTTAACCAACGGGCCATCGAGGGCTTAGTAAAACGATATATTGATAATCAATGTATAGATGTAAAGATGTATTGATTGGGTTCACATATTTCAGTATTCCACGAATCTTCCAGCTAATTCTAAGACCATTTCTCAAATTTCACGCATCTCCAACATCAGACTCTCACAGAATCAGAATTAACATTCGTAAAAGGAATTCCTGATCACATTATCCAATCTAGATTTTTAATTTTTAGAGGGGGTCTGAAGATTTCGTTAACCAAATGAGGTTGTAGTGTCATTATACAAAAGTCGTAAGTAAGCATCGACTACATATGTAAATTCATTTAAATGTACTGATACATGTATGGGATGTACAAAAGAATGTTAATAAAAATTACACACAACTAACACATATGTAGAGTAGTCTTAACCTTCCGGTGGTCGCGCCTAGGAGCGGGCGCGTAGGAGCACTGCATGCTGCCTCGAGATAACAGTCTTTTGCGCCCTCAAAACTCCTATTATTTAATTGAAGAAAGAAGAACGAAATATTACAACTATTCTTCATTGCATTTTTAATGTTAATACATTTTACAAATAACAGAAATATAGGTAGTTTTAGCTATAGAATAATAAATTGTTTTAAAAAAACAACAAAATATTATATGAAAAATAAAAATAAAATTAACTAGAAAATTGATATTAAACAGACAAATTAAGTAAATTAAGGTCTACTGATCTTAAACTTTAGAAACACATTAATAAGTTTTCAAAAAGCCGTTTCCAATTACTGAAGAAGATGCCTGATTTCTTCTTCTGTTACACAAGTTTCAGCAAAGAGAAACAAAAAGAAGTCTGCAAGTAATAGAAAAAAACAACAAAAAAAATTTCAATATCTTTGATTTGGCTTACAGTGATCGAAAATAGTACATGCAAACGAACAATCTGAATTAGTAAAATGTTCGCTTGGAGTGCTAAAAATAGTTGCATGTTTGGGCGCGTTAGAGCACGGAGTCCCGCAGTCAGAGCATTTTTACCTTCACATCATCTTTACGACTGATACGGAGCAAGCAAAGGAACGGAGATTCCTGCGTTTCGTTTAGAATGTTGCCAAGTGAGAATACTGAAGCCCCCTGACATTAATAGCCATACTCCCTTTGAGAACAATAAAATCACGAAGGCAGCACGGAGTGCTGCCGCGCGCCCGCCGGAAGGTTAATCTAATGTGGAATGCTACTTAAAATAAAACTAAACAGACTAAGAAGATTTCTGTTGATACACCTCTATATACAACATGGCTCAGCGAATTTAATGAGAAAGATGTAGATCGCTTTTTGATTCTAGTTCTGTGAGAGTGATTTTTGCAGAATTTGAAAGAGGTAATGTGAAAGATGTAATGTAGGCTATGATAGAAATGGGTGGCCCACCGTCCCTAGTCCCATTGCCCTTAAGACCGCGACCGCTCAGTGCGCATGGGGCGTGAATGTGAGGCGGGCGTGCACGCGCCAATGGGGCTCCGCGTCTAAAGGTGGCTCCACACTTTGGGCATTCGCCGAGCAGCGAGCTGCTGCTCGCCCGATCCCAACCAGCTGATGTGTTCGGCGAATGTTCGCCCTCTTTGATGTGTCCGAAAGACCGACTTGTGGTGGGTAGGACGAGCGCCGAATGTTCGTCACTCGGCAAATAGCAAGCGACCCATCCACACAGTTCGGGATTCGGCGAGCGGTTGCTCGCTGTTCGCCGAATAGCGAATGTGAGGAGCCGCCTTAAAGACGAAAGCGCGAACGGGCGGCGGTCGGCCCCGACCTCGCTCGTGCACACGCGGGGGCCGCGGCGCGGGCTGCGCGGGGCTGGAGGACACGAGGGCACGTCGGGGAGAGGCGCGGGCGGGGCCGAGGTCTCCTCCTTTGGCGGAGAGGAGCGACGTACGACGATGGAAGCGGACCGGGGAAAGGAAGATTCTTCAGGGCGGGTGGCGTAGGACATTGCACGCTCAGGGGGTGGGGGCGGGACAGTGCGGGGGTGGGGCGCAGGCGGAGGGGGTCGGGTGAATGGGGGCGGTATAGGGGCGGGGGTTTAGCCGCGTCGAATAGCAGCGGTGGATGAGGATAGTGATGTCCGGGAAGAGGGTTCCACGGGGCGTGGCCGGGGCGGTGGAGGGCGGGGGTGGGGAGGGGACAAGACGGGTAACCGGGAAGGAACTGCGCGGGTCGGGAAAAAACAGGGGTACGTGGAGGGGAGAGCGTGGGAGTGACGGAGAAAAAGGGCGAGGGGAGGATTTGGGGCGGGGCGGAGCAGTGCAGGGTAGGGCGGGGAGGGCACGAGGCGGGGGCGAAGCACGGGAGGTACATGAATGGGGATAGTGGGGTGAGGACTGGGCGGGGCGGGGGAGCGGGAGTTTCAGCTGCGCCGAATAGGAACGAAGCACGAGCATGGAGTCGAGCCAGGAGGATGGTTCTTCGGGACGGGGAACGGGGCTGGGCGTGGCGGGATGGGGTGGGGTGGCGTTCAGGCGGAGAAGGAACAGGACAGGACGGAGGAAGGAAAGGGGTTGTGGGAAGCGGGAGCGAAGCGAGGCGAGGCGAAGCGGCCGAGAGGGAATGGGTTAGGGTGGGAGTGGGGTTGGGGGGGCGGGGTGGGATAGCAGCGGGGGCGTTGCGGCGGCGCGGGCGTTGGCTCTCTAATAAGCAGCGTGCGGCAGAGGGAGTTTCTCTATGAAGCCTGACGTGATTAGATTGAAGGCCATTTAGCGACGTGGAGCGGCAGCGCCGGGGATGTAATTGGATACCTTAAATGTCGAAGGTGGTTAGTTCTAGAACTGAGAAAGTGAGTTTGTCTGCCCCGAGTTGCAGCTTTTTAAGGCGTGTGATGGGCAAATTCTGTGATGTTGCGCGCGGACAGAAAAGTTCAGATTTTTTACGTCGGTGTAACAAGCTAGCGCCATGTTAGTGTAAAAAGGAGATCAGAAATGTTCCTTACTTTCTTTGAGTTTGGGATGTTGTTTTCCTTATTATATTGACAGTGAGGTAAAAACTAAACAACAGTTTTAGGGAATCTGAAATAAAGTTTTGTTGGTAAAGTGTTGAAACTTCTAAGGATTTGTTTTGAAGAATTTCCAACACCAGAAAGTATTTAAAAAATGTATTTTCATGGTATTTATCGTATTCACAATTTTAAGTATTTTCGAAACTCAAGGTTTAAAATTGAATTTAAACATTAGCATCTCATTTAGTTATGTTTTGTCTTAAATTCCTTTTCAATTACAAAAATTGTGTTTACTTCTACTGTTATCGGAAGGCAATGCGGTAAATATATAGAGAAGAAAATCAAACAAAATAATTGCTCCTGAGTACAGAGCAACCTTTCGATCATGGGTTTTGTAATTTTCGCCGCTGTTGTAAGAAATATATGATCCTCTACGTCTCAACGGTAAAGGTAATTTAACTTCCCAAACGCCTGATGTGTCAATGCCTTTTTGACGTAATACGTTATTTTTATCATTAATGTTATTGTTGTTTTCTGATGGTATCTTTTCTCTCTGTTTTCTCATCTGTGAATGAGAATGAAGGTATTTTATATTTATATTACTCCTTGTTTGACGTAATGAATATTAAAAAAATCGTGTTATTTTTAATATGTAATGTAATGTATATTTAAAAAAATCGGATTATTGTCCAATAGTACAAGTGTTCAGTAAGACAGACGTTTCTATTGTTGGTCACGCTTTCAGAAAATTAAACGTCTAAGGTTTTGAGTCGGCTTCGATAACTAGTCCAATTGGAAACAACGATATTGCTTGAACATCTTCATTATCCCCTAATTGACAACTAAATACGTTATGTATGTATATAACATGATTTCCAAATCGCAATCTCTTTCCTAAGGAACAAATCTAGTAATTGTGGACGCTTCTACAACACATTGTGCAAAATATGAAATATTCGCAATAACGCTCTTGTTAGTGCGAATAGCGCTTTTGAATGATCTGGTTGTCTGAACAAATAGGTTACGGACGAATTCCCAGTGTTCTGATAACTTCAGTTTGTCCTACTTTTCAAGCCTTCGGCTTATATCGGTCGTCCAAAGTCTTTATACAGTATTATTATTATTATTATTATTATTATTATTATTATTATAGTAGTATATCGTTATTATTAATTTAATCATTATTTTATTAAGCCTTCAATCTCATATATAAAATTCTTTTAGAAAATGTAAAACGCTTGCATATAATAAGGCTTTTACCACAAAGCATTTCCACTGACATCAGAGCTCTCGGTTGTAGATGATACAACAGTGCGAATGTGCACGCTATCCCGCGATTTCTCTTGTTGATGTTCAGCATATATTCCCTTAGCGAACCTATTTAGCACTCCATAAATTAAACACGACATTATCATGATTTGAATAGCTAACAAATTAGCCCAGTTACATGATTTTGATACTCATCTGTGAGAGAGCTTCTGAGAATTAACAGATTATTTGGAATTAAACTTCCGTGAACTTTTATAAAGTTTCTTTGTGAATCCACATACATAGAGGTAGATGTTGAATGATATGATTAGTAAACCTTCCATCATAGTAACAAGTTACGATCTAAAGGAAAATACAGAATTTCTCTGAACGAAATTATTAGAAATGATTGTGAGAAGAAACGAAAATTACTTTTTAGGTCGACAATCATAACCAACTGTTTGTCCTGTGGTTCAAGAATCCATTGAAATGTGATCGTTAGCCTTGTGGAAACAAACGTGTTTTTTCTTTCACATGCGTTAAGAACATTTTCAATATGGTCTACATAATGAAATAAGCAAATCACTGAATTGTCTGTTCCTATGGCTAGTTGAAATAGTTGGGCTCTGTGTTCATCTCTTTCCCAGAGCAGTGCCCGTAACTCTGTTAGTCCACTCCGCATAAGGCGATTTCGTGCGCCCCTTCCCTATCAACTCACACACACACACACACTCTCACACACACAAACACACACACATACACACCTTCGGGCGGTGAGGGCGAGGGCGAGGGCAAGGGTGACCGCACGGCTGGGCTGCTGCTCACACGCGAAGTAGCGCGTCGATCTCTTAAGCCCTTTCGCACCGTGCGGTGCCGGGTCATTGACGAGCGCCTCGCTCTATAGAATATACAAGCGTATTCACCGCCGCGCCGCTCCGCGCCGCACGGGGCTTCGCGCCGGCCCGCCCGCCGGCTGCCGCTGAAACACTAGCGCCCCCGCGTGGGCAGCTGCCTGGCAAAGGTGGCGGTTGCTGAAGCGCGTGGGATCAAATTCACACACCTGGTCCGAGATACTCGCTGCGGAAGGCGTATGTATTCAGACAGCCATTCATTTCCAATGATTTCTTCTTCTTCTTTTTCTTCTCTTTCTCCATCTCCTCTTTCTCCATCTCCTCCATCTTCTTCTCCTCCCTCATTCAACTTCTTCTTCTCCATCTCCTCCTCCTCCTTCTTCTTCTTCTCCATCTCCTTCTCCATTTCCTCCTTTTTCTTCTTCTTCTTAATATATGATTACGAAATCTCTTTGTCTTCTTCTTTCCCTTTCTTTGCTATGTATTTTTATAAAATCATTTTGACATCTTCTGTTTCTTTTTTCTTCTCGTTTCGTTCTCCTTTTTCTTCTTCTTTTCGGCCGAGATTTCCCAGAGCTTCAACTGATATCACTAAAGTACCTCTAACCGGGAGGTCCTACATCTCCGATCCCAAGAGTAGCAGGATTACCACTTAACGAGGAGAATTCTGGTGAACTGCTGCTCTGTTCGGTAGTTTTACCTGGTTTCTTCCAATAATACTACACGAAATCCGGAGAAATACCTGAGAAACGGGCCACAGATCACGCGTGATCTTTTTTTAATCTTCCTTCTCCTGCTCTCGTTCCTTACACATACTTACACTTCCATGCACTACACCACCACAGATGCTGAGCTCCAGTCGGAGGCTTAGAGCTGTCTTGGTCGCGAAGGGGTCCCGCTGGTGAGAGATATCTTGATGGGGAAATTACCGCAAGCCAACATTTACGAAAAGGTCGATTCCATCCAACTGTGGAAAACACGGCCACCCCCCGGTTGAGGTGTTTACTACACTTATGGGATTAAAATCACGGTAGTTGTCGCGCCCGGAAACACGAAATAAATAATCAATTTTTCTCTTTCTTGTATGACTAAGAATCTGTCTCTTCTTCGTAATACATCTCTTCTGCTTCTTGGTCTTCTGCACCTCGTAGAGGAAAGACCAAAATCTTCTCGCCCCTTAGGCAGAGACAACCCCTGGTGTAGTGATTAGACTGCTCATCGACCCCTGTGTGTTTTAATGTCTATTTTACTCGTAAAATTAAAACCAATAGTATTTAAATATATGTACAAAATGCTCCAGCCTGGCCTGTCAATCTCAAAAAGTCTATCGCTTTTTCTATACGGCTTTTCTCACCGCTGCTCCCTACTGGCCAATCATAAACTGTGACGCATCTATCTTAGGAGGTGGTATACATCGCTATGTCGATGTCTAATAGACCGCGTATGTACTATAACATAACCTCTTTGCTTTTAACATATCTCTATGATATTTTCAATATTTGGCGCATTTGGAAACTCTCTTGAACTAATTTCATTCCTGAAATATTCCTATTAAATACCACTCGTGCATTGTAAATTCTCAAATAAACACCTTCCTCTCTTCGCGAGTCGGGAATTTATCGACAATTGACAAAGTACTTGTGGTAATACCTATTACGAAGTTAGGAATTAAAGTCTGATCAATGTTCGTGGACAATGAGGTGGACAAAGCTAATTTGTAGAAGATTTTCTTGGCCACTCCCGGTTCCCTCCTATTTCGCCACTTTTTCATTATCATTCTATCCTCTTCAACGGCATTAACCCCCATCATTATTCCACAAATTCACTCTCATCTCAGGTACGGACATAAATCACGAAATCAATTAAGAATTAAATAAAAATAGCCCGTAATCAATATGCCAGTTGGTCGTATACTTTTGGAAGTTCCAATGCTTCTTTTCTCTGGGTGCATAATAGAGGAGATACTATGCAACACGTTCATAATTCATTAATAATGCTTGTATTTTTCATTCATTCCTCTATTATTCAATTTTTGTCGAAATTGAATATTAAACGTTTCTCCCTTAACTAATTTTTCATTTTTTCAACTGGTTCCGGCTAGGAGTGACGAAAAAATCTCATTTCATCTGCCTGTACTCTTAATTACGTTCTAGGTTTAAGAATTCAGATTTCATTTTATTTGTCATATTCGTGGGAAATATTGTCAATCCCCCCCCATTTGGCTCTTTAACTCGTTGTGTATTATGTGATATGTTTTCCTTCTCTCTTTTCTGTGTCTTTCACGTTTTCTTCCGATTGATCACTCTAAGAATTTTCTGATTCGGAAGCACAATACCTTCGTATGTAATTCATTGGCTTCTTCTTTCAATTAGAAATAATGGATAAGATACTGAGCAGGTCACGAACCGGAAACTTTCGAGATCAATTTAGAAGATATAACAGTGTTACTCCAAAACGTAAATTATTATTTGCAGTTTTCTTCTTAGCTGATTTTCTGAGTCAAAGAAACGAAATTTATATTCATAAACACGCCAATGGAGATTCTCAAGTTTGAGGTACGGGATAAAACTTGTAGCAGAACGCAAGACTGGAAAATTTCCAATTATGGATGTTTCAGTGAAAGAGAGACATTGAATCTCTTGGTATCATGAGGAACAGATTCTATATCACTTAATTTCGAATATTCGCATGAAACGGCGGCCTGTGTAGCCTCCGACCATTATAGTGTCGAAAAAGTTTCCAATTTACTGAAAAATACAAATATTTGATTGTGTTATACCTTTATTCTCATATTGGGCGCACCGGCTGAATTCTCATACTTAATGTCACAGATTAAGGCGCAGCAGATGTAAAGAAGTAGGCAAAGCAAAGAAGAGGCCGACTGTCATTAAGTTTTTTCGCTAGGAGTTGCGTTATGGAACAGCAACATTTTTTATACTCTTGGTATGTAAAGAACTATTGCACTCCGTATCAATATTCACTACATTTTCTTATTGCAATATTCGTGAACACTGCTTTTGTTAAAATATTCCATTTGTTGCTGTTTTATGAGAGTGTTTTGTTTGTTTTTCTTGAGCAGAGTGTGTACTACGTTTTGGAAAGCCATTTTATGTGGTTTTGTTCAGCGGTTATTTTGCTGCTGCAGGTCAATAGTTAAGTCGGGAAATTTTCGTAACAGAACTGTTTCCTAGCCGTCTTGCTATAGAGGAACTTGGGGCGTGCGCCAAAGTGCACGTTACACCCTAAGGCTGAGGATTCGAATCCCGCCTAAGGTCTGCATTTCTTTACTATGTACGTGACATGAAGAGCTTCTCAAAGCCCAATGTATATCATCCCCAATACTCATTCAATCACCGCCTCTCTAGCAATGTAAAAATGGTTTAGGAAGATTTTTTGGACACCGCGTGGACTAGAGCTCGAGTCACATTATTCATCCATTCATTCTTTTATTATTTCTTTCCTCTTCTCCCCCGGGTCATAAGAGCTGTGATGGCCTACGGGGTACCTCAATGTCGAAATAGAAAAACTGACGAAGATAAACCTACGGCTTCATCAGACGCATCGGAGTAGGGATGGATTCACCCACCCAAGCGAAATACTTAAGTCAAGAAAGGTTCTTCGCAAACTACCGCGAAGAAGGGAAGAGCTGAATATGCCGAGCCTCAAAGGCCTATCAACGGACAGAAGTGACCTAATTAATTACGAACAGTTTCCCTACACGTTTTCTCAAATATAAAATCTGCGTTTAAACTTAATGTTTCGTAACCTAAAACAGAAAAAATTCGTATGAAACAGGACTAGATTTATAATGCAATATGTTGCAAGCACGCTATTAATTAAGTTTCAAAGTTCTTTTGACTTTACCCTTTAATAATCTAATACCCTGTTATTATGTTTCGTTATTGCGATATAACAAAGAAATGATTATTTTTTCTTGATTATATTACAACAGATACTTGCTACCCATGAACGGATCATTCAGTAATGTAAAATAAAAAAACAAAATCAAAACCAAACGAAAAGATTATTCAGAGACCATGGCTGATGGTATGAGTTTCTGCATTTAGAATGTGGGTTATTAGAATTACATTAAATTCAACAATAAAAACTTCGGTAATGTCGAAATATAAGGTGAAAATAGATTAAACTAGTGCTGCTACAGAATGGCACTGACTTTCCCGTATTAGTTTTCTATTTCTTTTGGTCTCGGCTAGCTATTCGGACATGCCACACTTTCTTGCCAGTTGCCATCTATCGCCGCTCAAAGTACATTTCTTTGACATTTTATTAATTTTTCGGTTTCAAAATAGTAGAACACAAATCTTATTTTAAGAATATTAAAGAACAGTAAAATCTCGTCCTAAATGGCAATTTTCTTTGAAAAATTGGGAGCCGTACTTAAGAAAATGGCTTTTAAGCGCTACTGTAAATGCGAAATTTGAAGCTCTTTTTCACAGAAAATTTTTGAGTTTTCATAAAGCATCAGTAGAACTCTTTTTAAGTACATTAACTCACAAATACAAATGTTCACAAATTGCTGGAAATGTGCATATTAGGGCTGTGAGAGACCTTTCAACAAATTACATTTGTCTGATTTTTTAAAAAAACGAAAAAAAAACAAGTTGAACTTGACGTGGTATTAAACAGTGCAATTAGCACTATCAGTCTGAAAAGTTAGAAGAAAAAATTTGGAGCCATTTTGAAAAAATGGCATTTAAGCGTTTCTGAAAATGCGGAATTTTGAGCTACTTTTCACAGAAAACGGTTGAGTTTTCGACAAAGTTTACTTGACATTATGTAGAGCATATGTACTCATTAATATAATAATGTCAACAAATTGCAGCTAATCTAAATATTAACGACGTGACAGACAAGTCAAAATAATTTAATTTTTGTAATTTTTGAAAAAAACAAAAGAGCAATACGGCGTTTATGTCAGCTGATCGAATACATTAGGCACTATCCTTACCAAAATTTAAAGAAAAAATTTGAAGCCTTTTTTGAGAAAATCTTGTTTTTCTAATTTTTAAAATTGCACATATTGCACACAATATTGTGCGAAAACTACTAAAATTATCAAAAAAATGTGCCTGATCTTAATGAAAGAACTCACTATGTAGAACAAATTTTTTTGAAGAAAATATCTTTATTTTTAATTTTGTAGTTGTTGAAACAGGCCGAAAAAAATCAAACTTTTGCAATTTTGGAAAATCCAGAATTAAATTTGTATTAGGACCTATGCCTCCGTTATAAGTGTGTTTAACTCTATTCTTACAAGAAATTTAAAGAAAACATTTGGAGCCGTTTTGAGAAAATTTTAAAAATGTCTGGATGGGTTCGTGTAAAGTACCCCCAAATTTTACAGAATCTTTTTCAAAATCTCAAAGTTTTGACTCGAGCCAGATCGACAGGGGATTCTTCAATTTGAAAAAATCGTACGTATGGTTTAGGCGATAGTAGTGTTCGCAGATGGATGAACGGACGGACGGACAGACGGACGTTTTACTTTCAATTGTTTTTTTCGGTATCAAAAACCCACTAAGAGGGATTCTGGCTACACCACGTGTTAGGGGATTTGTTCTTAATTTAGCAACTGCATTTATCCATTTTTGTTACCAGGGCTCGGCAGCGAATTTTTTCTGCTGAAAATCCGCCGTTTTTTTCGCGCAGCATTACATAACTTTCCCTATGGTACGTATATTACTCCGTATATACGTACGTGTACGGGCAAATAAAAGACCAAGTGTGATTATCACACAAATGGAGGTATTTTAATTAACCCTCAGTACTCTGGGAGCCCGCAAATTAAGTTTTCCTTTCAACAATGGACTGAAAAGCGGGCATGTGGTTTGTGGTTTTCAGTGTCATCCGTTTCCGTCTATTGGGATACAATCAGTGGAGAGTGTAAGAATTGTTTATGTATGTAGTTTTTTGTCGATTAAATGCATGGCAATTTTTCATTAATTCTTTTACAAAGTTCAGTATCTTCCCATTTCTCTACTTTTTGGCAGAACCGCGAAAAACATCTTTCGTCTCATCCATAATAATAGATGCCCGCAAGTTTTTCTTTGAATGTTACAAAAAGAAACAAACAGAAAACCAATTGGACCTTTTTATCTTCCTCACAGTCCGCAATATTCACGCAATTGTGACGACACTTTAGTCGCGCGGTCCTTTTTTTCCCTTTCCGACGAAGTCGCCAGGAACCGCTTCACAGTGTCCGGTAAAATGGAGCCTAAGGTCGACGATATGAACAACGACAGCTCGCTTCGGCTCGTTCGGTGGCGCTAAACGAGCGCTGTTCAGTTGGTTGCGCTCCGGTTGACTTTTCGCTCTCGCATCCCGACACATCCAGCGCCACCGGCGGCGGGCAGCGGGGCGTAGGTGCAGGCGCGGGCGCGGGCGCTCGGCCTTTGCACGCTGTCAAACATCCATTCAGAACTCAATCCCACTCTAACAGTACTCGATGGCCCGCGCTCGCACGCTGCATCGTCCGCCCTGCCCTCGCCCCGCCCCGCTCCGCCAATCCCACGCCCCGCCCCCTTTCAACCCGCCTTGCACCGTCCCCGCTCCGCGTCCGCCCGACACACGATATTCGCGAGGTATTAAACGCAAGCGCCACGGCAGCCACCTGCGCGGAGTACAGGGGGCGGGAACAGCGACTGTGGTGATGGTGGATACATCGGCGATGGCAGTGACAGCAGCGGCGTCGGCGACTGCGATGACGGTTGCGGTGATGGCTGTGGCAGGGGTGGCGGTTGTGGCAGCGGTGGTAGCGTCAGTTTGGCAGCGCTGGGTTTGGCGGCGGTGACTTCGTTGTTTGCGGCGATTACGTTGTCTCTAGTGGAGGAGACGAAATGAATCTGGGAGAGAAGGGAAGAGTATGAGGAGGAATGTTGTTGGACTGGGAGCGGGTGGCGGTTTTGAACGCGGTGGGAGCGGTGGAGTAGGAGGTGCTGGCGGTTTGGGCAGCGGTTGGGGGAAGCGAGGGATGGTGGCAGGCGAGAGACGGCAGTAGCGGCAGAGTAGCGCTGGCTGTGTACAAGTGATGTTGGACCGCCAGTGGCGGCGGTCGTAGTTTTGGCCAATGAGGATAATGTGGCCGCTGGAAATGAAGATCGAGTGCTGACTGCGGTGGTTACCGCACCGCTAGCGCAGAGTGTGTTGAGAATGTTGAAGATGGATTTATTAGGTGGTGACGTTAAGCAGATGTGTTCGCGGTAGAGACACGAGAACAGTGCTGACGGTACAAGGGCAAGGGCGTAAAGAAAGATGGGAATGGCGTTGCGGATTATCTTCGGGGAAAGAAATGTGGCGATGTTTGCGCTGTTAGGGGCACGAAACTTCGCAATTTTATCAATATATGATGTACTACATGAACCGGTGATGTATTAGATGATAAAGAAAATACAGGGTGTAGAAGTAATATTTAGCGAATGTAAGGTTATAAATAATTCATGTGGCAGGTGATAACTTCATCTCAGGGTATAATAGCATACATAAACAATGATTATTGTCATTAGAAATGAGATAGAGAAAAATTAGTGATGGTTTTTCTGATCGACGGCTGTATATTGTCAACAATTACACTTATGATGGCGTCGACGAAGCCATAGGAAACTAGATATCAACAGAAGCGGGTGGCACGGGATTAGACCAATGGCGACAAGGCTTTTGTGGCAGAGTGCGGCGATCTTGAAAAAAGATGGAAACATTTTCTGTGCTCTTTGAGACCAACAACAATCTTGGTTTCAGCATTTGCGGTTGTAGGAACAAGTTTAGACTGATCGGTATAGATTTGGAGAGTTGCGACCAATGAGTGACCAAGCGGATGATTTTGAAAAGATGGAAGCAGTGGTTGTGAGCAAGAAAATTGTGACAAGCATGCAAGACAAGCTGCGGCATTAAATACGATGTGGAAGAGAAAATGGAGAGTTGCGGTGTAAATGCATTGACACTGAGTGATACAATACTGTTCAGAACGAGAGTTTTGGAAACAAAAATTTAATAACAGCACGATTGGTGTCATCACCGAACAGAAGCAAAGGGGCCACAGCAAATGTTGGAAGGTAAACAGCAATGATTGAGAGCGCACTCTGTGGAATAGTGTAATTATTACAGGCCAAAATGGAAGTAAATTGACGAAATATTCGTCTGTTTGATAACATTGTATATTGATTCTGCAGTCCCTAAATATGACAGGAACTAAGTTTGAAGCATTTGTGGAAGAATTTCTTGATCATCTGTGAAATATTCAGAAATCAAAGCACTTGGAAAACGCAAGTATAGTCTGTAAATTCTTAGGGTTGATTTGATCGAGAGAGAAACTATCGTATTCCACGAGTTCATTTTATGAGAAAACCTGGAGCTTGCTATAATTTTGGTGAGGAATGAAGTGCGGCTACATTAACGTCCGTCAAGACGATGGATGAAGGTGAAGAGAGACAAAAAGAGGACGGAAGTCGATTATTTTGATTTCGGGTATTGTAGCTGGCAAGTTGGTATAGTAGTAAACATCTCACAAGGCGTAGACGGCATGGGCATGTCATGGCATAGGAGGGGCATGGAATGCTTTGAAAGGTGGTTCTGTAGTAAGAGAGGAACGTACGTACAACTGTGTTGGTATTGTGACATGGGTGCTGACAAAGTTGATACGTGTGAAGTTTCAGGATGCTTTTGGTGGAGAATGAACACTCGAAATGCAATCATGGTAGTAATATACGCATGGGAATAAAAGTCAATTATAGCAATGGTCTTCGTTTGAGACACAACAAAATTGGAAGAGAAACAGTGCAGTTTTCAATGACATAAAATTGGTTTTGACGTTGAAAACGACACGAAGAAGTGGTAGTTAAAACGCGGAGAGACCAGAGACTGTCTAATGTTGCGGAAATGGAGATGGAAGGAGATATAGAAAATGGAGTATGCAGGTAGAGAGCAGGCAAAAGAGTTTTTGAAGGAAGGGGCAAAAATCAACTTTGTCCTCTGGCAGCAATAAATGGAATGCTGCAACTATCGGCGCGTGACGTAGCAATGGACGGGAGGTGACGGCTAATGCATCGAGGATTGCGGTCGAGGGAGGTGACAATGGTGCATTGGGAGCATATGGGAGTAAATGGAGGAAATTTCCGATGGTGGCGGATGAATAGCTTTAGTGATGGGTACTGACATTCAGTTGCAGAACAAATGGTGCCAGGAGGCAGAGAGGCGGTAGAAGTGTGCTGCCAAGCGAGATCGTTGTGAGGACGCGAGATGAAGAATTTTGGCCACATAGAGTGAATATCCAGATATCATGATAAGTATGCCAATACTCTAAAATATTTTAACGATTAATACTTTATATTTTATTTTATTTGTCGTATTTTTAAATATTAAGGAAAAAGATTGGGAAAATTTCCTTGCAATCGTATGCTTGCAATGAGTGAATGCATCCCAAGCTATCAGTAAACCCTCGCAGGGTTTCGTGGAAATCACATGGTGTTTCTGTTTGAAGTAAGCCTGTGAATTTAACCCTGGCCGAAGGAATAAAAGGCAACATCAACTGATTGACGATTAATGACTAGTTTAACGGAGGATTACTCCACGTTCCACTCCAATACAGAGAAAATTGTTACGAAAAAGTAACAGAATTTTTTAAAAATTATCGAAGCGGGCGTTGATAATGGGGCAAGTTGAGACGGCATGCACAGCAGCAAGGGCAGAGATGAAAGAGCGGGGGAAATCGGTGAAGAACGGTGTGGGAGGGGAGGTGAGGAAATCTGCGAGTTGTAACCGGAGGGCAAAGGAAGAACGAAATGGCGGAGAAACGGTGCGCAGGGCGGGGTAATGGACGAAGCAAGGGAGGCGCAATGGGAGCCGTGAGGTGGGAAAGGATAGTACAAGATGAGCATGTGGAAAAAAGAAGGCGACTGATTGGGACAAAGATGGGAAGGTTGGAACAAGTGGAAGAAACAATGGGACAAGGAAGCGAAAATCTTGGATAAGATGAAATAAGAGTGAGAGTGGGAAAAGGCAAAGGGAGAGACAAAGCAAGGAAAGGGGCGAGTCAAATAGAGGAAAGACTGAAAAAAACGGGAAAATACGGGAAGCGCGTGGCCTAAGGGTCAGGAACGTGTTAGTAAAGACAATAAAGAAAGATAAAATATCAATAATAATGATGATAATAATAATGAACAAACAGTTCCATTCAAATTGACTGTGATCAATTTATAGACATTTGTGATGATGATGATAATAATAATAATAATAATAATAATAATAATAATAATAACAACAACAATACTAATTTATTTCCGGGGAGGATGGGAGGAAGGGTTAAATGCGGAGGGTGTCGCAAGGCAGGTTAACCGGACAAGTGGCGTGGGGTGACGGGGTGGGTTGACGTGCGGGCTTTGGCTGCGGCTGAATGCCTCGCCGAGCTCTAACGTGGCCCTGCGCTGGGCGGCTTCATCGCTGGTGCTCGAGCGGGACGGGGCGAGTGCGGGCTCGGGGCGGTTGCGGGACAGAGGCGGGGCGGGGCGGAGCGGGCGCTTGGCGGGCTCCGAGCGGGTACGAGGTGAGTGCGGGGTGGGTGCCCAGTGGGTGCGGGGCGGGGGCGGGGCGGGCGCGGGGCGGGCGCGGGGCGGGCGCGGGGCGGACGCGGGGCGGGGCGCGGGGCGGGCGCGGGGGCGGATGCGGGGCTTCCGAGAGGTGGGTGCGGGATGGGAGCGGGGCGGGCGCGGGGTGGGTGCGGGGCTGGCGCGGGGTGGGTGCGGGGAGGGTGCAGGGGCGGGCACGGGGCGGGCGCAGGGTGCAGGGGCGAGGAGCGCGGGCTCATTCCCAGAGAACTGCTCAACTGATGACTTTACCGGAGTTGGTTTTCGAATCGCCCCGTGCTATACAGCAGGACGTGCATCCAGCTTATCCCTTCGGCTACCGGGAAACGAGATTTCAAGTGGCAGACGCATCACTCTCGACGTATTCGTCGCGTTACTCCACATAATGCGCGGCTCCCGCCGACAGACGCGCAATTCCACGCGATCCCTGCTCAACTCGGCTGTCAACTCCACTGTCAACTTGAAGTAATCCGCTCCGATGATTTTATTGCTTCGCCAGCCGCACTTATGTTTGGGTTCTAGACTTACGCTCTTCTCAAATGTTGCGCTCGTTTCGAGTTCCCAGGAGGTTATCGAGGACCCATGATTTAAGTCAGAGCAGAAGCTTTAATGAACTTTAGAAAGTTATTAGAAAGAACTAAGATAAACAGCATACCTGTTTCAATGAAAAACTAGTACATTCATACATGTTAAAGCAAACACTAGGGGTGTTACGACAGTATTTACTTTCTTGCGTTATTTGTAACTTTTGCAATTTTCGAAAATTCAGGATTAAACGAAAACTGCACCTGCGCTTTTGAATGCTCCTGAATTTCAGATGGAATATAAATTTTATTGTAACTGTCGCTGACTTCAAAATTCATTTTCTATTGAATGGTCCAAACTGGAATCCACGGGGTAGGTAATCGATGTCATTTGTCAATTAAATATACAGCAGAAATAAGTATATTATTAAATGGCCGTAGAAAAAGTAATTTACTACATATACGGGAAGAATATTAATCCACAATATGAGTGTTTCTGACGAAAAATCGCCATTAGAAAACGTTTTCACTATGTAATTACGTGGTATGGCAAAGTAGAAGAGACGTCATTTCTTTTCCTTTCATTTTATATAGACTAAAGCGGTGTATTTCCAATGTGATAAATGATTGAAACC
>JAHLJT010008446.1:274957202-275042361 GCA_031308135.1 Acheta domesticus | reverse complement strand
AACATGCCTCAGTACTTTCGTTCTTTCATTAACATTGTTGTTTTCATTTTATGTGTGTGTTGTTTACGATAAGAAAGAAAACATTATTTTACATATGCTCTCACGGCGTGTAAATACAAAATGTAAAATTTACTCTTCTTAACAGCTAATATTTTTATAACTTTTGTTTTTACCATATTTGATTCAATATTAACTTTTATTTAAATTTATTAAATACTAATAATTATTATTATTAAATTATGATTGTTTTTATTATTTATTATTATTATTACTATTTATGTTTTGCAAATCTTCACGGCATTTAAAAGTGAAATTACGTGCCTGAAAAATTATAATTTAATTTAGCAGCATTTTTTCGCATTTACGAAAGTACTTAAAAGTCATATATGGTGCTCTGTGCATTCAACAAAAGTTCAGTTATTCAGGCCATAGTTTGATCAAACCATTCATTAGCTTTGTTCTAGATGAAACACGACAACCCGACAACCTACCTAAATTTCATAGCTTGGAGGAGCATTAGAGATCCATTTTGTGCAGGGAAAACCGTCCTGTTTACGTTATTCTGTTATTAGCGAATTCGGCTGTAGTACGCACCCGCGTACCTTTTTGTGCGAAACAACAGCAGCCCGGTTCCAAAAACGTGCAGCGCGTTAAGTACACTTGGAGCCAATAAAACGAATCCGCAAAAGTCCCGCCGGCGTCCACACCCCACCCCCTCCCCTCCCTTGCCAGTCACCCCAGCCGCCTCCCGTTCGTCCACCCCTCGTCGTGCATCCGTTACCCCTCGAACACTCTCCTGCTCAACTTCCTGACCACCCCGCGTTCCCTTCCCTTGCCTGGTCCCACCGTTCCCCCATCCTCTAGCCCTCCGGCCGCCAAGCGCCTAGAAAACCGCCGGTGGAGCTTAACGAGGCGCATGGGCCCTGCGCTGATGAACTCGTTCGTTGCCGCCGCTCTCCAACAGACGCGCGGCGGCGGTGGCGGTGGCGGTGGCGGTGGCGGCGGCGACCGGCGGCGGTGGCGGCGGCGGCGCGGTGGCGGTGGTAGCGGCGGTGGTGGCAGCGTTGGCGGCGGCGGCGGCGGCGGTGGCGGTGGCGGCGGTGGGGGCGGTGGCGGCGACGGCGGCGGTGGCGGCGGTGGCGGTGGTAGCGGCGGTGGTGGCAGCGTTTGCGGCGGCGGCGGTGGCGGTGGCGGCGGTGGGGGCGAGCGGCGGTGGCGGCGGCGGTGGCGGCGGAGGTGCCGGCGGCGGTGGCGGCGGCTTTGGTGGCGGCGGTGGCGGCGGCGGTGGCGGTGGCGGTGGCGGTGGCGGTGGCGGTGGCGGCGGCGGCGGCGGCGGCGGCGATGGCGGCGATGGCGGCGGCGGTGGGGCGGTGGCGGCGGTGGCGGCAGCAGAGAGAATTGGTGAGAGATTGGTTGGTGTAGAGGGAGGGGTGGCAGGTGACCTGAAAAAGCCCCCGCCCGCCCACCCGGGTCGGTCTACCAGCCCCAGCCGCCGACCCGCGCCGGTCGTTCGTCCGTTGCCCCGCGACTGCCCCGAGCCCGAACCACACATTTTCACGTCTCTTTAGTAATAAGAACTTCCAGACACTTCCCGAACGTTTGTCACTGACCGGTAGTACCACTGACCGGGCTGTCCCAGGGTTCGAATCCTGACAGTCCGAGGATTACAATAGCAGTTGACGGTGACACTAATTAATCAATCTTTAGTAACAGAACTTCCTTACATATCCCGATGTTCGTTGGAACAAACTTTCTCAGCTACGCCATCAACGACCCAACGCAACCCATGTTGTTGCCCCTACGGCTTCCATAATCCATTTCTCTCACCATCATTCCCAATCCCACCACGTTCCTCAACTGTACCAAAAGGTTTTCTTTCATTCTTCCGTGAAATTCTACTCACCGCCATTTCCATACGTGGCCCGATTCCCCTCACTCCCATTGCACACCACACTCCCTCCAACATCTATGGCTTCCACCCCACTCCATCTCTGCTGCTAGCCTTTCTGCAGTTGCCCTTCGAACCGTTTTTCTTCGACTACTTCTTTCTCCTGCCATCGTCGTTGACCCCTCCTCTCCCTTAGCTTTCTCCGTGCCTGCGCCTGCAGCGCTGCAATTGGAAATTGAAAATTCGCCAGCCCCAGTCCCCAAGTGGGTGCCTTTGTCCTCGTTTCCCTTCCCTCCAGATCCGCCCTCATGGCCGCCCCAACGCTCGACCCCTCCCTCAGAACCCCCTCGTGGACTCCCTGACCTCCAGTCCCTGTACTGCCGCCAGCCACTATGCCCCACCTCGCATCCACCAAACTGCTCGCCTTTGTGTATATATATATATATATATATATATATATATATATGTGTGTGTGTGTGTGTGTATGTGTGTATGTATACACACATATACACACTAAAGTCCTGCATGAGACGATTTTACTCGAGCATCGCGGCAGTTCACAGAAAATCTGTTAGACGTCAGGCCAGTAGAACGGTATTTTGCTCGGCTGCGATCCACCGAGCAAAATTCGCTTGATCTTCAAAGCTGAGTATCCGATGCTCGGCATGAGGCGAACGACTCGGGCTAGTCTTGCGTAGGAAGGCAGTGGGCCACAACGAGGCGATGTGTATGTATGAGCTAAAATAAGGACGATGGCTGTATAAGCTAAAGGTGATGTGGGCATGTAAAAACAGGACAGTTAATGCTAATGCATGGAATATTATGCTTCAAATAGTAGAAATAATGTATAATAAATTCAGTGATTAGACACTATTTTTAATGATTTTTTGTTTTATTAGTTCTGGAAAAAGAATCATAATGACGCACTGCTTCTCAAACGAAAGAGTAAAATATATTTCTGGTATCAGCTAATTATTAGAACATTTCTAAAGTAAATTAAAAGAATTCATTATTCAACAAATTTGTGCTGGTTAATTGCTGTACGAACTATAAAATTCTGTTACAGATTGCAAAAAGTATTAAGTTTAATCTATGGAGGTAATAATATATATTACAATTCTTGTTTTTTCAAATTTCACTTTCCTTTTCACCATTACTCGTTTCCAATATTTTAAAAAACAAAAACGTGTCGCCCGTACAGAAGTTTATAAAACATCTGAAATTGTTTTTCTTGTTTTCCTGCGGAAATAAGGATGTTCGTTTACATACAAACTTCTCAAATCTATAGAAATTCTTGGGATTTCACAAATAATGTGTGAACCTCTTCCTCTTATCCTTATTCATTTTAGATTTCTTCTGCGTGTTATGGCGCCATCTCCACGTGAATGTAGCTTTCATAATCCTCTTAATTTGCATTTCAAGCCACGGCACATTGTAAACACAACCGATCGCATTGTGCTCCCGGATCCTCCCCTATTCGGCCATGCTTAGGCCGTGACTCCAATACCATAGAAATCGCCGCCGCTGCCGTCGGCCGCCGCGCGCACGTGAACCAGCCCACCGCGAGCGAGCGCAGGTCGCTCGAGGGCAACGTACTCGAAGCTCAAATGCTCGAGCGAGTACGAGCGCCTTGCGAATGGCACGCCTTGTAGATCTCTAACACATACACATACACACATGGGTTGGACTAAAAGTCTCACAATGGTCAAATATCTTAGGAAAATATTTACCGAGCAAAAAGATAAAAATACGTATTTAATCATTTCAAAAATCTATTCAATGATACCAAACATGACCCCCCAAAACCCCACTCCCTCGGGGTAGGAGGGGGGCAACTTCGAAATGTTAAATGGAAACCCCGATTTTTATTGCAGATTCGGTTTCTAGTATCTCGATTAGATTAGTATCGAAGAAAGTAGTTGTTTCTGCGCTCAAATAATGAGCGCATTTCTTGACACCCATTTTTCATTGCAGATTCGGATTCACCATAAAGTTAGCAAGTTGTATCTTAATTTTTTTGATTCGCGATGTATGACGCTGTTATCACAGAACTACTTTATACCAATTTTGCCGCAAACGTATGGAAACGGTCAATCATCTGACAAATACTTTAAAATAAAATAAAAATTTCAGATACAACTTGCTTACTTTTTTATGGAGAATCCGAATCTGCAACTACAAATACAAATAGAGAAAAGGTATTCTCTGTTTTGCAGATAAATAATACAACATAAAGACGTTGACCGACATGAGATAATCCTTTAAAACGTTGGCAAATTTTTATTGTTATTCGTACTTTTACAAAAATGTTAAATGTCTCTGTTTAATGCATACGTTTAAAAAATGTATAAGCTATGTTTGTTACGATTGGTTTTTATTATTATCATTATACAATGAATAAACAATGTGTCTCTAATGTTTACAACAGTTTCTAAATTAAACGTTTATTACTCTAATAAATTGAAAATAAGTATTATTTTAACGTGATGTGAAATCTGTGAGTTTGATTTATATTAGATTATTCTATTTCGTTTCCCATTCTTTACATAAATTCACTTCAGTTACTGAACAAGTAGGTTTTATTCCACTTACCTTCTTAAGTAGCATTAACTGTAGAAAATCAGTCATGCTTATGACACGCACTTCGATTTATTGCAACACACATTACTTGACACCACATTTCCTTGTATAATCGGAACGTTAAGCCCACACGGAAAATAAAAAAGAGCGGTTTAAAATTTTGAAAAGATTGACAAACAGTCATTACGACATTCCTCTTTTATCTATTTTTGTTTTATTACGTTGATGACTTAAAAAATTACGTTCTTTATAAATTTATAAACTTTAGAAATAACATCTGGATTAAAAATAAAATGTATTTCTAATTAATAAAATAACAAGAGTCCGCGACGTCATGCATAGTTGTTTCGGCATATCATGTAGAATTCAGTAAGTTTTCACCACATGGAATACACCGAATCGCACCACGTTGCACACATCGGCTCTTAAAGTCCAACGTCCGGTTTCCCCACAGGTTACGATGAACGTAAAGAAGTTGCTTCAAAGGGCTCGCAATTTCAATTGCCAAAGCAACGCCCATCATCCACTGTTTACCTCGTCGGTATCTGGCATTACGGCGCGATTTGGGTCTGTTTATGAAGCGTTTACCACTTAACGGCTTCATTACGGATGGATCGACACTCTTCGCGCGGCATGTCATTATGTCGCGACAAGTGCAACCGACGCGCGGAGCGGCGAAGTGGTCGTTCGGACGCACTCAAGCGCCGACTCCCCTCGCCCAGGCGAGCCGTCTTCATTGCTTCTTTTTATTTACGGCCCTGGGAAGATAAAAGCCCGCGTTTCGGAAACCGCACCGCGCATACTGCACCCACTGGACACCTATTTTCCTTGTTTATTTACTTTTTAATTGTTTGTAATTGGAGGTATGGGATAATCAACCACAAGTTTTAAGTTTATTATATTTATTAATATAATATATGCCAAAAGTCACCTTCGGGACTCAAATTTCCCATCTTCAATGGGTCTTGCCCAAGTAACATATACAATATGCCCATATACAAATGGCGGCCACCTAGCCGTTCCCGTTTTTGGGGGGGAGGGGGCTTTTCTTCTTTTATACTTGTATCCGGTTCAATTTGGCGTGATCCGCGTTACTTGGGCAAGACCCACTGAAGATGGAAATTTTAATCCCGAAAGTGACTTCGGGCATATGTTATATTAACAAATATTATAAACTTAAAAATTGTGGTTGATTATCCCTTACCTCCAATTACCATTATGGATTACCACAAAATATCATCTACTACCACGGAAGTTTTAATTATTTATTTAACATCGAAATCAACAACTTGTGTTATACGTAACGTGGAAAACATCTGTGACATACGGAAAAATTCAATGTCCCGCCCGAATTCAAGATCTCCTCAACCTTATCCCCTCTCCTTTGGTCTATTAATTTGAATTACTAATAATGTGACAACGGGAGTTTTGGGGAAAGTTTGTTAATAAGAAATATTAGCTTCAGCGTAATATAAGCTATTTGTATCGCGGAAATGAACTCTTATTTCTTATCGCGTTCCACATGAAGGAATCTACTCACTGACGTAAAAAAAATGGGCAAAGGATTCTTTATCCTACTTCTGTTGACGAAATAGGTGACTTTCCCACTAACTTCCCGCAGAGGTCAAGGAAACATGGCAAGATAGTGAAGCTATATATTATGTCCAGGAGCAAAACAAGGTGACATCTAAACATTTGCTCAAGAGGCGAGGGAATATGGATGAAAACCCTCTTCGAGATGGACATGATTGTGCATTATTATTAAAGATGATTGTGCAGAAAGTCGTTTTCAAATGGTTTGTCAATAAAGATGAGATCCGCTTATTTTGAACCTTTACACCAGGAAAGAAAGTCGTTTTAAGAGATTATAAATATTGCTATTGAATTTGAAAACCCTGTCTTTTAGACAATAATAATAATAATAATAATAATAATAATAATAATAATATAATAATAATAATAATAATAATAATTTTGCATTATTTGATCCCACAATCGAGACAGTTGTCACAAGCTGAGTTGGTTTTAAGTTCCATGGTGATGAAAGGCCAGTATCACATTTGTTTTACATGGATGATCTGAAAGTGTTTGCTAAGAATGAAGCGATTCTCTCCCAAATGCTGTCTGTCGTGAATGACTTTAGCAATGACATCTGCATGAAGTTTGGTCTTGACAAGTGTGCAAAAGTCAATTTAAAAAGAGGGAAACTCACAACGTCTGAGAACATTGAAATTGATACGCACACTGTGGTTCAAGATCTTGAGCCAGGTAAAACTTACAAATATCTGGGCATTGAAGAAATGTGAAACCATCTCGAACGACAGAATGAAAGAGAGAATTCGTAGGGAGTATTATAGGAGAGTGAGACTGGTCCTGCAGTCCGCTCTGAATTCCAGGAATAAAATATCTGCAATAGGTAGTTTGGCGGTACCGGTAGCCGCATACAGTTTTGGACTAGTGGACTGGACTGAGCAAGAAATTCGCACCATGGATCGAAAAACCAGAAAACTGCTAACAATGCATCATGTTGCCCACCCTCGAGACTTTATGTGGCATAGACTTTATGTGGCACGTAAGGAAGGAGGAAGAGGCCTCAGACAAATTGAGGCCTCCTGGCACAACGCAATAGTCGGGTTGGGGAAGTATGTAGTCAGCCATCAAGATGACCCTCTAATGAGGCAGGTCACGAAATCTGACCAAAGAATGGGAAACAGAGGCATTGTTAGTATAGCAAGAAGCATTGCGGAGAAAACTAGGCAAGACACGTCGAATAACACAGACACTGAACTTCTGATGCTGCTAAACATGAAGTGTGAGACACAAAAATTGTTAAAGAAATCGTGGAGAGATAAACCACTCCACGGACAATACCTAAAAAGAATGGACAAGGTGCAGATCAATAAAGATCAATCATTTATGTGGCTTAAAAGGGGAAGAATGAAGCCAGAATCGGAAGCACTTGTAATAGCTGCCCAAGATCAGGCGTTGAGAACACGACGTTATGATAAAGCGGTTCTCAAATTTCCCAAGATGATAAATGCCGCATTTGCCAGGAGCAAGTAGAAACCATTGATTATATTGTCTCAGCTTGTCCAATCCTAGCAATGACCGAATACCTGAAAAAGACATGATAGGGTGTGTAGCTACCTCCACTGGCAGATCTGTACCGCCCTCGAAGTTCCAAACACATGCCCCAAGTGGTACGAACACTCACCAAAACCTGTGACGTCTGTTGGATTGTGTACGATATTGTACGACCAACAAATTCAAACTGATCGCACGATAGCGGCAAACAAACCGGATATAGTGATCCGGGATTTGGCGAAAAAATCGTCTTTACTTATCGATGTTGCTGTACCTTGCGATCAAAACGTCTTAAATACAAGAGTTTGGAAATCGAGATCAGCCGAATGTGGGGCGTAAAGGCACAGGTCGTCCCGATAGTTATCGGAGCTCTGGCATTTGTTCCGCAAAATATGAGTAAGAAACTGTCTAAACTCCCTGGTAATTCAAAAGATTGGGAAGTGGCAAGAAATAGCTTTATTTGGAACAGCCCACATTCTGCGTAAAGTATTGTAGAGGCACTGATAGTCACCGGATCTGCTCCTTAGGTAGCTGGTTGCAACCTGGAGTAGATTGTATATTCAGCCGACTCATAACATCTTCAGTCGTGATGTAATGGAATAATAATAATAATAGCCACTCAAATCTATGACATTTCACTATTTCTGATTTGAGCTTTATCAATTGCTGAATTCATAACAATGTATTGGATCTTGATTGTTAGTGATATTTAATGCATGTTCAACTGAGAAAGACATATTTAACCATCTCTAATCTACGATTTTACTTTTAAAGGCAACAACCTATATTAAACGTGTTATTTTCTTAAACTATCATACATTTAAATTATTACAATATCATACTCTAGTGGTGGCGTTTCGGTATTACATTCAATTTTCACCGGTGTCGTTTGCAATATTTTCTATACTGCATGTCGAAAGCTTGCAAAATGGAGTTCATTTCTTGAAAACAACGTTTTTAACCTGGAAAATGGTTACGGGGAAGTACGATAATTAAAGAAATGGAAATTTTCGAAATATATTTTCTCTCTCACAAAAACATGTTCTTTATCTAGTACAGAAGATTATTGCTTCAATGAGTAAGGCCCAATTGGGTATCACTAGAATGAATCTGAAGGTTAAACAATGTACGAGCGGTATATAATCGCGACTTCTTCAGATTAGGGATCTATGTCATGTGTCGTAAAGCGATCTTGTTTGCTGACATTATTTTGTTCAGCGTTTATAAAGAATATATAAAGCGCATCACTGTATCTATTATTGATTACCACTGGCGCATACAATATCAAACAAAACCAAATAAAAGATTTCTTGCCGTCGCCAGCGCTGGTTTTGTCTCTGGGGTTTCGAGTTGGAGCGGCTGCGAGCGCACATATCGCACGATTGTGCAGCGGCATTAGATTGATTACGCTATTGATGCGTTACGCCGCGCATCTGTTCGAGACTTGGTCGCCAACGGCATTCAGTATCGGAGAGGCGGCGTGGAGCAGCGGCGACGGGGAGCGAGGGGTGGAAACGAGATGGGCGGGAAATCGGGGGAGAGAGAGGAGAGGGAGCGGGGAGGCAGGCAACGAGGTGGGTGGGGAACCGGGGCAGAGAGCGGCGGGGAGGAGTTGGGGCGGGGAGTCGGGGGCAGCGACGGAGACGGAGAGCTCTGCGGCGGGGAGGAGGTGGGCTGGGAACCGAGGGCGTAGCGCGGCGGGGAACGGGGTGACGGGGAGTCAGACGCAGCGAGGGGACGGATAGCGTTGCGGCGGGGAGGAGGTGGGCGGGGAGTTGGAGGCAGCGAGGAGATGGACAGTGATGCGGTTGGGAGGAGGTGGGCGGGGAGCCGGGGGCAGCAAAGGGAAGGAGAGCGATCCGGGGGGAGGAGGTGGGAGGAGGAGGTGAGCGAGGAGGTGGGCGGGGGGCGGGAGTCAGCGAAAGGACGGACATCGTTTAGGCGGGGGACGAGGTGGGCGGGGAGCCAGGGGTAGCAAAGGGACGGAGAGCGATTCGGCAAGAAGGAGGTGGCGGGGAGGTGGGCGGGGGGCCGGAGGCAGCGAAGGGACGGACAGCGTTTTGACGGGGAGGAGATGGGCGGGGAGCCGGGGGCAGCATAGGGACGGAGAGCGCTTCGGCAAGGAGGAGGTGGGCGGGGAGGTGTGCGGGGGGCCGGGTCAGCGAAGGGACGGATAGCGTTTCGGCGGGGAGCGAGGGGGCTGGGAGTCAGGGGGCAGCGAGGACGATAGGGACGCATGGACGTTACCTTGCGCCGCAGTCGCGCGCTTTTTCCATGGAATTTGATGTGGGGTCTCTTTTATTAAAAATCCGTCAGACCAAACTCTATTTTCGCTCATATCGGACAATTATAACGACCGCTTTACATAAGGGCACAAAAAATGCGTTTTTAAACGAACCGCGCTTAACATTTGCCGGAACGGGACTCGAACAAAAAAACGCGCTTTCAACAAAAGGTGTAGGTGATAGCAGAATATACATTTCACGTCGTATACAATATTTCCATAAATCGAGCGGGTGGAGCGGACGGGGCTGGCGCGGTGGCGCGGGGCAGGGGAGCTGGCGATGCGGGCGCGTGGGTGAGGCTAGGAGGGGTAATGCGGGAGGGGCGGTTGGCGCGGGTGGGGCTCGGGGGACGGGGGGTCCGGTGGGCTTGGAGGAAATATAATGTAATAACGACAGAATGGTTAGTAGGGGCGAGCGGTCGGCGGAGTGCGGGATGGAGCCGATAGGGCAATGCGATGGGTGGGTCGCCGAGGACCCCTCCATCAACCGCTTCGCTTTGCTTGGGGAGGGGGAAGAGGGGGAATAAGGGGGTGGAGAATGGTGGGCGTGGCGAGCGGAGCGGGAGAACGAAGCGAGACAGAGAGGGGGTGTGCGAGCGGGGGAGCGGGAGCGCGGAGCGGGGTGCGCGGAGCGGGGCGCGCGGAGCAGGGTGCGCGGAGCGGTGTGCGCGGAGCGGGGTGCGCGGAGCGGGGTGCGCGGAGAGGGGCGCGCGGAGTGGGGTGCGCGGAGCGGGGGCACGGAGATGGTGCGCGGAGCGGCGTGGGCGGAGGGAGGTCCGCGGTGTGGCGTGCGCAGAGCGGGGTGCGCGGAGTGGGGAGCACAGGGCGAGAAGTGTGGGTACGAGGTGTGGGGAAAGCAAAAGTCGGTGTAATTAGACGGGAATCGGAAAAGGAGTTACCGTGCCCTGCCGACGTCATTATCCTTCTGTTTACCCAGAGAACTTGTAAATCTTATCGACGGTTATTTGTACTTCGTCTGCGCAAGTTTTGATTAATTTATTTGCCAGCAAAAAACGAGAACAAACTGTATGTAACGGACTGGTATTGTGACCAATCGTCTGAGGTGAAGTGTGAATCGAATAGGATCAACAATGCAATAAAACTGGTGGAATTAAATGTAACCGCGGATATGTCAGCATTAGCTCATACATGATGTTCATTTTCTTGCCTGTTGGAATTCCAATTAGGAATTATTAAATTTGGATTTTGGGTTTTGGTTTTGGTAATTGTGCTTTAGCCTACTAGCGATCTTCACATAAATGGAAATACAGGATTACGACGCAAGCACCATATCTAAAATACTGCAAGTTCTACAGCGCTACAATGAACAAGAGAAGAGGAATGTTTCTCTGGGGACGCCAAATTTACTTTTCGACCTCTGACAACTGAAAAGAATCCGAGAGGACGAGCATGTGTGTGCCGGTCAACGGTATCTGCGTCGCCACAGCAACGACAAAGCTGTTCAATGTATTTCGTGGTTCTGGTAAAACTTTTGAAATTTTGAAAATGTGCTAAGCTGTTATGTACCCCCAAAAATTTAAAGATCCGTCTCTAATTCGCTGCGCCTCGATTACAGCCAGATGGATTGAGTAATATCCATTTTGGAGAAAATCCCCTGTGTGGTTTAGGTGCTAGTGTTATCCAGGCGGCCAGGCGGACGGATCGACGGACAGGTGGGCAAAAGAACAGACGGACATCCATCAGGACCGGTGAGATGACAGAGGGACAGACGGACAGGATGTTTCAAGAATACTTTCTTATGGGAACCACAAAACCATTTCTCTACAATTATGGACACTTTTTTCTACAGCATTACACAACGTTTTCTACACGTACACGAGAAAGTAAAAATTATTGGGCAATAAATTACAGCCAGATGGATATCCATTTTGAAGACAATCCCTGTGTGGTGTAGATGCTCGTGTTGCCCAGGCGGTCAGGCGGAGACGGACAGACGGACAGACGGACAGACGTACAGATGTATGGACAGACGAACAGACGCACAGACAGACGAAAATTTTAAGATTACTTTTTTATGGGAATCACAAAACATTTTCTGTACAATTATCGACACTTTTTCTGCAACATTACATAACTTTTTCTATACGAAATACACGAGGAAGTAAAAATTATTGGACAATCAATTGTGATTCTGGAGATCATCTGTAACAGTAAATACAAAACGTTTAGTGTTCTTACTACTTGCATCGTCTCGTATGTGTTTTATCTCCATATGATACGGAATAAAGTTTAGAAAAATCACAATCGTAATCGTTATCTTGAATTACAATGAAGTGAAGAATTGGAAAAGTACACAAGCTTCCAATATTGTCTATTATATTTATTGGAATAAAATCTAAATACTCTCATTGGAAAGGAATTGTCTATAGTAAGAATTCTCCATAGTAAGAATTGTTCATGGTAAGAATCATAATGCTCAGGATTAATTGCAAGAAAGCTGCTTTCAGAAAGGGAAATATTCATTGATATCAAGAAATGATATTGAATTGAGTCGAAACTCTTTTCTCCGAATATAATGGCCGTCGAAAATTTAGAGAACAGCAAGCAGAGAACCAGGTCAGTGAATTATGAATTACGCTCTTGTGGTTCTGGAAATACGGCAGACTGAGAGAAACGGCTTTTTAAACCACGTGAAAACGGTAAATGATAGATCAAAGACACAAAATGTCTCGTTATCCGTCTGCACTCAACAGATTTCTCAGAAGCATTTCTGTGAATTGTAAGGAAATCTTACTCAAAGACGACTTCTGTAACAGACGTTTACAGCGATTCTCCGTCTTAGAGACGTAAACTTCCTTTAAAAGCAATACAGTGTAAGAGATAACACAGAATATGCTATTCACTGTCCTTTCCAATGCTTTTCATGTTCACCATCGACATTTCCAGTTTTGGTGTGTATATCAATGCCACCGTACTAATCTTTGTTTACAGTACACAGATCTCACCATTTAGAATTTGGTTTCAATATGTTTGATTTGGTCATCCTGTCTTACTTTTGTAGAGTTGTGAATGGTTCCTACTTACAGAATTGCGAATTGTATAAACGGGATAATTGACTGAATAGTTGCAATTATTACACTGTAATTCAGTTATTTTATTAAATCATTCAAATGTAATTCGCTCTAAGTAAATTCAGAGCTGCAGCCAGGATTTGGGAGTGAGGTTACAAGTGAAGTGTTCAGACTCCTTAATGTGTTCTCATCATTATTTTATTTTTCTGACTATAAAATGTATTTGAAATGCAATGCAGTTAATGGTATATTGAATGCATTTCTTTTTATAGAAAATTATTAAAAGATATATTTTGGAAGTGTGTCTTTGGCTTCTCGGGAAGGAGGTTGAAATCCCAACACTTTTTAGGATTCGTATATTTGTAATAATTTCCTTAGTAACTGCATCTGAATACTTTTGTATGATAAACGAAAAGTAGTACTTATTTCACTTTATGAGTTAGTAATTTTATATTACTTAATTACAAATGTCGATATAGGTCTATAACAAGTATTGTAAAGTTTTTGTTGGTTCTTAAACCATAATTTCAATACGGTTTTCTCTCAACTCAAATATCACATACATCTTTACTCTTTTGCGGATGTGTAAATAAATAATTAATTTGTAAGTGCGAGTTACATGAAAGGCCTACACATAGAGCGACCTCACAAAATTACTCCTTGGGTGTGAGTTCCTGGTATGTATTATTATTTGTAGAAAAAACTAGCAATTTTACACTCGTGAAATTAAGGAAGGATTTTTATCACCGAAGATCTAATAATTTAATTTTCAACCTGGGGAGATCAAATATTGATTTTAAATAGCTTTATATGAGCCGTTGTACGTCAAATCGCACAAGAGTTGACACACTTTTTAAATGTACGATGTTTTCTTAAATCGAGACGTAAAAAAAGAGATATGTGTTTTTATTTGCCAGAAAATTGATTATTTTTATAGTTATGCCTGTATTAAATTTTAGAGTTTACGCTTACTTCACAAAATATGATCAATTTTACTCCGAATGTACGTAATATAAAACTTCTTGGTTTGTTTCATTTAATACTTTGGAATGTGTATTTTATTCCTCTGTAAATAAATTTTTCATAAAATAAATATTTCATTTAATAAATGTATTTTTTTAAAGAAATGAAAATTTCTATATAAACTAGATGAAATAAAAATTTGAAAAAAGTATAGGCGAAATCCTTGCTCAATTTTCTATAAAATACAACTAAAAAAGTGAGCACCCCACACATACAGTTCTAAAGAATCAATTGAAAGTATGACGGGCGCCGCTTTGCCTACCCATGCACTAACGAAGTTAGTCAGTCTCTGATCCTTCTCCCGTCAGTCTTTGATCCAAATGTTGAAGAACTATAAAAAGAATAACCGTCTGCCTGGTTAGGGTTTCAAGACTTATTAGTATTTCAGATGTTCACTCTGTCCCCAGAATGGATAGATAACAGAGAAATGAATACCAGCCATTCTATGTCAAATCCTACAAAAATTGACAAACCTTTTTTGTAATGTGTGACTTTCTTGATTATATTTGGACATCAAAAAAAGAGACACATGTTTCTTATTTATCTGAAAATTGATTGTTCTTTAGTTATGCCTATAGTAAATTTTGGAATTTACGCGTACTTCGCAAAATATGGTTGATTGATGCTCCGAATTTACTTAACATAAAATGTCCTGGATGGTTTCATTTAATACTTTGAAATGTGTATTTTATTCCTATTGAAATTACTTCGTCAGTACGAACTCTCTTAACAGAAATTGCGCCGCAACACGAACAAAACTTCGGTCCCGGCAAGAGATGACAGTAATACGGACATCTATGATACTCGGATAACACGAATTTTTATAACACGAATTCCGATTATTTTGGTCCCTTGAAATTTATGTTAAAGAGGGTTTATTGTGTTTCCTGTGTTTATTTGAAGTGAGTTGTGAGGAACCAGAATATTTCAAAATGTCAGTCAAAACGTGAGTAAAAAATTCATCATTTAATAACCAAGTAAATCGTAAAGTTGCACATCCTCAAGAAGTACTTAAATTACTGCTTCATCCAAAGAAACCGACGGTCAGTAACGCCAGAAACGCGTCTGTTGCAGTACTATACTACAGACTTGTTCGTAAAAAATTAATATTTCTTAAAGTTACTGAGGAGCCAATTTTATTTTTCGGGAGTTGTCAACCATACTCTAGTGCGTTTATAAATATTTTTTAAGTATGTTTAGCACATCGAGTTTACACAAATATTCAATTTTCAAAATTTATTTATTTTTTTAAATTGAAAATTCAGGAGAATAAATATTTTGCAAAATCTCAAAAATTGAGCATGTGTTTAAGTTTCGAATGAAATTAGAACGCAATTTCTATAGATAGTATGTTCAATTATGTGATATTTTTAAAGTTTTATAGCCGAAAATAATGAAGTCAGAAAAAATAGAAATCCACGTGTTAACTTATTTGGTCCATATAATAAATAGAAAATTATTAAATATGTGAAGGTCAAATTTTGGTCCTTTTTGTGTGATTTGGCGTGGAATGGCTCATATATATGTCGGACACTAACAAGAGAAATTTGGATAATAATGAATATTAGTTAACGCAGCAAAGAAGCTGCGCTCGTCAAATATTTTCTACTAAATGAAGAGTTCATCAAGAAATGTCTTACAATAGCGAATCAAAACTTTATTCACAAAAAAGAATCTGGATTCGACGCTAATCAAACCATCGTAAATAAACGTCTTATAGAACTGTTTTATTTTATTTTATTTCACTTTTTAATTAGTAAACGTATTATTATAAATGTTTAACAAATTGCTGCAAGATCTGTGACTAGCTAAACGGGATTCAGGTCATTGCATACTATACAGTCTGCAATTCTAACCTATCTATTCCAGGTATTCAGGTCAGAGGGTCTCACCCTTGCATCAAAGCTCCGGAAAAGATACTACTGTACATCGTAAGGTGAGGAAAAAGCTACTGAAACGAGGGAAAACCACGGGGGAAAATCGACCCATTGGGAATTTTTGTCGACTTAGATGGCTCAATGCATCAACCGAATGTCACAGGAATACTTTTGCTGCAAGGTCCTAGGGTTCGAATCCTGACGGTGGCAGGATTCTCGATATTAGCTAGATCGAATTTAGCCGCTGCCTGGAGGAGAATTCTAGCGGCTGGCTTCTCTGATCGGTATTTTTCTGTGGTTTCTTCAATTAACACCAGACGAATGCCGGAGCAGTCCTCTAACAAACGGGTCACGGCCCGCGCACGATTTTTCCTTCCTCTTCCACATGCTATCCTCACCCCTTACTTACACTCACACTTTCACTACACGACCACACATGTCGTGAGACAAGTCGGGAGCATAGAGCTTGTTTCGGCTGGAGTGATGTCTTGTTGGTAGGAAATATCGGGTTGGGGAAAACTCCGCAAGCTGATGTGTAGGTAGCTGCCGGATCTCGCCATCCAGCTGGGAAATGTCACAGTCACCTCCTGTGAATGAACTTCAGTTATGGGATTTATTACCACAACAGTTGACGCGCCCGAAAACACGAAATAATCAATCAATCCATCAGTTGGAATTTGCGGTGGACAAAGCGGCTTCGCGACAAGTTTTCTCGGGGTTCTCCCGTTTCCCTTATCTCTCATTCCACCATTGCTCCCTCATCACTCATATCGAATCTTCATAACCACTTATTCCACGATTCATTCAAACATTCCTGGCACGACCATAAGGGTTAGACGTTGGTATCATAATAAAGATTAAATGAGCAATAACATCGTGGACAGCTTTCTTTCCAGCCCATACATTTTCACGTCCAGATCCCCCGAACGTCTGCCCCCGCTTTCGGCCTCCAATGTGTACCGTGGCACAAAGGACGGCTACCCCTTAGCTACAGCATCAGGGTGGCCGCCGTATGCAAATACAAACATGTGCTACGTATTTGCGTGGGTGGGGGAACTTGTCACACACGCCCTTCCGTTAGAGGGCGCATGCCCCTTGACTTTGCAAGACTCTGCCGCAGCACCATGCATGAAGGGGTACATGGATGCCATGCTTTATTTATTTTTTTATTTAAAACAATTGGTAGATCTGGTCGTCGCCCACGTGGTGCTAAATTCAAAAATGCTAAACTATACAGTCTATGTTCGATCTGGGAGTAGACACGTTTCCAGAGTTCGAACAATAGGCAACAACTAAAACAATAATATTTTAATAATAAGAACAACAACATTCCTTTATTGGGAACAGCCCACATTTTGCGCAAAGTGGGGGCACCGAGAGTCCCTAGATCTGCTCCTTAGGTAGCTGGTTACAACCTGCAGTAGATTTTATATTCAGTCGACTCATAACATCTTTAGTCGTGATGTAGTGAAAGAATAATAATAATAATAATAATAATAATAATAATAATAATAATAATAATAATAATAATAATAATACTTTTTTACTTGGGATCACTTTTGTACCGCATTACAAGTGACCTACATGACGCTGAGGGTCAAAAGAATCCTCCTTTACTTCTTCCCCAACACGTTTCCCTCACTCCTCCCGTAGCTCCCTTTCGCAGCGCCTTTCCCAGTCTTTTCCTGAACCCTCCTCTGGCCCCTTTGCCTCCCCCTTCCCCGTCTTGGAACGCCCCCGCTGCAGCACGACGCCAGCGAGTGTTTGCCCAAGCAGCAACCGACCGCCCCGAGCCCCGTGTGTGCTCTCCCTATATGTCCGCTCTGTGCTCCTCGCCTGCCCCCCCTCCGCCGAGCCCCCCCCCCCCCACCGCGGAAAGGGGCTTTTTATGCTACTTGTTGACGATTCGCCTTCTCTCCCTCCCCATGTGTACATAGAATGTTTCAAAAGTTGGATTAAATGTTAGGATTCAATGTTGGCTTTATTACACAGTTCGCATTAATGTGTAAGAACAAATGTCTAGAATACAGTCCCGCAAACGAATGTGGTTTACTACGGTCGTTGAATATCCACATGTACTTATTTAGTTCATACATAATACGAGGGCCAGTCAAATGAAAACGAGATGTATGGAAAAAAGGAAGTAGGCTATTAATTATTTCAAAAGTAATCGCCGTATCTATTTATAAATTTATCCCTCTGTGAGAGATGGTAAATGCCTTCATGGAAACGTGTTTGCAGTTGCATACGGTACAATGATAGTATACAAGCGCGCACCTCTTCGTCCGAAGCAAATCCACGACCATGAGTATCTTCAGGGCTGCAAAAATTTAAAAATCGCTTGGGGATCTATTTGCATTCTATGAACGATGTATGAGCCTCCCAGCGCAACGTCTGCAAGAAGTCGAAACAAACTTGGCAGCATGTGGACGGGCATTATCGTGCGACAGAATGTTGCATTTTTTCGTAATTCTTGGGCGTTTAGACATAATGTGTTTCGACTGTGTTCACCACACAAAACAGACATTCTGGCATGAATTTCACCCTAACATTCCTTGTCCTGTCAAAAAAACGCACTACACCTGGCTGTTTCTCTTTCCCGACCACCATAGTGATGTCGGTGGTGCACAGAGTCGCTGACTTCAAGCACGTCTATTGGACAAACTTCTGAGCGGTGAACGTATGCACTGTTCCTTCCTTAATTCTAATAGAGAGCACTTGAATACACATACCAATCAGCTTTACCAACTTGCGCGCCATGCTCATTACTCAGTCTGTCTCGTCTTCATTTGACTGACACTCATATTTTATGAACAATTTTATTTTGGATCGCCATAGGTTTCCGCTATCGCAATTACCTCAAATATCATTGATGTTACACATTTATTTAATTGTTCATTGTGTCAAACAGCAAAAATACAAAGTAGCGTTTAGTTTAGAAGTACATGAAAGGATGTATGAATAAAATGTACATCTTGTAACATTCCGAAACGTGAATACTTTAGTTTTTCTGCTATGTACGTACGACTCAGGTTTTAAAAACGTTTAGAAAACGATTACGGAATACTGGTAAAACACTTAAAGAAATTGATTGAAATTATATTTCGTAATTGAAGAATATTTTAACATAATTTATTTGTGTACTAAATTTGAGAAGCAACTTGTTTTCGCTAAAACGAATTACCAACCGAAGCAGAGCTTCGTGAGAGAGTAATAAATTTGCATGACACAAAAGCAGTTTTTCAGCTGATATGTATAAAAATAAATTTTGTACACTACTCTCAAATTTTTATATATTTATATCAAGTAAATACTGCTAACTTCAGAAATTGATTGCTGTATTATGAAGCAAATTATGAAGACTTAATTAACATTCCTATCGCCGATGTTAAGATTTACGAGTTGAGAGTGCAATCAGGGAACATCCTGTAATTAACTATTTAACGTTAAAGGTTCAACGACAAAAATAACAGGTGTAAGATAGAAGAGGAGATATATACAAGAAAATATTGAGTTTAAAAACATATGGAAATGTGTCTTTATAATGAATTGACGTAATTCATTTAAAACAAAATAAAATTCGATGAAACACTATCTAAAAGCAGAAATAAAAAATAACCGCTTTCTCTTGACATAACTTTCGATTCATACAACTTGTACGAAGCTTGTTGCTGGGAGAGAAGGAAAACTAATAGTGCTAATTCAGCACGTACTTTCTCGCCCATACTTTTACGAAAAATTACGTGAAAAGCATTCAAATTTTCGAAAAATTGTCTGAACTTATTTCAAAATCTTTAAGGAACATTTCGTTAAGAACATACATTTCATTTCATTAAGGAACAGATTTGATTTCCTTTCATTAAGGAAGAGATTATTCATTAAGGAACATATAGGATTAATTTCATTAAGGAAAAGATTTCGTATAAAATCTCTATATTCATTGTTGTAGTAAGACTACAAGGAAAAATTTTGAATTTTTGCATTTTTCGAAAAATCAGTTTTCTATGAAAATTAGACCTATACCATTCTCTTAAACGTCCTTTACACAATCCAACAAAAATTTAATAAAAAAATGATGGAGCCATTTCTTTGAAAATTTTGAAAATGTCCCTGGGACTTCTTGTAAAGTGTCCCCTAAAATTAAAATATCGGTTTGAAATTCGAGGGGCCGCGCCATGAGCCAGATCGGTTGTGGAATATCAATTTTGGAGAAAATCGGCGGAACGGTTTAGCCGCCTGCGTTGTTCACAGACTGATGGACAGACGGATAAAGGGACGGGTAGACGAACGGACAGACAGACGTTTAGCTATCATTCGATTTTTAGGTATCAAGGACCCACAAAACATGGATTATGGATACATTACGTGTTAGAGAATTTTTTTTTTTAATTTAGCAAGTGGATTTATCCACTTTTTGTTACCAGGGTCCGGCAATAAGAATTTTTCTGCCGAAAATATGCCGTTTTTACGAGCAGCATTACATATCTTTCTCGAAGCGGTAGAGAGAAAGTAAAAATTACCAAGTTGAAAATCTGTAATTTTTCGGTCGATTAACAGTTCAATCCAATCCAACCCGTTAAATCCAATATCAGACGTGAATGTACGAAACGATTATACATGCTTACACTGCCTCGGTTACGATTCGAAGAAACTTGAAGCATTCCGTCGACGTGGAATTCCGTGCAAAATCCCGAGGCGTCGCGCAGGTAGCCTTGAACGCGCGGCATGGTGAGGCGAGGTGCGGTGAGGCGCGGCGCGGTGCAAGGCGCGGCTGGCGCGGCGAGGATCAGAACGCCATGTGTCACCCGGGCGGGCGCTGTCAACGGCCGCGCCCGGGCGTCGGACGCCCGATCTGGAGCGAGAGCCGTTGCTTGCACTGTCATCGTCAGACGCGAGCGCTCGCCACCTGCTCGAGCTGGCTGCCTGGCTGCGGCGTGGGAGCGAATCCGCGCCCTCGCGGCCTACTTCTCGCCCTTGCCCTCTCCGTCGCCCACGCCCACGGCTTCACCCTCGCCCTCGCTTTCGCCCTCCCCTTCGCCCCCGTCCTCGGCCGCACACTCGCCCGCGTTTGGCACTCGCCCGCGCCGTCATTCCATTCTTCGCCCTCCCCTTCGCCTTCACCCACGCACTCGCCCTCAACGTCTCCTATGGGCTTGCCCTCGCTCTAACCCTGTTCCACACCTCGCGTCCTCACTCGTTTTCGCCCTCGCCCTCGCCCTCACCCCCGCTCTCGTCCTCGCCCCCGCCTTCGCCATCGCCCTCACCCTCGTGTTCGTGTTCGTGTTTGCGTTCGCGTTCACGTTCGTGTTCGTCTTCGTCTTCGTCTTCGTCTTCGTCTTCGTCTTCGTCTTCGTCTTCGTCTTCGTCTTCGTCTTCGTCTTCTTCGTCTCCGTCTCCGTCTCCGTCTCCGTCTTCGTCTTCGTCTTCACTCTCGCCTTCGCCCACACAATTGCCCACACCGTCATTCCCGCCTTCGCCTCGACGTTTAAACGTCGAAAATAAGTTCTTAAGACTATTTTAAACACATTTTGTCTAATAAACGCTTTGGATATTCGGAATGTCTGAGACGCAATAAGCGCTCAAACGTTAATTTAAAAAAAAACTTTCGGTGCAAAAATTTGCACTGCAGAAGCATATAAACACTTCAGAAACATGTAAATTGTTTATTATTTACAAAAAATTAACATATTTGTTTAGAAAGAAAAATTAATCCAGAAATAAAAAAGTCTAATTGTGTAAAAGGGATGCTTAAAGCAACCGGAATATTTAATATTTCAAAACTTCGCCATTTAAAATTTGGCGCGGAAATATTACATTAGTCTCTCAGAGACTAAAAAATAGAAATATACATAATATAAACGAATACTTTTAATTGGGTTTGATTGCATTGCATTTGTGATGACTTTTTAGCATCAGTATCACTTTCCTTTCTGTTCAAAGTCAACTCACCATGCCTTAAATTGATTCGCAATTCCACCTTCCTTTGTTTCCATTCGCGCTCCCATCAGCGAAATCTAGTGGCACTTTGCCGGTGTAACTTGTCGCTGGCAGTTGGGCCGGGCGTCTTTCCTTGCACGGTGCGAAATTTATAGCTCAGGAAATGTAACATTAAAATAGTAACGTTTCCTTCAAAAGTTGTTCGCTGGAAGTGTATTATTAAACGTGTGCTAAAGACGTATCAGTAGCAGTGATGGGGAACTTAAAGGCATTTTGTAATAAATATTCAACGAGGAAAGGACTGAAGTACTCGCAATATTACTTTGTGCGACACTAGCTAAAATTATTGAATTTCTAGAAGAGTATTTGTTAATTTTCATCTGCAGGGAGTACCAGGTGAGTGATAAACAAAATACTCGTAAACTGTGGGTAGTGCAAAACTGTTGTATTTCGTAAATAGTTTTAAAGCGATAGCCTATTGGCTAAAGTAGTACTAATAACAAGGGATGTGCTTTCTTGTGTAAAAATGTTTCTGAGGTTCTTGAGACGCAAACTTTGTAAGTTATACAATTTTTCTATTTATGTAATGTAATTTTAAAGTAGTGTACTCTTTCTCAATGAAAACGGCGATTACAATCTAATAAAAACGAAAAAATAACTGTTACTTCGTAGTACTTTATGAAAATAATGTAAAAAAATTCACCGTCATTTGTATATTTTCTTTTTAGTTGCACGTAACGTGAAACCTACATTCTTTGATTCACTACATTGGAATTTATTACTTCTTTTATGTACAGTTATCGGGATGTTTTGATTTCTATGATAATGAGCTTTGAAAGATTATAAGTAGTACGAATTACAGAGTATTGGCTCTTGCGGAATACTGCCGAGTATTGAATAAATAAAACTTTTTGTTGTAAAGTGCGGGTTACATGCGAATCTTATTGCAAATATACTCAACCACATCAAATCAGTAACTTTATTCCCAAGATCGCTACATTTTTTCCAATATTACAAAGGCCGAGTGTTATTTTACAGTTTCTGTCTTCTCAAGGTCAGTTTTCCGTGGAGGTTAGTGTGCGGTGATCTTGCATTCTTTCTACGTATTTTATGTCATTTCTGCACTATTTATAAGTCCGTTATCCCAAATCATGTTGGTTGTTATGCCTTGTATTTCAATTGAATTTTGCATTTAAAGGTGAAATATCCAGAGAAAATAGTTTTTCTCAATAGATAAGGTTATTAATATACTTACTATAATTTCTCAACTTTTGGGGCATTTCTTGTTTCTTCGGAATATGCTCTGTGAATCAATACGTTCACCTTATCATATTCTTTCAGGTTTCATATAAGATACATATTAGTTTGGTAGATCGGTTTTTCAATTAATTTTCTTTAATACACTTGACGTTAAGCATTCTAATTGGTGTTCTCTTGAACTGGAATTTAACAGAGATCTCTAATTTATGTTATATAGTGAAACATCAATAGAAACGTAATTATTTTTGCATTTAAGTCTTTTTTTAATCTTGCCAACAATAATGCTGCAAAGTAAGCTTTTCATCAATGCATGAATATTATTGTGGGTCCTGTTTGTAACATATCAAAGGAAGTCAGTGTGTCAACAAGTGAGAAGGTATGGTTCAGTTTCCTCGTGGCTGTAGTGAAATGCTGTTCGCGATGCTCTTTGGAGAAGTTTTTATGACAACACAGTGAAAGTTAGCGTCTAGCCAACTTCTGAATATGCAGTTATGTAAAAGTAATAATAGCAGTGCCCCGAAAGTTAGCTTCTAGCTTCTCTCTGAATATGCAATTATGTAAAAGTAATCATTCATATGCCTTGCATCAACTTAGGAAAATGTTACGTGAAATAGATAATAGCAATAGTATATACTAAAAGGAAGCATTATCATAACTAAGGATAAATATCTCGTCCGTCATTCCCTATTGTTTTTTAAACGTTGCAGAGAAACTGACATAATATGAAGAAATCCATGTACTTCAAGTACTTCAAAGGCAACTATTGAATCTGTGCTTTTCTTCGGATTCTACTTCGGCATTGAAGTTGAAGTAGTAACTGTTCGGTTGAAAAGCGTGACGCAGTTTGTATTTAAAATGTCACTAATTCTCTTGATAAACACATTGAGTTATCAACGTCGTAAGAAAATCTTTTAAACAAATGATCAAGGTGTAAATCTTCTGTGATGATCAAGGTGTACTGATAAGTGTAGGCGAGTCTGAAATTGAGGCAACCGAAAGTTATGGAAAAGAAGACTCATACAAATTTTTGGGGTAGTGCGAAGTAGAGTCGTTCTATTATCAATCGTTTTCTCTCTTTATTCATCTTTTTAAGCGCTTTTCTTTGAGTGGTACCGAGAGATTTTTATTACGAAATTTACTAACAGAATCGGAATTATATGTACCACTTGCTCTTGTCTGTTCTCGGCAGTATCGGCGGATCTAAGTGAAAGGGCACCCTCGGATAAGATGGTAAAAATTTCCCCTAAATCAAATGACATATGAGTAAGTTACACAATTAGTTAGTTTCACTAGTATCCGTCGTTGCCTTCTCGTTCACCGACGCACCTCAGTAAGTCGACATCGGTATCTTTGGTTATGGATAATGGCAGTGCCGTAACAGGTGGCCTCAGCACACTGATTTCGTGTTCGAGAACAACCTTAACTGAGTAGAACGAATGGAATGAGTGCCTTTGTCTTCGTTCTAGTGAAGAAATTTTCATTACGCGGTTCGTCTACATCTGTATAGTCGTGCACTTTTTCGTGACGCATTCTCCTGGCTACGCCGCTCATCGGAAACCTCAAGACGCTACACTTAGACGAACTGATATCCAGTGTGCCAAAAAAATCGGCGGGCGACTAGATTATGGACGTCCTATCATTGCGAATTCCGAGATATTGAGGTGAATTTTATATCAGGGCTGAGTATATTTTTATTCATATAATAATATCAGTAAATCGACGAAGATACAATATCATATTAATTCCAGTTGAATGTAATGGTAGTGTATCCTCATTTAATGTTTTCCCTCTTAATTTAAAAATAATTTTCATGTGAATGTTTTTCATGATTAAGATTTGCCTTAACTCAGTGAAAACTGTGAAATGATCCTATCCAATCATCATGATTTTGTAACCTTGAATTTAACGATCATGCTGTGGAAGATACTAAAATATCTTCTGAGACTCATAATAGTGTATAAATTCGAATTCTTGCTACTCATATTGACAAATATTTCTAAATGGTCAAGCAAGTGGCAGAGGAAATTCTGTACTTACATTATGGCGCCACTCGACTTTGTAGACTCCAGGTTGCGCTTTGATGAGACAGTCGAAGTAGACATCCGTGCCTTCGCGAATGGCGTCTGGGTTCAACGAAGTGCCCAGCTGCAATCTAGCTTCTGGTACATCTGCAACAAACCCATCATTACTTCATTAAAAGGTTAAATAAAGGCGTAAAAAAACAAATTAGAATATTATTCATTAATATTCAGAAATACCAAGAATGTGGTCCTCCCCATTCGGTTCATATTTTGTTTTCGGTAGATGAACATTCAGTGTGAAGTATCATTGCCCAATCGAATTGCAATGACAAATGCATGTCATTCTCTGGAATGTTGTTTTGAAATTGTGTGAATTGAAATGAAGTGTTTCTAAGTCGAATGTTGCTGTAACATATCACAGACGTTCTCGTATTATTTGTGACGATTTCATAACATTGAGATGTTTTACAGCTATTACGCTATTAATATTTCTGCCATTTTCTCGCAAAACTCTTCATCCAATTCCAGAGGTGAATTCCAAAAGATCCCCTAGATCAATATTTTATTTCGGACTTTTCCCTCATTATAAATATTTGATGAATCTAACCAGATACAAATGTAAATAAAATAATTCCAAAAAGTACATAGTCAAGACCTTATTGACACGAAAAAACTGTGATTTTCCCCAAATCGTGCTAGGTCACGTACTTCAAGATATAAAAAAAAACTCATCTGAAAAGCATATTCTGACTTAGTGAGTTTTGGAATCCACCTCTTGAATTACTCGCAAAAACAATGGTTTACCTTTTGTTATAGTAAGGTACATTCTCGTGTCCAAATACATTGCTTTTTGTGTGCACAAATGCATAAAGTCATTGAAATGTAACATTAATATGAATGCGCTGGACATTGTGCCAGTTATAACGCATGATTGTGTATTGTGCTTTATCCGTTCTAATGCTAAAATATTGGGGACGATTTGAAAAATCTTTCTTAGGCTAGTTGGGATAATTGATACTTTTATTTAAAATTTCTTGCTTCTAAATACTGATATATTGAAAATCGTTGACAAGACATTATACAACGTCCTAATACTGAAAAATGGATTGCTTCACAAATAAAAAATAAAAAACTAGTTTGTGTTGTAAAGATGCACGAGATAATTAAAAAAAATAGTTTATGTAGCAAAGGTCCACGGGAGTTTCGTAAAGTAACTTTTGTGTTATTTACATCGCTTAACAGACGCTTACCTCCTTAGCGACCACCCATCTGAACAACGCATTTTGACGCATCCTTTCACCCTGTCATCACCATATCATTACATAACGTTAAACCCAATAGTTGTCGCTAATGACCTTGATGTTAATGACCTACAAGAACAACAACAAAAAGATACACATTGTGCCGCAAAGCCTCGACGCGCATCACTTTGCGGGATTGTACCTTCTATATCTGCCCTCTCTATTTATTTATGTGGTCAAAAAAAGTAAAAACTGTATATGACGTGTGGGGAAAGAGATAATCTGCGCGCACTTTCTTGAGGCCCAGAAGAAAAAAAGCAACATTTGAAAAACTAGTACAAAGAATTTAGAAAATAATTATTACTTTAGAAAAATAAAAATTTGAAAAATATTTGTTACCTAGTTATAGAAAATCAACTTCAACGGTGAATGAACTGATTTGATTTTTCTGCATTGCTAACAAAAAAGTAATGAATATCAATTCTAGTCCTACTATTACAAGCAAAAGGAGTGCTCAACAAAACGTGCGCACAGTGAAGCTACATTTACGTCCAGAAGCAAAACAAGGGGCCATCTCAGCATTTGCTCAATGGATCAGGGAAATTGGACAAAACGTGATCGAGAAGGAGGTCATTCACCTGGAAGCTAAGTACATAACTTGTTACAGGCGTATTAAATATTTTTTTAAAATGTATACAATACAAACTTAAACTAATTCATGATATATCATTGTTTTGTTAAAATAAACATTCGTTTTCTTTTTGACGATCAGTATAGTCCCTAATTGTATAGAAACAGTTTTGCAGCAGAAAAGATTTACCTTTTAACTTAAATTTGTGTAATTTTAATTGTTTAATGTCATCTGGCAATGCGTTGTAAAGTGACGTACATGTATTTTATGTTGATTTCTTGTCCTGAGCTGTTTACTTATTTATTTATTTCAGTTATTTATTTATTTCAGTGGACCGAAGAGAGTTTTCACAATTCTCGACGTCGGTAGCATAAACACCGTCTTTCATTAACCCCCAGTCCCAAAAGCGGTCGGAGTACATGAGTTTTAATATTCCGATACTGTACGCCTCTTAAACACACGAGTCAGAAATGAAGACCGAGGATAAATTCATCCGCAGTGCCAACCAACACATTTACGAACATAAAATCGCTCTTGACCTACACTACGTGCAACATACGGATTTTCCTCAGCCCTCACAAGCAAATTGTGCACATTAATTCTGGCAGTTCTTGTAAAAAACCCTTCATCTGACTAAAGAAGGAAATTCCTGGTTTTCTTTGCATTTGCGCAAGAAATGCCTTAAGAATTGAAAACGACGTTATAAGTGTGTATTGCGCAAATGCTGCTCATTTCGGAAATTAAAAAGTCGTAATCTCTTCGCATAAATTGTTCGCCATTCGAGGGACTGTGATACCTTAACCTCGCGCGCTGTTTGCCTCGTGCTCGCTTTCGGAGCTGCTCGGATAGTATTATCAATTGAGTTTTCCAGGGATTGGCGAGTTATGCTCTTCTACTTACGTTCGTATGCTTCTTTGTTTATCTTTGTGTTACACTTAAACTGTGATGTGAATCAATTAAACCAATTTGCGATTAAAAAAAAAACATGTTTGTCGCTTGTACACTTAGCGAGCATCCTGCGACGATTGCGTTCTCTAATTACCTCGCTGGTCCACCGCAGCAGTGATTTCAAGTAACCGTGCCCGCAGGGGCAAAGGAAAGAATACAAGGGTCCGAGCGTGCAAAACCGTGCCTGCCCCTGGTGCATGCAACACTCAGTAACATGTGTGATTGGCCGCAAATTGGGGGAGTGTAAGGGCTACCAAATGTAGTTCGCGAAATGAATCTGAATGTTAATGAAAAGCCGTTACAATCTTTTACTTCTTTAATACACACATCAGAATATTTTTTAAATTGTATTTTGTTTCGTTACAGAGGCTCATAAACCACATAACTTAGCTGAACATTTTTAGCCTCTGAGTTTTAGGTGCCTCAAATGTATTACATCATTGCGTCATGGTCAATTGACACTTCAAACTATTCATGACTGACTGGCTGCCAAGCTGGCAGCTGGAACTAACTCACTGATTGACGTACTGTAGGTGAGAATTGGTATTCTCCTACTATCGATGTTTCATCTCTTTCGAAATCTAAATTTATCAATTTGATGTATTTTGCTCATATTATGTAGATCCATTGTTTTTCGCTATCCAGGATATTCATATCCGGTGACATCATTCGGAAATCGAAGTTCCTCCACCATCCATCCAAATATTGTTTGCTTTTCACGGGCGGTGGAAACGAACCCTCGGTTTAAGCGACAACATTGCGTTTTCCCTGAGCTGTGACGTATTTAACTATGTTACTGGTGTTTACTGACGTTACATTTTGGTGTTGGCTGAAGGTAAAATAGTTTCTTCTGAGAATTTAGTTTTCTGTGCATGACACGATATTTCTGTGAATCTGAAAGTATATTCAATGCTGGATGGTTTCGGTTTTGAAGTAGAAAAACTTACCCAAGTTATATAATTTTGTTTTAATAAAAAGTGTTTGGACACATGTTGTGCAAGTTTGCGTATCGAACGAGAAATTGAATGAATGACAAGCTGCTATTTATTGCAGAACTAGATATCATTATTAAGGCGTTAATAAATAATTATTAAATAGCAGACGATCTTAATAAATACAAAATTTGGTGTTATAATACAAAAAAGGGTCAACGACAGTACTCTAAATAATCTAAAATTTCCCTCAAAACTTCTCTCGTAACTAGGAAATCAAGTGCAGCGAAAACTTCTGAACTTTCGTCGCGGTTTCTTAAAATGAATGTTTAAGCTTTAATATGTACACGATTTTTTCAATTTATTGGTTCAGTTATTTCAAGAATTCCCAATAATTGCGGGTAGTGATATGCAGATTCGTAGAATCCTTCATATGTAGTTAACAGAATTTCTCAATTATATTTCAGTTTCTCACAGTTAAATAAGACTTGAAAATTCTATCGAGTTTCGGAAGCCGACGATTATTTCGTGAGAAGCTCACGATGTGGTCAGAATTTGTATAAAATATTCTATAACTTTCCCTGATTTGCACTAGAGGATTTTCAAAAAAATCCTGAAGGATGGCATAATATATACATTGTATGTAATATTTCTGGAGCGAGTTGTTAATCATTTTGCAAATGGAACATGTGATTTCTCGTGTTTTATATTTCATTCGAAATATACACATAACGTATGGTCTGCATGTCAAACAATCAAAGCAAATTTGTTACAAATATGAAAATAAACTGAAGCATTAAAAGTTTATTTGCGCATGGTATTATATTTGTGCATTATATTGTGCGTGCTGAAACGTCCGCGCCTGGTAACAACTTTGTCCGCCTCTACTACCTCTCCCCACTGCTTTAGCCTCCCCAGCCACCCCCTCCCCACCTTCCTACTTTTGCCTCCCGTGCTCCAGGCCTTGTCTCCCGTTCCCGTCGTTTTCCCCGCTGACACCGCCATCATCGTCACCGCCACCGTCACCGCCGCCGTCGTCGCCACCGTCACCGCCGCCGTCGTCGCCACCGTCACCGCCGCCGTCGTCGCCACCGTCACCGCCGCCGTCGTCGCCGCCGTCGTCGCCACCGTCACCGCCGCCGTCGTCGCCACCGTCACCGCCGCCGTCGTCGCCACCGTCACCGCCGCCGTCGTCGCCACCGTCACCGCCGCCGTCGTCGCCACCGTCACCGCCGCCGTCGTCGCCACCGTCACCGCCGCCGTCGTCGCCACCGTCACCGCCGCCGTCGTCGCCACCGTCACCGCCGCCGTCGTCGCCACCGTCACCGCCGCCGTCGTCGCCACCGTCACCGCCGCCGTCGTCGCCACCGTTACCGCCGCCGTCGTCGCCGTCACCGCCGCCGCCGTCACCGCCGCCGCCGCCGTCACCGCCGCCGCCGTCACCGCCGCCGCCGTCACCGCCGCCGCCGTCACCGCCGCCGCCGTCACCACCGCCATCACCGCCACCGTCACCGCTGTCGCCGTTACCGTGACCGTCACCGTCACCGCAGTCGCTGCCACCGTCACCATCACAGCCGTGACCATCACAGCCGTGACCATCACAGCCGTCACCGTCACCATCACCATCACCACCGTCACCGCCACCGCCGTCACCGCCACCGTCGTCATCGCCACCGCAACTCCTTGCCTACTGTGTCTATTACCACGTACGTCTGGCCGTATGCCTTGGCCCAGTGCCGCGACTTCGCCATCCCCCTCCCCCCGTTTCGGCCGACCGCGCCCTCCTCATGTGCTCCCGGAGGTGCTGGCAACCGCAGCGCCAAATTACCCGCGAGCACGTGAGGAACGCGCCTAGGTGCACCAGGGGCCGCAATTATGGATTATTATTTAGCGGGCGGGTGCGATGCCGCGAGGAGACGTAATCCCGTAACCTGAACCCCATGAATCGTAGCTGCCAGACATGTTCGCTAGACGCTGAACCCATGCTGAGGGTATGGGACAGAATAGCATTCAGATGGATGCACTTGGAACGAAATGAATCGTTTGAGGGAATGGGAGAGGAGGTAAGGTTCTCGCGTTCAGGGTTATAAAGGAGACACAGGAAGTGTCTTAGACTGATGTCTTAAGCTTACCATCTGCAAAAGAAATACTATCATATTGTCGTTTTGTTTTCGATATTCCCGTTGTTGGTTTTTTTTGTTAAACTAGAAGCATGGAAATAAGCCAGTAGAAAGCATTTATTTATTTACGTCAAAAACAGTTAAAAACTGTGTGTGACGAGCTATGGGGAGAAGTGAATTTTATGCATTCAAAAATCTACTACGTTGAAAAAAAGTCTTGCTTATTAAGTAGGTTATTACGAGTGTATTGACTATTCCACTCGTGAAAATAAAACCAATTGTGTTTAACTATACATACAAAATGCTCCAATCAGAGCGGTGTATCTGAAAAAGTTTATCGCTTTTTCAGATACCACCACCGCCGTCACCGCCGCCGTCGTCGCCACCGTCACCGCCGCCACCGTCACCGCCGCCACCGTCACCGCCGCCACCGTCACCGCCGCCACCGTCACCGCCGCCACCGTCACCGCCGCCACCGTCACCGCCGCCACCGTCACCGCCGCCACCGTCACCACCGCCACCGTCACCACCGCCACCGTCACCGCCGCCACCGTCACCGCCGCCACCGCCACCGATTTTTCTTACCGTTTCTCCCTACTGGCCAATCGTAAACTGTGACTCATCTATCTTAAGAAGTGATATCGGTCTCCTCTCTTCGCAAGTCGGGGATTTATCGATAATTTCCAGAGCACTCGTGGTATTACCTATGATAAATTCTTGTGAGATTTTCATGAACGATTAATTATTTTGTGAATATGTTTGTACTCCAGAAGCTCACATTTCTCATTTCTTAAATTAGTTACGATTTTTAGTTTCGTAACTTAACTAACATTTCCATTTCGTAGGGAAATATATTTATGTAGGTGGTGCAGAAAATCATAGCAAATCAAGGGTACGTAGGTACGTTTAACTTGGTGGTGATGCATTTTGTTCAATAACGTAAGAAAATGGCACGACGCTCTTCATTCAATTGTCTTCATTTTCTGCTGCTAATGACAGAATCGTATTTCTCTGTGACGCAGTGAAATCTGGGACACAATGCGTGGACTTGGTTTACGATTGCAATTACTACTTTTAATTCACTGCTGCAATGTGTGAGGGGACGCAAAACATGATTTGAAAAACATTTTTTCGTAGATCGTAGCCACTAATGTACTAAATTGCCAACATATTCTACGTTTATTCACAAGTCATTAGTCAACATTTAATGTTATTTTGTCTGTCAAATAATTCAAGAAGACTTTGTGAATGTATTATGGATGTAGTGACACATCCATCCAAAGCATCGACGGGATGTTGTGGAGACAAGTGCTGTGACGTGTTGCAATAGCAAGAACATAATTAGCGGAGTTAGTGACAGACAGGGGAACTCCTCCTGACGATGAATGTGTTAATCTGTAATTCAAGAGTTATAATATATTCGTTACAGTTATATCTTGAGTATTAATTTATTCTCTGCAAGAAAGAAACATTTTAATTAGGAAGTGAAGCAGCACCGACATAAAGGTAACGCTCGCCTCAATGGACAATTAGTATTTCTAGATACTGTAGCTCTTAGTAAATCTGGAGATGAGAAAACAAACTACATTGAAACCAACTTGACCCTGGAAATACTTCCCCCTCTCCCCGCTATATTGGCAGTTGTAGATTGCTGTGTTCGCTCCCGGGACCTCAAGGTCGCTGTTTCCGTCGAACCCCCTTCTTTGAACCCAGTGCCGTTCCACGCTTCCTTGCCTTCACGCTGCTCCTAGGGGACCGCAGACGCCACATCAGCTCCTCTCAGCGAAGGTACGCACCAGGAATCTTGCATTCCTGTAATAATTGAATCATTTGGGGAAGTGGTGTGAGGCGCGATAAGACGCAGTTCTGTAACTAAGACTTCGAGGATCTCCTCTACTTACCGCAGAGTAACCGCAATACGGAAATGAAGGCGAACTGTGACGCAGAGTAACTGTGTGATGAGACTAATTGGATATGATTCACGTTGCGGCATGAGGCAGGAAAAGACTTGCTATTTGTTGAAAGGGCTTTTCAACAGTTAGAAGTTGTGGATCGTCCATGGTTGGAAATGTCGCAGTAACGGTTTTCTTTTGATGCGTCATGTACAGGGACGCAACCAGGAATGTTTAGGAGAGGATGGGGGAGCTAAAGATTCAGTGTTCGGCTGAACAGATGTATTATTGTAACCCTAGAACTGCACACTGGGGTTCACAGGACCCCAAAATCATTTCAAATTCACGCCGAATGGAAATTTCTGACGAGAGTCACATAGCGATTTATGTAAATTTCAGTTACCTCGTTACTTTGCCCTCGTGCTCCTTACTGTCTCAATTGGTGCCAATACTTCGTTGAGAATAGAAGCTAATTCGTCGGTGGTACGAGTCGAGTCTAATGGAATCCAGTTAATTATTGCGATATTAATAATAGTTATTTTGTGTAGTATTACTTACAACTAAAGTCAAATTGAACTGTGATGTCAGAAATGAGTAAAACTTCGCAGTGCAATGACGAGAATGGTATTAGGGAGGCCTCATTGTGCTCTTTCTTATCCAAATATTTTTTTGCTAAGAATAAAAAATGCACAATATATTAACAATGTTTTTTAATATCAGACTAACAGAATTAAGTCCTCTAACAATGATATAAACAAAATATTTGTTATGTAATTCTTGTTTTTTAACCCGGTATTTCAGACCCACCCATCCGTTTGTATTAAATTTTTTACCCATTCGACGCTGGATTAATATCCCCTAGCAAAGGAAGTAAGAAAATTTAGTGTCGCCAATAACATTGACAACACAACAGTGTCCCAATATCATTGCTATTTCTCGTACCTGATGCAAACCTTTGCAGCTAGTGATGATGCAAGGAATATTACTTCTCTGGTTTTGTAAGTTGAGGGACGGATTAAAAGACCAGTGACGAAGGATTGTTGGATTAAAGAAAGACTTGTTGGGGCAAATAAAGCAAGCGACTGCTCCTGAAATAATTTACACTTTCCAACCTCAATTTTACATGATTCGAATTACGTTTTACTAGTTTTTTACAAATCATATTATGTAACTGTTGGTGTCTTTAAAGATGCAAGTAGAAAGGAAAAAAAAGTGATTATTTGAAGGTGACTGATTCAATTGAAAACTTTAATACATCGTATTCGATTTTTTTAGTTGAATCGATTTTTGTATGTCACTTGTGTATGTCACAACACAATGTAATCTCGAATCTGCGATCCTTGTATAGTTTCGAAGTGCCATTTCTGCGCTTTATTCAGAGAGCGCTCTGGCCCCTATCATGCTGTTCAAAGTCCGTAAAATCACCGTTGTTACCTGCCCTGGTTGCGCTTTGTAAGCTTTCCTGATTGTACAGGGGTTATTCTGCTGTATTCACACCCAAGTGACGTGCAACTTAGTGAAACGAACCTTTTGTACGAGCAGCGTTGGTGTACCTAATAAAATGGTTGTATAGTGGATGCTGACCTGTATCGCGTCTATTCTCTCAGAGAAAGTTCCTTTTTAGCACCTACTTTGTTGAAAGGCTGTTATTCATAACTTCTCAAAATATAGTTAAAATACCGTCTTCTTTTTACGTATAAGAATATACGTTTTCAAACACGTAGTTGGTGATATTCTGATATTTGTGAGCGAGGAAATAGGCAGATCATGTTTTGTAAATAACCAAAGTCCGTAGCACTCCCCTCCACCTGTATGTCGTTGCAAAAGTTTCCATGTGTTTCAAAGGGTTTACATTCCGATTTTACCAGTTTCATTCAATAAATGAAAAACAATTGTGCAATTCAAATTTCTTTTTCCCTTTTGGTGACTTTTCTAAAAGGACGAAATGTATAATTTTATAAACGAGAATAAATGAAGGCAATTGGAATTAAATAACTAATGTTTATTATCTATTTGATAAGAATTTTCTTTGTAACTATTTTGTTGGACTTAAAACCTTAATGCTTCTATAGAACGTAATGATGTGATTAATTGGATGATATATAATTAATAAAATATTGATATAAAAAAATGATAGTAAAGCTTTGTTCTGGTTTTTGTTTCGACCGATATGTTCGGTTCTGAACCAACAGCTAAATTGAAAAGCAGAAGCACGAAGTGCCAACTGACCTACAGTAAGTATACAACTTTCTTATCGTAGAACATGTCAGTTTTGAAACCATTATTATTATTTTTATATTATTATTATTATTGTTATTATTATTATTATTGTTATTATTATTATTGTTATTATTATTATTATTGTTATTATTATTATTATTATTATTGTTATTATTATTATTGTTATTATTATTATTATTGTTATTATTATTATTTTTTCAACACTAAGATGTCTTTGTAGACCGAAATGTGTGAGAATGCTAGTATTGGAACTCTTCTGTCCGGCGATTTTTCTTGTGAATTTAGAAGCTGGTGAACGCACTGTTCCAAATTGTCTACATAAGAGAAACGCAACCGAAATTAAATTTCCGTGTCTGCAGGCGTACAAAAAAAACCGATGTGATAAATATTTACGAACAAATCCGTGAAGTTGCCGACCAAAGAAAACTCGAGAGCTGTTCGCCTCCAACGTGGGGGAAACGAGGAAAGGGGGATGCGAGTTGGGCTTGTGCGGGTCGCAGCGGAGGTCGCCCCGCCTTTTCCCACGCAGTCGCCCGTGCCGCGGTGCTACTGCCGTTCGCTGCCGCTTAGCCGCGCAGCGCCGCGCCGCACCACACCCCGGCAAGTGGCCGGGTGGCGGCTCGGAGCGGGCGGGGGCAAGGACGTGATGGCGGCGGCGGCGGAGGGTTAGAAAGAGGGGGAGGTGGAGAGAAAAGAGTCTGGTTGAAGCGGGCTGTGTTCGCGGATTCCCAGTTAATTTGGAGGCGGTTAGTGGACGCGGTCGACGCTGGGACGCCTCTCCGGAGCACTACCCTCTGCGCTTACACCTCAAACCATTTTGCGCCTTTCTGTTACTGTCTCTGTCACTCACTGTTTCTCCGTCTCTCTCTCCCTCTCTCTCCCTTTCTCTCTCTCCCTTTCTCTCTCTCCCTCTCTCTCTCCCTCTCACTCTTTCTCTCTGTCACTCTTTCTCTCTGTCACTGTCTCTGTGTGACACGGACACTGTCTCTCTCTCCCTCTCTCTCCCTCTCTCTCTTTCTCTCTCTGACACTGACTGTCTGTTTTCACTCTTTCTTCCTCTCTCTCTTTCTCCTTCTTTCTCCCTCTTTCTTTTTCCCTTTCTCTCTCTCTTCCTCTCTTTTTCCCTCTCGCTTTCTCTCTGCCGCTCTGCCCCCCTCTCTGGCGCACCGCGTCAGTGATTCTCTCATTGCGGGGACACGGTGCATCTCCATCCTCACGAGAGGGCAGCAAGTACACGAGGCCTGAAGGAGGGGTGGAGAGAGAAGAGGCGGGGCTGTCCGACTCAACGCCGATCGGTCACCTGTTGAAATCCCTAAAGCCCTGCGTTGTCCCTGTAGTACCTCCGACCTCTCTCGTTCATTTTGGGGAGATGGTGCGTTTTGGATCAGGCAGGAGGTTTGAGCGGGGCAAGGCGGAGCGGAATATGGAGAGGTGGAATGAGATGGGGTCAGAGAAGAGAGAAGCAGTGCTGAATTGTGGAGCATGGCTGGTAGCAAGTGGAACGGGTCGGGTGCGCTGGGAAGGTGAGTGTGGGAGATCGTACGAGTGGTTATGAGAGGGGTTTTTGATGCGAAATATAACGGAAAAGATGTGCCCCCATGATAGGATCGGCGGATACATACAGCTTCACACATTTCGCGAGTAGCATGACTGCTTACCTAATCCTCCGTAGCGGTAACGAGTTGCTTTCAGTTTGCCGTGCGGCAAACACTCAGTGTTCGTCCTACCTTCAGCGTGTCGATATCTTAGGCACGTCATTCAACGAGCATTCTCTGATAATCTACTCTATTCGGGATTGGATGAGTAGCTGCTCACTGTTTGCTAAATGTGTGAAGCTGCCTGATCAACGTTGCTTGGTCAACGATGGGAAAGCGTGAGGCGGAGCGAATGGGGAGAGAAAACCGGGGTGGAATGAAGCAGGAGCGTAGGAGACGTGAGAGCAGTGCGTAAGGAAAGGTAAAGGCGGCGTGGTGAGAGGCGTTGTGTGACGTGGCGGGGTGGAGGAGCGACCGACGACTGGGGAGGATGCATTGGCGTCTCGAATGGAGGTCAAATTACCGGAAGTTTCCCCGTGTATTTTCCCGAATTTCTCCCGCGCCGTGGCTCTCGTCCGAAGTGATGGGTTTGGGCGGGTCACTCGGCCACTCTGCCTGCAAGAGTCCAACACAAGATCGTTTCTTTAAACCGCAAAGAAGAGCAAAGAATAATTGAAAATCTTTTTTTCGAAAACGACATATGTCCACATTTTTAATAGTTTTATGCATCAGTATATTCGTAAGAAAATTACTATGCTGCCAAAAATTGTATTAAAAATAGGTGATGTTTTCACGTACGGCACAGTACTCACTAGTTTCGTTGACAAAAGTAACGACTGAGTACACTTGTTCTGTTCATATGTACTCATTACTTATTCTCGAAGCACTTTAGATGGTTTACTTTTTCACATTCAAACATCATGACTTGCTAGATATGTGTTTTCTTGAATCCATATCTTCATTCAGCATAGTACCTATGGTGTAGGAAACAAAGAGTGAGAGACAAATGAAATTTACTGCCGACTTCCTCGTTGCTTGCTATTACGTATTCTGTACGCAAGTGAGATGAATTGCAAATTCATGTGTGCTTGATCTGTGGACTGATACAACGTTACAATTAAGACACCCTCTTCCTTTCTGTTTGTGTTTTCACTCGACAAATAGCTTCCTATGTTCTAGAGGTAAGAAAGCAGAAACAATTAATTAGAAGCTGTCAGAAACTTCTGAGAATCATATTTACAAAGGTCACAAGTTATCTTTAAAACTTCGGCGGTCGAATAGCGAATTAAAATATCTGTCCTTTTCTTTCGCTTCACATTTGTGATAAAGGCATTCTGAAGCTTCCGGTAATTTTCTAAGAAGTCATTATGGGCATTATCTTTTTGATGTCAATGAAAAGTACTTCACCTCTGCAGGGATCATCTTTTGTCCTCTTTACGTTTTTCCAAGTAACTCTTGCAACTCTTTGTGTTACAAATACGGCGGACGGACGTAATTGGATTCTAGACATGACGAGCATCAATTCTTCTGTAGTTTTCTGATCCAACACTTCAACACAGACCTTAGGAGAAAATTCTTACGTTTCCTTCGTTCGAGGTCGTTAATGTATTCCTTTTGAGAAAGCAATTATTACATTCCTATATAACTGTTGTGCTGTTTCATATCTCCATATTTTTCTTTGCAGACAGGGCTCGTGACATAATTGTTAGTTCATGCCTGGTCAACTCAATGGCTCGCGGTCCCAGGGGACCAGAAATGTGCCCGCAAGCAGCGTTATGTTGAGGAGTGTACGAACTTCATTCTGCGACAGGGTGATGGCTGGGGGAAAATTGTGTCTCTGGCAAGTAAGTTCATAATATATTAAAATGATTGTTTCTGGGTATTATCATGCTCGTTAGAATGACTTACAAATTCATTAAATGAGCGGATTTCCATATTTTTCCAAAAAGACTAATTTCCTTCAACGAATTCAACTATGATTTTTTTATCGTCCGTACGTCTTAATAATGTTAGTTTGAAGAAACACGCCCTTTCTTTCAATTAGTTAATTATCACACATGCATTTCTTTCCACACTAACCGAGGAAACTATGTCCAAATCAGGCAAATGGTATCAAGATTTGAACTGATGACACTTTCTGTTGTCGATTCCTCTTTACCGTTAGCGAAGTAATTAAAATATATTTTATAATAAGAGTGCATAGATTGTACATTGTGTTTGTTAAATACTTTTTTAATTGCATCTTTGAGAATATGCTACTGAAAAATTCAAATCTGCTCCAAATTAGTCAACTTTCCCCCACAGTGATATCCTTTGCAAGTGAAGTTTACCAAAAGAGGGAAAAATATATTCTCATCCTCCAAGTATGAGACTACGAGTATATCTCAAGATGTGCTCGCGGCAAAATTCCGAACTTCTATTTGACATCTATAAGCAAACATCCATTTAATTGATTGGATTTAATTTTTCTCTGGCAGCTCCGAGACGCAAGTTACGTTTGATTAAGGAAGTGGAGCTTTCGTGAGGCGCTCGGCCCGGCCTTTCCTTATTTAATATTGAAGCTGAAGAGCTCGGCAGCCAACACGCTTTCAGTTTGGAGCGCCCGGAGAGAGAAGAATGACGACAATAGGAATAATAAATTGTGTGGCGGAGGTATTTCGTATCTTTTCAGGGGCTCCGGAAACAGAAGGGGGACGTTTTGCGTCCTTTTATTTGCGTGCCTACCCTCTCGTTCGGTTGCTTACTGCCCTTTCTCTTCGGAAAGCTGTTGCTTTTATGTGCCGTCGTGGTATTTAGAGCAAACGGCCTTGTGACCTGGAAAGCCATATCTTGCGTGAGTGGTGGGTGGCTGGCTGGTTCGAATGGAGAGGTGGTTATTTCAACATATCGATGTAGCTCTGAACTAATAAAAGCATCTAACATGCAAATAGTTACTCTGATTGTTATTAAAATTCAGATAATGACATAACAATTTCTTGCTGTAGATACTATGAGGAAGATGATGTCCCCAACTTGTACTTCAATTTATTTAACAGTCTCCTGTTAAATGTAATTTCAATATATTTTCAGTGATAAGCAATGATTATTAATAACATTTACTCCAAACTAACGTGCAGTTACCATTATTTATTTTTCAGATTTTGGAAAACAGCTTTCAACACTTATTGCCGCAAAAAATTTTTTGGCGGGGATGAAAGAGAACTAGTATATTTGATGTTATTGGAATTACGCGTTTGGTGAATTGAATTATTTTACCCATGAATGTGGCATACCTTTAACAATAGGATTTTACATTTTTTGGGTTTTCATTAATAATTTTTTATATTGAACGATTTACAGACCTTATTTTTGGTTCATGTACTTTAAAGAATGGATTTTCCAATATTTAAAAAAAAATATTGCATGACCTTAATACGAACATTACTTCTCAAAATCGTCCAGAGAGACATACTGTATAATACTATAAATGAATTAATAAACTGCATTCACTTCATATATGAATCTTACAATAATTGAATCCAATTACGTAACAGAATATTACATCACACATACTACACAATGATTGATTCCAAGATCGTTTGCATTTTAGTTTGAGCGCTCCTTTATTCTTGTCTTTCAAATTTCATGACGGTTATGGCTCCTATACCGAACTCTTCGCAATACAATTTGTTTGCAAAAGACATGCAGAAGCCTGCGGGCGGGCACTCACATTGGATTTCCAGCTTCCAGCCGTCTTCCAAGCCATCGCTGGACAGTACTGGGTTTTCGGCGCGGCAGTTCAGGTACTTCCCGGCATCTTCTTTGCTGGCGTTGAAAGACAGGGTGCTGGTTGTGGTGTTTGCCGTCGTTGGAGGTCTGCAACAGAAGAAAGAACGTCGGGACGCGGTCAAATTCTGCCGTTTCAGTAGTGTCGTTCTCTGCCCCCTCCTCTCGTCTTGCCCACGGATTCTTCCCCTCCCCCGCATCCCCCGGGCCACCCTGACGTCCATCTCTTCAGTCTCGACCCTTCCCCACGGCTCCTTAAGCATCCCGACTTCCCCCACTGCCCCAACTGCTCTGGGCACTCCGCCTTACTCGCCTCGGGCCTTCTCCTTTTCTGCGCCACCCACAACCGTTTGCGGTCCGACTCGCCGTACCAGATGGTCCGTATGAACTTCGCCCTTCGTTTCCTTTCATTGTTATTATGCTAGTAAAAAGGTCCGACGGTTGTTGCCAACGGGCGACGCAAAAGTAATGATTATTTTCTCCTCGTTGCACAACCAACTAACCAACTTGATTTACGGCATAGAGGCTCTGCATTTTGTAGCCGATGGATGTGTGGGAAGACGTTTGTTAAGGGGTTTGCATATTTCTGCGATGGCAGTATTTGAATGAGAGATTATTAATACAATTGCTTTATAAATGTATTAGTTCAATTAGCCTACTTATTAGTTTTTCTTCTCTTCTCGTGTCGTGTCTACATAGATACAAAGGATATAAATGTTTTCTTAATACGCAATAAATGTTTTCTTAATACACAATTTATCGGCGGTAAATTACCAAAGGGGCTAAATAGCTTCCTGCAGTCATGTTATGACCCTTTCTATTTGCTGAACTATTACTGAACTGGGTTTTACCATCAATTTTGTAAGTGACACATCATTTCTGTGGTCACGGGGTAAAGTTCTTAAGTCAAAAATCTTAGTTTGGAGAAAAGAAGGGTTAGATTTTCGAGCCACCGGTTGTTTCTACGCTAAACGCAATTTCTTAATGTTTTTTTTCTCGTTAAGGAGGCAACATTTGAATTCGGTCGTTTTACTAAAATAAAATACAGATACTTAACCTGTAGTTTCAGTTCTTAACCCAATTTAGCCAAAAATTGACTTAAGAACTTTACCCCGTGACCACAGATTTATCCAGCAAATAATGTTCTTTAAATAAATAACAATATTAAAAATATTTCGAAGCACAGCAAGTACATTTTAAGTATTGTCGAAAGTTGGTCAGATATAAATATCAGTAATTTCAGCAACGTATAAACGATGAGAAGTCACTCCAGCCATACGATTCCTAGCTCTGATTTAAGCAGCTTTAGCAATAGACACACCGGTGTATGTGCGAACTTGGGACGAGTGCACTTGTTTCATCGCTTGCGAACTATTTTATAACCCTGGAAAATTTATATTTCAGTTGGTAGAGTTATATTCACTGTATTCAAATGTTTAACTAGGAATAAAATTCATTTCCAATAACAGTTAAAATCGAGCTCTATGTCCGAGCTCGATGTCCGTAGGGTAATGGCTGTAGGAACAAGTCCGCGTTTTAAAATTTATCGAGAACAAGGGAAGGAAATTAATGGTTGCTTTTCACTTTAATAACTCGAGATAATTCATCTGGTTATACATAAGTAAACATTTTCTATTAATATTTTCTCTTTTCCAACTTTTCATTTCCTACAGCAGTTTACCATAGGATGAAACAAAACAATTCAAAGTACTCTAGAAAGAAAATAACGAAGTTTATTAAAATAACATTATACTTAGATAACTGTAGAGAAACAGATCAAAATATCTCTAGCGCTTGCTTCCAGGTAGAGATCGCTGAACTGGAGCTGGTGGTTGTATCAACACGATCACGCGCGCCGTTTCCTCGAGTTTCGGCCTGCCTATCCGCCGAAGCCCGTGCGCGACCCGTCGGGCAGGAATCAGCTCGTTTACCTTCCCACCTGTGTATTGGGGTTCAATCTACGGTCGAACCGTGTGGAATTTGTGGTGGGCAATTCTGAATCGTCAGTGGTTAGTGGTGGACCAAGCGGCAGGTTTTCCAAGGATTCTCCTGTTTCACGAACTCTCATTTCCCCAGTGCACAGTTATTCACATGATGCTCTGCATCAATCGGCCATGAAACCATTCGTACCAGATAGGGCCGAAAAGGCAATAATGTAAATCATTGTTTTATATCATTATTATTATTATTATTATTATTATTATTATTATTATAATTATTATTATTACAGTTCTGTCTCTGGATAAAATCTCACGATTGAGGTAACCGTACGGGCTCTTGCCAAGTAACGGCCCTTTTCGATGTCGAAGCAGGATTACATGTATTAGGCATGAGTAATACTATTGTTGAGGAACTTTCTGACTATTGCGCAAGTATTGAGGATGGCAACTTTCTGTAACTCCATGTACACTGTCTTTGGCATTTTCAACTGTTGTAGGCTGTTATGCAAAGTTGTTGGGATGACACCAGTTGTGGACACAATGATGGGTACTGTGTAAACTTTCTCCATTTCCACTGTTCTTTTATTTCTATTGCTAATCAGTGTATTTGGACACCTTTTCTGTGTGAGAGGACTGAAGATTGTGTGTGTTTGGGATTGCGATATCAATTAGGTAAGTGATTCTGTTAATTTTATCAATTAGCGTAATGTCTGGCCTATTGTATGCTATCATCTTGTCTGTAATAATAGTTCTGTCCCAGTATAGCTTGCATGCAGAATTTTCCATCACAGTTGTTGGTGTGTACTTGTAATATGGCAGCTTGTTTTCCAGAAGCTCACTGACTATTGCAATCCTTTGGTGAATAATTTTGGCTACCTGATCATGCCTATGTTTGTAATCGGTTTGGGCTATGGCTTTGCAGCCAGATGTGATATGTTGATTGTCTCGCTGGACAGGTGACACCTTCTACATAAATCATTTCCCAGAGTTGAATCTTTAAGGATGTATTTACGATAATTTCTTGTGTTGATGACTTGATCCTGGATTGCTATCATCAGTCCCTCGGTTTCGGCAAACAAATCGCCACGGGAAAGCCAGGCGTTCGACGCTTCCAAGTCGACATAGGGCTGTTCCAGATCGTGGCGATGTCTCCCATGTTGTTATTATTATTATATTATTATTATTATTATTATTATTATTATTATTTGACTTTTGCACTTCTCCCACGCGGGGGGGAAACATTCACCTGCCACTAGTGTTGCTGTGGCTAGGCTCACTCGCACGGCTCCGATGAGCAAGTATCGAGCGAGATCTGTGTTTTTTCTCTCAGGTCCTTCTATACTACATGTCAGACATATCAGTAATTGTTTTCCTCACAATGCGACATGTGTCCAGAATAATAGCTTTTTGAATTGCTGACAGTACATGCTTTATATTTAGTTCCTGTAGCTGTTTAATGAGGGATTTTGTTACTATCCCGGTGGTAGAAATTGTCAGGGGACGGATATGCACTTTTTCAACCTTCCAAATCTTCTTGATCTCTTCCGCAAGTTCTCGGTATTTTGATATTTTATTGGAATATGCTGAGTGGAGATTATGTGCTAATGGAACTGTGATGTCGATGATGGTGACTTCCTTTCTGATTTTATGTAGCACTGTAATATCTGGCCTGTTTGCAGTGATGGTCTTGTCTGTTCTAATCTCCCTATCCCAGTACATTTTCGCGGATTCATTTTCCAAGACTGGAGGAGGTTGGTATTGATAGTACGGCACGCTTTCTACGTTAAGATGTTCTTTAACGGCCAGGTGAACAATCTTTGCAAAGTTGTTATGTCGTCGTAGGTATTCCGTGCCAGCAAGAATTTTACATGCCCCTGTTATGTGCTCTATTGTTTCGGTTTCCGTTGTACACAATCTGCATTTGTCGTCCAATGTTTCTTTCAAAATATATTTTCTGTAATTGCGTGTGCTAATGACTCTATCCTGTATGGCCATCATGAATCCAGTGGTTTCTCCATATAAGTTCCCTGAAGTTAACCAGATATGCGAAGAAATACTGTCAACATTTGTATCCTCGAGTTGATGAGGATAAGAACCGTGCAGAGATTTTTGCTTCCATGATAGTAGTTTTTCTTCCATAGACTGAGAGGTAGTTTCCAGTTCTTGGTTTTTGAGCTTCAGTGGTGTTAGATTTGCATCTGCGGTGCACAAAAATTTCGTACATGTGATTATCCTGCTTGGAATGGAAGTGTTCTCTCAGGTCTTGAATCTGTTTCCAATGTAATTGGACGATGCTCACGATTCCCATTCCTCCCTTGAATGCAGGTAGAGTTACCCTTTCAATTGCTGATTTGGGATGCCGCATTCAATGCTTGGTTAGCTTTACTCTGATTTGCCTCTCAGCACTTTCCAGTTCTGTCATGGACCATTTCACCACTCCAAACGTGTAAGCCAGAACAGGGATGGCAAAGGTGTTGATCGCTTTGACCTTATTGCGCCTATGAAGATGTGTTTTTAAAACTGCCTCCACTCTTCTAATCATTTCGACTGAGGTTTTCTCTTTAATAAGAGTGTGGTTGATTCCACGCAGTTGTTGAAACCCCAGATACTTATACATGTTTTCGGCTGTCAGGTCTTCAATGATACCTTTCCCTGTGTCAAAGCCATTGGTTTGGGGTGACTTTCCCTTTTGTAAGGTGCAATGACTTGCACTTTTCAAGACCAAATGACATACTAATGTCATTACTAAATTGTGTTGTTAAATTCAGCATTCTGTGCAATTGTTTAGGAGAATTTGCATAAATTTTTATGTCATCAATGTACAGTAGATGACTTATTGTATGGGAACCTTTATCTGATTTGATTTTGAATCCATTCTTTGTTTGATTAAAAGCCTGGCTCAGTGGATTGAGGGCCATACAGAACCAGAGGGGGCTAAAAGAGTCTCCTTGGAATATACCTTGGTTAATATGAATATCTCGTGATGCTAGCTTTGTCTCGGGGGTTGTCAGTTGCAGTACTGTTGTCCATTTTTTCATGATTTCTTGAAGGAACTGTATTAGCAGTGTATCTATCTTGTATATTTGTAAGATCTCTATGAGATAGGAATGCGGCACAGAATCAAAAGCTTTTTGGTAGTCAATGTAGGCGACACTGAGATTTCTGTTCCCTTTCACAGCCTGCTGAGTGATTATGGAATCAATTATCACTTGTTCCTTGCAACCTTTTGAGTGTCGGTAGCAACCTTTCTGCTCTTCGGTCATGATGCTGTTCTTTTCGAGATGTTCGCTAACCTTTTCAGTGATTATCTTTGTCAGGCATTTGTAGAAAACAGATAAGCATGTGATTGGCCTGTAATTAGTCGGATTTGTAGTTTCTATTTATTATTATTATTATTATTATTATTATTATTATTATTATAATTGCCTATCGGTCATTTCTAACCACGCAAAACGTTTTATTCCGAGACCCAATCATAGTCTAGAGAAAGATTAACGTGTGTAAGGACGCAGATCGGCTAGTCGGCTGTATCTCTCGGTATGACAGGGTTGTTAAACCTTTATTTATGAATAATGTGGTGATACGATAAGTGAAGGGACAATTACAAATATAATGATGCCTAAGCAGGACTCGAACCTGCAGCCTCCTTGGCGCAGACGACGGCCGCCTGCGCCACGGGCGGCATTATTATTATTATTATTATTATTATTATTATTATTATTATTATTATTATTATGATGATTCCATTACATCACGACTAAAGACCTTATGAGTCGGCTGAATATAAAATCTACTCCAGGTTGCATCCAGCTACCTAAGGGGCAGATTCGGTGACTATCAGTGCCTCTACAATACTTTACGCAAAATGTGGGCTGTTCCAAATAAAGCAATTTCTTGCACTTCCCAGTCTTTTGAATTACCTGGGAGTTTAGACAAGTTCTTACTCAAATTTTGCGGAACAAATCCCAGAGCTCCGATAACTATCGGGACGACCTGTGCTTTTACGCTCCACATTCGGCTGATCTCGATTTCCAAACTCTTGTATTTAAGACGTTTCTCTGCCTCCTTGGTAACGACGTTTTGATCGCAAGGCACTGCAACATCCACAAGTAGACACGATTTTTTCTCTAAATCCCGGATAACAATATCCGGTTTGTTTGCCGCTATCGTGCGATCAGTTTGAATTTGTTGGTCGTACAATATCGTACACAATCCAACAGACGTCACCGGATTCGGTGAGTGTTCGTACCACTTGGGGCATGTGTTTGGAACTTCGAGGGCGGTACAGATCTGCCAGTGGAGGTAGCTACACACCCTGTCATGTCTTTTAAGGTATTCGGTCTTTGCTAGGATTGGACAAGCAGAGGCAATATGATCAACGGTTTCTACGTGTTCCTGGCAAATGCGGCATTTGTCATCTTGGGAAATTTTGAGAACCGCTTTATCATAATGTCGTGTTCTCAACGCCTGATCTTGGGCAGCTATTACAAGTGCTTCCGATTCTGGCTTCATTCTTCCCTTTTTAAGTCACATAAATGAATGATCTTTATTGATCTGTGCTCTGTTCATTCGTTTCAAATATCGTCCGTGAAGAGGTTTGTCTCTCCACGATTTCTATAATATTTTTTTATCTCTCATTTCATGTTATGTAGCATCAGAAATTCAGTGTCTGTGTTATTCGACGTGTCTTGCATAGTTTTCTTTGCCATGCTTCTTGCTCCACTGACAATGCTTCTGTTTCCCATTCTTCGGTCAGATTTCATGACCTACCTCAGTAGAGGGTCATCTTGATGGCTGACTACGTACTTTCGCAACCCGACTACTGTGTTGTGCCAGGAGGCCTCAATTTGTCTGAGGCCTCTTCCTCCTCCATTACCGGACACATTATGTGTCCCGTCCTTCATGATGCGAATTTCTTGCTCAGTCCAGTCCACTAGTCCGAAACTGTGTTCGGCTACAGGCACCGCCAAACTACCTATTGCTGTTATTTTGTTTCTAGATTTCAGGGCGTACTGCAGAACCAGTCTCACTCTTCTGTTATACTCCTTGCGAATTCTCTTTTAATGTGTCGTTCGAGATGATCTCACATTCTTCATTTCCCAGATATATGTAAGTTTTACGTGGGGCAAGATTTTGAATCACAGTGTGCGTATCAACTTCAATGCTCTCTGACGTCAGTTTGCCTGTTTTTAAGTTGATTTTTGCACAATTCTCAAGACCAAATTTCATGCTGATATCATTGCTAATGTCGTTCACGACAGAAAGCATTTGGGAGAGAATCGCTTAATTCTTAGCAAACACTTTAAAATCATTTATTATTATTCACGATATTATTATTAAAATTATTATTAATTTTAAGGTTATTTATTATTATTATTAAAAAATTAATCTCTGCGCTCACACGCCCCACCTGCGCCCGCTTTTGCCCGACAAAAGACCGGATTTGTTGTGATCCAGCGCTTTGGCGGACCAGCACTATACAGTGTGATGAAACGCCGTCGCGTTTGTGATTTGAGCGCTCCCCTCTGTGCGTACGTGTGCGCGCGCGCGCATGGTAGTAATATCGCAGATGTTACCGTCATTACATCTATCATTATTTGATACTTCCTTTCTGCTAGTTGGGATGGGCGCGCGCGGGTTTACTACCACCGCTCAGATATTCGGGCTTTCAAAAACAGCGCAAAATAGACTCTATAACGTGTAATAACGCGAATCCCGCGGTCGTAAAAGTTCAGTACACCCCATCCGCTTGCCCGCCCCCTCCCACTCTACCGTTGCTCGCGAAATAAAATTTTGAAAATGAAATGTCTAATGGATTCGTGTGGCCGGCTGTACCCCGGTTTGAAACCGGCTACAAAATTGAAAAGTACCCATCAGTGTTGAATGAAGTTGGGGAAAGAGCCACACCTCTGAAATTCTTTTTTGTTTGTAAATATCCTTTTCGTTGAGAGCATACAATTTGTAACAGTAATTATAATTGAAAACTGAGATTTTTTCAGGGTTGGTTGCAACTGTTATTAGTTTCAAATCTACTTACAATATTCCTATATGTTTTTTACTTTAAAATGTTTATGGATGTATATCTATGGTACATCAGACCATATTTCTATAGTTAGTTTGCAAGTATTAGCGTTTGTTGTGTATTGTTAGTTTGCACGCAATTGCGTCTGATCTCATGAAGGGACTAAACCACAAAATTCAGCATCATACGCTTCCCAAAAAATTTCCGATACGATATTTATTTCCGAAACTTCTCCCAAAGAAATCCTCAGAATATTCAGTAAACTAAAAAATAAATATTCATCTGGTTTAGATGAATTTCCGGATTGTTTATTAAAAACTTGTGCACCTGCCTTTATACATCCGTTAACTCACATTTTCAATGCTTCTTTATGTACAGGAATATTTCCAGATATTTTCAAAACAGCAAAAATTAAGCCACTTTTTAAAAAAGGGAACAAAAATGAAATTCTAAATTACCGGTCACTTTCTCTTTTTTCAGTTTTTTCAAAAATATTAGAAAGACTTTTCTACTCACGAATGGAAACTTTTCTCAGGAAAAACAAAGCGTTTTCAGACTCATAACACGGTTTTAGAAAATCAAAATCTACGGAAACTGCCATATTTTCTTTTCTCAAAGATGTTGCTTCATGGGTATGGGTACCAAAATGATGTACCCATTGGAATATTCTTAGATCTTTCGAAAGTTTTGGTCGTTATTGACCATTAACATCTTGCTCTCAAAATTACCTTCGTATGAAATTCGTGGTATTGCCCTAGATTGGATAACTTCGTACCTTAAACATCGGACTCAAAGAGTAGAAATACCATACTGGCCCGAAAGGACATTACATATTTATGTTTCCAATTCTTTGTCAATTGAGCATGGGGTCTCACAAGGTTCGATCTTACGGCCTATTCTCTTTCTGTTGTATGTAAATGTGATTGCCCTCGTCTATTAAAAATGGAAGAACGGTTCTGTTTGGGAATGACACGAATGTTCTTTGCAAAACAGAAGCAGTTAATAGTACGATTTCAGAAGTTTCAAATTGGTTTAATCATAACAAATTAATTTTTAACGAAAGAAAAAACTCTATCAATACATTTTTGCATTTCAAATCGGCAATCACATGTTCCATTGAAAAGGAACAGTATGCAATTAGCTGATGTTGAGGTAACAAAATATTAGGTCTCTCAATTCAATCAAACCTCAAATGGAATGTACATATAACATAATTAAACATTAATTTAAGTTCATTATGTTACGTATTCAGAATTCTTTCAAATTCTATCAGACTTCATGCAGCTCGTTGCGTTTATTTTGCAAATGTACATCCCCGCCTGAGATATGGCATATACAGGGTGAGTTACGTAACTTTAGCACCTCCTGTAACTTTTGAACGGTTGAAGTTATTGCAATGCAGTTTTCACGGAAGTGCATGAGGGGAAGGGGCTAATAGATTCGTGCATTAATTTCTATTTTATCACTTGTATTTTACGAGATTTTTTAGGTAACTTTGTTTTTTCAAATAACACTATACATATTTTTTCAGTCCACCATGACGAGAGTAAAAAGACAAATTCAATGATGTACATATTGTCATATGTTAGATAAGCATTTTTTTGATTAATTTTGATTTTTGCGACTGGGGTTTAACGGACATTTTGAATAGTCCACCACACAAGGTTACGCAGCGCTCCACCAGCAACGCGCGCCCGGGCAAAGGAAGGGAGATTTGAAGATACGAAACATATTCCAAACATTCACGAAACCATTGCAGTTTTTTCCTGAACTGTGCTTTCCATCCTTCCGCATTTTCAGATTTTCGACTTTCTTTGATTGAAGGAATTAAAGGATGGAAAATAAGGATTTGTCATAAGTTTGTATCGTAATAAAATTGTTTATAACTTCAACTCCATTTAATGGGGTTTCATGAGATACGTATTAATGGGATCTTGAAACAAAGCACAATAAGAATAAATAATTAAAACTTGTTAATCAATGTTAATAATAATATAATAATAACTTAGGGATAGAAATAATCTTATTTCAATAAATACTACTTAAGACAAATCCGTATTTTCAATCTCTAGAAACACAAAATATCTGAAAATGGATCAGGGTGGAAAGGAGAGTTCAGGAAAAAATACAACAGTTTTGTGAATATTTTTCGTATCCTGAAGTACTAAAATCCCTTCCCTTTCCCGACCCCGCGTTTGCTGGGGGAGCGCTGCGTGACCTTGTGGGGCTGACAGTTACAATGAAAATATCCGTTAAACACTAGTCGCAAAAAAATCACAATTACTCAAAAAAATGCTTATCTAACATATCACAATATTTATATCTTTGGATTCGTCTTTTTACGCTTGTGATGATAGACTGAAAAAATATGTATAGTCCTATTTGAAAAAACAAAGTTACCTCAAATATCTCGTAAAATACAAGTGATAAAATAGAAATCAATACACATATCAATTAGCCCCATTCCCTCATTCACTTCCTTGAAAACTGCACTGCAATATCTTCAACCGTTCAAAAGTTATAGGAGGTGCTAAAGTTACGTGACTCATCCTGTATACTGGGGAAGTTCATCCTGTAGTATTCAGACATTCAGATTGCAAAAACAACTATTCGAATAATGAAAAAATACCTTCCACGTGATCCCTGCAAGCCTCTTTTCATTGAGCTTGGAATCTTACCATTGCCTTGTCTATTTATTTACGAATCTGTAATATTTGTCAAAAATGATCTACTTAACGGAGGGAACATATTTTCATGCAATATTGTTATTTATAATTACAACACACGCCGTAGAAATCACGTGCATCAAGTGTCAGTATCAACAGCTCAGTACAAGAAATCAACATACAATACACGTACGTTACTTTTCAACGCATTGCCAGATGATATTAAACAATGAAAGTCGGTACACAAATTTAAGTTAAAAGGTAAATCTTTTCTGCTGGAAACTGTTTCTATACAATTAGAGACTATACTGATTGTCAAAAAGAAAAATAATGTGTATTTTAATAAAACAATGATGTATAATGAATTAGTTTACGTTTGTATTGTATACATTTTTAAAAAATATTTAATACGCCTGTAACAAGTAATTTACTTCAGCTTCCGGGTCAATAACCCCCATCTCGATCAGGTTTTTGTCCAGTTTCCCTGATCCATTGAGCAAATACTGAGATGGCCCCTTGTTTTGCTTCTTGACGTAAATGTAACTTGAGTGTGCGCACGTTTTGTTGAGCATTCCTTTTGCTTGTAATGGTAGGAGTAGAATTGATGTTCATTACTATTTTGTTAGCAATGCAGAAAAATCAAATCAGCAGTTCATATACTGTTGAAATTGATTTCCTATAACTCGGGAACAAACATTTTTCAAATTTCATTTTTCTAAAATAATAATTATTTTCTAAATTCTTGTTTATAGTTATTTTTGTTTTCGTTTTAAATTTTGGGCCTTAAGAAAATGTGCGCAGATAATATCTTTCCCCACACGTCATATACAATTTTTACTTTTTTTGACCAAATAAATAAATAAAGTAGTAGATACATTTGTAGACAGTGCATAAGTTGTATTAAAAAGAAACGATTAGATAAAAATATTTCTGAATCTCTTTGAAGACACCATAAAATTATTTTTACTTAGATATTATAATGTAGAAGTGAAAGTATTTACCTATGAAGAATGTATCGTTATTGTAATAATATGCAACTAATTGAAGAGAAGAAATTATTTTACAGTGCTTTAGTAACGTAAGAAAAACATGGGAAAGCGTGGTGTTTTTAAACTCCACGAGGGAAAATGTCTGTGAACTCAGTTATCAATACACGCGTATTTTAACTTTCAGCACCGGATACATACAGTGGAGTTCTTTGTACGTTCAGTGAAATATTTCCAATTAGACTAATGAGGTGGAATGAGCGGTACTGCACTTCATTATTCATTGCAGTAATTTCGTGTCAGTACGTTCTGATTAGTTAATTTAATTTGGGTACTCACATTAAATAGAGATTTTTTTATTTTTGCTTTTAGTTCAATATGTTATTCCAGTGCGATTTCGAACTGTCAGAACACAAGGAGTCTATCAGTTTCCCATCTGTGATTCACTTTGAAGGTTTTTGAGATGGGCAGCGAAGACAGTTTGTCCTACGCGGCCCTGTTGGAACCTATAGTCATGCGTCGTTCCCAATTTTTCCTACGTTCCCACGTTTCTCCCCAGGGGCGGCCAGTCAATGGTCCACCGACGACTCTTACTTTCTCGTTTGCTTTTTATAAATTACAATTTTTCTAGGTGGCCGAAACCATGGATATGGTTTATGATGTGCTTTTTGTTAAAAATATTATGCAGTTTTTAACGAGTGATTGTTTTAATTTCAGTATTTTTGTTAGAAACAACGTCTTTAATTGTGAGTTAAACATCTCGAGTCTATTCATTCAGAAACTGAACATTCTGAAAACATTTTGGATATGCTATTTTAGTCATAGTATAAAACATAATTATCTGCAACCCCCAATTGTTTGAGCATTTGGAGCAACACTGAAACTTGATTCTTTTGCATAGTATTGTTTATGGTTTAAGAATAAACTTCCAAAAACAGATTGTTTGGATAGGACTCCAGGAGCAATACAAAAAATTACGAACCTATCGGATTGCTATTAATAACCGACAGAATTTGTTGCTATTGGTACAGCATCTGGCGGTACAATTCAGTGGTTTTTACTGCGCGCAATTAGCTAGTTGGATATCGTGGTTGTGGATTGTGTGATTGTAGTGATTTTGGGGATTTGAAAAATAGAGCAATGCCAGGCAGGCTCCCCAAAGTTTATTTCGTTTGCCAGCTCTCTTTAATTTTTTATGGCGGGAAACCATTCTTTCGACAAGTGGATGTGTTTTTAAATTAACCCTACTTTGTCCTTGGTGATCTTCATGTAACCCTTTCCGTATTAAAAAATTGTTTCTCAGAGGAATCACGTTCGTAATTATAAATGAATTTGTCTTCCTGAAGTCTTGTGAAGTACCAATCACTATGTAAAAATCTCTTTGGAAACCTTTCTGTTATAATGTGTGTTCTTTCTTGTGTTACGTGCTCTTAATTATAAGTAATGTCAAACATACGTTTTTAATTATTTGAGTTGATCACGAATATTTGTAGCTGTGACCAACTCACCCCAGCTGTCATCTATGTAAGAATCATTGATATCAAAAATATATTCAAATGTATTCATATATTCAAATGTATATTTCTAGTAAATCTGCAAAAGTACTTTGCAGTTTGCTTTCACCAACTTTTATTCCATTAATAGTTGCGTACTGCATATTTTAGAATATTTTCAGAATGAAAAAAACAAAACAACGTAGTTTGATGTCAATATTTGTTCTCTCTTCCAGCACTAGTTTCTTGTTCAAATCATCCCTACACATTGTTGAATTACGTCTACACATTGCTTCTACACATATTTGAATTGCTTCTTTGTGGTGGATCGAAGATTTCGGGCAACTGCGTCCGCGCATATGAAGAGCGTTTTTCATCCTCTGCGCTATTGTTCTCGTCTCCAGCTCCCCCGTTTACCTTCGCTTTGATCAATTTCCCATAAATCTGGATCGATAGATAGCCTATAAATTTCCCGTGTCAAGATAAGTGACAGTACCAAATTGGGTGGCTGTTCATTTCCCGCTTAAGAGATTGCCTGATCCAAACGGGTAAACACGCATTAAGGCATACAGGGTGATTATAAATTATGTTCTGGTCGGGAAGCTCTGGAGACGAATATAATTGAAGTAACGGTCTCAAATTTGATGTACCTGCATTCAATCAAGATGATGAAAGATAAGATTTATTAAGAATGACACGTGCGAAATCATCCATTATTCTGACGTTATGTAATTGAATGATGTTGACGCGAAGTAGAGGTATGACCTACAGAAACTCAGTTTTTGCCTTTAGTATGTTTGGTTTCATAATACGAAAAGTGTCGTAGGTTAGTGCCATTTTAGATATCTCTTTTTACTCATACTCTACTTCTCTACTCCATATACTATTACATATTCTTCTCTCATAGCTACTCAGAATTTCCATGAAAAAAATGAATTCTATTCGCCATATTCATAGTGGAAATGCACAAGGTAAATAATTGAGAATTTCAATCCCCAGAAAATATTTGCTCCTTTCTTGTTGATTCCATATCTCAAATCATTGTATCTGAAAAATGTAAACATAATATGTTTTGAATGCATAATAGTGTCCCTTAATAATATCGATAAAAAATCCTGTTCATTTTTAATGTTATTTGCGGAAATTTGGTGCAATTATTTCCCATCGAAAACTTAGTTTTCGAGAATATTAGGCCTTTTTCGTGTTTACAGGCACACAATTCAAATACTCTGGGCTGAAGCGAGGCAAGCCCTGCAGCTTTGGCGTCATCCCAGCTTTCGTGTCATGACCGGCGCCATCCCAGCCTGTGTCCTGATCGTCGCCACCCCAGCCTCCACGTCCGACCGCCGCCACCCCCGCAGCCTCCGTTTCCCGACCGCCGCCACCCCTGCAGCTTCCATTTCTCGACCGCCGTCACCCCAGCCTCCGTGTCCCTATCGCCATCACCCCAGCCTCCGTGTCCCTATCGCCATCACCCCAGCCTCCGTGTCCCTATCGCCATCACCCCAGCCTCCGTGTCCCTATCGCCATCACCCCAGCCTCCGTGTCCCTATCGCCATCACCCCAGCCTCTGTGTCCCGACCGCCGCCACCCCAGCCTCCGTCACCCAACCGGCACCACCACAGCATCCGTGTTCCTACCGCCGCCACCACAGCATCCGTATCCCGACCACCACCACAACAGCTTCCGCCTTTCAACCCCTGCCTCCCCAGCTTCCACGTCCCGACCGCCGCCACCCGTGCAACCTCCGTGTCCCGACCACCGCCACCATTCCTCCAGCCTCCGCGCCGCGACCACCGCCACCCTAGCCTCTGTGTCCCGACCGCCGCCATCCCAGTCCTCGTCACCCGACCGCCACAGCTCCGCGGTCGGCGTGTTGCGCTGCGCCGCGCCTGGCGTCGTCGTGTGGCGGCGCGGCGCCCGCTTCTTCGCAGAGCGAGACAGGCCAGCCGCCGCATTGGCGCGCGCCTGCCGGAAAATCCCTAAGCGGCGTCGCATTGTGCTGCTGCTGCAGCGGCGGCGGTGGCGGCGGCGGCGTCACTGACGGCGGCGGCAGCAGCCGATGTTCAGTCGCGTCTGCCTCCATTCGGCGCTGTGTGTTCTCTGCGTTCCATTCGTGATTACTGGGCGAGAAAGCTTAATTCCGGCATGTTGTTGACTCGGTCAGGTACTTAGCGACGCGGCCGCCGCCAGCGCGGCTTGCCTCGGGGCGGGTGGGCGGCGTCGGCGCGGATGCCGCTGCCACTGCCGCCACTGCCGCCGTCGCCATCGCTGCCGGCCGCCTCTCGCGAGTCGGCGTCCCGTGAGATTTCGGTGCGCGTGGGGCGGAGGGAGCGACGTCGACGGTCGGCGGACGGCGGACGGCCTTTGCGTACGTTGTCCGACGCCGGAAGAATAGAGCTGTTGAATCTGCGGGATTTGGCGTGGAGTTGCTCTTCGGAAGAAAATAGAAGGACGTGCAGTGTTTGGGAAGGTAATTGAAATACTGACGTTGGACGAGGATGTTCTGTATTAAAATTGGGCGGAGTGAAACTGATGGTATCGGGGAAAAATTGTTGTTCTACAAGAGTTCATACTTCTCGTATTAGTTGTAACTGTTTCGTAATATCATTAAATCGCACTTGTATCTTACTTACCCTTCAGCCATTACTCGATAGAAATGAAAAGGATGTATAAAAAGTTACTCGAAAACTACCAATATTTTAAAAACTTGCATAAGAAGTTAATTTAATTCTAATATTTGAATAAATTTTTCATTGAGAAAGAGCTATCTGACTCCAATATCAACTATCTGACTTCACCTTTAAAAGCGTAGGACAGGTTCAAACAAAAAGAAATGAAACTCCGCCACCATATAACTCAGAATTTCGCGAAAACTACTTATAATAAAGATATAATAATTTAAAGTTAACGCATTGAGAAGTGGATTGCGTTTAAGAAATCTCTAGCTTCAATATTAAAGGCGGAGAACAGATATGAAAAAAATTAACTTTTTCAATTTTCGTTATTTCAGAGTTCTTAATGAAAATTAAACGTATTCCGTATTATTAAGCCAATATTATCATATTTTAGCAGAAAAAATGAAGAAACACAATTTAGTGCCATTTTTGAAAAATCCTTATCGATTTTTTAAAAATTTTTCATTATTTCACTCACAATTAGGGGGAGACTTTCAATATTGTATAAAACTACATTAAATAAATATCTAATTTGGAAGAGCAGATTTCATTTACAAAAAATCTCTGATAACTAAACTAGAGATTCTGATTAAAACCTAACTCTCGCGAATGTTGAGGGTTTACTGTAATTCATGATTTATTCGGAGAAAGCGGGGCGATAGACATCTATTGTTCCATATACTTCTCTATACTATCCTTAGTTATAGTATTGCGTTATAAGCGATGACATGTTCCTGACGAGCATTGAGGAATAAACGTTTTTGAGACGTGCTGTGTCCTGTAGACCCGCTACGAGCATTGGTGTAACAAAATGTGGCCACACTTCTAAGTGACTATTTACTATTACATTGAGGTTTACACCTATCAATCATTGTAATAACGTTTCGAATTATGTTTAACTGAAAATATACAGGGTGAGTCACGTAACTTTAGCACCTCCTGTAACTTTTGAACGGTTGAAGTTATTGCAATGCAGTTTTCACGAATGTGCATGAGGGAAAGGGGCTAATTGATACGTGCATTAATTTCTATTTTATCACTTGTATTTTACGAGATTTTTTAGGTAACTTTGTTTTTTCAAATGGAACTATACATATTTTTTCAGTCCACCATGACGAGCGTAAAAAGACGAATCCAATGATGTACATATTGTCATATGTTAGATAAGCATTTTTTTGATTAATTTTGATTTTTGCGACCGGGGTTTAACGGACGTTTTGAATAGTCCACCACACAAGGTCATGCAGCGCTCCACCGGCACACGTGCGCCCGGCGAAGGGAAGGGAAGGGGAGGGATCTTATTTGAAAATATGAAACATAGTATTCCAAGTATTCACAAAACCATTGCAGTTTTTCCTGAACTGTGCTTTCCATCCTTCTGCATTTTCACATTTTCGTCTTTCTTTGATTGAAGGAATTAAAGGATGGAAAATAAGGATTTGTCATAAGTTCGTATTGTAATAATATTGTTTATAACTTCAACTCCATTTAATGGGATTTCATAAGATACGTAGTAATGGGATCTTGAAACAAAGCACAATAAGAATAAATAATTAAAACTGTACAAAAATATATTGTGTATTTTGAGCAAACAATTTCAATGTTAATACGAATATAATAACTTAGGGATAGAAATAATCTTATTTCAATAAATACTACTTAAGACAAATCCGTATTTTCAATCCCTAAGAAACCCAAATTACTGAAAATGGATTAAGATGAAAAGGAGAGTTCAGGAAAAAGTGCAACAGTTTTGTGAATATTTTTCGTATCCTCAAGTACTAAAATCCCTTCCCTTTCCCGACACCGCGTTTTCAGTGGGGAGCGCTGCGCGACCTTGTGGGGCTGACAGTTACAATGAAAATATCCGTTAAACACTAGTCGCAAAAAAATCACAATTACTCAAAAAAATGCTTATCTAACATATGACAATATTTATATCTTTGGATTCGTCTTTTTACGCTTGTCATGATAGACTGAAAAAATATGTATAGTCCCATTTAAAAAAACAAAGTTACCTCAAATATCTCGTAAAATAAAAGTGATAAAAGAGAAATCAATACACATATCAATTAGCCCCATTCCCTCATTTACTTCCGTGAAAACTGCATTGCAATATCTTCAACCGTTCAAAAGTTACAGGAGGTGCTAAAGTTACGTGACTCACCCTGTATACAGGGTGGCCCATTTAACTTGAAAATCAAAATAACTCGAAAAATATGCAACGTACAAAAAACATATTACAGATACACACATATAAAACATACACACAAAGGCAAAAATTTATTATCTCCACGGGGGACATCTGTCAGACCTAAAATCAAACTTCCCCGCTCGACCCTTGTGGGTGAGGCGGGAGCCAACTTTGAAATCTTAAATAAGAATCCCCACTTTATTGAAAATTCGGATTCTACTCTAAAATATGCATTAGTTTGACCTAAAACATTTTTTGATCAAGAGGACGATCCCTTTAATGGTAAGGTACGGATCGGATCCAACCCGTGAGAAAGTTGTACGAGCATTTCTTCCACACTTTTCGTTCCAAGGTCACGTGATGCCCTCTAGTTCATTATTTTGCAGGATATCGATCCAACTACATCGCGCAAGAATGTATTACGTACTTATGATATTTGTTTAAAGTTAGGCCTACTCCTGGCAGGGTCGGATACCACCCACCTTAATGTTCACGTTACATATTTTTCAACTTTAAGTAAATATTAACAGAAATGTGATCACCGATCATTGGTTTTCATGAATTATTTGAAGAACTGAGCAAGAGAAAATTGCTTGAAATATTATTCGGAAAATCACAGTGGGTTCGAGCAGGGTGTCTGGGAGGTTAGAATTCAGGACAGATAAATCTTTCTTCTCAGTCCACGACGAAGTAAGAGTGACTTCCTGCAGGGTGTGAGCCAGTAGGTGTTACTGAGATTCCTGAAAATTATAGGGATGGAGAGGTAGTTGTCGTAGCAATATCTGTTCTGGTAGGTACGAAGTGTTTCTTGCCCGTCGCATCATTCGCGCATCGTCCTGCCGAGACGGCGTCGCTCTGCGTCGCCCCCCTTCGTGAGAGATCGTCGTCCGAGAGAGATTTCTGGGGCGCCCTACGACTTACAAAAATTACCACTGTAGTTACTATTTATTTATTTATTTTAAACATTTGTTGCGTCTTTACGTAAAGCGTCTCTAAAGCCCTTGGTTGGGCGATGAGCGCGGAGTAATCCTCCATTACTTTATCAGCGCTCTCTGTACTCCACATGGCGCTATATTATGCGATATATTTGTGTCGCGTCTCGTCTGTCATTTGTCAGGAGAACCGCCAGATAGCGTCTCCGCGTACGTGCCTCACACCGCGCGCTCCTGCGTCACTACCCAGCGGCCAGAATTGGGAAGGAATAAGGAAGGGGAAAGGTTTTAGGACACTTCACAAAGGTTGGACTAGCCCTTGTGAAGCAGCCGAACTCGTTTTGTCGGAACAAGTTTCACACGAGAATCGACGGGAATCGAACCCGGACCTCATTGGTAAAAGGCGAGCGACTTTGCTCTGAGCCAGACGAAACAGCTCGAGACAGACGAAACAGCCCACGAGACAGACTATGTTTACAGATAAGTAGGAGCACCAGTGGAATGACCAAATACGCCTCTGTGGAGTACATAATCGACAGGAGTATACACAAACCGGTTATAGCATAGATAGTATATCCAATAAGAGGTTTAGTAATGGGTTTGATTTGTATTGTATTTGTAGATAGATCCCTAATGATGGGTTCCATATCATATCGAAACAATTTTTGCAGTTTTAAAACTCAGTCGTAATACTCCGCGATCGTTTTCAAATTTCCTCTACTTTTAGAATGTCCAGTTTAATTATAAATAAGGAGAGAAAAATAAAAAGACAGGATTCTAGGAGAAATGTACCAGACAATGAAGAAATGAAATTTGAGTTAAATACAACTTGTCTATTTATTTACGTCAAAAACAGTTAAAAACTGTGTGTGACGAGCTATGGGGAGAAGCGAAATCTGTGCAAGTTTTCATAATTCTGTGATCTCTATCCCAAGCCATATTCTAGTCGAATTTTGAATTCTTGTCGAATTTTGTATTCTTGTCGAATTTTGAATTCTTGTCGAATTTTGAATTCTAGGCGAATTTTGAATTCTAGGCGAATTCTAGTTTATAGTCCAGAGAGCTTCGGTTAGGTTTTTGGAAACATCGAGAAGAGGGACAACCATTTCGTCTGGCCCTGAGCGTTCAAACGTTGGGCGAGATCAGAAGGTAGGCCTTTGAATATCTGTGTGGCGTGCATGCAACGCTAGGTGAGGGATTTGCACGCGATTTTGCCACGCCACAGAGGCGGCCCAGTTGTCAGCCAGAGGGATTGACATTAAACGATGGGGAGCCTGAGGACGAGGGCGCGACAAACGGCGAGAGAGTGTATTCCACCAGTGGGAGATAAAGGGGAGAGGAGCAGCCGTCGGAAATTGAAAGGGGACGGCTGGATGAAATTGAGAATTTGATGATAAGAGCCAAAAGAAAAAGGGGAAATTATCAATGGATGGGTGGATGGCATCTGTCAGATAGCACGAGATGAGCACAGTTGAGCGTTTGAAGCCTGGGGGCGCAGGTTGGAAAATTTGGGTCCGGTGTTTCGGCGATACGGTGTGTCTGTGATTGGAACGTCGATAATTAAATGATCGCAAACTGACGATAATACGAGGGTCAGCTTATAAGTTAAGGAAAATATTTTTACCCTCTACATTGGCATATGAAGGACGTATAAGTCAGGGTGTTTATTTTTTTGCTAAGGCTGGGAGTTTTTCGATCTGCCCCGCATAAACCTATACATTACTTCCAAATCGTGCAGAAATTGAAAATAAAACTATGCAGCATCCGGCCATTTGAAAGGTATCGTTGGTGTTAGTAGATGTGCAGGAACTCGACGAAAATCCAAACACAATAAAATGGTTATGAATTTGACAGGTAAATGCAAATATTTGTTTGTTGTTTCCCTAATTCTTATAATGCGCATGCCGACTGAATTCTTATATTCAGTGTGTCGCTGCTAACAACACAACTACATCATACGAAGGCTTCAAGGAAGAGTTCTCCCCGCCAATGAATATTTTCTGTTCACGTATTGCGTTATGGAACAGCAACGTCTTTTATGTTCTTGGTACAGGAAGAATTGTCGTGCTATATATCCGTATGTATATGAACAACCTGTGTATGCATGGAGCTAAGGATTGCGGGTTCGAGTCGTGCGTAAGGGACGAGTGTTGTGGACAGGTGTGTGTATTATGGTTAGCTTCTCATAGCACCGCGTCTCATAAATCTGAGATCGTTCCTTCCAAATTCATCTCATTTTGATTCATCTTTCGTTTTTCACACTTAACATCATCCGTCCAGTGGAATAGAATGGAAAATCATCACTTTCTCTCCTGAAGAAAAGGGACAGCATAAAGGCGTGAGCCACCTCCCTCGCTTTCATTATTAACATTCATGGGGAAAGACGTGTGCCCCAACGGTAGAGCCCCAAACATAATGAAAATGCACCAGAAAATGTTGTACATGTGTTGAGTGTGACCAATTTAACTTGGCGTCGAAGGAACCTGATAAGATGTCACATCGCTGCTCAGGATTTGAATGCCATACGTCAAGAAGAGGGAACAGAGCAGACCAGCCGCTACATCCTAAGTCAGAGTGGATTACTGGAAAAAGTACAACAACTATTTGCTTTAGGTTCAAAGCCTGTTGGAATATGAGTTTCTGCAAAGTGTTTTGGTGTTGGATGAAAAGTGGGCGAAATAAAGGACAACTTGACTCAATGCAGAAGTAACTGCCACAACCTATCGCCAGGAAGTCCTTCCTGCACTTTGAACGTCCGACAACCGTGCGAAACGTCATATCTCTGCTTGTCTCCTAGAAAGGTAGATAATATTGTCTCAGTGTTTTGTAATCGCTTCCGTGCGCACCGACGGCGTGTTGACCGGCGAGCTGTTGCTGCTGCGGTGTCGTTGGAGGGTGCGAAGGCGGGCGACGCGAACGCGCGCGCGCGCGTGTGTGTGTGTGTGTGTGTGTGTGTGTGTTTGTGTGTGTCTGGCCGTTCGGGTTCGGAGGCTGGAGGTCGTGTCGGTGCCCGCAGGCCGGCGGGGTGGAGCGGAGCGGGGCGCAGCGGGGCGGAGCGGGGCGGAGCGGGGCGGAGCGGGGCGGAGCGGGGGGCGGGGCGGGGCGGGGCGGGGCGGGACGAGGACCGGTGTCGTAGCGGAGGCCGGCGGGAGCACTTGCGGCCACGCGAGCGGCGTCCCGCTTGACCCCGCGATGACCCTCCGACGCTGTGGCCGCCTCCGCGCCCGCCCCCGCGCCCGCCCTCGCCGTAATCGAGCCGGTTCCGGTGAGCGGGCTGCGGCGGAACGGCCGTTGCCTGGAAATCCGTGCGCTTCGAACCGCCGCGCCGCTGGGCCACCGCCCCCTGCCCCCCCGCGACAGTGTTCGCTCCGCGCCTATGTCCCTCCCTACCAGACGCCCTCTCCGCGTCGCTGAGGACGGCCAACACGTTGCTGCGTAGACGCAATGCGTCGATTGGGTTCACTCTCCCCTTTTTGAGTGTTGTAGTATAATGTGAGGCAATTGTTCCGGTTAGAAATTCCTTTACCTCTATTATACCTTTATTCGAAATCCCGTTACATATACCAGTATACGACGTCAAATACCGGTAATTTCGGGTGTTTTCCCGGTCTTGTTGACGGTGTTTTACCTTTATCGGACGTCTATATTGGTAAAATACCTCTATTTAAAGGCATTATACCGGTATTTTCTCATGATAATGAGAATATATAATATTAATATATAATGAGAATATATCATAATAATGAGAATATATCATAATAATGAGAATATATCATAATAATGAGAATATATCATAATAATGAGAATATATCATAATAATGAGAATATATCATAATAATGAGAATATATCATAATAATGAGAATATATCATAATAATGAGAATATATCATAATAATGAGAATATATCATAATAATGAGAATATATAATTTCATGAGAATATATAATTTCATGAGAAAATAATAATTTTCATGTGAAAAATGCCGGTATTTCTGTAGAATCATAGTGGAATTTTGGGGGAAATCATTGTGTTTTTACCGCTGAGATGGCTCAGAGGAAAAAATATTGACAGTACAGAGTTTCTGACTGAGAGGTTCTAAGTTTCTAGTCTCGACAGTGGTGAATTTTCGACACTAGCCATACTATACTAGCTAGGTCGAATTCTGCCGTTGGCTGGAAAAAATTCTAGAGGTCGGATTTTCTGAACAGCAATTTCGATGTTTTCTCCGATCAGTACCAGGCGAATATAGTATCAGTATCAGTATAATATCAGTATAGTATAGTATCAGTATAATATCAGTACCAGGCGGTAGTATAAGAAACAGGCCACTGATCGCGCGTTATCATCCTCATCCTTTCGCCTTAAATACACCACTATTTCACGCACTACACTACCAGACATCTTGAGGAACCAGTCGAGTCTAGAGTTCGTTCCGACTGCTCGGGATATGTTTCAAGAGAGGGAATTGTCCCTACCTTAAAGTAGACATATAATTCACATCCTAGCAGGAAGGGAACATCGGCTTCTGAGCATTTGATTGATTGATTGGTTTACTGACGTTTCCGACCGCTTCCGCGTCAAATGCCTCTCCCGATTGTTGTGCATGTTTCATCCCGGGAGATGAAGGTGATCCTCCAATGCTAGGTCATGAGATCCGGCGCTGACCTACATGTCGGCTTGCAGAGGATTTCCCCCTCGAAGAATCTCCCCTAGCGGGGCACCGCCCCAGCAGTTTTTCGGCTGGCTGGTCTTGAACAAATTTTCAGTTCTCGGCTGGTCTTGAGACAAGTGTGGAAGTGTAGTGTATGTTATTCTGTATAATTAAGGACAGAAATGAGGACAAAGAAGATCAAGGGACAAGGAAAGATCACATGCGGTCCATAGTCGTTTGATAGGGTACTGCTCCTCATTCGCCTGAAATTGATCGGGAAATCACGGGGAAATTATCTATGAGAGCAGCCGGCCGCTAGAATTCCCCTCCAGATAGCGTCTCAATTCGACTTAGCTAAATTAAACTAGTGTTGAAAGTTACGCCACCGCTCGGATTCGAACCCTTTGACCTCACGAAGAGAGTCATCAGAGACAGCGGCATTGCTGGCTCTGAGCTAACTCAGCTCAGCCTCACGTTTTCTAACTTGCTAAATTTTCACCATCATGTAAAATGTTTATAAACGTATTAATAGCAATGTCAAGCCCATTTTAAAACTTTTGTGTTACTATGAATCATTCCAAAGCAGTAGAAATTTGTGAAACCATAACCGAATAATGAAGAATATTTCCAAGGCGAATCCCCTTTCTTTGTGAGGAAATGGACTTCCGTACTTGAAACCGCCGTATAAGTTAAAATTTTGTAAGAGCAGCGAGGGGCAGCGCCGCCATTGCGTAGTCAGCTGAACTTCCGGTGGTCGGCGTTTCGACCCACGGGCGTATACTGTTCGGCTCCAATCATTTGGTTTGGCTCAAAACATTCGACACATTCGAGGCTATCAAGGTCAGAGAGATAGACATACAGAGAGAGACAGACACACATGCAGAGAGAGAGAGAGAGAGAGAGAGAGAGAGCCTGAAAAGGCGCGTGAGAGTTTGCCTTGCGCGTGCGTGTACGCGAGTGTGAGCGTGCGTATGTATATACTTTTTTTATTAATAAATATTTCGCAGAATGATTAACGAAAGGAAGTTGTTTTCTTTGTGTGGTGCGAGGGACATTATTTTCCATTGAAAATACCGATATAATGATGATATAAACTTCAAGGACGTCCCTACAGGTATAGAGACCTAAAAAGATATTTAACCGTGTAAAATAATAAAGGTATTTGTTAGAGGTATTTTACCGGTAAAATACCTCTATAGAGACACGGTACTCATATCTTTTCGGTACCTGACACCAGTCGGAGCCGCAGGTTGCAAGATTTCTCCTCCATACTGGCTGTACCTATGTAGTGTCGAAAATCCGCCCCCGTCGTGGCTCGAACTCTAATGCCTCCCGGTCAGAGTTGCTGCAATATCAATACTTGCCCCGAGCCAACTCAGCCAGTATGAAACATTGGATTTTTGCACAAGAAGTTGGATGTAGTAAAACTTCCTAATACGTGAGTTCCTGTGGAACTGATGTATACTTTAGAACACAACGCTGCCAGTTTGTGTATATACTGCTGCTGGAGGTTTATTTACTTTATCTAAACATGGGTTTTGGTGTTGACCTCTCGTATAAAATATTTTCCGTCTTAATTGAAAATAGATGTTGAACGAATCTCTGAAAAGCTTATCAGTCAGGATATTATGATGTAGTCTTATGTTCTGTCGTCATTTGGGACGCTCGGTTTACAAATTTATCCATATTCTGACAGTAATAGAAAACAGCAATAGAGCATTGGCAGCAATGAGGCACTATGCTTTAAATGTGTTGACATGTTACTACCGTCGCATTTTTCATTACATAGTACCAGAGTTCCTTGGGTACACCTTACGGTTATGCCTGAAAATTACAACCAAATTAGTCTTATTACACAGGAATAACGTATTCCCGGTCATTTGAGGAGAACACGATGATTTCGATAACCGTTGAGTTCCGTGTTATTAAATGGAATATATCATGAATTTATGAGTTTAATTGTTATTAATAAAACTTATATGAAGATTCTTACTCTTTAATTCATTTATTAGGCGTGAAATATGTACATTTCAATCACTAGCTAAATGTTTTAAGTCGATGATCTCAACACTTCTTTTTTAGTGTTGTACCAGTATTATACTCCATAAACGATATAAACATGAAATTTAGGTAGAACAGAAATGTAATGTAACAGTATAGCGTACATTTTCAACTTTTATAAGTTTGTGAAGAGTGATAAGTGAAGTTTCCGAGAATGAATGAACACTTTCAAAGCATGCTTAGGGTGAACATATGCATTTGCGCTTTAAGCATACGCTTGTTTGGCTTAAAACCTAATCAAAGGATCTTCAGGTAAGGACGCCTACTTCGTAATTTCTTTCAATTCTTGGTTTTAAGGTTTGTTTTCGGCGAATGTGTTAAATATAGTCTGCAGAAAAACGTAGCGTATTATTTACTTTATTTATTTATATCAAATCTCTTGAAAGCTAAAACATTCCAGAGCGGCGAGAATGTGATTGGTAGCCTCTAAACTTCTTTGAATAAAATGCACATATGCATAACAGTTACATTTACAATAGTCTTAGCAAGTTTTACAGAATTTAAGCATTTAAGTTTAGAAAGTAACTAAGCATATATTGAACTTAGAGAGGTCAATTTATTATTGACAAAACGTAAGTAAGCAATATAATAAAAATGTTTAACAACTGAAATAATGTTTAATTGAGCCACAAGGTAATTTCCTCACAATATAACTATCACATGTCTATCAGCAAATATTTTCTTACAATAATAAATTTCAAAAAGTTCTGTTTGCACTGATATTTATAATAAATTACTCATTAATTTTACGTTTCTTCCATTCTTGCGTTTCTTTTAAGCATGAAATCATATTATACCAACATTCTTCGCTAACACATCACGTTATCTCCTCTTGTTGTCTTCCTTGTTTTTGTCTACCATTGCTCGTCTCCCAGAAAGTCGCACACTTTGATCATCTGGTTAGAAATTGACGTGCAGCAAGGTCATTTAAATTGTGGATACTGTCTACAGTATGTTGTATTTTCATCTTGTCCCTAATTTATTAAGGCCTGTTTTTGTCTTAGACTTATATAAAGAATTTTTCTCTACACTTACCTCGGACACATTTTTAGCTCCGTCGCCAATACTTTTGTTGGCGACCGGACTTGAGAGTCCATACGTTAATATTGATGTAATACAAGAATCTACACAGGATTTGTATTCATATTGATTTTCCAATCCAGGAATATTATGGAGAGACCTCCGGACTCTTTTCAACTTAAGGATACTGTTCTTTTTTCTTTTTCATTTCTTCCTTCAGAAGATATTTGTTGTTCCACATGCAGGACAATGAAAAGGTGTACTTGTCTTCAAAGCGGTATTACAAATGCATTACATTCTGAGTTTTTATTACGAACTTCTTGTTTTCAGTAAAATAAATATTTTCCTTCAACGCTTTTTAGTTTATTACTTTAATGTACGGAGGGTAACACATACAAAGTGGATCTTACATTCATCGTGCAATTTGTTAAGGAATATTTACTATTGAAGAGGACTGACTTATAATTGGTTTGTAAAAATTCATACAATATTTGATTTTCAATATTTGTTTCGTTATCAAGTGAATAATGTGCCAATTGTATTACCAGGATCAAATCTCTTAAAAACAGGAAAAGTTTTCTTTACAAAATAAAGTAGCCTTACGCACTTTTTTACAGTTTTTGCTTTGTAGATATCTTATGTATTTATTTTCAGATAGTAAATTGGAACATCGAATGAAAAAATCTAATTAAACTTTGCGAAAATCATAATATACCAAAAATTCAAAAATAAGCATTTATTAAATATTATAAGTGAACTATCGCAATAACGAGAATTTTTCACACAAATATCAAAACATTGGAAAAATATTTTATCCGAATGTTGTATTCGCAAAACGAAAAAATATTGTAATCGCAAAACAAACTTTTGTTGAAACCAGATTGATTTTAAGACAATATTAAGTGGGTTGGACACTAACCCCTCCCCGAGAAAAATTCTGAGTGCCACATTGGTCTTATACTTGGATTTATTTAGTGATGCACATGGCGTAAGTCAGCTGTTACGGTGTCGTCCAGTCGGAAACTAAAACGTCACTACAGTGACGTTCAACCTCCCGATTGGATTACGCAGTAACAGCTGATTCACGTCAAGTGCTGCTCTCAATAAATCCAAGTATAATTATACATTTTTTACTGCTGCATGGATGTCCGAATCCGACGGCATTGCTCTTGGAACAGATCACATTATACTCCACGCGCTATATTACAGTTGTTTCTTGGCGGTCGGAAAACTGGCTTCTATTGTTAATTTGTTATGTGTGGTATGAATAGAAAACTGTGGGGTTTTGTCAATAAAAATGTAAATTCTATTACCACACAGCCCAATTCTCCCATTACTACGCGCCGAAATTAGTTGGTTATTCTCGGCTCTTTGTGTGAAACTGATTTTTACATCAGTGCGCATTGGAACGAAATAGGGTTGATCCCAGCATGTTCATAAATCCCACTTCGTAGTAATCGTTTCATGTTGCGCTACACGCAACGCAATGACTACATGAATAGAAGCCCCGTATCAACAGAAGGCTTCGCACAGCCATATTGTTTCTAGGTCGCACGAGGAAAACGGAATTATAATTGAACGTATGGTCTCTGCGATAGAGGCAGTATTAGCAACCTTTGCGAAACACTGCTAGTATAGTGGAATCAGTGAGATAGGATTGAAGACCTTTTTTTTCTGTTCTGGGTTCGTGGAATTTTCAGAAAATAAACTTCCAGGTGTGACCACGATGTCGTTTGTATAGAAAATATTTCTACATTTTAATGAATTGTCCGGGTCGAGAGGGGAAATATGTTAAAGAACCGCTCGTATTTTCTTGTAATGTGTTCCCCGTTTGTACGTCTGAGTGTCATCCATAACCACAACGTTTCAGTGACATTTTTCTGTAACCGTAGTTTTCGCCTTTTCTTAATCTTAATGAGATCACTACGAAAGGAAATATAACCTTGCTTAATGAGATTTGAGCGAGGCAAAGGAGGGCGGGCCTTACTAGGTGGCTGCGCCCAGGTGGATGAGGTGAGAAAGAAAAATAAAACTAAGAAGTGTTTTCCAGCAATGAGCATTATCAGATATATGCCTTTTTGAGTTTCGAAACCTTTCTTTCTGTAAAAGGGCTAAAACTAACGTCCTCGATAATGGTGAAGATATTAAGATAAATTGGAAAGTTCGGTCAATGCGCCTTTAAACTCTTCCTTACATGTCATGACCATTGAAAAAAGTGTTTCAGCGTTTCATACTATTATTGCATTCATTGTATCTTATTGTGTGGCAGTGTAAACATTCATTATTTTATCAGTGTGATCGAAAATTTCAGTTCGCTTATCCGGATTCATGACATCGTTAAGAAGATACAAGTATTAGATAGTGTGGAACAGTTTTGTCCAGCGTTGAGACCAGGGTTTTGACGTTACTTCATGGTTTTAACTGTAATCTTAAATGCTAGTTGCAAAACCACCTCTGTGGTAATCAGCCCAGGAGAGGTTGGGGATAAAAATGTATACTTACTCCTTTAAGTAATCCTATTCCTACACTCAAGGACCAAGTGTGGCACTTTTCATAAAAATACTTTAATTGTAATTTCATTTCGTGCCATTTTTTAAAACTATTTTACGGCGGGCACCATTTTGACGCGATTGTTAGAAATGTGAGGAAAATTAATGGGAAGACGTGGAGTGCTCGCAATGAAGTCATTGAATAATAAATACAGATATAGTAGTACAACACAGTGCGTTGGAACGATGCCTGACTTCAATATAAATCTAAAACAGAGCTACATTAACAAAGGTTTCACAAATATCGGTAGACGCACCAGCAGGAATACGAGTTACGTATTGAAGGGAATACTGAACTATTTCCGTAGGAAGATATCAGGAAGAAATCATTTACTAAAATGTCCGGTGTACACTTCGATTTTTTAATTTTGCAAAAAATTGAAAACCTAATTATACTTATGCGCGCGACTTAATTTACGAAATATTTTTTTAGAACTCGTGCATGCAAACAACTACTTCCGGTTACTGCTTGCGCTAACCTTACGGTGAAGAAACCCCTTGCGGGACGCATACCTCAGAGTTAACAAAGCACTAGATTCCGCAAAAAAATCTAAAATGATTATTTATCAATTAATTGGAAGCAAAAAATCGATTAACAGAATAATATTGTTTGCTCCAATTAATCGAATACAATTACATTGCAAATAAAGACAATCGATTAAACTTTTCTTAAATATTGATGTTTCTTCCAAAATTATTTAATTTTAGAACTAGATTTCTTAAAGTTTGTAGCATGTCTTACTATTCCAGTCCCAATTTTTACGATGGTTTCAAGTATGTTAATCTATTTCAAAATAAATTTATGTTAATATATCTTATACGTCTCTTTTTGAGAACAAACTTTTATTGCCTAAAAATTGTTCTCAAACCGCTTTTGAGTTGCCTATTCATCTGAACTCATTTCTTAAAGTTTATCCCATTGGGTTGTATCCTAGCAATGGGCGTGGTATTGTGAATTTCCAATTTGGCGCAACTCACGCAGTCTGTTTGCTTCAGTCTTCTGCAGAAAATGGCAGAAAGTACGAAGGGAGAAGAAGGAAAGAACGTTCACTTTATATTCGCTTTGATCTGATTCCAGTGTACGGCGTACTGTCCGGTTCGTATGGAACTCTTTAAATCAATGCTCCAGACGATTTGAATTTTATATATGTGTGTACTTTTAAGCACTGCGATTGTGAATTTCGGTTAATAGCCTATAATAGAAAGTGTAATAGCTGAAAGAAAAAAGTAAGGCATGGGAGAGTTTCACGAAGCTTACGAATAAAGTAGTTAAGTGTAAACACAGTGAAAAGCAGCTAATTAGGCACAAAAATACGTCAAATACTATGTTTTATTCACATTGTTAAACATTCACGAATGTTTTATGAAGAAGGCATAATTTAAATGATGACAGAAACATGTATGAAGAGGGTATATCCGGATTGTCAGAAATGATCACGTTTGTATTACCCTATAGAATGTTTTTTTCCAAATAATAGATTAATTGTTACCTTTCAACGTATTTATCGAAATTGGTTATTTGTCGATTATAATTAAGCGATTACAATTAATCGAAAGAAGCTTTATCATCACTCCCTGAAACGTCAGAAATGTACATGGTTACCTCTTGGATAGTGTGAATGGTTCCAAAAGTATAAACTTGTGTCTGTATTTTTGTACGAAGTCCTGGAAATTTACAACTCGTCCGAAAGTGACTTTGGCAAACTTATTTCAGACTTACGAAAGCGATTTCTAACGTCACCTCTGAAACATACGATTGAAATTTCTTTCTTAAAGTTGACGTAAAAAAATGTATCGGAATTGATTTGGCTGTGGTATGACTTAAAGAAATAGATTTCTTATAACTATTCAGTCTTCCTATCATTAATAAAGACTATTATGCATAATTAAAGTTCAGATCAAAGTAAAATATTGTAAGCAACAGAATAAGCTATTCTGCCATCAAAATAGAGACACAAACACTTCGTTCACATGCGGTGGGTTTAACTGAGATTCTTTCACTTTTTTGAAACCCTACACACTGCGACGTCTTTTCCCCCGAAAATAAAATTCCTTTATTTAGGCGGATCATGTTATATTTTAAAATCCGACATTAGGGTACTTTTTTCTTTAAAAATAAGCGTCTAGATTCTTTAAGTAACATGATTATCAAAAGAATTAGCGTATAACGTAGGACATGGTCTGAACAACACCGTTCATGTTATGTTGGAATAATTCGTATTTACTGCCAAGATTGTGTTAAAGGTGAGAAAATGGGGAAAACACATTATTTTCGAATTACGTCGCTATGGTAAGATAAACAATGTAAAATATTTGTTTTCTAGATTATTTTGAATTAGAATAATTAATCTTCTTCCAAAAATAGTTGTGAGCATTGTTCACCTATCCCAGTACACTAAACTTTTCATTGTAAGGATTCGTTCAACATTCAGCCGTGTATTTTTAAGAGGTTTGAGAACCACCGCAGTGGTGTCCGCTGACGTTGGACACCTCACGGCCGTTCGTCACGCACCAAATCAAAACGCGGAGACGTGTCCTCGGCTAGATACGCATCTTCGTTCTGGCTGTGGGTTATTTTCGTCGCCGTGATCCGCGGATCCACGCAGTGACGACCTCTTTTCTCGGAAAGCGACTTCTTTCCGTACGCTTCACGGTTGCCTCGTTGCCTTTTAACGACCCGCCGCCTCTGCTCCCAAACTCCCATCCACATATCCCGTTTTCCTCATGTCCTTCCTTCCGTCCCCTCCCTCCGTGAGATTGCCAGTGAGCGATATGGAGAGGTGCAAAGCGGTGTGGTATGTAGAGCTGCGTGGAGAGATGTAGATCGGTGTGTAGAGGTGCGGAGCGCGGTGGTGAGGTGCGGAGCGCGGGGGTGAGGTGCGGAGCGCGGTGGTGAGGTGCGGAGCGCGGTGGTGAGGTGCGGAGCGGGGTGGAGAGGTGCGGAGCCGGGTGGAGAGGTGCGGAGCCGGGTGGAGAGGTGCGGAGCCGGGTGGAGAGGTGCGGAGCGGGGTGGAGAGGTGCGGAGCGGGGTGGAGAGGTGCGGAGCCGGGTGGAGAGGTGCGGAGCCGGGTGGAGAGGTGCGGAGCCGGGTGGAGAGGTGCGGAGCGGGTGGAGAGGTGCGGAGCCGGGTGGAGAGGTGCGGAGCCGGGTGGAGAGGTGCGGAGCCGGGTGGAGAGGTGCGGAGCCGGGTGGAGAGGTGCGGAGCCGGGTGGAGAGGTGCGGAGCCGGGTGGAGAGGTGCGGAGCCGGGTGGAGAGGTGCGGAGCCGGGTGGAGAGGTGCGGAGCGGGGTGGAGAGGTGCGGAGCGGGGTGGAGAGGTGCGGAGCGGGGTGGAGAGGTACGGAGCGGGGTGGGGATTTGCAGAAATGTGGGGGAAGGAGGCGAGCTTTGCGGAGCGGTGCGGAGAAGAGAGGTGCGGAGAGATTTGCAGAAATGTGGGGGAAGGGGGCGAGCGAGGTGGAGAGGTGCGGAGGTGCGGTGACGAGTGGTACAGAGTGAAGTGTTGGCAGGCACGTGCCGTAAGGTCAACAGCTCGTCGTGGCACGTGGAAAAGCCAGAGAGAACGCTAGCCTCCCCTCGGGTTCGTCTCGAGCGTAGCGCGGTGAGTTATTTCGCAATTAACAAGGTCTAAAATTTATAAACCCATACGCAGTCGTAGCGGACCTAAATAGCGCACATGGCTTTGGAGGCAACGGTTTAGGGCGAGCATTGTGGGAACATTGCTTAAGACATCGACGTTTTCATTTTATATGAGGGGGCGCGATACGCTTAGACAAACTATCACTAATCTCATTCCCCTCTTTACTTACAATAGTCATAACTCAAATGTGATGATTGTTTAAACAGAATGTTATCCACGTCTATTTTTTTCACTCCTTTCACTCTAATACGAAATGTGGACATTTATGGCAATCACATATTTTGAAATTTCATATATTTCTCTTAGAAAGAAAAATACAAAACTTATAATGACTTTTAAATTCTGAATGTTTTGCACATTATGACCGATTTAATAATATCAATCAGTCGCGCCTCGTGGTTTTATAAACGGGGAAGGCTGCAAATGCATTGCATTGCATTACATTACATTGCATTACATTACATTACATTGCATTACATTACATTACATTGCATTACATTACATTACATTGCATTACATTGCATTGCATTGCCTGTATTGTATTTCTATTAATAAATCTGATCCAGACTTAAGGGAGTAGCGCTCCTACCGTGTATCGGGAAAATTAGTTGAAATGTAATGCTAGACGGTGAACTGCATAGTAATGCCATCTGGTGAGCACGTCCTTCTTCAGACCCTAGACCCCCGCCCTTGAAGGCCGTCTGTCTGCATCCTTTCGTCCACCGGTAAGCCTGTGCAGTGAATGCAGGACGTCATTGCCCCCTGGTTTTATACAGGCCTTATGTCGGAATGAAGTGGGAGCCTAACGCTTCTCTCTTCCCTGTCAACAGTTTCAAATGCGTTATGGGGGGCCGTTAACGAACCGACAAAGAAAACGTTTGATATGATTGTTACATAATACAACTCAGAAATCCATTATTAATAAATAAATAAATACATGCTTACACATCTATTTAAATTTCTTTTAGAGGGCGATTTCTCTAGGAGAGGCTCGGCCTTACAGCCTTTAATGACGCGCCGCGCCTGATATCAATAATTAGTTTTGTAATTAACGAGTGTCAGTTATTTGGGATTGATCTCTAATTGCGTGTTACGGTAATAATATCAGAAGTAGAGATGGATCGTTTCGCCGCGCCCCGTTTTATGCCGCCCTGATTCGTTTCATAATGTAACGATTCAACATGTCACGGATGTTGCATATTTAGAAGTTCATATGCGCGGCCTATTTGAGTCGGAGTCACAAGTTGGCAGTGTCGGACACCATAATGACGGTCAATATACCGCGAAGAAGCAAATCAACAACCAGATTATAAGACGTCCTACTGAATGGATAATGGATCGTACGTAGTCTTGTGGATGATTGAAAGATTATATGCAATATAAGACGTAGCATGTTCAAATATAATAAAGAGCTGAATGTATATGTGTTGGAGAAATTTGAAGCTTCGGAGTGCAGATGTTTGATGATTTATAAATCTGAGCAAGAAGGTGTTTATACGGAGACGTGAACGAACTGTAAATATATTCAGAGAACTATTGGGATTTGTATCTGTTTTGCAGTTGCTAATTGTGCGAAGTTTCTTTCTTAGTTTTAATTTTATTATTGTGAATAAATGTTTTGTTCTGATTTGAAGCTTGATAATGTTTTTTAAATTTTATTAAACGGTAAGTTACCTTTATTCATGTCAATTGTGTATGTCGTAGAATCATCGGTGCTAAACAACTAAATGGATATTTTCGTTTTTTCTTGGTAGTGAATTTAATTCATTAAAAGGAAAATATTAGAACCAACACAATATCGACCCCTCCCATTTCATATCGACTCACACCACTTCATATCATTTCGTCCCGCCCGTTTCGTTTCGTTTCGTCTCGGTTCGGTTCCCCCCCGTAGCGCATGGCGTCTCCCCGCCCCTCGACCCGTGACGTCAAGTGACGTCGCCTCTCCACTCTTGCCGGTCCCTTTCGTGCCGTGCCCTTTCGCCACGCGTCGTGCCGCTTAGCGGCGCCTGCCCCAACTGCCACCCTCGCTTAGTTGCCCACGCCCGGTTTGCCCCGCTTTCAGTTCCTCGCCGCTCCCCCTCTCCAGCCGTCTCGCAACTCCTCGCCCTCCGGGATCGCTGGCTGTTCTGCTGTCGGCAGCTCCGCCTTGCACAACTCCACCCACCCGCCCACCCGCCCCACCCGCCCCACCCGCCCCACCCGCCCCACCCGCCCACCCGCCCCACCCGCCCCACCCGCCCCACCCCGCCCCACCCGCCCCACCCGCCCCACCCGCCCCACCCGCCCCTCCCGCCCCACCCGCCCCTCCCGCCCCTCCCGCCCCTCCCGCCCCACCCGCCCCTCCCGCCCCTCCCGCCCCACCCGCCCCACCCCGGCCCACCCGCCCCACCCCGCTCCACCCCGCCCCACCCGCCCCACCCCGCCCCACCCGCCCCTCCCGCCCCTCCCGCCCCTCCCGCCCCCTCCCGCCCCTCCCCGCCCCCTCCCGCCCCACCCGCCCCTCCCGCCCCACCCGCCCCACCCGCCCCACCCGCCCCACCCACCCCTCCCGCCCCACCCGCCCCACCCCGCTCCACCCGCCCCACCCCGCTCCACCCCGCCCCACCCCGCCCCACCCGCCCCACCCCGCCCCACCCCGCCCCACCCGCCCCACCCCGCCCCACCCCGCTTCACCCCGCCCCACCCGCTCCTACCCGCTCCACCCCGCCACACCCGCTCCACCCCGCTCCACCCGGTTCACCCGCTCCACTCGGTTCACCCCGCCCCACCCGCCCCACCATGCTCCACCCCGCCCCACCCGCTCCACCCCGCTCCACCCAGTTCACCCCGCTCCACCCGGTTCACCCCGCTCCACCCGCTCCACCTTGCTCCATCCTGCTCCACCCGGTCCACTCCGCTCTACCCCGCTCCAACCCGGTCCAACCGTGCTCCAACCCGCTCCAACCCCTCCACCCGGTCCAACCCCGCTCCACCCTGCTCCACACCCCTCCACCTCCCCACTCTGCTCCACTCCAACATCCCACGCCACCACACTCTTCCTACCTTCACGCCATCCCGCTCTTTCTCACCCCGCCCCATCCCGCTCTTTCTCTGCCCACATCACCTCGACCGACGCTATCCCGTTTTTCCTCATCCCCATGCCTTCCTGCTCCACCTCGCCCGCGGGGCCTCTCTCTTCCTCTCTCCATGCCACCCCGCGCCCCCTTATCACGCTTCTCACACCAGGTCAACCCGCTTTTCCTCACCCCATGCTTCCCTGCTCCATATCACCCCACGCCACCCCGCTCTTCCTCACCCCCCTCTATCCCGCTGCCCGCTATCCCGCTTCTCCACACCTCACGCCACCCTGCTCCAACACACTCTTCCTCACCCCCTCCCCACTCGTCGCCCCGGCCCGCGCCACCCCGCCCTGCTCCGCTCCGTGGCCCGGCGTCGCTGACTGCTCAGCCATGGGCGGCCGCACCGAGGCTGCGAGGCTTTGTCTCGCGCGGATCGCAGCCTCGCGGGATGGCCCGGGCGCGCGCGCCGGCAGCCCCCGGGGGGCCGGCCGGCCGGGGTAGCGGGTAGCGGGGCGCGGGGCGCCGGGGCGGGGCGACGTCCGCACGCGAGCGTCTCGGCGTCGTCGCGTCGACAATGGCTGCCATTGTCCGGCGAGCACTCGGTTTGCCCGCCTTTGCCCTCGCCGCCCGTGCCCTCCCACTCCCCCTCCCCCTCTCCCTCGCCGGCCACTCCCCCTTTCTCCCCGTCTCGTCCCCGGTCGCCGCTCGCCAGCCCCGCATCACATTGTGCTGCGCCTTTCTCCAGATGACCCGATTTGGCGGCGAGTTGGGCCCGGCGCCTGCCCTCTTCCCCGGCCGCGCCCGCGCCAGCGCCCTCGGCGCGCGACTCTTCGCATAGATGGAAGCGAGTCTCGTATGGATTTATCTTACATGCATGCACTTAGTGTGCAGTGGCGCAGAGTGCGCGCGTCTGTGAGCGTGCGCGTGTGGGCGTGCGTGCGTGTGTATGTGTGTAGCTTACATTTAGTGCCCGTGTAGGTATTCGGCAATTGAGAGGAGTATTGGTGCCTCGGCGCGCACTCATGCGTACTCACGGCGTCGCGTACAATGACGCTCGTCAAAGTACGCGCGTACATTTGTGAATGGCCGCGAGGGCGCGTGTTGACGCGTGTTGACGCGTGTTGACGCGTCTGTGTAGCACCCACTCATTGTCGTTTCGAACGTAAACTATGGACGGCGCTCTGTTCAAAAGCTAGAGTTTTCCCGCTCGCGGTTTTTAAAGAGGCATTTATTCTGCCGCCGCCTTGGGCACGGAGCAACACGGTGTTCTGCTGTGTGTGCGTGTGAGGGGTGTTATATAGGGTTTGTGCGTGGTACGATCTTTTTTATTTGATTTATAAGATGATTTCTTTTAATTTTTATTTCATTAAAGTTGTTTTGATTAATTTGCTTGTTAATATTTGTTTATATTATCCTTCATGTATGAAAAATATATTCTGTATTTAACTTAAATGATGGGATATTACGCTACATTTAAAGAAAAAACAAATGCGATGGTTGCCGGATTTTCTTCTTGCAGGCTAGTGCGAACTAAATTATCGCCAATTTTTCCTCGGCATTTAAGATTGAATTTTTCGTTCGGTGACTGTTCTGAGTGTGGTTGGCAGCTATCCTCGAAATTTCAAAATATTAATTAAATACTATAAACGAAACTTGATATATATAGAATGTGATATGTCTTCAAGAAAATTTTAATTAGTTACAATTTGTCTATCTTTCAAATCGAAGAGTAATTTGAAAAGAATATTTTTCTGCCTTTTGATGTAAACTGTTTCCCGGTCTTCCCACTACAGCCTGAGGCGCCTGTCTCATGTACATGAAATGAAATTATTTCTTTCAATTTTACTTTCCCGTTACGGAGTAGAGAGAAAGTTATAAAATGCTGCGGAAAAGAAAAATTTCGACTGAAAAATGCGAAAAAATTTCGCGTTACGGAGTAGAGAGAAAGTTATAAAATGCTGGGCAAAAGAAAACTTTCGACAGAAAAATTCGAAAAATTTCGCGAATTTTCGACTCAAAAATTCTTATTACAGGGCGTTGATAACGGAAAAGTAGAAAAATACAGTTGCTAAATTTAGAAAAACTCCTTTAACGCGTCCTGTGGCCATAATGTTTTGGGGTCCTTCATACGGGAAAATCGAATGACAGCAAAACGGATGTCTGTTCATCGGAACAACGCTAGTTGCTAAACCGTTCAGTCGATTTTCTCCAAAATTGGTACTACCCAATCGATCGTGCTGTCCCTTGAATTTGTAACTGATTTTTAATTTTGGGGGTACTTACACGTATCACCTGGAACATTTTCAAAATTTAAAAAAATTGCTCCATCGTTTTTTATTAAATTTTGTTGGATAATGTGAAGGACGTTTATGAGAATGATGTAAGTCTCATGTTAGTTGAAACCTTGATTTTTTAAAAATTGCAAAAATTTTTAATTTTTTCGGACTCTTCCTACAACTAGTAAAATATTAAAGGTAGCTACTATGTTCTTAATGAAATCTGTTCCTTAAAGATAGATTTTGAAATAAGGTCATGTATAATTTTTCGAAAACGTGAGTACTTTTCACGTAATTTTGCCTGAAATTACGGGCCAGAAATTGGTTGTTGTTTTAGCACCACTAGTTTTCTTGTAATCCACAACCCTAAATGATCTTTAATTCGCGTCCTATTGTTCGGCATTCTCAGAATGGGGTACGAAAGATCTTACGCGATCCTTGGCCCGCTTTTTAAAAGTACTGGACCGGGGTCCCGCAGAAATTGGTCAAATGAAACGACTAATAAAAGCAGCACACCCTAGAATTCCCATCTTGACCGCTATTGAAACAAACACAGATTATTAACTGGCATCCAACAACCAACCGCCTTTGGGAATCGAACATCTTCAGAGTCTACGAAGATACATCTGCGACATCGCATCCACATAATCTAACTCACACAAAATTTCATTGGTAGTTTATTTACATTTTTACCCGATAACAATTATGGATTATGTCTGGTTAACAAATGGAAATTCCAAGATTTTATTTTTGAAACATGAAAACAATTATTAAAATGGTTATCGTAATGCATAGTTGTCATTTGTTATTATCACATTTTTTGTAAATAGTGTTTTCTTCTCATCTTTTACAAGTAAAAGTCGTGATTCTGATGGAGATCGTTGGAACCACAAGTATTCGTTCTCATCAATTAAACGCAGCTCCGTTAACGTCACAATTATTGATGGACTATCTATTGAATATCTACATCAGTTTTTGTGAAATTCTATATAAGAATTCAAAAAATTGTCACAGACTCTGACATTCACATGCCCCGGACTATGCGTTTTTTATTATTCCATTTTCCATTCGGTGTTTTAGATTTAGAACTTAGAAACGTCTCCCTTTCTTAATGTAGATCTTTCCAGAACGGTGGAATTATAATAGATGTATTTTTATTAAATGCAGTCAATAATTCAAATGTCATTAAAAAAGATCCTGCACCGTGAGGTGTAAAATTATGATTAACTGACCCATCGGCACTGGTTGCTACAAAAAATTATGACCTGAAACGAATGTAAACGACTCAAATCAAATCTACTACATTACCTTGTTGGCTTTATGCAGAACTCGCATAAGTGTTTAAATGATCAAAGGGAAATATTTTTTTTAAAAGAAGCGTTAAAATCATTTATTCAATTGAAAACACAAAGAATAAAAAAGAAGTTTGCATTGGCCTTCTCTCCCCAGATCTGTTTGTCTGCTTAACACATTCCATACGTAATTAGCAACTTTCCTAACGAGGTTTTATTTGGTTATACAACGTAAAGACCACAGAATCCAATTAAAAAATATTGTCGCGAAGGCGAAAAAACCCTGTTTGTAAACCCTGTAAAATATATCTCTGTACAAACGTTTACAATAAAATGCGATATTTTAATGAAGTCTAAAGTACTAACGTACCATTGTATATGTGACGCAGCCAAACGGAACGCGAAACTCCTGAGTAGCGTTAGAAGTAAAAAGCATATAGTATGTTTGAAGAGGCGCGCGAAAAGAATTCCTTGGAATCTGTGAATTGGACTGTGCGCGCATGGGCTGCGCGCATGGAGAGGAGCTTGTCTGTTTTTTGAGCTCACAAAAAATGCGCTTATGGCCGATAGCCTTTTCTTTCTGCATTTATTCGAGTAAAAAGTAAGGAAGAGCAATAAAACAAATCACAATGCATTCAATGTTCAATGCAAAGTTTTATAACCACTTGCTTCTTTAGATTTGGTGCCTATCATTTTATTGTATCGTGCGTCTATTTGTTGAAACAAACATCCAATATCAAACCATTTACAAGCATTATTTTTATACGATTTTCTATCCGATTCTTTGTCATAATTAACTTACTTACTTAAGTGTGTTGTCAAATTATAATAATAATAATAATAATAATAATAATAATAATAATAATAATTTACGTTTAAAATTAACCTTAAAGTTTCAGACTTAAACGGTCATATTTTAAATCAGTGCCAAACTGTATACCTTCTCGGGTCCAGGAAACCGTGCGAAACAGCGACAGTGAAGCAGTAGAGCGCGTAGGTAAAGTTGTGGTTAGAGTCGCAGGGATCAGAACACCGTTACAACAGACCATCAACTGAATATGTTTTTATTTTCTACATGGAAGGATATGCATTTTTGGCTGCAACTGTATTGGTTATGCGAAATGCCCAGTGCTCAGTGAGTCAGTCCCGTCAGAGCGCAAGTCGTCAGAGCGTGAGTCCGTCAGTCCTTCCGTCCGACTGTCCGTCATCTTCCGTCCGAATGTCCGTCATTCTTCCGTCCGACTGTCCGTCAGCGCTTCCGTCCCGACTGTCCGTCAGATTCTTCCGTCCGACTGTCCGTCAGTTCTTCCATCCGACTGTCCGTCAGTTCTTCCGTCCGACTGTCCGTCAGTTCTTCCGTCCGACTGTCCCGTCAGTATCTTCGTCCGACTGTCCGTCAGTTCTTCCGTCCGACTGTCCGTCAGTATCTTCCGTCCGACTGTCCGTCAGTTCTTCCGTCCGACTGTCGCGTCAGTTCTTCCGTCCGACTGTCCGTCAGTTCTTCCGTCCGACTGTCCGTCAGTTCTTCCGTCCGACTGTCCGTCAGTTCTTCCGTCCGACTGTCCGTCAGTTCTTCCGTCCGACTGTCCGTCAGTTTCTTTCCGGCTCGACTGTCCGTCAGTTCTTCCGTCCGACTGTCCGTCAGTTCTTCCGTCCGACTGTCCGTCAGTTCTTCCGTCCGACTGTCCGTCAGTTCTTCCGTCCGACTGTCCGTTCAGTTCTTCCGTCCGACTGTCCGTCAGTTCTTTCGTCGTCCGACTGTCCGTCAGTTCTTCCGTCCGACTGTCCGTCAGTTCTTCCGTCCGACTGTCCGTCAGTTCTTCCGTCCGACTGTCTCTCAGACTTCAGTTCGTCAGTCAGTCAGTCCGTAATTTTCTGCGAATATCATCAAATACTGTGATTCAAAATCTTTGAATTTTTGAAAATTTAAATGCAAGTGTTTAAATTTCTCAGGTGTCGGGAGGGTTGATTGTGGTTATGAGGCTGGCTGTATACGGGTAACGTGACTTACGGGTTGACCCGAACGATCTGAATAGGAATGCAGCGCGGAGAAAAAATTCTTTTTGCTTGGAAACCTTTTGCAGATTCATGCTGTATTATGATATTGCCATGGGCCGTTCCAAATAATGCAAGAAAGTATATGATGTAGCCTCACTAGTTTCACGGTTCCAAAACTTTCTTTTCAGCCAATTTGACAATAAAAATCCAACACACAATAAGATCACCATGACAAATTTATATGGACTCGGAGCGTAACCAGAATGAAATGAGTAAAATTAGAGGTGCAACCTTCTTTTTCGTATTCCACATACACTCTCCATCATAATCGTATTCCACGCCCCAGATTTTTACTATTAATTAAACACTGCAACAAAACAGTGCTTTTAAATATTGTCTACTACACAATCAATCATATTGAGTGTATCGTGCTATTTTAAATTTCACACACGCTTCGCCTGTGAATTCACAATTTTACTAAACTCACTGGTTGCTACGCTTTTTATATTCTTTTTATTTCATGACCCATTGAAAAACCAGTGATTTTCCGATATAAACACAAGCGTCGTACAACGTTTAATGCATTTTACACAATACACGCTTTAAAAAACATAATTTTCCCTTAAACCGATTTAGAACTGTCTAAGAGCCATCGCCGAACCATCAGAAACCACAAGAACCTCCAGAACTATCCCTTGTGGGAACTGTTTGAACGTCATAGATAGTACAGAAAAAACATATATAGAATATCGGAGAAGCCGGGAGATTAGAGCTTGTTCCAACTAGGGTAGTTCGCGCGCCGCGCTATTTGAGGACAACTATAGTGAAAACCCTCCCCTCAAGTCGACGGTTTAGATTCGCTACTGGATCTCACCATCCAGCGAGACCGTCACCTCCCGGGATTGACGACAATAACGAGACCATGACCACAGCAGTAGACAACGCCCAGAAACATCAATCATAATCCATGAGTCAGAAACCCTCATTGGAAGGATGGGGCAGTGGTGGGACACTGCTGTCAGTGGAAGTGAAGTAGCCGGTCTTTGTCATGAACCGCAGCGTAAGATCATCTTAGCGTCATTGTCAAAAGCAACCGTATAAACAGGACGGAAATCAAACACAGCGAGCTAAGACGATTAATTTCCGCCTTTTATTTCAGCGGGAAGCATTCCCTTAATGCGTAAAGACATTACATAATGAATGTAATTGAAATACTATTGTTTGTATAAAGTAAATTTGTTACAAGTGTACATTTCTGAGCAAAAGCCCGGAGAGAAGAGCGAAAATTTCGTGGATATTCGTGAATATTCATTAATTGAGCTGAAATTGAGGTGACACAGAGCTTTATTGTATTCAAGTAGGAAAACATACATTTTATGGTCGAAAGATTTTATTTTGCCAAGCATATAGCGAGGGTTCATTTACATGACTCAACCGTGCCATGACGTACTGATAGGAGGAAGTTAGAACGTGGAAGCCGGAACGTGTGTTTGCTTAGCCGGCCGAGAGAGCCGCTTGAGAATGCACGTGCCCTCGCCCTGCCCTCACACTGGGCCTTCACCCTGGCGCTCGCCCTGGCCCTGGCCCTGGCCCTGGCCCTGGCCCTGGCTCTTTCGCCCCGTCTCTTTTGCCCTCGCCCTTTCGCCCTCGCCCTTTTGCCCTCGCCCTTTCGCTCTCTACCCTTGCCTTTGGCCGCGCAGGATTCTAGAGCCTTAGCCACTCATCGCACAACGTGGAAAACACTTATGTTCAACTAGAGATTCTATGTTAAAAATAAAAAAGGGTATTTCTTCCCCATTTTTCTTTCCTTTTATTTTCTTCTATTTTGGGTTTCTATTTTCCTTTTATGTTTCTTATATTCTTCCTCATTTCTCGCTATCTTCATCTCTTTTCTTGACTTCCAACTTTTGCTTTAATCGCCTTCATTTCTAAGAAGACAATGTATTGTAATCCTTACGCCGGAAAACTAGGATTTTCGACAGGAAAGACTTTTCCGAGTCCTGGTAACGTGAAAGTGAGTAATCCTGTTCCTGTACATTCCTCTAACACGTTGTGTTATCAGAATCCATGTGTTGTGTGTCTTTGATACCGAAAATTCCATGAGTCTGTCCATCTGACGTGGTCAACGCACCAAAACCGTTGCCAGATTTTCCTTCCAAATGGATATTCACCAATCGATGTACATGAAGTCTCAATTAACATTTTCATATTTTTCAAAAATGGCTCCAAATTCTTATTAAATTTCCTCCTGGACAGTGTAAAAAACGATTAAAAGAATGGTACAGGTCTCATTTTCGTTAAATTACTCGGCTTTTTTTTAAAATTGCCAATAGTTCCAAATGTTTTTTCGGCGTCATCCTACAACTACAATATTGAGGATAGCGATTTTTGCCTTAATAAAACCTGTTTTAAAAAGACGTGTCTCGAAATAACATCATTATAATTTTTAGGAACTATGAGTGTTTCGCGAAATTATGGGTGAAATGTAGACAATTTTAAAGAATATTTTTTTAAAAAAGGCTCCATTTTTTTTTCTTTAATTTTCTCTTCATATATATTTAAAGTGTTGCCAGACCTATTTCTGTCGAACTATGAACTTTCGAAATTACAAAAAGTTGAGATTACAAAAGTAAAATATTAAAGACTATTTTTTCTTTAAAATTGTTCCTAAAAATCAGACTTTTATATAAAGATTTTGAACAATGATTTGTACATCCAGTAATTTTTCGCGAAATGTGTGCTTGATGTTCATGCAATACCTATGTATTCATATAAAACATTTTCTGAAAAACCGTTCGATTTGTTTTCTTAAAAAATCCATAACCATCCATAACCAGAGATGCATAAAAAAATTGCGTAGGTCTCATTTGTGTTGCACTCTCTGAAGTTTGGAAAATTGCAAAAGGGAGAAATTATGCGAGAGTCCTCGCTACTGTAGCACCATTTCTTTTTTTTGTTACGTTTCATTTTACTAACTTCTAACTTTATCTTTCTTTCCCTTTCTAAATGTTAAAGACAACTTTCAAATTCCAAAGTTGTAAGTTAATAAGTTCAGAATAGTGTAGTGGTTTATTGACTTTCAACTGACAATTCTGTCAAGATGTGACTAAGGATTGCCCCCGTGTTTTAGTGTTGCCTTTAATATTGAGTTGCTTAAATCGAAGAGAACTGTGCATCCCTTGTCATTCCAGCCCTCCTAGACGATGTATATTCATATGATGCTTTCGGATGTGACACTTTTTGTTGTCGTTTGGGTGGATGTGAACCGAGATTTAAGTTATTCGAATCCAAAGTCACGAGAGTATGCTAACTGAAGTAGTTTGTGAATTTCCACATAGTGGGAAGAAAACACTGACCACCACGTATTCCTACATCGTGTTGTAGGGATTCTGGCGTGTCCTTGACAGCTT
>JAHLJT010008446.1:274907470-274957102 GCA_031308135.1 Acheta domesticus | reverse complement strand
TAAAATTAAATTATTCATTGATTACTTCCTGCAGGAGTCATGGGACACGGTTTATAATACTATTGATACAAACGATAAATATTATTCTTTTTTTTCAACGCTTTCATTTCATTTTAAACACTTGGTTCTTTCCTCTTCAGAAAAGAAAATTAAATATTTCACGCAAAAACAATTCTTGGATAACACAAGGGATTAGAACATCATGTAAAAACAAACGAGGTTCTTTCTTTCATTTCTAAGCATCATAACGTATCTCAAGATTTCCTCCTGTACTTTAAAAAATACAAATCATTGTTAAGAAAAAGTCCTAAGGCAGGCTAAAATCATGAAACACGATCAGGATATTTTGAACTCAAATAACAAACAAAATCAATGTGGGATATAGTAAAAAATGCGACCAAACCAACTAGAAACCTTGTAGAGAATGTTGTGTTAAAAGATAACGATAGAGATGTGAACGATCCGGCAACAGTGGCTAGTCTCTTTAAAACCAATACTTTTCGAGAATTGCTGTCGATTTCACTACGGGTTTTCAGCCAAAAATTCAACATCTGACGTTTCCCTAAAAATCTTAGACACTATGTTCGTTTCCGAAACCTCTTCCTATGAAATTCTCAAAATAATCGGTAAATTAAAAAATAAATATTCGGCCGGTTTAGATGAATTTCCGGATTGTTTGTTAAAGACGTGCGCGCCAGCCATTATACACCCGTTAACTCACATATTATGCATCCTTATGCACCGGAATTTTTCCAGATATTTTTAAAACAGCTAAGATTAAGCCGCTCTTCAAAAAAGCAACAAAAATGAAGTTCAAAATTATCGGCCAATTTCTCTTTGTCAGTTTTTTCAAAAATATTAGAGAGACTTTTTTTATGTGCGAATGGAAACCTTTCTCAATAAACACGACGCGTTTTCAAATTGCCAACATGGATTCCGGAAATCAAATCTACGGAAACAGCCATTTTTTCTTTTCTTAAGAATGTTGCCTCATCATTGGATCAAAACGAAGCAACTATTGGAATATTTTTAGATCTTTCAAAGGCTTTTGACGTCATTGATCATAACATTTTACTTTCAAAATTACCTTTGTATGGAATCCGTGGTATTGCTCTAGATTGGCTATGTTCGTACCTTAAACAACGATCTCAGAGAGTAGAAATACCTTACTGGAATGATGGAACCTTATGTACACACCTTTCCGGTTCTTTGCCAATTGCACGTGGAGTCCCGCAAGGATCGATTTTAGGCCCTATTCTCTTCGTATTATACGTAAATGACATGCCCTTAGCGATTCGAAACGGAAGAACAGTTCTCTTTGCGGATGATACAAATATTCTTTGCACAAAGAAACCGTAAATGGTACAATATCAGACGTTTCAAATTGGTTCCGTAATAACAAATTAAAGTAAATGAAATAAAACTGTTTCCAATGCAGTTTCCATATCAAATAAAAAATTCTGTACTCCATTGAAAATGAACGGTGTGCCATTGACTGATGTTAATGTAACAAAATTTTTAGGTCTATCAATTCAGTCAAACCTCAAATGGAATGCCCACTTAAATGAATTGAACACAAAAATTTAGTTCATTATGCTACGCGTTCAGATTCTTTCAAATTCCGTCAGCCTTCATACAGCTCGTTGTGTATATTTTACCAATGTTCACTCCCGCCTGAGATATGGCATAATATTTTGGGGAAACACACCTTATAGCTCACAGACTTTCAGATTACAAAAAAAAAATTGTAACGAATAATAAGCAATCCAACCCACGTGATTCTTGTAAGTCACTCTTATTATCTAGGAATTTTACCATTACCTTGTCTCCTGATTTACGAATCAGTAGTTTTTTGTCAAAAATGACTTACTTAAGGGCGGGAATATATTTTCAGCAAACGCCGATGCCTATAAGTAGAACACACGACGTAGTAATCATATTCACCAAGTGGCAGTATCAACAGCTCACTACAAAAAATTCACATACAATTCATGTACATTACTCTACAAACACTTTGCCAGAAGACATTAAACGATTAAATTCAATAGAAAAGTTTAAGTCCCAAGTAAAATCTTTTCTGCCTGCATAACTGTTTCTATACAATTCGAGACTATACCGAGCATCAAAAAGGAAAGTAGAATTAATTTTAACAATGATAGTTAATGTAATTATTTATCATTGGACTGTATAATTCTAAAGAACCTGTAACAAGTATTGTACCACAGTTTCTGGGTTGATGGCCCCCATCTCGATCAGGTTTTTCGTCCAGTTTCCCTGATCCTTGAGCAAATGCTGAGATGGTCCCTTGTTTTGCTTCTGGACATAAATGTAACTTCATTATTTGTGCACGTCCTCTGAATTTCAGTGGGAAATATAGTTATTCAAATGATCGTTTTTCATATTATATCACGGCAAAAAAGTAATATTCTTTCATGAAGAACATGAGGGTTCAGGGCAGGAATTTATAGCTAATTTACCTTTGAAAATATATTTTATTATATAGGATCGAATATTTTGTCAACAAAACTCGAAAAAAAACCTCTCTTTTCTGTATTCAAAATTCGACTAAAATATTGTTTAAGATAGAGACCACAGAATTATGAAAAACGTGCACAAAAATTCACTTCTCCCCATAGCTCGTCATACGGAGTTTTTAACTGTTTTTGACGTAAATAAATTAAAAAAATAAATAAATATTTTCGAATTTGATATTAAATATCATTTTATATACATTACGTTTTGAAGATGGTTGCTGTTAGCAGCAAAAACACTTCACACGAGCTCTACAAAGATATAGATCTTTGAAACAATTAAGTAACAATAGAACCGGGAAGAAACTTACTCCATTTCATCCACATTCTGTTGTGAGAACTAGAATGTGATGGAAGATACGTAATAGTTTAGCGAAACATGGTGGATATAGAATAAGATCAAATTGGGAATAGGATAATATACATACAATCATTTTAATACAACTTTTATGTTGTATATGTGCCTTGTCATGGCACATTTTGGCGTTGAATTTGACTGGTGTATATCAAAAAAACCCCATTGATACCCGTCGACATTCCTTGCGATCTTCTTTTGTGTTTTTATTTCTATTTTTTCATTAAAATATTACAAATACAGTAAAACTAAACATTTATAGCAACAAAATAACACATGAAAGTGCGAAAACAGAAATTATACAAATTGTAAGCAGGCAGTAGAAAGCGCGTTGTGATGATTGCGAACTATTTAGAACCCATATTGTGACTTGTAGTAAGGCGTCTGATTGTTCATGAAAACAGTGCTGGCGTCGCTAGCCGGGTTGCTTAAGTACGCTTCATAAAGTCAACGGGAGGTTAAGTAACCCAAGACACTGCGGGTTCCTGGATGGGTGACCGTCTGACTCAGGGATGAAATGACGCCGAGCCCCTAGCCCAAGGGATAAAATGCAATGACTGACTACGACTAGCCATGACTGCCTTGGTTGTAGGAGTATTACTCCACGTCCGACGCCAGTACTCGGTTTTGTAGAACGTTGTTACGAAAAGCGTAACACGACATATCAGGTAGATAATAGTTTTTCACTTTTTCAATTTCGTGATAATCAGTGAATTGAGGGATGTTGAGGAAATTAGCACAAACAAACGAACGAAAAACTCTCCGCTTCCAGAGGCCGTTCACTATTAGGTTAATGGGTTCACACACTCAAAGAAAAAAAGAAAAAGAAATTAATTATAATTACATAGTACGACCTTTTTAATGGTATAACCCTTTAGTGTTCTATTACTTAAATTTGCTTGACTAGTATATTACTGGTGAACCGCAATGTGGCAATATTGCTGTTCGTGTTTTCGAAGCAGCACCTGGCTCAATGAGGATATCATTATGTACCTAGTGACTTACTCTCTTAGTTTTCAAACTGAAAGGTTTCACCGGAATACCTTCGCACTTCGTCAGCAAACAATTGCTACGACGTTGAACTTTCTCGTCCCGCAATCGCGTCTTCCTGTCGGCATGTTCCTTTTCCTTGCTGCGTTTGCAATTGAAGTAGGTAGTGTGAATAGTCTTCAATCAGTGATAAAGAAGGTATGGTTTTAGCAATAACTTTAAATTAAACTCCCTCGCTTCCACAGCTCTCGCACCCGACACCCCCCGCAAAGGCGCTACACCCTGTCGACGCAGCGCTCGACCAGTCGATAATTTAAACCCCATCGATCATTTATCGAAGTAAATTGAAATTCAATCATTGTGCTGGATGCAATTGAAATACAAAACCTGGCGCGCTACCTCCGGGCAGCAGCGGCGGCGGCGGCGGCGAGCGGCCCGCCGTGTGCAAGAGAGAGTACGGTAGAGGAGCGCGGTTGGGAGGAGAGGGTGGAGAGAGTGGGGGAGAGAGGTTAAGGGGGAGGGAACGCACGGCTCTCCGACGCCCTGGGCGCGCGCTTTCATTTAGATGCAAAAATAGACGCGGCGGCGCTCGCGGCATTGCGTAAAGTGGCGGTGACGGAGGCGGGCAGTGGCGGCGGTGGTGGCGGCAGAGGCGGTAGAGGCGGGCAGGCGCGGCGGGCAGCGGCGGCGGCAGGTGGCGGCTGCTCCGACAGGGCAGCCGCACGATAAATCCAAGTGTGTAATTACGCCACCAGGTCGTGCAATATCGGCGGCGGCCGTGTCTCCCGGGACCCGCCGTTCCCCGTCCCGTCCCGTCCCGTCCCGTCCCGCCTGCCACGCTCTGCCCTCTCCGCCCAGCCCGCCCAACCCACACCCCGAACCGCCAATCTTTCGCTCTCATCCCTGCTCCGCCGCCGCATGCTCCGCCTCGCCCTGCCGGGCTCCGACCGTCGTATGTCGGCTCGTCCGCGCCCGCTCCGCCGCGCTGCGCTCTGCCCTCCAGCGCCGCCCCCGCCCTCCGCCCCCGCCTCCCCCGAGTAGGCCGGGAGCCTCCGGCGGCGCGGTCTCGCGACGCGACGCGCGACGCTGCCGCGCACAAGACGCCGCCTCCGGCCTGCCCCCCCCCCTCGCCCCGCGCCGCCGCCAGCCGCTACTCCGCCGCCGACGCCAGCAGGGGTCGTGCGGGAGATGATCTTCCTCTCCCGCCGCTGCTCCCCCACCCCCCCGGGCGACGCGGCAGTCGCGCGCAGAGGTCATTAGGTTTTGTTTAATTTCTTCGCCGCCCGCTCGATGTTTCATTACCCCCCCGCGCGCGCACCCGTGCCCCCGCCCGCGCCGACCGCGCCGCCCGCGCACCCTGCCCGCGCCTGCGAGCGCGCGCGCGTGAGTCCTCGCACTGCGCGCGTGCGGCTCTTCTGCGGCGCGCAGCCACCACGGCTCCGCCCCCGCAACGGCCCTGCCCCGCTCCTTCTCGTTCCTTCCTCTCACCGTCCCTAACAGCTGTGATCGTTAGAGACAGCCCCTGCCTTTCCTCTGACAGAAAGATTCTGGGGTTCGAGCCTCAATCGTGGCGGATTTTCTACACTATCCCTGCGAAGCAGGGTCGAATGGAGACGCTACCTAAATACCAAGCGAATGCAGGAAATGGGCCACGGACTGTGCGCGATCTTTCTTCCTCATTCATGGTCCCCTCTCCCCCTTTAACATTCATTGTTACATGCACTACACTACCACATATGGCGGGAAGCCAGTTGGGAACTGAGCTAGATATCACTTTCTGACAGAGGAAGAATACCGCCATCTAGAAGTATAAAAATGCACTTAACTCCTGGGACTAATGTCCACAGCAATTGATGTGCTTGTAACACGAAATGATTATTCGTTCCGTCCCATGCCGGCCTCTTCCCTGCCGCAGCTTCGCCCAGTCCGACGCAGGAGGGGGGCAGCCAGGGCATGCCGGGCAAAGCCGCAGTGGGCTGACGTCCTCGTCAGGCACGCACTGCTTCCGCCCTCATTACCTACCCTTTTGACCCATCTAATCTCGTCTCGTTCCGTCCCACCCTATCCCGTCACGTCCCATCCAACTCCGTCCCGTTTTGTCCTTGCTCGATCAGTCTCTCTCTCTCTCTCTGCCCCTAATTCGATCTGCCTCTTTCCCTGCCTTAACTAGCGTGACTTCTCCACTCTAACCACTCTTGTCTTGCCAGCCCCAGCCTGTTCTTATCCTGCCCCACGCGGCTCTGTCCTGCCCAGCCTATTCTGTCTGCCTGCCCTAGCCTGTCCTGCGCCCTGGCCCTAGTCTGCGCTGCGTGGCCCCAGTCTGCCCTGCCCTGTCCGTACTGTTCTGCCTCTCCAGTCTGCCTGGTTCTGTCCCGTCTGCGTAGCGTGTGACGCCTACCTGCCTATCCGTAGACTGCTCTGCCCTGCTCAGTCCAAGCAGGCGCGACTCTTAAACATAGCGGACGGGACGTTGTTTCCACTGCTAGGTACTGTCGTCCATATCATGGTCGTAGTGTGAAATTTATGAAGGGGCAAAGCGAGTTGGCAGATTTTCTCGGGCTTTTTCCGTTTTTACTGCCTCTTTATTTACATTGATCTATTATCACTCATAGCATACCTCGTAATCATATAACGTAAAGCTCTTGTCCGACAGTTATAGCTACAAGACGTAGGTGCTAAAATCATAATAATAAAAAACAATACTCTCTTTTGCTGTGCTAGCTCTCGTAGGCTCAGAGAGTCACATGCATCTGCGTTGAACTATAAGCTGTGTGCTCCAATCTCTTGAGTGACTGAGTAAGGTTATTCGATGTGTTTATCAATCATGTGATGATGAAAATGAGTCCGCTGAGAGGGAGTTCCCATATGGGCGGTCAGGCAGATCAGGTTATTTTCCTCGTACCGCATGCTGCTTCCATTAGAAATAATTGGCATTTGTGGAATGCGAGTGGAAATGCGACATTGTGTGCATAGACTGCACGCGACAGAGGAGCCGCGAGCTTGCGCGCACTTTTCTGCACCACTCGACTCCGTGCTTCCGAAGGGTCGCGGATGCCCGCGCTAAAATAATACTAAGCGACTATCGATGGACTGCGAAAGAACGAAATTAATGAAGGTGAGGGGGGGGCTGTCACTACAGACATAGGAAAAAATGTCTCTCTCTTCCTTCCCTCCCTCTTTTCCCACCCTCCGGGCTTGATAATCTCTCTAGGGATGGCTCTTGGCTATGCAACTGTCACTGGCTTCACATGATTGGAGCCCGCGATTGCGTCATCATGGATCCAATCATAATTTCATCATAACTAGTCGTTTATAAGTGACAAATGTCCTAAACTACTCTTAAAGAACTTTGGTCGTGATTTAATTATTAATATCACTCTTAGGTTGAGAATGAAATTATTGAATGATCTCAGAAATAACGCACCCCTAGCCTTTCAGTAAATTACATTTGTCGACCTCAGTGCATATACATTTCGGTTTTTCGTTGTCTGAAGCTGCCTTGGTATCGCTACTTGAAATGATGGCAGTTTCTATAATTGTAAATGCCATTCTCTCAGCAATCTGAATTATTTGGAGTTGTATGTAGCGGAAGCGGTTATGTACACACAGTTTATATCCGTTCTAAGTTCCTCGTACTTTTATTGAAATAAAAACAGAATTAAACATTCTTAAGCTTAAGAGGGAAATGCTAACGAAAATTGTCGATAGAGAGGGCCCCTTAGTTCGCAAAATTCTTTCTCTTTTTACTTTATGTAGATGAATGTGTTAAAATATCATTTTGCCTAAAAATATAACTAAGGCAGATTATATGACTTAATTTTCAAGTAATTCGTTTTATTAAATTGGAAATTATTTTAAATGATTTGGTGAGTGTGGGGATTAAAATTGCGTAGTTTTAGGGAATCTGTGCCTCAAATGATTTGTTTTTATTACTTAACTTCAAAACCGTCTTAACCCGTCTGTACACGCTCTTGAAAAATTATGAATGATGTATACTACGCCAGGATAGAAATGTCGGGCGGGCATTCTACGACGTCAACATGCAACATCATTTTGTGCGACATTTACGAGCGCGTATATTATATATGCGAGTATGAGCATCCGTTTCTACAAAAGGGATTGGATGCCTCTCTGGAAGGTATACTAACACATGCAGCACTCAGTTTCTCTCCTGAATTCTAGAAATAAATCTGGGTTGTTGTGAATTACCCCGCGCGACTTTACATTGAATGTACCTTTTACTTCTGTTTATCAACGATTTAAATGGATTTTGAAAGATGATATGCTATACCGGATTTTCGAAGTTTTTGTCAGAGGTCATGCGTTATGTAGTAGAAAACATACTATTAAATGAATAACAATGCAATTCGCTTATAGCGGTAGGTATCATTGTGTTAACACGGTTTATATTAATTAACTGGAATAAATGGCTATAGATGTCCGTGGATATTTATTACTATCGAGTGAATAATTGTTTATTTAAACAAAAGAAAATTTCGGTAATGTGAGAAAGATACTGTAGAAGAATATATTGTGAACATACGCCATCCCTTGCCGCCATTAGGGTCAAGTGTATTCCAGAATCATCCATGCCGATTACGGTCTTCATACGGAGCGGTTCTAGGATGCACACAACCTCTCATGAACTAGGTCAAAGCATTTTGCATGCAAATGGTTTGTATCGCATTACTTTACTCGTTAAGGTGTTACGCCGGACGCTTTTGTACCACCATGGCGGACTTATTGGCGTCGTTAGTGGGCTTAGGTAATGACGGCAAAGAAGAAGGCTGACCTGCACGATGAGCAAATTCGAGCTTTTAATGTGACATTGCAACGTGTTGTTTCGCCATTTCCCCCCATTTTTGTCTGTATTTCTAACGGTTGGAAATAAATATGTGTATTACATGAAACTGCGAAACCGTTTGTGAAACATATGTTATTTCGCCCATTTTGAATGTGTTTCCTTCCGTGTTTCTGCCGATATTTTTCTAAAATATTCTTTCTCGCGGACAACGCTAAATGGCGAGTCTGTTCTGCAAACTGAGCACGAGTGACTGAGAATGGGGACATTGGCAAACATAGCACGTTCTCCGATTTCACCTCAAGAACTCCCTTTGAAAATCACTTCCAAATGCGTGTTCATGTCTCGTACTTGCATGCGTTACAAAAGTCTCATTTCGAAAATGTTGCAACTTCTCTTCTAGGGAAGGTGATTATCCTACTTGATGTTTGCAAGGAAACATCCAGGAGAGTGTAGAATAGCAGATGGGCTTCCAACACGACCGAAAGAAGAGAAGTGTGCTGTAGGACTTTCATGGCTCCTTTGTCAGAGAAATTCTTCTGTCGAAGTCTATCCAAGGCTCTAGATGAGACAAGTGCGTATTAATTCTATTTTATTAACAAATTTGAAAAGGCAATTAGAAAAAAGATGGAAAAAGGCATACCCTTGTTTATGCCTCCAGAAAGGATTCCTAAACAATGTAATATAATCCACTCGCCACAGAAGGGTTGGGAAGACCATGAAGAGATGGTGAGATCGTACAAACCTTGTCGTGATAAGACAAACACACATCAATCAAATTTGTGAATTCTCTGTAATTTTACGTATATCAAACAATAAATTCAATGTTTAGAGAAAAATATTGTTCCCTTCTTCCAGTGGTACACTTAAGTATTCCACGTAGGAATTCCTGTATTTCATGTGATTAGTGAAATCTTTTCGCGTCGCAAAAAATACAAACTGAATCGATAATCTGATTTCATTTTTACGCTTTGTAATTTTCGCACGAGTGCTTTCAAGATTACCACCCTGACATTTGTTTGTTATTTCTATAATTTCGCCTTTAGAAACTATATGTGAACTTTTAGTGGACAGGAAACTAGGCCAAAGTGCACAATGCGTTTCAAAACGGGTACATGCATATTCTAAAAAATCAATAACTTAAGAGTGCCGGTACATAATATTTAATATCCAGCACTCGCATCATAAAATATCATACGGCTGTTCTCTAATTTAGTTGTAAACTAAAGACAAATTCATTTTGTATTTATTTTTATTTATTGCCTATCTTTCACACGTGTAGAGAACACGTGATTTCACAATTTCATTCTTTTTGAGGGTATTCCCGAGGGAAAACAGAAGGATCTAACGTACACGTTCGTAATACTTTTTTATTTATTCCTTTTTCTATTACCCCTGCTGTACAAACGAAGAAAAAGTAAAAGTTTAACTCTTTGCGCAGGTAATCATAAGTTTCTAAATTAAATATATTTTTTAGAGAAGTATGTCTTCTACGCACAGCACTATTCTGCTCCATGCAATCTTATATTTCGGATTACGTCCAGTGTAACACAGGAATGCTTTTCTGATTCAAAGATATTAAAAGCCCCAGATGTTTAATAAATAAGCAATTCCGATCACTAAAACACATTTTACGAATTAAGTGATTTAAAATGTAACTCAAAATAATACTTCGGTATACTTTTCGTAGAGCACAAGTGATCTAGTTGTGTAACATACACAATTAGTATTCTGGAAATATACGTAGTGAATCAATGGTTGAATCGGTGTTTCCGATAGAGAGTAGGTACAAAAATGTTCCAAATGTTCAAAATGTGTCATTGTCATCGGCTACCACACAAAATATTTAAAGCACTATTATTCACCACGCGTCCACTAGTGTTAAGAGACTGCTCTTAAGCCTAATAACTGCTACTTTTTTAGTTTCAGTCCTACCAACCAAAATATATTAAGCACTACTATTCACCACGCGTCCACTAGTGTTAAGAGACTGCTCTTAAGCCTAATAACTGCTACTTTTTTAGATTCAGTCCTATCAAAAAAATGTTTAAAGCACTATTATTCACCACGCGTCCACTAGTGTTAAGGGACTGCTCTTAGGCCTAATAACTGCTACTTTTTTCGTTTCAGTCCTCCAAATCCTTTTTCAGCACTCATGTAAAGAAATTAGTACTTAACTGTTTATGGACTGGAAAGTGTTAGGCATACGGCAAAGAAGACTTAGGCGTACAGCAAAGAAGCCATTGCCGGTTTCAAACCGGCGGACCGGGCTCCTGTCTTCGCCTTGTTTGTCAACATTCATTTGCAACTTCAAAGACTATGAACTTTCTGTAGTAGTTACGTAAAGGGCATTTTGTTACATAATTGTTTTCGTGCGACTATGGACTGTATTTTCAACGAGGAAAATATTTGATAGAGAAAATAATGCATTAGTTACCTCTCATAATGTAGAGAACTAAAATATTGAATATGCATGTAACGCGCATTATAAAACGCTTTTCGGTCAATGGCCACCATGTCGGTCTGGTTTTCGTAAAGTTCGCATTCATCCAGTAAGAAAATGTTGAAATGGCCTCTTATCATGCTTTTGGATATAAAATAGCATAAGGGAGACCGGGGCTAGTTGCGACAGGGTCAAGTTGTGATATCGTGTTTACTGACCAATCCAATAGAGCTCAGCTCACGATAGTTTACATGCACGTTTCAAACCTTTGCCTAAGTCTGCTCTTTGAGTTGCTTCGGGAACCGCTGTTTGATTTGCTCGTTTACGAACAATTTGTGTTTTACACGTAGTAAAGTAAGAATCTATCGGATTGTTCCAGTGAACCTTAGCAACAATGCATCAGTGGTATGTTCAACTACTTAGTATAGTTGGAAAACTTACTTTTTAAGCAATAATTTGATGTGTTTTTGGTTTATATGAATGGCAAAATAACATGAAATAAAAACGGAAATTCATATTAGTGTCTCTCGGAGATAGTTGCGACAGGTTCTAAGGGACACGTTGTGATAGTGTCACTTCTTGCTCCAATATTGTTTGCTAATGACAGAGAAGGCAACATTTCTGTTTCTGTTGTAGATGGGTTATCCACATCAGCGATTAGTCCTTTGGAAATCAGAACTCTTCCTAAAGCCGGTCCTCGAGGAATAACCGTACGAGAACAACGACTTTGAAATCTGCCGTTTTAACTAGCACTTCTTTTAAAGAAGGAATTCGATTACAGCAAAAAGGAAGACTTGGCAAAAATCTACTAAAAAGAGAAGGAAAAATAAAAAAGAAGCTTGTTGTCAAAACGCTATGTTTCTAAGCAAATATCTAGATGCAATACGTCGAAAAAAGACAAAAGACATCCAAAAGCTCCGAAGATGAGGAATAGCATATATGCCTTGTTTGTTTGGAACCATTTCAAACATCAAAAGGTGGAGGGAACTGGGTGCAGTGTATAACTTGTAAGAAGTGTGCTTGCCGCTCATGTAAACTGTGCTGAAAATGCAGTATATTATGTTAATATTCACTGCCATTCCGATGTTGAAAACAGTTAAGATTAAATGAAAGTTGGCATAAAAATGAATCGATTTTGTAGAGACGATTGTTAGATTTGAATATAACAATGTTTCTAGTTTCCTTTACATGTGTCACAACACGCCCCATTCCAGTCACAACTTGCCCCGTAGAGGGGCAGGTTGTTACAAAGTGCACTGCTGCATAAACGTATTGATATATCATTAAAAACATTATGTTTTGTAAATACAGTTATGTAGAAATTTATATAAAGAGCCATTATATTTGTTTTCTTTATTGTAAGTTTTAAATTGTGGTTCATACACGTTGAAAATTAAATAAATTAAAATTGTCACAACTAGCCCCGGTCTCCCCTATTTGCATAGACTTTCTCCCCCTCCCAAACGTGACATGCAATTTTAAACTACATGTATAAGCTAAGCTCAAGAAACAATACATTTAATCACCCATGTATAATTTGCCCGGAAACAGAAACTAACCGACTTATTCTTCTACGTAGTTTAATTATATACTTACAGTAATTTCGATTTACGTTTTGAAATACGAAAAGATTATTTTAAGGAATTAAAATATGTTTTTATTTAAGTTTTAGGAGTGAGTATCACTCGTAAAGAAGAGAGATCATTTTAGCTAAAAATGGGAATACTATATATTGTTTTTTAAGCGCTGATAGAATTAAAAAAGTGAAAATAAATCAATAAAAATCAACAAATAAATCATTAGATAAAAAATCAATAGATAAAAAATCAATCGATAAAAAATATATATTTAAAAACTCTTGGCGTTCCATGGTCGCTTGTGAAGCGGCTAGGGTTAGTTGCTACTCACCGTCTCCTTGGTGCGCTCCAGGCGTTGGCCGTTGCGCCACCACGTGATGGAGGCCGGCGGCCGCGAACCCCGACGACTGGCACAGCAGGTCGTAGCGCCGGCCCGCGGACAGCGGCTGGCTGGCGCCCAGGATGCGCACGTTGAGTGGGGCCGACTGCAACACGCAACAAACACACGCGCGCGTGTAAGTTCATTTGGAACAATTCGACAAGACATTGGTGGAGGAAAAGTTACTGCTGGATATCAGATGAGAGTAGATACCAGGTTGCGCAACTGAGCATCTGCGGAGGAATATACTTGCACACACAGATTCATTTATAAATATGTCTATTATAATTTCCTTACTACTACTACTACTACTACCACCACCTAGCGCATGCACAAATTTTAATGCATACGTACAGTTATGAGACACACACCATGTACGTAAATATATACGTACATTTACATTACACACATCATACACACTTGTTCACAAGTGTATGGCTTGTGTGCAAGCCAATGGTTGGCTTATGGCTTGCGTTCACAATTACCCAGCGTAAGAGCACGGTTTGTCTCCCAGTGGAAGCACGGTTTGTCTCCCGAATGGCATTCGCGCTGTGAAAGGTTTTACTTGCAGGAAGAGATTGGTACTTCAGTCGTTTCTGGGTGGATGAGGAAATCTACGGGAAAGTTACTTAATTTATCCAAAATGCCTAGAACACCTCGTTAGTGCTTCTTTCTGATCTTATGCTGGGAATTACATGAGCCTTGAGTTGATAAATTATGTGCATGTTTACGAGCATATCAACTACTTCAATCAGAAATCCCGTTAGTGGAATAAGTGTTGTATTCCGGGAGGTGGCTGTGCTCCTTCCTCCGCTGTGTAATGAGACCAAGTCGACCGCGTGTGCCGACCAAGTCGAAGTGCGCCGACCAAGTCGGTTTGTGAAAGGGTTCCCCTCTGGGCATTTCCTCCAGCGGTGTATGTAAGAGCAAGGAGAGATCGGGGAAGCCACCTAAGATTGCCAATCAGTGCAGCCGGTCGCACTCATTTTCCTCCAGACAGCGAATGAAATCGACTTAGCTATATACGTAGTGTCGAAAATTCGCCACAGTGGTGAATTGCCCCCTAGGACTTTCCGGTCAGGGTCACTGCAGAGACAGTGGGTGTACGCTATGTCTAGCTGGTACTAGCCGCTGGATCATATCAATCTCTTTCGTACTCTAAAACGCACACACACAACCTCACTTTCCTGGCATTTTCAAATGTGTGAACTTTTTTTCAACCAATATTGTGTCCTCACTCAGTGTCATTCTTTCTAAGTAAAGTTTCAACATTTTTTTATTGGCGTTTGAATATGTTGTGCCTCTTATTCTTTGAAGTGAACGTATAATGTTCTTTTGGAACTATTGTCTCGAGCAGGGATGTTATGTTTTGATGGCGCATTCAGTAGACAAATTTTATTGCCTCTAAATTAATAACTAAACATGTCTTCTCAAATTAACTGAAAATCTCGGAAACAGCCAGGAATAGTAATTTGAGATAATAATATAAATCGAAGGCTCTATGACCAAACAAAAATGCATTACAGAATTATGTAATAAAAGACACATTAAACGAAATTGACTCTGAAAGGGCATAACGTTGTTACTGAATTACTAAGAAGAAAAATATGTTTTGAACATCATTAACGCTTCTTATTTAGTTAATATTTAGTATTATTCGTCGTTAATAATATGCGCATTCGATAGTATAACGTAGACATAATGGTATGAAAGGGAAGCAAATATTACAGATAGTAAAACGTGTATCAATTCCTCAATTACTATCATAATAGGGAATATGGACTGAACGAATTGAAACAAAACCCAGCATTCTCTGGCGTGTTCCTTACGCCATATCGCGAGTCGGCACGGTGCAGTGAGACGGTTTGAAAACGCGGGAAGGTATCGCCGACATCTTGATGCCTGGTGTCGTGCACGCGAGGGGGCTGGCACTCGTGTCAAACACTTGGCCACGATGGCAGCACGAAGGCGGTCCGCCCCCGCCCCCACCTCCGACTCCAGCCAATTATCTGCCGCTGAAAGAGCGCTCCGTGGGACACGGCGCGGAGGGCTCGTCATACAGTGAGGCTGGGGCGGGTGCTGAAGCGAGGCGGAGGCGGTGACGTGGGCGGGGGCGGCGGCGGCGGCGCCCTTGGCCGAGCTCCAGGAGACGTAGAAGGGGCCGAGGCGGCTGCGGCGGTGGCGGTGAGAGCGTGGTGGCGATGGCTATTCACGAGGCGATGGAGAAAGTGAGCTTAGGTGGCGGTTACGACGTTTCTGGGGTTCGCGGTGCCGGCTGAGTGCGGCTGAAGAAGGAGCGGTGTAAGGTACGGCGATGGCTATGATTTCGGTATTGTATTGGTGGCTGTAGCTGTATTTGTGTCTATTATGGCTACGGCTATGGACAACTGCGGGTTCACATCCAGTCACAGAACTAAAAGTTTGTGGCTAATGATAGCTGCGTGTGTGAGACTGATGTGAGAACATGAAGTAACCTGAGATGGATGTATTCAGGTAAAAGGCGTTGTTGTCGAGAAGCGAGAAGGTATAGTAATGTTGGGAACTGGATACCCAATTCTTGCGAAAATGGAAGTTCAGTCTTGAAGAACGAGGATGGCAGTGTTGGTGATTACGAAGATGATGTGAGATCATGGCAGTGAGGTCATGGCATAGATCAAGGTCAGGGGCAATGTTGTTGACGTCAATGGCAGTGTTGTTGGGATGTGGGATGTGTTGTTGGGGTGGGGGACGGTGTTGTTGGGTTGGGGGCGGTGTTGTTGGGGTGTGGGGGCTGTTTTTTGGGATGTGTGGGCTGTGTTTTCTGGGGTGTGTGGGCTGTGTTGTTGGGGTGTGTGGGCTGTGTTGTTGGGGTGTGTGGGCTATGTTTCTGGGGTGTGTGGGCTGTGTTTCTGGGGTGTGTGGGCTGTGTTTCTGGGGTGTGTGGGCTGTGTTGTTGGGGTGTGTGGGCTGTGTTGTTGGGGTGTGTGGGCTGTGTTTCTGGGGTGTGTGGGCTGTGTTGCTGGGGTGTATGGGCTGTGTTGTTGGTGTGTGTGGGCTGTGTTGTTGGGGGTGTGGGCTGTGTTGTTGGTGTGTGTGGGCTGTGTTGTTGGGGGTGTGGGCTGTGTTGTTGGGGGTGTGGGCTGTGTTGTTGGGGTGTATGGGCTGTGTTGTTGGTGTGTGTGGGCTGTGTTGTTGGTGTGTGTGGGCTGTGTTGTTGGGGGGTGTGGGCTGTGTTGTTGGGGGGTGTGGGCTGTGTTTCTGGGGTGTGTGGGCTGTGTTTCTGGGGTGTGTGGGCTGTGTTGTTGGGGTGTGTGGGCTGTGTTGTTGGGGTGAGTGGGCTGTGTGGGCTGTGTTGTTGGGGTGAGTGGGCTGTGTTGTTGGGGTGAGTGGGCTGTGTGGGCTGTGTTGTTGGGGTGTGTGGGCTGTGTTGTTGGGGTGTGTGGGCTGTGTTGTTGGGGCGAGTGGGCTGTGTGGGCTGTGTTGTTTGGCTGTGTGGGCTGTGTTGTTGGGGTGTGTGGGCTGTGTTGTTGGGGTGTGTGGACTGTGTTTTTGGGGTGTGAGGGCGGTGTTGTTGATGACTGGAGTAGGGTGTTTAGGTAGTTGAGGCAGGGTGTGGAAAAGGCGAAGGCGACGGCGACGGGGCGGCCGCGCTGGCTGGGAAGCCGAGGGGATGAGGCGTTGGCTTCCGGAGGATCAGTCGGTCGTGGAAGGGCACGCGCGCGCGGCATGCTAAGTGAAACGAGATGCCCGGGGCGAGGCGGCGAGTCACTCGACACGCCGCAACTGCCAGCGCATCAGCCGCTCGCCGGCGCGCCCGCCTCTTTAAGGCCCGCGCCAGCGGGGGCGGCGATGGGGGCGGAGGGGACGGCGGACGAGTGTGTGATGGTGGCGGTGAGTTTTGACCGACGGCACTCATGTTGCGTCTCGTCACGTCTCTCGCGGGAAAATATTCGAGACCCAGGCTTCTTTTACCTCCCTCAGCTACAACCGAAATGTTTCGGAAAGTGAATTTTGTCGTAAAGCAGTATTTCTAGCCTTTTTTAGGATCAGATCGAAGATATTCCGTGTGCATCGATCCTAACAGACAACTCTGAAGTTTTGGTTTGGCCAGTGGAGTGAGTGTGTACACATTTATCTCGAAGGGAAGTAGTAGAGTGGTTTTGCTATCATTGAGCAAATGTCCAATCAATAGTTGACATGCCTTACGACTTCTTTACTATATCACTCTAAATTGTCCTTATACGGTGGTGTTTCGCTCTTTTCTGATGAGTTTATTACATTTTTGAATTATTACCAGAATCTTTTACTTCAATACCCAATGATTCGAAACTTTTAATTGAATGTAATTTCTGTCTGCTACACGAAATATGATTATTTCTCCAAAGTGTTTGGAAGTAATTTGTTTAGTCTGCTTTATTTTCTCATTCCTTCAGTAGTGGGTTTGGGGACTATCTTTGTAACATCTTACAGGAAACAAAGAAGTGCCTATAAAACGTGAATTTTAATTTTGTCTTGTTTATTTCTGACTCGGAATTTTCTGTCATGAAAAAGATTTAATGAGAAATTTCTTGATATATAACGTTTCACTGGAGGAAGTCATTTAATTCTCTTATATTGCTGTTAAATTACATTTTATTGCCAAATTTTATTGCAGGTAAGGTTTTCCTCTCTCTAAAAGGCGAAAATGCTAACCATATCCACGATTTATGAAGTTGATGGGAGACGTGCAAAAGGCGAATGACGTGGTCACGTTTTTGAAAATTAATCTCAACGTACGAAAATTTCATTCGTAACGATAAAGTATGTACTTTATGGTTTTGACTGGCGTCAGAGATATTTTGCAGTATCTAAAATTTAAAGAAATATTAAATAGCTTTTGTTCCCTTTTATATGAGTCACAGTGAAACTTGTCTTAAGCGGCCACTAACGCTTCCAGCAAAAATTGACTGTTAAATAAGAAGCTGCTAAATTGGCTGAAAGGCGGCTGCATAATCATTGTTACAAGGTTTCCGGAAGCGCAGGCTACATCAGGTGTATTTGTATTAATTGATACACAATGAAACATGGATTCCATATAATCATTTTAATTAACACTTTAAACTACAAAATAAAGCTTACGCATCAAAATATATTTGAATTATAAAATACAGAAAGTCTGCTTACGCATGGATTTTTCTAACTTTTCCACAAAGTATTTTTTTAGAGTTTGTTTAAGAAGTTGAGATTTCGTTTTAGCTGCACAGGTTTTAAAACTTTCTGAAGGTATGCCCATTTTTTATTAATTCGTAAATTTATGTCCTTCTGCACTTCAAATGTGAGCATGTTTTCGTTCACAAACCCTCCTCTAGGGTAGTGTCGCATTCCTCCTCTGGGGTAGTGTCAAACACACTTGACTTCTCATTTATTCACATACTCGCAATTCTCTTATTCCGTCCTCCCCAAATATATCTAACAAGTAGAGTAGTGGCTGACCTGGATGGCAGAGGTAGCTAGGAGCGTTTACCAACTCAGCACTGCTGTCAGAAGGGTCGTGGGTTCGAGTCCCGCCTTGGGCATGGTTGTTTGTCCCTTGTCTTTTATGTATGTGTTGTCGCGGAGGACCTCGCTTTCTGCTGACCCCAGATCAGTGGAGCCTGCAAGTGTGTTGGTTTCTAGCGTATGGTGCCATCGGGACGCAAAGGAAAACTGGCAGTCGGCTGGATAAAACCCCCCGAAAGAAGCGCCAAGTGTCTTCACAATGCAGTTCACATTTTGTGGCAAGAGACGCGTCACGAAGGAATGTCTGTGAAAGTGACCAAGAGATCAGATTGGCAACGGCGGCGTGCTCTACAGACTAGTCAAGCTCTCATTGAGGGGAAGTGTTGAGGAGTAGACATGGCTTGTAGGAGAGCTGGAAAATTGGGGCGAAAGACTTTTAAAACATCTTCCTGGATCCGTGCAAGAAAAGATTCTGAAATGACAAATATGAGGACTGTCATCATACATTGTCGTTAGAATCTGCTTTCCAACATGTATTGGAATAAATATCTGTGTTAGCTGTATCCTGGGAGAAAGGAATCTATTATCTTTCTTGTCATATTTCTTATTCATGCGTCTATGGACCACGCTCTGGTCTGAAGCGCCAAGATCGCGGAATCAAGGAAAATATAGCAAACATGGAGCTTCAAAAACAAGACACCCACCGTCTATAATTCATTTAATAGCTTTGGATTGGAAAGATGTCTTACATTGCAACGCAATCCCGGTGCGGATAATCCGGTGGTTTTTCAAAAAGCGTGCAAACGGCGTCTTACGTAGAAACAGCTATTTTTATCGGAAAATTGACAATTTGACAGCGACAATTTGAGGCGCGATCTCGGGCGCGATACGTTTGAAATGTACACCCTCTGCTCTCAATTTACACCAAGGAAGAGTTATAACACTAGTCAACACTGATTTTGGTACAGACGAAATGCATGGTAAGTTTCTTAATGCACCAGTAGGAAACGTGAAATGTGAAATCAAAATGAATCTATCACGTCAGGATTACAAGTTATGGACAAAAAACCATTTTAAGAGCGTAAATGAATACCCATTTAAGGTTTATTGCACTATGTGTTTGAAGTCAATGAACGTAGTAAAATACAAAACTATTATTGAGGAATGTGTAAATTACTTCTATATTGGACTTACTAAATGTTCCTTTTATGTTATTTCTCCATTTATTGTTATTTTTTTGTTTACAGTACAGTGACAAGTGTTGGAGTTCGTTTCACCTTGGCAACCATGAAGAAATCAACACGTGGGTGTATTAATCATCCCGATACATTTTGTTATATCTGTGGTGAATTTACGACAAGAAAACAACGACGACCGATTTCTAAACGTCTCAAGATATCGTATGGGATGTATTTCAAATGTCAACTGGGAGATCAGGATAAGAAGTGGGCACCGCACATAACTTGCACAAGGTGCAATTCTAAACTGACCCAATGGTTGAATGGTAAGAACGAGCACTTACCTTTTGCAATACCCATGGTCTGGCGTGAGCCAAAGAACCATGTAGACGATTGCTACTTCTGTTTGACGAACGTTAACGGATTTTCGTCAAAGAATAAGAAACATATAGAGTACCCCAATGTACCGTCAGCAATACGGCCCATACCCCATGCACAAGACTTACCAGTTCCCACACCTCCATCTACATGGGAAGAAATACCTGATGATGGCTCAATGTCGACAAACTCTGAAAGTGCACAATTTCAGTCCAGTGGGGAAGAACACAATCTAGAAGAAGGCCCACATTTAATAAAACAGGCAGAATTAAATGACTTAGTACGCGATTTATTCTTATCCAAGGAGCAATCAGAACTTTTAGCGTCACGTCTAAAGGAATGGAATGTTCTTAATGAAGAAACGAAGGTTACCTATTTCCGAGGGCGCAATAAAGATTTGATGACTTATTACAGTTCAGTGGAGAGCATTTGTGCTTGTGTAGACGTATCAGGTTTAATGAAGGCACTAGACATACAATATCTTGACGAGGAATGGCGTTTGTTTGTCGATGCCTCAAAAAGAAGCCTTAAAGCTGTGCTGTTACATAATGGTAACAAGTTGCCATCTGTACCTGTGGGTTATTCTGTGTCAATGAAAGAATCTTATGAAAATTTGTCAAAGATATTGCAAGCAATAAAGTATAAGAAACTCAATTGGAAAATATGTGGTGATTTGAAAGTCATTGGTTTATTGCTTGGTCTTCAGAGTGGCTTCACAAAATATTGTTGTTTCCTTTGTCTCTGGGACTGTCGAGCAACAGACAGACATTATACTGTTGAGCACTGGCCACAACGAGAGGAATTTACTCCTGGGCGAGACAACGTGAAACATATTCCACTGGTGGATCCTCAAAATGTTTTTCTTCCTCCGCTACATATTAAGTTAGGTCTCATGAAGAACTTGGTTAAGGGAATGGACAAAAGTGGTGATGGATTCAAGTATTTACATTCAGTGTTTCCACAAATTAGTGATGCGAAATTAAAAGAAGGCATTTTTATAGGGCCACAGATCAAAAGGTTAATGGATGACAGAGATTTTGAAGCAAAGTTAAATCCGCTAGAGCTTCCAGCCTGGCGTTCGTTCAAGGATGTTGTCCACGGTTTCCTAGGGAATACTAGAGCAGAAAACAGTGACGTACTGATAGGAACACTTTTGAAGAACTATAAAAACCTTGGATGTAGAATGTCCTTAAAAATGCACTTTCTCCACAGCCATTTGGATTTTTTCCCTCCCAACCTTGGGGAAGTAAGCGATGAACACGGGGAAAGGTTCCACCAGGATATACTGCAGATAGAAAATCGCTATAAAGGCAGATGGAATCCCTCAATGTTGAGTGACTATTGTTGGTTTTTAAAGCGGGAAACATGTGCATCCCACAGCAGGAAGTGCTCATTAAAGAAATTTAAACCTGTTCCATTATCCACTCAATAAACATTATTGTCTCATTGTATAAATGCAAAATGGAAGGAAATATGTGCTAATATATTTAACATAAGGTATAAATGTGTTAAACAACTGTTTTTTCGGTTTTCAGTACCATCCTTAATTATTCGTCTGTATTTTTATTTTCATTCAATATTCTTAATGCAAATAACTTTAAAATGTTGTAACTCTGAAATGGAGGGTGATGAGGCAAATCTATTTGCATGTTTGGATTCAGCATGTACGAAATAATAAAGATCACCAAGTTTTCTTTCTGTACCTTACAAAAAAAAATTTTTTGTTGATTGGTGTAATTATTTGTGTTTGAGATTAGGGATTTGAGTTAGTTTGGGTACCTATGTAATCAGGAAGCAGTAGCAAGCGGTTGTAACGAAAATACTGCGGAATTTGCGAATCAAACGCATTGTTATTTTTAACCCTTCAGCGGTGACGCTGGGTCTGTGAGACCCATGAGGTTCCTGATACGGTTGTAGAGGATCGAATTTCGCAGATAAGTCATTGAGCTTCTCAGTACATTTTCATCGCCTTCCATGCATCCGTTACATCGTGACTCCAGATATTCTTATCAATTATTATGACTAAGACAGCTTGTTTTTCCTACGTCGGGTCTGACGGACCCGGCGTCACCATTGGCGTCCGGGTCGTAGACACGTGTGATTGTCATTTATTCTCCAGAATTTCTTCGACAGTGCTTTTGCTCTCGCTTTGGGGACTGAATTGTCAATAAAAATCTAGTTGTACTATCTATACTTTCAGTCACAAGGTGTAACTCTTCTTTTGAGTTATTTATTTATGTACTCATTGTACGTTATTCCTTTTGCAATATATTCAATGGCATCGACTGTCCAAACAAGCTCAAGTACGAAAAAGCGACAATTCATGAAAAAATTGAGTAATGAACTGGCAATGGATCAATTGCAACTCAGAGCGTCTGTATCATGTCTTCCCAAAGAGGTCAGAAACAGTGCGAGAAAACTAGCCAATGCAACAATACCCACGGAAAAACCAGTAGCTGAAATGCGAGCCAGATGTGCTAAATGCACCAAGAAGGGCAGAAAGACATAATATTAGTGTATGAAGTATTACACATTTTCGTACATGGAGAATGCAAAAATTTTGTGTGATGACTGCCTGAAAAATTGTATTTAAATGTAAATAATATAATCAGTATTCATTTTTAGGGAAATGGCAAAATATTATCAATAAAAGTTACTGAGTGCCCGTCATTTGCCATTTCAGATGTATCACTGCGTCCTGATCTTTCAAAACAAAATAGTTATAACTAAAAAATTAAGCGGGTCTCACAGACCCAGCGTCACCGGCCGTGTTACAAAATATGGCGTCACTACTGCAGGGTTAATAGAGAAATTTGTTATAATCTTTTATTACTTATTTTATTTAATTCTCTTGCCAGTTCAGTGGCTCTAGATGTCGCAAGAACATACTGAATCAATCGTGTCTGTGCTGTTCTTTCCCTTCTTATTCTATCCCCCTTCAAAATCACGAGAGGTGAACCCTTAATTCCACGAAGTTGCTTGACCGCGAGCTACGGGGCCAGGTGACGGCCTTAAGAAGAGAATTTTTACTCGTGTCTTATGGGAATATCAGTTGGTTCCACGTAAAACACGTTCATTGAGTGAGATGACCGCTTAATGAAGGTAGCTGATGGGCCAGGTCACACTGTATTTCCTATATTTTCTAGAACAACATAGAAAATAATTTAAGTTCAAAACCTTCGTAATGTTAGAGGAGCCTTTTGCATATTTTATTCAAGAACTGACAAGGCAATTGAAGAAATCGTATTGTAAGATATCTCCCAAAAATTCATTCTCGCTTGGATATGATTTTCACACTGACAAGTCTTTTAGAAAATATTAAAACTTCGTCAGTATAATCTAAAATCAATATTCAAAAACATTCCCCTCGCGGTTTTGGGCTGGAGAACAGCCGAGCTAACAGCGAAGGGAAAGTTTTTGTTTCGAAACGCGAAATATTCAAAAAAGCTTGTAGGAAGTGCTTTCAGTGTGCTCGAGCTCAGGTTGAACCTTAGGTTTGTATTCATTATTCGTTGCGGTCGAGCTCTCCAGTTGGAAGCTTTGCATTTGCAGAGAAGCCTTTTCACGTATTTGTGTAATTTCAATAGAAAATAAAAAAGAGAACACCGCTTTCCATTTTAATAAATATACGCTTGTGTTTTGCACATGACAACATATTTTAAAAGCTGAACGGTATGTAATGTAATGGAGTCTGAAATTTCAAACGTCATACATTGTATTTGGAATCAAGAATTATAATCATTACTGTGATTAAAAGGAAAACAAAAGTGGTGTGTAAATTTACTAAGCAAAAAATGCAAAGATGAGATGTGCATAATTTTTATTTGGATTGCCAACTACAACTTAATTGCGTTGTTTAAGAATGACAAGTGGTAATACCAACAATATTCACGAACCAAAGCACAGGGTCGTTGTGCTTGTCGTTGCCAGTCTTCTGTTCTTGCCCTCCATTTCTCTTCCCCGAACCACACATTCACTCCACTAGCTACTCTGTCGTCGGCCATCAATTTTTAATTCTTAATTCAAATTCGTTCTACTTCCTGCGCTGTCGTACTTGTCAATGTGACAAGCAATGCCCTCGGACATGCGCGAAACGTTCGGACTGCGATCCGCGTAGTACAGCGTAAGTCATCACATTAGGACTCCAAGAAATTGACGTTTTTGACGAGGCTGTCATTCGGCTCCTTGATGATTAAGCAGGAGCATGCATGCAACATTTTCCCCACTTATTGAGATAACCTGAACATTGCTTTGTGGCTTCTAATAGGTTTGGAAGTTGTAGTCTCCTAGCCAACCCTTCAATTCGAGCAACAGATAAAAATCATTCAACGCTAACTCGCCCCAGTTGTGCATGATTACAGAAGCACTATGAGGATCGGAGCGCTATGAATGACAACTTCAGAAGCCAGAATTCATTTGTTTGAATGAATACAATGTATAATTGTATACTCGGTTAATTCTTCTGTCAATTTCTGCTGCACTATTCTCTTCTTCATGCGGAAAGCAAATAGCCCTACGCAGCACGCTCTTGGTAGGAGAGCCAGTCGTATCCACTTTCTTCACGTGACTACAGTTCAGCTCAAATCGACGTTAAGGCGTGGGCATTGGTAGAGGTTATGGTAAAAAACGATGCGCATTTACCCACTGTAATCCCCAAATACTTCTACTACTCTAGCGGTTTGAGTGCTCGATCGGAGGTTGATATAATCCGCCTTCGTATATTTTTTATTCCCAATGTGCGAATAAACTGAAGGAAAACTAATCAGCCCCTGGCTATAAGAGAGTCAACAATTTCGTTAGATACCAAGGAAGATTGGGAAAATGAAAAGCAATGAAACCCGTTCTGATTTTGACTGAAAAATGCAATATTTCATTGCTGATCCGCAATTTCGCATACATGAGGTTACGACTATATTCTCAGTTCGTCACTGCTTATGTCATAGTCGAAGGCAAGCAACGAGGAAGAAACAAACTAATATTCACATGTGCCGTTTCAGAATGGTCAACTTTTGCTACTGCAAGACCTAATACACCTAACAGCACCATTTTTGTTGCTAAAGGCTAGTAGTGTATAATATTTGTTGTGTTCTAGGACGTAACCATTTACATGCCTTCGTGCCGTGGATAGCCTATCGTCATCAGTCGTTAGACATTACATAGACGGTGCATGAATGTTTTCACATTAATTACATGTTTATTTCTGTTGTTGCTATTCATCTAGTGATGGTGTGCATACTGTTGAAATAACGATGCATATGTTCGATAGTTATTAAATGAACATTTATTTTTGTTTTTCTCCTTGTGACGACTGTGATTTATTTTTGTTGTTAACGTTTTCAACATTACACAGAAGTGAGTCATAAAATGAATAAAATATGAAAATAAAATACGTGAAAATCATCTGAACCGGCTAGAAATCTATTTTACGCACACTTTTTATCATTGTGCATATTAACTGTGTTTCTTTGATACAAAGAATGACATAGTACGCTTTCTTTGACGCACGTGGTCTTAATAAAACCATTCTATAATAAACAGTCTCTCTAGTGAATACTGATAGCAAATCAATTTTTAAGAGTAATTTAATTCAAATACAGGAGTAACCTATTAAAAATGACGTGAGAAAGTCAAATTACCATGTTAATAGTTCATTACAATGAGTAGTAGAAAACTGTTCAATTTTTTAATGCTGAATTTAATTTTTTTTCATTTCAAATTTTATTTTAATATTAGTAATAGGTTCGACTGGCGGAACTCTAGAGAAACGCCAAGCAATTTTAAAATCTCGAATGGGGCCTCTGGGTGAAATTTTGTGTTATTTGCAATTTTTGCCTCGTAGGAATAGAATTTATTTCTTCTGGTACCTCTGGTTGTAGTCATTATACACATTGCGTTCTCGAAATACAACAGCGTGTGTATGTAATATTAGTTCCACATACTTTCGGGAAACCCGACCGTATGGGCATCTTCCAATCCTTTGCCACGGGAGCAAGGAGCTTGGTCTTAATTCCTCTTTTAGTGGTAGGATTTTCGTTGTATTTTATATAATTTCTTTATATATTTGTTTTTACAAAATAATTTGTATTATCATATATGTTCACCGTAATAAATCAGTATTTTTTTGTAGATTTTGCGAATTTGCGATGGGGAATGTAATTGACCTTGACAACGCTATTAAAACTGAGGCAGCGAGCCCAACACTGGCCTGACAGCCATCCCGTATTTATTGATGTTAGGCCACTTTTGCTAGCGCGGCAGTAAGCAGTCAGGTCGTTTTCGCTCATTGCCTTAATTGAGCTCCCATAGATTTTGCCTAAACTACGTTGTGTATCTCCAGCACGAGTCGTGGTAAAGGATACACAGTCCTTCTGCTTCCCCTGATCTCGAGTCCCGACGCGTGGCATTACCCCGGCATCTGCAGGGCGCCGACTTCTGCACAAACTCATACGAGCGATTGCTATCCTTTCTACCACTTCAAACCTCGACACTGATTTGCGTGCGGCAAAAACTGCCGAAATGTACCGCCAGATGTCGTTCCAATAGCAACACAATTGATAGCGTTCGTTATTTAATGATGCATTGCTTATGGAGACATTCTATCGTAATTAGAATGATTATTAGCATATCCTTGAGTTATTATATGATTAAGAAACCAATTTATATTTTGCCCCGAGTTGCTCAAATGGAACGATATAATCTGGGAGTGGCAGGAAATTATTATAATTTACTTTTCATATGCTGAATGAAACCTGTCATGTGAACGAAAATAAACGAACTTCTACTCCTACGGTTCCCCTTTGAAAATATGCAAGATTCAAACTATTTAAAATAATTTTAAACATACTGCAAAATGATACATTATTTACGAATTTATTATATATACTACCACCCACCACTACAACACAACACTACTACCCAACACTGCAACACAACACTACTACCCATCACTACTACTCGTCACTACCACCCCACCCATCACTACTACTCGTCACTACCACCCCACCCATCACTACTACCCATCACTATTACTCATCACTACTACTACCACCACCATCATCATCACCACCACCACCCACGACCCACGACCACCACCATCACTAACGTCCACTAACAACGAGCCCTGCCCACCCGTTGCGCTCGCGCGCTGTCCAAGGCTCGCGGCCCTCGGCACGCGATCATGTCATCCGCCCCCGCTTGCGCGGCGCGGCACGGCGCAGCTCTGTAACGGGCGAGCAGCGGCGTGTCGTGGCGGCCGCATGCAGTTGCCATGACGACCGCCGTTCTGTCACCCGCTCGATGGACCGACACGTCGCGCCCTGTCATCGCGCCCATTTGTTTGTTTGTTGCCCGAAGTAAGTCTCCGCGCCTGCGGCCTGGGAGGGCGGGCGACGGCCGTGACCTCGATGTGCACGCGAAAAGAACCTCCCGCAGCAAAAAGTGACACGCACGCGCTACACACACACACACACGCACGCGCGCGCGCGCGCGCGCGCTCGCGGCGGTTTCGGGTAGGAAGTTCAACCTCAAACCTTGGAAACATTTTTCTTGATTAACATAAAAAAAACTTTCATGTACGAGGGGAAGTACCAAAAAAATGTATAAGGGTGTATATTTTGGAGTAGAAATTACGTGGTATCAACTGTTCTATTAATATAGTATGTGTAGATATTCTGAGTGTTAATTGTGAAAAATAGAGTATTGTGCAATTATGATTTTCTTTCATCCCGTTCCTCACAATGAACCATTTTTATTGACGAACAATTACAAAATATTTTGATGTAATTCATCCAAGGTGAAATTTTATTCGCGAAGTTGCTCGGATGTTCAGTCCTGGGTTATATTATTGTGACCACCAGCAACATTTAAGTTTTTTTTTTGCATTTTCCTCTTTTTAATGTAAAACTTGCAAATGCCTCAATTGGCGTTTTTCAGTAGTGACAACTCATCTGCGAATATGTGGCAACGATTTTTTTCTATGGCATCATTGGTCCTGTGGGAGGTCACGTTGGTTTTGTGAGTGAAAGTCTGCATACTTTCCTTGTGGAATAATAGTTTTATTGCAATAATTGCAAGTTGTTTCGGTTGGTTTATTGTTTTATCTAATATTTTCGTAAATTTGTCGTTTTTGTTTTATAATTTTGTATTTTTAATAACTTTTTGTGTAACTTAATCTTTATCTATTTTTTTGGTTATTTTGTGACGAGAAAGCCAACAAATCTATCTTCAAAGAAAAAAGGAGAAATTCTTTAATGCATTAATAGCATTGAATCCATTAATAGCAATTGAACCTCATTCAAAACATCGAGTATCTTAAAAGGTTTGATTTGATTTATTTTTTTGGTAAAAAAACCAGTAAAAACTGTGTGTGACGTATGGGGGAAAAGATTTATCTGCGCACTTTTCTAAGATTCGTTTCCAAGACATCAGTAACAAACAATGCCAGGAAATTTGAGAAAGGCAAAATATAGAAAATATCACTTTAGTGGTGTCTTATGAATCCAGGTGCTGTGTGTATTTTTACTACATTTTGTTTGTTTATTAAAATGCGCTGGTGTACGATTTGATACGGAAGCTATATTTTATCTTCTTTGCATTAAATGAAGTGTACGTGAGAATCATATTTAATTTACATTCTTGATATCAGAACTAAAACATTATAGTCATTTATATATTTTTTAGGTATTTGACTTTTTAGCATTAATGAAAACCTGAAGAAAAACATTATTTAATTTATGGCTGATTTTGTGTCATCTGCCCTACTATCCACCGGCTACCTCTGACAGACCAATTTGTTGTGCGTAGGCACACCGAGCTTCTGGATGTGACACGCCCGCGCGGATTTTAGCGGCGAGGTATCACACACGTCATGGACAAAAGTTTCAGCTCGGAATTTCACTCGGTGTGAGAGGAGAAATTAATGAAAATAAAATGTTCGTTGTGGAAGTTTTGATTTCTCTCGCAAGAAATGCAAGGCGAATGTAACAGTGAGAAATTTGACATGTTACTGCAACTAAAGTCAGATTTGTAAGACTAAACAAAGAAATTCAGAAAGATTTTTGCAACTAATTAGTATGGTAATACTGCTTTGAGATTATTAGTATATTTTTCGATTCTTAATAATACCACACTTATATACTTTTAACGGTTGTGTTGCCTGATAGAAACGGCAGTCTTGATTTACACCTACTTCATGGCTTCCGTAAAGTAAAGAAATTGTCAAGTGAAGAACTTAATTGTAATTCGGAATTACAGAAATGCTTTAGTCTTGCACACAGATGGGATCATTCGATCATCACATGGATCTTGAAAATATATTCCATTTAATTATATCAAACTTGTTTCGACTTATTTTGCACAGGTTTTTGAGCATTCCTGACCTTTTTAACACATAGACATAGGGCTTGCTTTCCGCAGAAAATATTTATGTATCTAAGATCTAGAGGATATCGCAATTTTCAATGGCTTCTATTTATTATTCTTTCCTACCACTTCTATTTATTATTTTTACCACTGCCTACTACACCCTCTAATGCGTTGATATACATTCATTGTTTACGATTTTGCGAAATAGCAAACAAAAAAATCTTTTCTTTCTAACAAATAAGCTTAAGTTGATGCGGTAGATTGCGGGAACTTGGTCGCGAGGTCGCTCTCCGAGACCGCCACCGTACGCTCCACAAATAAAAATACTCGCAGTCCTCCACGGAAAACGAAGAGGGAACGCAAACAAAAAAATGAAAAAAAAAAGGGCAAGTAGTTTTCGGGCGCTCCATGAAGTCGAAAGGAGCTGGCAATATTTTTTTCTTTCTTTCCATTTTCCCCCCTTTTGCTCCTCTCTGCTTCTGAATGGTATTCCGGTGGGGAGCAAGCATCCCGCTGTTCGCTCACCTTTCGTCACCGAGGCTCGCTAATGAAGGTGTCGCAAGGAAATTACGTCGCAGCGCGGCATTGCACTGTGCGAGGCGACGCCGGGCGTCACGGCGGACAGGGGGGAAGGGGGCGGGGGGGCGTCGCCGCCGCCGCCGCCGCCGCCGCCGCCGCCGCCGCCGCCGCCACCGCGTGCCGTGGGATCGCGTTTCTCAAAAAACGTCGCAAAACTGTACCGAGTGCGCGGGGGGAAAAAGGAAAGGGAAAATTCTCTGTCTTTTTTTTATTTTTTCGTTTTTATTTTTTTTGTTTCGAACGTAACGCGCTAGTCTTGCTAGTGGAAGATTCGCGCGATGGTGACAAGGGCTGGATGAGGAGAGCAGGGAGGCCTAGCGTAGAGGAGGCCAAAGAAAGGCTGGGTCTAGGTCATGTGATGCTCATATAGAAAAAGGAAACAAAGAAATTGAGAAAAAGAAAGAGGGAGAGAGAGAATGATACGAGTGTGAGGTTGAATGTACAGTTATTATGAGGACACTAGAGTTGTTTAGAAACGAGGTGAAACCAAAGATATATAAAAAGGTGTTACAGGAGAATCGTGTAGATACCGTCTAGGGACGAACATGAGATATTAAATATCTTGTATTAAGACGTTAGAAGGCCATATGTATAATTTTTTCTTTAAAAAATAACGAATATTACCAGTGATTTAAGATCGTTACATATATTACTGTTATTGTAAATATCATGCCATGAATACGAGAAGCATTTTCATCCAAAAGCAAGTAAAAATTAGCACATATGATTGAACATGTACACTATAGAGTATATTACTTCAAACATCAAACATTTTCTGCTTAATCATGTTTTAATCTTTAATTGGAAAATTAACAATTTTGGTAGCAATCTGATTAATTTTGTTAAACGTTGACGTATCTAATTCTATTTACAGTGATCCCATGTTTGTGTCAGGTCTCGTTTTCATAAAGTTTGTATTTTTTGTTGAATATTTTCGTTGTAACACCCTTAAGGACGAACTACTCTTAAGTGTGCTTTATTGACGAGGCCAAAATAAGGCTTTCTTGAATAGCGAAGGGATTTGATCACATGAATTAATGTTTGAATTTTCTTGTGAATTACTGCTTAGATGTTGTGGTGGAATTTTGCTCGTCGTAGCATTAGATGTACTAGGAATAGGTGTCCTGTAATTCCCATTAACAACAATGTGGTCAGCAGTACTGGGTGCTTCTTTCCAATTAACATCAGCGTTCTTCTGAACAGTTTCTTTAATTGACTTCCACAAGTAGAATTGATTTGTATCATCAACAGAATCTGACCATGTATTTCCAGATTGGAATAACAATTCGATTTGTTCTGGACCAACTTTCTGCTTAAGGAATAAAAAGTGAGCAACCATATCTGGATTAATTACAGAGCTATCATGATCTTGTTCTATGGATATTCTTGATCCCTTCATAAATTTCTTATATTCTCTATTATGGTTAAATCGATATATTCCGTATGCTTTAAACCCATTTCCACAAGCTGTTCCTCTTCCTCTAATGTTAAGACTGTTGGTGGACCCATCCTCTTGTTTCCGGGATACTTTCCTATTCTCTTACACCAAAATGTGATGCTAGGAACCTCAAAACCTCTAGCAACTGTTGCAACTGGAGTCTCTCTTTGTGCAGCGTCAATAGCATCCTTCATTTATTATGGGATGTACTTTAAAATTTTGTTCTCGTTAGGTACCATACTTATCTTATTTCTGGGCAGAAACAGAATGAGAAACAGACTGTTACTAAATTACGCATCGTCAGTGAATATTTATAATATAATAATTTTCCCGGATAAGTGTTTTGAGAATTTATACCTGACAGCCTTAAGAACATTAATAAATGTGTTGCTCCTATGTCTGGCACTCCGAGATAGCTATTGGTAAAGCTTCACAGATAACATCAAGATTTTTGCTAGCACCTAAAAATGAATACCTGAAACAATAAATGACGAGTATAAAGTCTAAACACCCAACTTACGAATGTACTAAAGCCTGACCTCAAGTGTCAAAAATAGCAACACAGAATATATTCTCTGTAGCAATAAATAACCCACACAATGTGAACTTTCTTAACCTCAAACCATGTGATAAAAACGTGCTTACACAATACTTTCAATCCTTCTGAAACAATAAAGCCAAAAAAATATAAATTAAGATAAATTAGCCCGGTATTATAATCTGCGGCAAAAACGTTGTATGCTTGGCAATTTCTTAAGGAAGACCGCCAAATATCAGTGACCTCACACACCACCTGCTTACTTCTAGTACCATCTTGAACAGAAGCATTATTGCGACACAGTGTGGTGTTGCCAATACACAAGAGAGTCAGATAAACGTGCAGAAATTCTAATGTTGCTATTTGCAGCCATATTTCGACATTCTGAAGCAGCAAGTGTCAGCTATTAGGTATTAGCTTTTCGTGCACTTACCTTAATCAAGATTAGGAAGACCACGTTACCGTCAGCCTGATTTTTAAAGACAGCAAACTTTCGTCGTGTTTCTTTTCAAAATTTCTTAAAATAATCTTGACGTGTTTCTTTATGTGAGTTTGTTTTGTTCACTTTTTATTTGAATAAATTGATTATAATTAATTTTTAAACTTTGTGAACAGAGTCCCCACAAGCTCATCTTTATTGTGCACCGTTTTGTGTAATTTTCTTTCTTTCTTCACGCCCCACGCATTTATTGCACATTTAGCGGCATCTTATTATGTATTGAACATGAAATGTGAACAGAAATTCATATGGTTCTTTGTAATCCGGAAATCGTGGCTTCAAAAATCTGTCTGTTATATCTTCAAGTGCGTTTACATATTTATATTATGCCCATCTCTTCCTTTTTCATTACGTTCAATAAAACGTTGTCCCGTTCTATTTACTTGTTGTAAGTCAGATTTATTAATCTTGGTTGCTCCTTATTTCTTCACAACCATTCATTATTTATTTGACCTTGCTGATATAGTGACAAAACTCATAAATGTATCTAGAAAATAGATGGTATGGCATTGTGATACAAAGACATGTTTGGAGCCCTTTCAGCCTGTCTTTACAGCATTTATTCAGCCTGCGCTACAGTATATATATATATATATATATATATATATATATATATATATATATATATATATGTATATTAGAGGTTAGTCTCATCAGAATTGATTCGTTGAGAAAGAAGTATTGGAAGACACCTCCGTAAGAGTCACGTGGCAGGTGCAGATTGCGATGGCAAGTTGAAGCTTCCTCCCGATCGGACCGGGGAGGGCGGCAGGGGGGCGGAGGGCAGCGGGGGGGCGGAGGGCGGCGGAAGGGGGCGGAGTGTGGCGGGAGGGCGACGGGGGGCGGCGGAGGGGGGGCGGAGAGGGATGAGGGGGCGGAGGGGGGCAAAGGGCGGGGGGAGGGGGGCACGGGCGGCGGAGGCGGGCGGAGGCGGGCGGAGGCGGGCGGAGGCGGGCGGAGGCGGGCGGAGGCGGGCGGAGGCGGGCGGAGGCGGGCGGAGGGCGGCGGCGGAGGGCGGCGGCGGAGGGCGGCGGCGGAGGGCGGCGGCGGAGGGCGGCGGCGGAGGGCGGCGGCGGAGGGCGGCGGCGGAGGGCGGCGGCGGAGGGCGGCGGCGGAGGGCGGCGGCGGAGGGCGGCGGCGGAGGGCGGCGGCGGAGGGCGGCGGCGGAGGGCGGCGGCGGAGGGCGGCGGCGGAGGGCGGCGGCGGAGGGCGGCGGCGGAGGGCGGCGGCGGAGGGCGGCGGCGGAGGGCGGCGGCGGAGGGCGGCGGCGGAGGGCGGCGGCGGAGGGCGGCGGCGGAGGGCGGCGGCGGAGGGCGGCGGCGGAGGGCGGCGGCGGAGGGCGGCGGCGGAGGGCGGCGGCGGAGGGCGGCGGCGGAGGGCGGCGGCGGAGGGCGGCGGCGGAGGGCGGCGGCGGAGGGCGGCGGCGGAGGGCGGCGGCGGAGGGCGGCGGCGGAGGGCGGCGGCGGAGGGCGGCGGCGGAGGGCGGCGGCGGAGGGCGGCGGCGGAGGGCGGCGGCGGAGGGCGGCGGCGGAGGGCGGCGGCGGAGGGCGGCGGCGGAGGGCGGCGGCGGAGGGCGGCGGCGGAGGGCGGCGGCGGAGGGCGGCGGCGGAGGGCGGCGGCGGAGGGCGGCGGCGGAGGGCGGCGGCGGAGGGCGGCGACGGAGGGCGGCGCGGAGGGCGGCGGCGGAGGGCGGCGACGGAGGGCGGCGGTAGTTAACTCCGCGATGAATTGGGTCGCCCTAACTCCGAGATTTGATTGGAGCCGCGGATGAGAATGTCTGAGCCGCGACTGGGGGCGCCCTGCTACGCATATCCGGGGCTACTTGGTGCGGAGGCGGGCAAGGGGGCAAGAGGCAAGAGACAAGGGCGAAAGGGTGGAGTTCCGTTGCCAAGGCGGCGCGGTTGAGAAGGGTCGGTGGTGGGGCGGGGCGGGGTCGGGCCGAGGCGATGCTCAAAGCCTGAGGGAGGGAGAGAGGAGGGCGCTGGAGGCGGAAGTCGACTTCCGGCTCATCGAGAGCATCGCGACGCCGCTTCAGCGCCACCTCCGGGCGTCTCTTATGCCGCCGCGGCCGGTGGACGTGGGACGAGGCAGGGCCGAGCGGCGAGGAGCAGGACAGGGCTGTGCGAGGCACGCCCAAACAGTGCAGGACAGGACAGGAGTGGGGAGAGTGGGCCAGATCAGGAGAGGTCAGTACAGACAGGGTAGTGCCGGTCAGCACTAGGTAGAGTAAGGGTCGGGGCGGGGTAAGATCACACACGCCAGGAAGGGATAGAGTAGGGTAGCGTAGTGCTGGGTCGGCAAAGGTGAAGTCAGGAGAGGATAGGCCTGGCCAGGAGGCAGGACAGTGCAGGAGAGGGGAATCGGAGGCCGGACAGGATGCAGACAGGCGAGTAAGACGGTGGAATGAGTGCAAGTTGGAGTAGTATAGAAAAAGGGCCAGTAGGTCGTGGGAGAGATGTAGAAAAGGAAAGGCGATCCATTCAGGTGGAAATAAAAGTGTATAGGAAATAGGGAGAGAATAGGGTGAGAAGTAGGAGAAGCGGGAGTAGGGAAGGAAAATTGAGTCACGAGAGCGAATTATTGAGGTAGGACATGAAAGGAGACACTGCACGTAGAAAATAAACCAGAAAAATCAAGCGTCAATGATGAAAGTAAGAAAAGAAACAGTTGGATGTTTAACGGAACTGGAAGCATTTTGGTAGGGAAAGAACAAACAAATGTAAGAGTACGTGGCATGTATATTAGTAGTGTAAAGGGGATGAAGCAAGACGCAAAGTGTCATGTTGGGTAGGTGAGGATGAGCGAGGCGAGTTGTTGGGTAGAGTGGTCAGGTGGTATCGATACAACGCCAAGGGCATATCGAGAAGAACTTGTGGCTGCTGTAAGGGACGCGAGGGCAAGTGAACACGCGGAAGACCGGACGTCGCCGTGCGAGATGACATGGAAGCGGATGTGCATCGGGAAGCGTGGAGTCTCAGTCCCTCACACGACATTGACCTAGATCCCCCTCACCCCAAACACCTCCTCCTCCCCTCTCTCCGCACTCCCCACCCCTTCGCTTCATCTCTACCACCTCACAACTTCGTTCCACTCCAGCTACGTTTTGGCTAACACGCTTATCATTGCCCCGCTTTTCGTCTCTGCATCGTCCTCACCCAAGGCCGCCCGCCTCCGCTTCGCTCACCCGGTTCCCGCCCGTCATCCTCTTCGCCCTGCTCCTTGCCCACCCTCTCTTTCTTGGCCTCCTGCGCCTCGTTCCACTCCTCACCTACCCACCCTTCTCCCCATCCAACCCTCTTCCTTGTCGCCCCTCCTCGCCCCTCCTCACCCTTCCTCTCGCTTCTTCTCCCTTCCTCGCCCTTCCTCCTCCAACCTAGCTTATCCTCTCCTCTCCCGTTACTTCCCGTCTCTCTCCGCCCCTCCCAGCTTCTCCGACACACTCGTGTTTTCCTCACGTCGCTCCCCTTGCTGCAGTGGTCTGCCCTGCACTTTCCTGTCTCGCCGCAAGCACACCGGCTGAGGCGGCGTGAGAGACGGAGGGCGTTCCCGCCAGAAGAGCGTGCCCTTCCTGGAAAGGCGGGTTGGAGGTGCGAGGCGGGCGTGGAACTTGGAGGAGTTGCAAAATTTGGAGAACCCTGGACGTGCATATTGGGGACCCTCCTCGAGGATGGGTGGTGGGTGGGCGGGTCGGCGGGCGCAGCACGCGGGCGTGCGAGGGCGCGGGCGAGGGCGCGGGCGCGGACGAGGGCGCGAGCGCGGGGGAGGGCGAGGGCGAGGGCGAGGGCGAGGGCGAGGCTGAGGCGAGGACCGCGCTTCGCCGGCGCTGCCGACGGCGTAGGCGGGAACGGGAGCGAGAGCAGGAGTGGTCGCGGGGGAGGGGGCGCGGGGAGGGGGCGCGGGGAGGGGGCGCGGGGAGGGGGCGCGGGGAGGGGGCGCGGGGAGGGGGCGCGGGGAGGGGTATCGGGGGAGAGGGTGAGCGAGGAACGATTAGGGCCGCGGGCGCCGCGAGGGCCCTCCTCTGCGTTGATCAATGGGCGCGGGCGGGCGATGAGGGACGGCAAGGGGGCGATGAAGGGCGATTGAGGGCGATTGAAGCGGGCGGCGACGTGGCGGCGCGCACCACGCGCGCCTTCAGCGTACTAGGGGTGAGGGCGGGGGCGGGGCGCTGCACGTTGCGCCCTCGCGAGGACCCTTGAACCCCGGCCGCTCCGCGTCGTCGTACCCGCCCCCACAGCCGCGGTCTCGGGCCCACGCCCCCTTAGGTCGCCGGTTCGTGTCCCGCCCGCGACCGCGGGCGAGGCGATCTCCTCCGTCCTCCAACCCTCGTTTCGCGATCTCCACGCTCTGGTCCGCGCTCATGGGATTAATGCAGCGCGCGCGCGCGAGCACCGCTCCGACCTTGATTGGTGGAGTGGCTGCACGCGCGTTAACTCGCTTCCACGCGATATACTCGATTGACAGCGTGTCGGATTGGAGGACGGTCATTCCTGTGTTTGGGAAGGGTGCTTGTCTCGCTTTAGACGACGGGCAGTATGTGCAAACTAGCATAGCGTTGGCAGGTTTCTGGATTTAGTAAAAAGTATTGTGTCATCACCCTGACAGTAAAACGGGATAGTGTGCTATCAAGCAGTCTTTTCTGTGGAATAAATTGGAAATTTTATTGTATTCAAGACGTTTTTGGAGAATGGATATTTCAGTTTTCCTTCACTGATTAATTTCTCTGAGTTGAAGTTTCGTGCTATAAAGGTTTTGAATTCTATTCCTCTTTTGCCTTTCTATTGTTAAATAATGTTTCCGTCTGTTTAGAGCAAATCTTAGCCTAATTTTTATCTTGTTAAAAAAGTATGAAATTAACATGGAGTTATAAATTGTTCCCATATGTGAAAACAGTAAAAACGTGTAACGTCCTCAGGAAGGCAATATTAAGTGAAGTTGCAAACATATAATTCGTATTTCTGTTCTGGGAAAACCTTCATCTTCGTATGTCCTACAAATTTACAATGTAGTGCAAATGTCTTATTGTGAATGACGTATAACAGAATTACTCGCGCACAGATCGAGGATACTCTTGCTTTCCTATCTTTCCGCAAAGAACTGAGAAAAAACCTTGGAGAAAAATACATTTCAATACTTAAGGCTACACCAGAGATTAGGGAAATTGGGAGAGTTCAGCCTTTTTTTTTTTGTTAATTTTTAGTTCTTTGGTTTGCGCATTTCATTAAAAGATCAGATTAACTCACCAGAACAATCACTACATTCAATTATAAAACGATGTCATTGAATGTTAAAATATGTTTTAATTTGATGGTTGTTTAATCAACTAAAACATTTTCAATCTTCGCTTTACAAACATTTATATCCAACATATGGATAAACTGTGCAGTGAAATCGAGTATTGCGAGCGAGACTGTAAATAATGAGTTCGTTTAACATTTCGTTATCCCGCACAATGAAGTTCAAATCGTATCTGCGGGTTCACTGAATACTTTTCGGTTCTTGAAATTATACTTTATTTATATTTAATTCTTCTGAGAGTTTGTACTTTACAATATTTCCCGTTTCATACGTGTTTATTGTTCTGTCGAGTTCCCAGAGGAAAACAAATTGCACGTCTCACATGTTGTGCACAGGCGACAATTTAGCACATTTTCTCTCTCAAATATTCGCGGAAAATACGTTGGTTATTTTTTTTACAGCCGGCGAAGTATTCATTCGTTGTTACTCGTTCCTTTTGCGTGACCTCCGCTTCTGCGAGGCTCCGAGAGTATTTGCTATGCATTTTTAACGGGCCTACGCGCGTGTAAACGGCTTGAATTTTCGTTCTGTCTGCGCGCAAAGTTCGATATTTCTAAAAACAAGATATGTGAAAACAAACAGGAATATGTCCATGAAATGAATTCCACACTTCATCGTGCCGGGCATTATTTGTCTGAAGAGCTTTTCTATTTCTCGCATTGTTTGCAATATACGGATAAGCACCAGTTTTCGCTCGCATGTGTATCAAGTTAACAACGCGTTCGAGTAAAAATATTGCAATAAGTGAACCTCATGACTGCCGAAGTGAAAAAAAATGTTTTGAACAGTTTTCGATTGTATGTATTGTTAGGGCTCAGTTCATGGAAATTTACTTAAGCGTCTTTTTAAATAATATAACTTCCTGCTGCGGCGGAATGCATGTATAAACTACCGTTTTTGATTCGCAACCACATAATACATTGATTTTGATCTACAGAGAAAATACAGCGCGTATGAAGTAAATAAATTCACATATGTGTGTCGCTGCGAGATGAAATAGCGATTTTTATTTACCTGTTCTACAGAATATTATTTTTCTTTGAGGTAATGTTGGAACAACATCCATTCATGCTTTTTACATAAGAAAAATTAATTCCGTTCAATCTAATTTCCGTTCAATCTAATCACATATTCAGTGAGTTCAAATAGCCCGCGTAGAGCGCGCTGACCAGCCAAGCGTCGCCGACTACGTCATCCCTCTTCGGACCGACAGAAAGCACTTCAATTGCAGACTCGGACCGAGTAAGTCGTATTCCGAATAACGGTGGTGGATGCACGAAATATACCACGTGGCGATAAAGAAGAGTCGACGCCACGAATATTATTTGCATGGGACAAAGAACTGCGGGAAAAAGTTCCAGATGTGAGTTTTTTTTTCTTTTTATTTGGTTGGAGTGAATGAGAGAATTACTAGCGGATTCGAATCGAGGAAGCTATGACGGAATTCTGGAAGACTACGCACCACGGGTTCAGCGTGTGGTGAAGGAAAGCCACGGCCGAGACGTCCTGGAAGTTAGCTGGTCCATTTCATCCAATCACAAAACTGCATAGCTCATAATGTTCAGCTATTTTGCCGTTTTTCAGATGTGAAAACCGAAAATTTCCCGCGGACCATTTTCCCCAAAAAATCAGTGTTCCTGCTAATTTCCGATGGAAGTTATCAGAACCACATCTATAAATCAGCTAATAATGTACGTATACACACCAAATTATACTCCAAATTTGCCGCATTTTATTTCTAAACGATTAATGAAGAAATCACATTGATATCTCCATTCTTTCAAAAAATATTAAGAATTAAAAAAAACATTAAAGATACGTTCAATATAAGAGCGCAATCAAAGAAGTAAAAGGACATCCCCCGTAAAAAATCGCACATAACAACTCATAATCGACGCCAAAATTTCCCGCAAACTAGTGAAAAACAAAATCTGTAATAAAAAGTTTGCCGCCAACCGGTTAGACACAATTACCCCGGTTCGAATCCCAGATACGCACCTCTTAAATTAACCCCATTCAATAAATAGACGCATTCTCTAGTAAACCATTGGCTTTTAACAATTCATACTGTGCGCCGAAATTAGCACTAACCAAGTGGCAAACGTAATCATTAAAAAAATAATTTGCCGCGGATCGGCTAGTTTAAATTATCGGGGTTCGAATCCCAAAAATTTACATTTTGAAAGCCACTTTCAAGGAAACGCACGGTGTCTCCTAAACCATTACCCATAACAATTCATTATGAGCGCCGAAATTTGCTGCATGAAAGTGTAAAATATAATCTGTAATCAAAAACTTTGCCGCGCACGGCTGAGTTACAGTTTCCCGGGTTCAAAATTCCAAAAATGTATCTCTTCGAACGACCTTTTTCAAGAAAAGTGCGCCGTGTCTCCTAAACAATTGTCCTTAACAATTCCCGCTCTGCGCCGAAATCAGCTGTAAGCACGTGCAAACTATAATCTATATTCAAAAAATGTGCCGCGAACCGGTTGGTTACAGTTTCCCGGTTTTCATATTTCCAAAAATATACCTCTTCGAACGGGCTTTTTCAAGAAAAGTGCGCTGTGTCTCCTAAACCATTGTCCTTAACAATTCCCGCTCTGCGCCGAAATCAGATGGGAGCGTGTGCCAACGATAATGTATAATCAAAAAATTTGCCGCGAACCGATTAGTAACAGTTTCCGGGGTTCAAATTTCCACAAATTTATCTCTTCGAACGTTCTTTTTCAAGAAAAGTGCGCCGTGTCTCCTAAACAATTGACCTTAACAATTCCGGCTCTGCCCTGAAATGCGCTGTCAGCATGTGACACCTATAATCTGCAATCAAAAAATTTGCCCCGGACCGGTTAGTTACAGTTTCCCGGGTTCAAAATATCAAAAATTTACCTTTTCGAACGGCCTCTTTCCACAAAAGTGCGCCATATCTTCTAAACCATTGACCTTAACAATTGTCGCTCTCTGCGGCAATCAGCTGTGAGCATGCGACAAATATAACCTGTAATCAAAAAATTTTCCGCGCACAGGTTAGTCACAGTTTCCGGGGTACAAATTTCCACAAATTTATCTCTTCGAACGGCCTTTTTCAAGAAAAGTGCGCCGTGTCTCCTAAACAATTGCACCTTGCGAACATTTTGAGCAAGACACTGCCGCGAGCCTGGCTACCTTCTCTTCACGCACACGAGAGAGATAGAGAGAAGGCGTGGGAGAGGATAGGTGAAAGGTCTGCAGGTGACTCGGTAAAAGCACAGCACTTCTGAATTTCTCCAGTTAAAACTAGTTTTGAAAGTAGATGTGGCTACACTTTCGGCTCTGCTAGCTACGAAGCCCGGGTGTGTTTTCACATATGAGTAAGGTAATTGAGTTGAAAGCGCTAGAAATATAAGTTCGAGTGCGTTGCGAGTAATTGTAAGCAGAAAGGATCTGAAAGGGTGGAGGAGTTTCCAGCGTTGGCCAGTTTTCATGGTCGACGCAGAAGTGTCGCCGCGGAGTGATTTGCGAATTAAATGGGCTCGTAGAAGTTCCTTCCGCTCGTTCGCATCGCCGCCCCCACCGCCCCCGCCGCCGGCCTGTCTACTTCCAGGACAGTTTCCCGTTAATTTCAGATCCGCCACTACGAGAAACTGCCGGAAACGTGCGGATCAAAGAGTTTCTAATTTCGAACGTTCTGTGCGTTTCAAGCATCTGCATTCACAGAGCGAATCCTTTATTTCATACCGCGAGGACCTTCCCGGCGAGCGACTCCCTTGCAGAAGGGTCCACCGCGGTGGGCTGAAGGTCAAGAGAGGGCTCCGCCGCCCTGGCTTCAACCTCCGGCCCCTTCTCTCGGAATCTCTCTCATCCGCGCACTCGGCAGTGCTTCTTGTTTTTGTAGCACTGGGAGCAAATTGGGAGCAACCACGAGAGCCCCTCGCTCCTCGATCCGTGACACGTGTTTCACTTTTCGGCGAATGGCGCTTGGAGTCGGTCGTTGAAATGGCCCGCGGTCGCAGATCAAAGGCCCTTCGACTTCAGGTCGCACTCAGTTTTTGCACCCACACCCCACGACAGACCACTGTCGGACCACTAGCTTCATTAGTGGGGAGTCACGAACAAGGCTTGGCACATACGAATGACCTCAAGGATTTAGCTTCCAGTTATTGTAAACAAGTGCTTTCCTTTCACACTCTAGTTCGAATTGCTTCTCTATCTGTTCGTTTCCCTGAAGAATTTCTCGAGGCACTGAGAAGGGCTGTTCTAATCCCTGTAAATCTCTATTCTCGTGTAACAGACACGCCTCAGTATTAAGTGAGTATTAAAAGTCGTTCCAACTTTATTAAATCTGCTCCTTCCTTATCGAAAGTTATTTTTCACTGAACTTTGATAATAAACAATAAGCTTTAGTACACTGTTTTAGACACGAAATGTGGAAATTCGCTGTTCTTGTCGTGCCTAATGAACCTTTCATTAAATCACGGACCAGAGATCATCCTTCATGAAATCCACGGACCATATGCAGCATTAACATATTTTGTGGTGATTCAGAAACGGCTCCCCAGTCTGCCCATCATACGCATGTTAATCTCCTCTCAGGGTTGGAAAGGAGCTTAAGGGCCAAAAACGTGAAGCAACAATGGGAATCTGTAATAATATTGAAGTACTTAACATACATCTAATTAAAATTAATATATTATAAAATATTTTTATCTGTTATTTTACTTTCAAATATTGAGCAAAACTGTCAGACAAACAGACTATACTTTGTTTTTCCTAAACGTTTTCCCTTATATTGGTGTTTTCTTCAGGGATCTACATATTAAATTACAATTTAAAAAACATCAAAATTACAAAGAAATTAAAATACAAATTATAATATCTTGGACGTTCTTTAAATTCTAAAGAATGTTGCAAGGAAAATAATTTACCATTACATATATACTGCCAATTCTACGTACACAGCAAACCTTTTTAGGTAAACTATATCATTTTCATTATCAGCTTAATCTAACAAAATCAACAAAATATTTGATTATGATTGTATGATGTGTTGATTATGTTTTATAATAGTGATGTATCAATTCAAAATACGTGGGTTGTTAACATTAGTGATACAGAAATACTTGAAGATAAAACATGATCTGTTGCTTTAGAGAATACGTTCAGTATGAAAGTAGTGGTGCTACAACTGCACATATTTTCTCGCAATATTATATTACTACGTGAACCTGCAAAAGTTGTTTCCCAACAGTATTTTTTTTCTCCGCGCTGCAATGCGCTGGGATTAGAACACAAGTCCTTTGAGTTAGCACGCCGTTCACATTATTCCTAAACAACATACGTAAAATACGTACTCTACCATCCCGACACTAAAAAAAGCGAACATTTGCATTTGCGATTTTCAAAAATTGAGATATTTTTTATTTAGATTTCAAAAATTTACTTTTAAAGAACAGATTGCATTTTTTAGAAGGAAATCTCTATCATCAATATTGTAGTTTTGCCACGTTAATTTTTTGTTCGAAAGTTTCGAAAATGCAGTGTTCGCCGAAAATGTGACATGCGCCATTGTTTAAGCGTCCTCCCGTCGAGGTGGGTTGGTCCACGTCCTGACGGGGGGATGCAGAGAAGGCTCTCAAGTGTTCCTTTCTCCATTTTTTCATCTTCTTGCTTCTCATTTCATGTCATGTACGTTCTTTTCACTCCTTTTTCTTCCTCACTGGCCTTCTCTGTATGCTGAACGCCCACCCATGTGTTTGCCGTGCATGGCGACCCGTGTCGGAGGGAATGTGTGTCCTGGCAGTTGAGGGACCTGTTTGTTTCCCTATCTAGTCCTAGTGCTACTGTTCGCCTTGCACTAAGGGGTACGTTGGTTACGTATTTTGGGAAACATTCCCTGTAGGTTCCAACACACTCGCTTTGGCCCCGGACTCTTCTAGATGGGCGGTCGGGAGCTAACCCACTCCCGATCAATCGGCTCGGACTAGGTCTTGTACTGAACTCCAGGGTGAGCGGGGGAATCCACGGCGGTGCAGCGCCGTGTTATTCCCCCACTATATCCTCGTGGCAACCCTGGCACTCCGATGGAGTGTCCCCTTGTTGGGCTCCGTGGTGGGTGGGGACCACGAGGATGAACCTATTCCATCTATATGGATATTTCACCTTTCCCCCCGCCCTCTTCCGCAAGGAAGAGGAGATGTGCCGAAAGAACCATTGACTTAAATAGTTTCTTTTCTAGAGAAGAAGATCGACCCAAGATGCCTCGTTTCCTCCTCATGTCATGCGCTGAGGAAGGTAAAACTTTTAAAACTGTAAGTGCTGTCCGTCTGGCGCGAGCCATAGAAGAGGCTTACGGGAAGCTCCAAGCGGTCGTGCGTCAGAGGAACGGAACGATTCTTTTTGAAGCACGTACCGACGAGCAAATAGGAAAAATTAAAAATACAAAGCAGATTGCCGGCCTCCAGGTAGTAGTCACGGTCCATCCCACCTTGAACCTGTGCAAGGGCGTGGTAAATCACGAGGACTTTGCTTCAGAAACGGAGGAAGATCTTCTAAACTTTTTTAAGACCTATGGCGTGACTCAGGTGTACAGGATCGGAAGGAAGGAGCAGGGGAAAGTGATCCCTACTTCTACCCTGATCCTTACTTTTGACCGACCATCTCTCCCGGAAAGGATCGTTACCGCTTTCTACAACCTCCGTGTGCGGCAGTATGTGCCGAACCCTTTGCGCTGCTTCAAGTGCCAAAGGTTTGGGCATACTCAGCAGCGATGTATGTCAGTAAACGCGGTTTGCGGGAAGTGCGGATCCTCAGTTCACGACCAACAACCCTGCGACAAACCACCGCACTGTGTGAATTGTGAAGGCGATCACCCAGCCAACGACAACAAGTGCCCCACGTTTCTCCGGGAAAGGGAAATCCAAAAATAAGAGTAACCGAAAAGGTTTCCTTCCCTGAGGCGAAGCGTAGGTTCCAAACCAGGAATCCAGTGGACCTATCACGATCCTTTTCCAGTGCTGTGAAACCTAAGTCCCCGGGGGTAACAGCGAGTTGTCAAACTCACTGTACCCCAGCGGTAGTCTCACATTTCAGTTGTCAGGTGTCGCCGGTCGACTTCCCCGAAGATTCGGCGTGCATCCAAGGTGGGAAAATTATAATTCCCACAAAGTACAAAAAACCTGTCCAGAAACTCCACCAGACATCGACCACCTCAACTGAAACTTCTACTGAAATCGATCTTAAGCAGACACCGCCTCCCAGGAAAAATACGTCATCCAAATCCCGTCCTCCTCTTTCTGTTTCCGAGAATCACATCGGACGATCCTCCAGCTCTTGTAGATCTCGGTCACCCGTGGCCAAAAGTCGGGAAATCCCCCCGACACAGACGACCTTATCCAGCAGCAGTCAGGATGACTCTGCTGGTGATGAGGAACCCCACGAGAGTTCCTCTAAAACCTTTCAGAAGGTGAGAAAGAAAAAAAAGCAACCAAAGAAATAATTTCTCATAATGGCTCTCTCATGGAACTTAAATGGTCTTCGTGCTCACTCAGAAGAATTAAGATTAATAATTTCTCGCCACAAACCATTTATAGTCTGTCTTCAGGAAACTCATCTTCTCCCTCTTCATCCCCTGTCTCTTCGCGGATTTAACATCTATCGGTTTGATCAAGACGACGGACTTCGTGCTCACGGCGGCGTTGCGGTACTCATCCGCGACTCCCTGTTCTCGGAGGAACACAACGTTCGAACCGACCTCCAAACAGTGTGCGTACGGGTACACCTACCATCGTTCTCTTTTACGGTGTGTAGTATATACATTCCCCCTGGCCAAGTCGTGTCACAAGAGGAACTCGAAGATGTTTTTTCTCAGTTGCCCGCCCCTTTTTTTATTGCGGGGGATTTTAATGCCCACAATCCCCTCTGGGGTGGCACGAGGACCTGCCCGAGAGGTTCTATCCTCGAAAATATTATTGACCAGCAAAACTTAATTCTTCTGAACTCCGGGAATCACACTCATTACTCCATGGCGTCAAACACCTTCTCGTCAATCGATCTGGCACTCTGCAGTCCATCCTTATCTACCATGGTAGAGTGGACCGTACTCGATGATCTACATGGGAGTGACCATTTTCCCATTTTGGTCCACTTTAATGTCCCTGATTTAGACGTCATCTACCCTCCTCGCTGGCTATTCCATCGAGCCGACTGGGATACATTCAGCGAGAAAATTATAATGCCAGACCACTTCTCAAATAATATCGATACCTTGGTGGCCCAATTCACAGACGCCGTTCTTCGCGCAGCCACCATTGCAATCCCTAAGTCTACGTGTCGGCCACGACGCGTCCCGGTGCCTTGGTGGAATGCTGACTGTGCCACCGCGGTGCGAGACCGAAAGCAAGCACTCGCGAGGCTCAATAGGTTCCCCACCGCATCAAACCTGATCGATTTCAAAAGAAAGCGGGCCAGAGCCAGATTAGTAATACGGGAAAGTAAGACCGCTTCCTGGAGAGCCTTTATTTCTTCTTTTCTTGCCATACCCCGCCTAAAGTAGTATGGCGAAAGATCCGACAGATCGGAGGAAGATTTTCCCCATCATCTGTCCCAGGACTTCTTATTAATGGAAATCTTATTACTTCTCCAGAAAAAGTAGTTGAGGAATTGGCCTGTCATTATGAAAATTCCTCCAGTTCCTTACACTACTCCCCTAGCTTCTTGAAAACGAAGAGTAGAATGGAGAAATGCAGATTGGACTTCTCTACCTGCCTGGAGGAAGATTATAACGCCCCTTTCTCCATGCATGAATTTTCCTGTGCGCTCACCCGTGGGAAAGATTCTGCTCCAGGACCAGACCAAATACACAACCAAATGTTAAAACACCTGCCGGAAGAGGCACGTATCTTTCTCCTCCGTATCTTCAACAAGATTTGGATGGAACATACCTTCCCTAGAACCTGGCGCGAAGCGATTATTATTCCTATTCCTAAAGATGGAAAGGACAGGACAAAGCCGTCAACCTACCGTCCAATCTCGCTCACAAGCTGTATATGCAAACTTCTGGAGCGAATGGTGAATACGCGTTTGGTCTGGCACCTGGAGCAGAGAAACCTACTTACACCCATCCAATGTGGTTTCAGGAAGAACAGGTCAACCATGGACCACCTTGTCACCCTCACCACACAGATCTCCACTGCTTTCGTGCTACGTCAACACCTGGTAGCAATTTTCTTTGATATAGAGAAAGCTTATGATACTACCTGGAGGTACGGCATTCTTCGCACCATCCATTCTTGGGGTCTTAGGGGCCGGCTCCCCCTTTTTTTAGTAGCCTTCCTTTCCTCAAGATACTTCCGCGTTCGCCTTGGTGACAGGTTATCCGCCAGCCACCATTTAGAAAACGGAGTCCCTCAGGGCTCAATTGTGAGTGTCACTCTGTTTGCCATCGCTATCAATAGTATAGCGTCGATAATCCGAGAGCCGGTGAAAGCATCGCTCTTCGTTGACGACTTTGCCATTTTCTGCTCTTCCAAGAGTATTCAAGTGATAGAGAGACAATTACAACTTGTCCTCAACAAATTGCAGCAATGGAGTGATGCGACAGGTTTTAAATTCTCCGCATCAAAAACTAGCTGTATGCACTTCTGCAGGATTTATCATCTTCATAACCACCCCGATCTTTTTCTTGGAAGCCATCTTCTACCTTTTGTGGACTCTGCAACTTTCCTTGGGCTTACTTTCGATAAGAGCCTAACTTGGCGAAATCATATACGTAAACTGAAGAGCCGATGTGTCTCACCTCTGAACCTCCTTCGCACCCTTACAGGCAGCTCTTGGGGAGCTGACCGTGTGTGTCTCTTGCGTTTGTATAGAACCCTCATCCGCTCTATTTTGGATTATGGATGTATTGTATATGGGTCAGCGTCACCATCAACCCTCCGGCCATTAAATACCATTCACAACGCCGGTATAAGAATTAGTACAGGCGCCTACCGCACGAGTCGCATCGAATGCCTCTTGGCCGAAGCTGGAGAACCATCTCTGAGCCGAAGGCGAGATATTTTATTAGCCTCTTATGGGGCTAAAGTGTCGGGACTGGTTGACCACCCTTGTCGTCGTATAATCATCCATCCAAAGTATGAGTCCTCGTACAATCTTCGAACTTCGTTACCCCATCCCCAGGTATTAGATTACGAAATCTTCTCCGGGAATTAAATGTAGAACTTCCCACCCCTGTGAGACCCACAAGTGACCGGATCCCCCCTTGGAAACTCCTCCTTCCCAGTATTGACTTCAGACTCTCCCATCTGCCCAAACAAACTACTAGTCCTCTGGTTTACCAGAAGCAGTTTCTGGATATGAGAGAATCCTATCCGGATCATTTATTCTTATACACGGATGGTTCATCGTGCAGCGACGCGGTGGCATGTGGTTTTTACTGTATCAGGGCCACCAAATCATTTCGGCTTCACTCCAAATGCAGTATTTTCACTGCCGAAATGTGTGCAATCTTTGAGGCCCTAAAATACATTGAATCAGCGACGTTGCGGCGAGTAGTTATCTGTTCCGATTCTCTCAGCTCTCTTCAAGCTGTCTCCCGTCCTTCGTCAGACTACCTGACTTTATCCGTTCAAAGCCTGATTCATCGTCTTCTGTCCCGCCGCTATGACCTGGTACTTAGTTGGGTCCCAGGCCACGTGAGTATCAGAGGGAACGAACTGGCCGACCAGGCGGCGAAATCAGCGACTCGTAAAACTCGTATCGACATCCCTTCTGTGCCATTATCCGATGTTCAGGCTTTCTTGAAACGATCCGTGCTTAGAGCGTGGCAAACAGAGTGGCACAATAGCACTTTCAAACTAAGTGCGATAAAGAATTCTGTGTATCCCTGGCGCTCCTCATCACGGTCCTGTAGACGCGAGGAAGTTATTTTAACCCGTCTTCGTATCGGACACTGCCATTTCTCTCACGGTTTCATTCTTCGAAATGAAACTCCCCCCATCTGTGACTCGTGCCAGACTGTTCTTTCCGTGGAACACGTCCTGCTGTACTGTAGGAAATTTGTTGGCAGTCGACGAAGACATGACCTGGGCAACTCGCTACAAGTGGTGCTCGGGGATGACGATTCTGCGCTCTCAAAACTTTTTTGTTTTTTGAGAGAAAGCAGAATATATAATTTTATTTGAAAGAACAATGTTTTATGTTGTTTTTTGGCCCCTTTACAGCCAATTTTACGTTTTAAGATAAATTTTACGCGCCCTTTTTCTATTTTCCTTCTGCCATTTCTACATGTATACTTGATGCAGAATTCGAGCCTCCTTTTTAGCCCATGTACATGCTTTTAAACAGTGAGTAAGTTACATATGCAACACTGAATATTCTTTTCTCCAAATACTCTGGCATGGGCGCCAATGACCACAGCAGTCGAAGCGCCCTTTAAACCCTATTCAATCAATCAATTTAAGCGTCCTGCCTTCTATCCTAGGGAAAAAATAAATAAAAACATTAGCGCCTCACCTCCTAAATAAATAAATAATCGAATAGGAATGTTATCTGATATGTTATGCATATGTAGTTACAAAAATATCCTAAATTTACAAATTGACACTCTAAATTAAGAAATGTTCATCATTCAGTATTACAATTTTTAAAATTTAGTATAATCATTCAAATCACTTTGCTAATTAGTGATATGATCATCACCAAGGAATTTGTTTATTTCTGTTTGAAGTTTCAACGTTTATTAAATTTGCAAATCATATTGCACAATTTCAAGAATTTATTGTTAGTGTAATTTTAATTTATACGATATGTTAAACGTAGAGTAGCCTTAGATATTTTGTTATTGCCGACATGTTATA
>JAHLJT010008446.1:274895347-274907370 GCA_031308135.1 Acheta domesticus | reverse complement strand
AAAGCTCTCATTCCTTCCAAAACAGTAGTTCTTCGCTAGCGCGCGAAACGCGAACGCATTGCCATACAGTACTGCAGTCGTAGAATGTTATTTGAATACATGCACATTCTTGTGCGTTAAGTGAGTTGCAATTACAAATACATTCCGAAGTATTGCAAATCCAAATGTAAACGTATGTATTAGTCTACCTTTTAATGTAATATTTTTCGATGAACGTATACTTTACAAGATACTCGGCAAAACACGCATCGCAGCTTTCCAATAACTGGAAATTTGGGAAATCTCTCAGTGAGACATTTCTTGTAGGTCTACACCCACATTAATCTTTGAACAATTCTAGGAATGTTCTTTACATTCACTCACTTTTAATATGAGACCACTGATAAGTTGTTTTCGCCCAAGGAAAGTGACAGATCTAAGTAGCATTTCGCGACCAAATGCAAATTATTTAACGTAATATCAAGGCTGTCTTGTAAAATAACTTATAAAATGTTTACTACTAAAGTATATTGTATTTTAATAATAATATACTTTGTTCTACATCGCAATATGATACATCGAATTTATCCGGAGAAACAAAAAATGTTTCAATCTGTCGTCTCTCGCCCCCAACAAATTATCGTCATTTGCTACATCAGCTCCACAATAATTTAAAAAAATATATTTATCGATATGGCGAGTATGTTAGAACATATATATTTATGTTGACGGTGATGTCATTTAGAACTATCTACAGCCGAGCTTGACTTCACTAAAAATGATTTTTTAGAGTGTCACTTTTCTTGTGCACTTTCAATAACAAATTTGGTTTCTTTTGACCCATCTGCCTCACACGTTCATTCTTTGTCCTATGAATAATCACTGGAAAACGAGCTTTGCTTCTGATTTTGTTTCAACGGAGGTGATATTACACCTCAATTGCAGAGATTACGGTTTACGGGCAATATTTAGTGCCCATAATTATACACATCACCGCCTCACTACCTCAAACCGTCTTTAAGAATAGACTTTTACCTTATACATGAAGGGAGTATTTGAAAAGTCTGAAATTAAGAGCAGCAGCTTCCCACAATAAACAAGGATAGCAAGAACGAAGAAGCAATGCCGTTTCTCAGACAAAACACTAAGGAAAAATTGAAAACTAGATTTATGCTCTCGTCGGAATAATAGCAAGCACCCCACAAAAGCACTTCGCTCACTTATCTATTCAGCTTCGTCTTAGTTTTAGTTGCATACTAATTAAACCAATTATCGCTGCCTTGCAGCGCCACTCAAAAAAAATTCTCCGTCGCGCCTGTGTCTCGGCTAGTCTTCATTCTCCAAACCCTGCTCCCTGCCCTGCATTACTCCCACTCCTGCCCGCCTCTAACCACCACCATGTCCCCACCCCGGCCGCTACACCAGCGCCGAATATCCTTGCTTCCATCCCCACCTGACCGCATAACCTGAGACCGCCCTGCTCCCCCCACATTTGCCACGCCACCAGCCTCGAACATCCCTCTTCCCTGCCCACACTCGCCAGTCCCGCGCCACTCCCTTACTCCGCTCCATCCCGCGCCGCTCCCACCCCGCGCCGCTCCACCCCGCTCCGCTCCGACCCCGCTCCACTCCCACCCCGCTCCGCTCCCACCCCGCTCCGCTCCCACCCCGCTCCGCTCCCACCCCGCTCCGCTCCGACCCCGCTCCGCTCCGCTCCCACCCCGTTCGGCTCCGACTCCGCTCCGCTCCGACCCGTCCTGTCCCTCAGCAGCCCCCGTTCTTCCCCGTCCAATCGCGCTCTTCCTTGCCTCTTCTTCAACCCGCCCCTACCCCGCCCCTTCCCCGCCCCGCTCCCCTGCTGCGCTCGTCGCGTCGCGTACCGCACGCTTGGCGGGCGCGCGCATTCCTGCGCTCGCGTCCCGGTGGCTTCGAAGCCCTCAAAGAGCGCGCGCCAACGATACAGTTATAATTAGTCTTCATAAGTGGAATTTCGCAATTAAAAAGTCGACGGGCCTGCGGGCGCGGCGGCTAGGGCGAGGACTGGGCGGGGAGGGAACGGACGGCCAGCGGCGCGTGGACGACAGGCAGAGCGCAGGCGAAGAGTGGGACCAAGATAACGGAAACCGGGACGTCGGAGAAGAGAACGTCCGAGAAGACCGACGAGAAGAGACACGACGAATGGGGGTGATTTTGGATGGGAGTGAGAGGAATAATGTTCAGAAACGCTGGAAAACATAATTCCAGGAACGTTAATACAATAATACTTTTAGGTTAGATACAAGAGAGCGGAAATGTGGAAAGAAGAAATGGAAAAGCTATCTGAAATAAAGCAAGATTCATTGATTGATCAATCCGGGGGGTCACCTGCTAAGATCGTTAATCCCGTAAGGACAGTGCACATTTCCCTCCTCGGGAAGTGGCGGTGGTCTTCTTCCGCTGGATTGCGATATCCGGTGCCCTCGGCTATCCGACCTGTCGGCTAGTAGTTTTTTCCTCAACCAGGTATCTCCCACCGGCAGGGCACCCCCCACAATCGAGACAAGCTCTAAGCTCCCGACCGGTCTCACGGTATGTGTGATAGTGTAGTGCACGAAAGTGTAGGTGTGTGTAAGTAGGGGTGAAGATACGACAAGAAAAGGAGAGATCGAGCGCAGCTCGTGGCCCTTAGTTTTACTGCGAATAATACTTCTGCAGACTTGACAGCTCCCGGCTGACAGGGGAGAGGGGGTAACGTTATCCAATCAGAAGCTTCAAATTGTGATGTCACTACAGAGTTGCTGATGTTTACTAAGAAGCAATGACCCCCAACAAACGGTCAATGACCCCCATCTCGATCAGGTTTTTGTCCAGTTTCCCTGATTAATTGAGCAAATGTTGAGGTGGCTCTTTATTTTGCTTCTGGACGAACATGTAGCTTCACTGTGCGCACGTTTTTTGGAGCACTCCGTTTGCTTGTAATGGTAGGAGTAAAATTGATGTTCATTACTATTCTGTTAGCAATGCAGAAAAATCAAATCAGTTCATTTAGCGTTGAAATTGATATTCTATAACTCGGGAACAAACATTTTTCAAATTTTTATTTTTCTAAAATAATAATTATTTCTAAATTCTTGCTTCTAGTTTTTCAAATGTTGCTTTTTTTTAAAAAAAATTAATTCTGGGCCTCGAAAATATGTGCGCAGATAATCTCTTTCCCCACACGTCATATACAGTTTTTACTGTTTTTGACCAAATAAATGAATAAATAAATAAGTAAATAAAAACAAATTAAATCTAATAGCGCGAAGCAAGTGAAAATTGAAGAGCGACGAGTGCCAAGAGGAGCGTCATTACTTGTTTTGGTAATGCTTCGTGTGTGCGGTTGTGACGTCTAGTGTTAAAGACTTACTTAAAAGCTGATACTTACTTATAGGCTGATATACTTATGACACAATGTATATGTACATCTACCTTAAAGAACATTTCTAGTTTTTATCTTTATGCCAATGCTTTCAGTACGACGCCTCCTTGAAAACTTTGTAAATAACAGGTAAAGTAACTTTGAAAAGTCCTGCAATTCATTTTTAATTGAGAACGTTTGTGAAAAGTATGTACTCAAACCAAGAATGTCATAAGTTTAGATATTTCTCTGTTATAAATGTTTCATAATAAATACTAAGCATCTTCCTTATTAAAACGCGTCTCACTGTACTTACTTTTCATTTGCTTTGCGGGTGTTATGCAAACATTTTTCGTTATTTCTTACATTGGCGCGATGAGTGTAAGGGAATGCGATAAATTTGTGTAATAGTATTTCATCAAATAAACTAGTGTCATTATTACAATTCTACCAAAAAACAATAAGTTGGACGTGTATGCTTCAACAACTGATCTGACGCAAGAACGACCACATGTCTGCCGCCCGAGTAGGCAACATCGCTCTCCCCCCCCCCGGCTGTCAATTCGGCAGATGTATTATTATTCGCAATAGAGGGTACTGCACCGGGATTCGCCAAATATTGATCGGAGAAATCACGGAAAACTACAGATCTAAGTATCCTACGGCTAGAATTCTCCTTCAGGCAGCGAGTGAATTCGATACTATCCAGCTAGTGTCGAATATCTTGCTACCATCGGAACTCGAACTTAGGATCTTCCGGTCAGAGGCACTGCAGTGGCTTCCGTTGATATCCTAAGACACCTCTCCTGGTTATAAAGCAAGTAGTGTGTTGTAGTGAGGGAAGGACTATCAGGGAAAGCAACAAAAAATAAGGTGAGAAACTTCTGGATTGTGACGGCGCTAGCAGTGAGAATCATACTAGAGACGGGAAACTGATTATGGACAGAAGGAGAACGGAAATGAGATCGGGAGTGGGAACGGCTGTAGGAACGTGTGTAGAAACGCGAGTAGGAGCGCTAATAGGAACTGGAGCGGGAGCTGAAGCTGAAGCGGAAATGTGAGCGGGAATGGGAGCGAGAACGGGATCGGAAACGGTAGTGCGTACGGGAGCGGGAACGGGTGCGGCAACGGAAACTGGAGCGGGAACGGGAACAGGGGTGGGTGCGGGAACGAAAGCGGGTGCGGGAACGGGAGCGGGAACGGGAGCGGAAACGGGGGCGGAAACGGGGGCGGAAACGGGGGCGGAAACGGGGGCGGGAACGGGGGCGGGAACGGAGGCGGGGACAGGGGTCGGGAACAGGGGTCGGGAACAGGATCGGGAACGGGGGCGGGAACGACAAGGGAGTTGGATCAGGAGTGGGAGCTGAAGCGGAAAAGGGAAAGCGTCGCACTCACATCTGGGGGGCGACGCATATCGCGGGGCCATGCTGTGTGGCGCGGCGCGGCGGCGGACAGGGTCGGGGCGGCGCGCTGGAGACACTCCGCGCATCGATTTGCGTCTCCCGGCGCCGCCGCCCTCCAGAGTTACGCCGCACCGCAGGGCGCCGCCGCTGCCGCCGCCAGCGCCGCCGGCCTGCCTCACCCTCGTCGCTTCACCCTCTCGCCCAGCCGCCGCGCCGCGCCGCACCGCACCGCACCGCACCGCACCACTATCCCCGCTCCTGCTCGTCTGCCCTGCTCTGCCGCGCCCCGCCTCTTCTTGCGACCCGTTTCGCGACTTCTCGTCACACCTCTCGCTGTCCGACACGTTCATGTCCCGTCACGTCCCGCCACTCCCCGACCCGTTCCGCACTGCTCAGCACCGACCCCTCCCTGCCATCCCACCACTCCATACCACGCCACGCCCATCCACGTTCTCCCACTCACGGTCCTTCCCGCCGCGGCATACCACGCCCTGCTACGTTCCACAACGGCAGACTCCGCCACGCCACGTCACGTTCCGCAACACCACGCCACGCCATACCATACCACGACGCGTTGCACAACACCACGACCCGTCACGCCACGATACCGAAAGTTCCACAACGCGACGCCTCGCCATGACACGCTTCACAACGCCATGCCCACCCCGGCACGCCACGTTCCACAACGCAATTCCACGCCACGCCACTTCCTCAACTCCCCGCTCCGCCCCGCAACATCTCTCCCTGCCACGAGCCGCCAACCCCCCCCCGTCCACTCCACCGAGCCACGCTCCCCCCCTCCTCGGTTCGCGCTGCTCCCTCAACCCGAGCTGCTCCGCGCAGCTCTGACGGGCGCCCGTTACCTGGAGAGCCCCACGCCGCGCAGCCCAAGAGCCCTCGGCCACCGGCAGACTTCGGCGGCGACGGGGCCTGCGGTGGGAGTGGCGGGGGGCGGGGGAGCCCGGCTGCGGGGGACAGCGGCGAAGGCGTCGCCAACAGTGACTACGGGCGTGTTGCGGTGGCGTTTCAAGCGGCGCTCGCGGCTGCCCGGTTGCTGTTAGGCGCGCATGAGAGAGACGCTTATACTTGTCTGGTGATGGGGAGGTGGAGGTACAACACAGGGAAGTGAAAGCTCAGGTGCATTTGTGACAAGAGGAAGCATGAGATATGAGATAAAAGGAGATGTAATGTAAGACTACAATGCTGATACGCGAGAAATCTGCGGATGTCAAACTCCTTGACTGCCAGAGAAAAAGAGGGGACGGGAAGAGCGATGGAATGATGGAGGGTATTATGCAGATGCACCCAGCATCTTATGAATTGGCGATTATTGCAACAATACAGGCAGATATCGCCGATGCAATTGCGTCTGGTGACAGTGACGATGATTGTAATGAGAACAGTTTGCGTGCTAGAGATGTGATGGTTGTAATGTAGCGTTCCGACGATTGTTAGCCCAAGTGGATTAGTCAGCATGGGAATGATGTTGACGTTCAAGTTGGCGTTTGCGTAGGCGCAGACGTTGTCATTGTCGTTGATATGGGTATTTGCGATTAGCGTGACGGCAGGCGCAGCGTAATCAGTGGGAAAGGGAGTAACGTTTGCTCTCGAACACGCGCCATCATCCACTTACGCTCTCCCAGCTACGTTCCCCCAGCTGCGCTGCCCCAATTGCGCTGACCCCGCCACGCTCCCCCAAACACGCTAACCCAGACGCTCTCCCCCCAGACGCTCTCCCCCCAGACGCTCTCCCCCCAGACACGCTCCCCCAGACACGTTTCCCCTGACACGCTCCTTTCGTTCAATTTTCCTCAGCCACGTTCTTTCGACATTTTCGCGGCCTCTTTTAAACACGCGCTCGGCTGCTCGGTGACCCCTCGATGAGTCCTACAGGAGGTGGGAACCGCTATGCCACCAACGGCGGCTGCGGCAACAGAAGCGGCTTGGCCCTTAGGACAGTGGCGGCAGCCGGGGCGGGCTTCCAGGAACTGCGAAGCGCCGACGCTGGCCAGGGAAGAGGGAGGGGGAGCGAGGCGGTGAAGAGGCCGGTGCTTCACCCGGGCCGCCGCCGGGGCGACTGTGGGGATGCGCAGGTGACACAATGACACGCGGATAAAGGGTCCTGCCTACTCGAAGTGATCGCCTCGCCGAGTGTTGACAGACGACGGTGATGAGGGCATGGCAGCGCTCGAGAGACACCGTGCGACACAAGGAGGCGCCCAGGAACGAAGGGCTTCTTTATTTGCATGCCAGAGAGGGGGCGACCAGCTTATCTCTCGTAACAGTACGCTTCCATTAAAAAAAACAACAACCGATGACAGATTTGTCAATAATGCAGTACAGCAAATAAATCTGAAAATGAATAACACGATGAGCATTAAATTGCAGATAAAGATTTTACGTTCGTTTTAAATGTCTTTGATTGGTCGACATTCATCCAAGAATTTTTACTGACGTTCTTTCGGTAAGTTGACCGTCGGAAACGGTCTCTTTGTTTACAATGTGTAAATGTAACATTTCATACCACTAACTATAAATTTGAAGTTAATTCTGTTGACTGACATATAAAAGGCGAGTGTGGCGCTAGTATATAAAATCTCTCTTAAGAATAAAAAAAAGCAGGATAACGTTAAATAAACTAAAACACAATATTTTTTACGACTGTAAGATCCCTACATGAATGCGTTCATTGAAGCTTTTAATCGTCTCAGAGAGTCCAATTTTATTTATCCATGTGTTGCGCAGACTTAATGGTATTGATAAATCTCCAGGAAAACAATAGACATCTATTTTCAAAACAAAGTTATTAAGGTTCAAAACAATGTTTAAAATATTAAGATGGAAAGAAATATTTAAAAAATGTTGTGTATAAGATTCCAAATCAGAAAAATGAAACGTCAACAAGAAATAATTGTAAATATTCTTTTGTAAATTCAGTATTTGAATTTTGTCAAAATATTTGAAGGAATTTACCACAAAACAAAACTATCAAATTAGATAAGCAGCGACTTTTCCAACTAGAAACTCAAGGAGTTTTCAAATATCAAGTTTTCCCAATGTTTTATGCAACTTTAAATTGATGTATTTGAAAATATTTGTTTTAATTTTTGATTTATACTGCCGCAGTGAGTAGCGTTCTGAAGGACATTGGGCCGATATAGTGCAATTAACAGAGGCGTTTAACTTGATAAATTAAGACGATAGCTGAGGCTTACAACCAACAAATTCCATTATTTTAGATATCGGTCATGTATCGTTCAACTTTGTCATATCATTTAGAAGAATAGCCATACAAACAAAAAGATACCTTTCCTTTGAGCACGTGTACTCACACACTATCTTTATATACAATTCATTTATTCCATCGTTTCTTACCAGTCGGCGGACCGTCAAAATTACTAACGGACGCTGATCGACAAGAGTGAGTTTTCACTCTTCTGGTTGAGTTAAGCCGATAAAACAGTACAGTATTAAACAAATCTCTATTTTTAGGCGAGTTTAATCAGCCTTAACAAAGTTTTATTTAGATATTTAGACTTTATTTTCATTCAAATATTTATTTAGTTTAGTTCGCGCTTTCTATTAGCGCATTTTGTAAGTCGCACACCAAAACGCAATTTGAAACTTTACGTCTGGGCGGTATTTTCTTTGCTTTGCTCTTCAGGCGTTCTCCCTACACCCTCTCTCGTCTGTGCGTTTCCCTTGCGTGAAAAAACCCTCACGCACCGTGATGGAGAGAAACGTTTGACATTGCCAATTTCCTGGACGCATGCATGCGTGAGAAGGGCTAAAGAAAAGAAAATGGATTCCGCCTGTATGATGTCTTTTCAGTGTATCCTTTCATCGCATCATCACTTGTTCCTCGATGAATGCAACACGGAGTTTTTGACTAACGACAGCGATTCTACGAAAGAATCGATATCAGATTCGGTACTTTGGGGAACATGATGGATAGTAGCTCCATTTTGAACAATAATGTTATCGACATCAAAAGTTCCTTTAATGCTTGTTATTGAATTAACCAAGCACACAGAAGTTTTGGAGTTTACGTATCCTATTTGAGTACTAGTCCACTCATCATCGATATTAATATAAAAAGGTATGTGGTGAAAAACAATGCAAAGACGCACGACATCTCTTTTATAGTAAACATAAGAAAGACATACAAAACAGAAATCTTGGAAAGGTTTATGATATTTATTCATTTTTTATCCATCAAACAATTAAGTAAAATAAGGAACATTAAATTAGGGCAGGCGATAGAATCCACTCACATTTACACCCTTCTGATTTGGTTTCAATGTAAAGCTAACTATAACACATTTGTTTTACATCTGGCATTCTGGATGAGGATCAATAATCACTGAATAAACATTGCACATATACCCGACTCTCAACGTGTCACGATGTTGACACTCCTTCTGTAAACACTTTCTTACCTTCATTTGATCTCGGTCAGTAATAATCCTTGATAAAAACACGTTTAAGGCGGTTCTGTCTAGATTTCATTAAAGTTTTTCTTTACTCCATTTCCTTTGCAATCCATATCTTTTATAGTGTAGTTGTAGGAAAACCCCGAAAAAATTGTGAACTTTTAAAAGTTTCGAAAAAATCACGATTTTCAACGAACGTGAGGACTGCACTATTCTCTTAAACGACCTTCACACTATCCAACAACAAAATTTAATCCAAAAAGATGAAGACATGTTTTTAAATTTTGAAAATGTCCCAGGTTCTTCATGTAAAGTACCCCCAAAATTAAAATATCGGTTTGAAATTCAAGGGGCCGCAACATCAGCGAGATCGATTGTGGAATATGAATTTTGGAGAAAATCGACTGAACTGTTTAGCCGCTAGCATTGTTAACAGTGGGACGGACAGACAGACTGACAGGCAGACGTTTCGCCGTCATTCGATTTTTCGGTATCATGGACCCACAAAACAGGGATTGATACATCACGTGAGAGAGGATTTTTTTCTACATTTAGCCAATGGATTTATCCATCTTTTCGATACCAGGGCCCTTCAATAAGAAATTTTCTGGCCAAAATTCACCGTTTTACGTTACTTTCACCACGCAGCATTAAATAACTTTCTCTCTACGCCGCAGCGAGAAAGTAAAAGTTAACTCTGTTCATCCCTTTAACAATTTGGTAGTAAGTACCATGCATTAAAGGGTTTTTCATTCCGGACAAGTATCGGCACAAACACAAGATATCACACAACAATGATTAATAATGTAGTTTTATTTATAATATAATTTTACCGAGCATCAAATCACATGTAAATAACAGTTCACATGGAGCGAATAATTCTCTATCCTCACAACGCTTCTTAAGTATAAAAGGTGAATACTGTTTCATCAGACATTTTTGTCTCACTCCGCCAGCGATTAAAACACCACTAACATTGAGCTTGTGTACTTCAAGAGGTATGATGGTCGTAAAGTTCAACTTCTTCAAAACTTTTTACCTTTCTGCAAAGCATAATAGGAGTGAATTATGCATTTCAGGTAATCCAACCAAAAATAAATGAATATTTAGTATAAACCGTGCGCAGCACGGTCGATCAGCGCGGTTCCAGGAAGAAGTGCTCCGCTTTAAAAGATCATTAACTTTCATCGCGGGACTTTCTGCGTCGCTTCTCTTAAGAGATATTTCAGAAATGTTTTATCGATATTTTTCGTTTACTCTGGAAATCTATTACAATACATTTTTTCATAGCACTCGGTGGTAGTAATTAATTTTTCAACGTTAAGCGAAATATTTTCTATTTCACGGCGTCCGTAACATGGACTGTTATCATTAGTACGCCAGTGATGCAAATGAATATTTTTTTCAAAATAATTACTCTTTCAAGCTGAAGCTTGGGAGAAAAAAATATTACATTTTACTAACTCCTGAATATCTGTTGTGGTATATATTCTTTACAGAAAAAATAACCCTGGAAAAGGTTACTTCTCCCACCCACCCTGATTTTCAAGAAAATTGTAACAACAAAAATCCTGTTAAATAATTAAACTGTTAAATAATAAAACTGTTAAATAATTCTGTATAATTTTTCTGTACTTTTTATTTTATCATTGTTTTTATAACCGAAGGAAATGTTATGTTATGTATAAATTTGTAGTCGCTAATAACCATAGCTGTTGATACGACTTAAAATAAACAAATTTAAAAAATTCTGAAGATAAATGCAACTGCCAATGTTGTATTTCGGCACTACTAAAGATACATTCTTATTTTTAAGAGATCTTCTGAGCATTTATGAGCTAGAAGTAGAAACAATCGTCCAGAAAATACGAAAACATTTACAAGGTATATTTTATCTTAAAATAACACAATAACAACAGACAAAAACACCTTCGCATTAGAAAAGGAACAATATTCTTCGGCTTCAAGCCATGAGGCAACTAAAAATATTAAGAAAATAAATGTTGATAAAATATCTCAATAAATGTGTTTCCCGAGTTAAGATAAGTGTGCTGAATTTCAGAAGAACAATTTTTCTACGCAGTTACAGCAATAGATCTGTTCATTTATTTATGTAACGTAAAAATAGTTAAAAACTGTGGGTGACATACTATAGAGTGAAGAGTAATCTGTGCAAGTTTTCTTGAGTTCTGGAATTCTAACCCCGACTCACATACAAGCTGAATTACGAATACACGTAGAAACGGGCAAGAATCGACAAGAAAATATTCGCACCCGTGTAATAAAACTATTTGCAAAGGCAATTTGTCAACCATCTATGCATTAAAAAATAATAATCAATAAAAATAATAATCATGAACACTTTTCTCGCTTTCTTTCGTCACGTTTACCATGCCAATTGGTATAGAGTAGGAAAGGTCAGATGAAGCCATTTAAGACAGATTTAGTACCTTTAATTTGATCGAAGCAGCAATACGCCAGTCGTCTCGGAAAACCTTGTGAAAGCAAAACTAAGTTTATTTCCAAAACATGAATTTCTTCGCTATATATTGTGAACTTCTGGAACAGCGATTGCGCCTGAGACCATTCTGTGAACAATGGTAATTTCCGTAATTCCCGAAAGTTACTTGTAGTAAAAAACTGTGGAAACAATTGAGACAACAGAAGAACAATCCAAATTAGCTACAGGTTACCGTATGTGACTACACACGAAAGAAGACGTAAAGAGAAATCTCTTGCCACGAAAAATGCTTACATAATAACAACTACCATCAGCCTCACGTAGAAACCACGACCGTATTAAACAGAAACTTACACAGTCCCACTTTT
>JAHLJT010008446.1:274857847-274887847 GCA_031308135.1 Acheta domesticus | reverse complement strand
ATAAACTCGTATATTACACACGTTATAGAAAAAATGGACTACCTCATTTATCTGCGGTCTCCCCAACTGATAACGGCATCGAGGTCGCAGAGCGGTCGCGGCATCTGTCATCCTGCGTGAACACGCGAGATCATTTAACGGGGCGGGGGAATGCGGTGACATTTAATGCGATTGTGGCAACTGCGCGAGGAATCACGTACATTTTTCCCGCTTCGGCGGACTTCAAGCAAAATAAACATGACATTTTCCCCACGGCCAGAGCTCTGGGACGTCCGGGCTGTACCGGTGGCGGCGAGGTGGGGAAGGAGAAATGACTGGGGAAATAGGAGAATGGGGGGGAGATGGAGTCGCATAGAAATGGGTGGGGCAATGGAGAGGGAGGGTGAAGCGAAATGGAAAGAGGCAGGGGGGGCAGAGGATGGGTAGAAGCAAGGTATGTGTGCGTGTGTGTGTAGCGGGGTGTGCAGTGTTGGGGTCGTGTTGGAGTGGGGGTAGGGAGAATGTGGGGTCCGGGTGAGTGTGGAGGTCGGGTGGGTGTGAAGAAAGATAGTGGATACTGAGGCGGCGTTGGAAATATTCCAAAACAAACTTGATCAGGGACGCAGGGAGGACCAGAATTATTTGCAAACCTCAAAACCAATTTACAAGCAAAGTAGTATCTATAAATTATATCAAAATATATGAAATCTCATACTCCAATTCTTTCTGAAATATTTCGCGCTTAAATTCTCTGTACAATGATTTAATTTCATGTATAAACTTTATATTTCATTTATTATCGAATAGTTCAAGACGTATTCTAGATACACGCCGTCGTACGATATTGATTCAAAACGTCCAAGCAGTTTCAACAAATAATGATGCTTGGAATTGGACGTAAGGGATAATCAACGGACAATTTTAAAATTTTACCGCCAATTTTAAAATTGTGATTGATTATCCCTTACGTCCAATTCCAATCATAGATTACCAAAAAATGTCTGCTACAACCACGGAAGTTAATTAATGATGCATTGTATTGTTATTAATAACTAAGACGTTAAATGATCTGAATCAGATGTTAGTCTCTGCTCATTAACCAATACGTGCAATTCACTATCAGACAGCGCATTTATACAACACAGTGAGAAATTGATTTGCAGGACTGAAGGATGTTTGAATGCAAAATATCATATCAGATGCGTTGATTCTCCATGCTCAAGTCAGGAATAACGCAGGCAGATAATGGATACGTCATGTTTTCAACTAGTAGGTTAAGCTAATTTGGCTTCCAAGCTTTTTACGATTCTAACAATGTGTGCGCACATCGCTTGTCGCATGATGACATCAGTGTCCATTAGATACAACGATCGGGTAATTATATTTTAAGCTAGTGGAAATATTCCGACGTTGCCCGGGGATTTATCACAATCATTTATTACGCAGGAAAAGGAATGAATTCTATCTGTAGGTAAATGGAAGCAATTTTATATGTACCCCTCGCCACGACCTCCTCCACCCGGCCCAGTCCAACCCATGTTCCTCCCCCCCCGTCACCCCCCCATTACATTCCGCACCGCTCGACCCGCTGGGGGTGCTCTCGCAGTCTCGCCCTCTCTCCACGTCCAACCCTAGCCTGCCCCTCCTCGATCCCGTGCAGCCCCGCCTCCTCGCGCGTCGCCCGGAACAGCCCCTGTTCGCATCGCTGCAACGCACTCCCTCGATACATAACAGCAGTGCGTGTTGCATTATATAAAAAACAACACATATTCCACGCCTTGGTGTCTGTCTCAGTCTCAGGTTATGGGATTGATTGATTCGTGTTTCCGGGCGCGTCAACTACTTAGGCCGTCCCGCAAGCGTAGTGCTTGTTTTTCTCAGGAGGTGGCGATGATCTTTTCCCCGCCTGACGGCGAGATCTGGCGCCGACCTACCGTTGGACTAGCGGGGTTTTCCCCTCAACCAGGTATCTCCCACCAGCGGGGCACCGCCCCAGCCGGGACAAGCTGTAAGCTCCCGACCGGTCTCCCGGCATGTGACCACGCCTTGGTGTGTCAGTCAGAAGTTATGGGCTTGGGAAACTTGTGGTATTGAAGTCGCTAACTGGCGCCATCTACTTCGCATTCTCTACCTGTGGAAAGCTTTTACATTGTAAAGCAGCTATATGAAATTGGATACGACAGTGAAAAGCGAATATTTTTAATTTTGATCCCATCCGGGAATCGAACCCAGTTCGCGGAATAGAAAGCTATCTCGTCAGCCATGTACCAACAGGACGAAAGGTTATATACTATACATACCTGGAGTCAGGTTTTTTTCTTTGTAGGAAGCGGCGGGAATGACATATCCGACGACGGTTGTTGTAATGCACTTTTGGGGTGAATGTAACGCAATTTGTGTTGGACACGATGAAAGTGCAGAACAGTAGCCGGTTAAGTCCTTGGGAGGGTCGTATTGACGTAAAATATTGTGTTCGTTGCTCTCGTTACTAGGTAAGAAATTGAAGTGCCTATTTCGTTCGCCACATTGTAAATCTATGGGAGTTTTTGAGTTGTCTGAACCTGATAAAATAATAAATTGGAAGCTGCCTGCGAAAGTATAAGTAATAATAATAAAGTGTCCGAATGTGGAATACTTTTTACATTTTTGTCGACAATTTCACAAATAAGCGCAAATTTGAAGACCAGAGTAAACAATTATTTAAACTAGTAATTTGTAAACACGTACGGGCAATATTTTTCACTCAAATTTATTAGAAACACTTGATATTTCGTAATTAAAAAAGGTCTACATATATTTTACATTAGGCGTACCCTGTTCCAAAAGTGGAACAGTGAATGCTTTCTAGCAAATAATAAATATATACACACAGACACACACACACACACACACACACACACACAGACAAACACATTAACGTCTAGAACAACGTTTATTTAAGCAAAATACACATGTTGCTCAATATTACAGACAATTCCTTCTGATGAAATTTTGGGGGATTACCTGCATACAGGACATACACTCTTGGACTGGTTCTTACACTTTTCTGACACTGAGTCTAATCAGTTAATATCTTGGACCAAACACGTCCACAGTACGGTATAAAATGTTAACATTAATGTTAGAAAAGGCAACTTAACGTATAAAGCCAAAATAACCGTGTACTTTTTACATACAGCAGCAATGTAAAATATTGTACATTAGGACAATGCTCGTATACCGCATAAGGACATAGTTGCCATATTGCTTTCAAGCTGTTTCGCGGTCAAAATCAGCATCAATGTTCTTTATACCTTCTGTGATATTTCCTTAGATGTGATACACTAACATATGCTATACAGATAAATATTCTAATATTTACGGCACATGAGTACCAACAATTCTTTTGTTAACTGCTCCAATATTTTTGTTGATTCTGAAAAAAAAACACGTTCTGCAACTTCACTCAAGAGCTTCAACTCAAAAACCATTATCTACGTTCGATCAAGGGCCTCTGGAAAATAATTCGCTAATGTTGTCAGGAGACGTCAACTCAATACAGGTCCGATGTTTGGTATTTCACATTAGGGGACTTTATTTTCTGGTAATAATAATAATAATAATAATAATAATAACAAAAACAATAACGACTTTAACTTAATTATGACAAGTTAAGAGTAGAGAGTGTTTCACACGAACAACCCACAAATAGGAGCGTAGGCTTCCGCGGCCGGAGTCAATATTAAGTTGGCTGTCCGGGTGACGCCGCGTCCATGGCAAAGGTGCCGACGTTTCGGTCGCCATTCTGCGACCTTCCTCCTCCGCATTACGCCCTGAGGAAGGTCGCAGAATGGCGACCGAAACGTCGGCACCTTTGCCATGGACGCGGCGTCACCCGGACAGCCAACTTAATATAAACCCACAAATAGGTTGACCCCCGGTCATGATCTCTGATCCGCCATGCTATAATACGGTCTGCTACTATCCACCTTAGACTTCCCCACGGAACCTGTCCTTCGGGCTTAAACCCTGTTCCCCCATTAATGCTCTGGCTCCCTGGCCTCGCATCGCACACCCCCATTCCCCATCTCGATTCCACCCGGTTGCCACCTCCCCCCCTCCCGTCTAGCTACACTTCCTCGTCACCCGCCGGCAACTGGTGCTCTATGACGTGTACAGGCACCGGCGGCACAGAGACCGCTTACACAGCGAGTTACAAAGGGCTTTCCGCGCCCAACCACTCCCACACATACGCGCAGACTCCCAATGTTATTCCAAACCCGCCTCCTCGGAGTGTTGCCTGTTCTGTGACGCGCTTAACAACGGAAACTTCCCCCTTGGCTCCGGGCTGTCACCATGTTTACTGCATTCGCCCACCACTTCTTTAGTTAAAAGCGTCAATTCTGTCTTCGCCCACCCGCGCGCATGGTTACGCTTTCCACGAACTGCCTCTGTCGTCGTTACCGACATTGCCACACTAACAACCGCCACACCCACTCTCACACGCGCCACAGGCACACACAACCTCCAATCTCTCTCTCTCTCTCTCTCTCTCTCTCTCTCTCTCTCTCTCTCTCTCTATATATATATATATATATAGATACACACCACACAATCGCCACTCACACACATACAATCGCCACTCACACACATCCAATCGCCACTCACAACACCCACAACCGCCACTCACACACACAACTGCCTCTCTCTCATACCACACACACACACACACACACACACACAATCACCCCTCACGCACACATACACCACCGCAGCTCTCCCACACATACAAACAATCACAACCGCCACTCACTCGCGCACGCACGCACGCACGCACACACACAATCGCCACTCACACCACATATACACACACAACCACCACTCACACATACACACCCAACCGCCACACACACACACAACCGCCACTCTCTCTCTCTCTCACACACACACAACCGCCACTCTCTCTCTCTCTCACACACACACACACAACCGCCACTCTCTCTCTCTCTCACACACACACACAACCGCCACTCTCTCTCACACACACACACAACCGCCACTCTCTCTCACACACACACACACACAACCGCCACTCTCTCTCACACACACACACACACAACCGCCACTCTCTCTCACACACACACACACACACAACCGCCACTCTCTCTCACACACACAAACACACACACAACCGCCACTCTCTCTCTCACACACACACAAGCGCCACTCTCTCTCACACACACACAACCGCCACTCTTTCTCTCACACACACAACCGCCACTCTCTCTCTTACACACACACACACAACCGCCACTCTCTCTCTCTCTCTCTCTTACACACACACACACACACACACACACACTAACTACCACCAAACACCCATTCACAACAGCCACTAATTCATTTAGAACCGACACATTGTCCCTACCGATGTCATCTGCACTTGCGCCTTCATTGACATTATACCCCCGTTCTTTCTCTCTCTTTGATGTCGCTTATACTCACTATTTAGCATGCGAGTATTGATTACTGTGCATGAGAGCCACCTTCTGTCCGTCCTACACTTTGCTATATTTGCCTCATACTAAGTAATAACACTTCATTACTTTGACTCAATAACATTCTCAGGCTTCTTGACTTTCTTTCCCTATTTGACTGCAACAATCTTTTTCTTTTCTAAGGACTGTTTTCTACAACGATAACCGACATGCATCACTCTCACGAAAAAGCGAAAAGTTCTTCGGAGCGGATCAGCATGACAATACGTCTGTAAAAATGTAAAGTGGTAGCACCTGGTAATTGCCATATTTGAGAATTCAAGGGAGTTGATGAAAACCAGTTGGGGCCAGACTTTCCAATTACACAATTTGTATACCTATTAGTCCTCGAAGTTGCGTTCGCGATGTAACACAAATCTCTTGTATTGTCTGCGCAGCACGAGACCGCCTTTTGAGGAGGAGAACGAGGAGGTAGTGTGCTTATGAATCAGAAATGTTCGCCCTTTTCCAACTTTCTCTCGGCCTGGTAAAATCGACTCGCGGTATCGCCTTCTCGAGACCAAATTGGTTTCTGATGCGACTTTCAGTGAAATGGAAAAGTTCGTCCATATTCTAGGGATGGCACCGTTCTTTCTAGTAAATAAACAACTTGTACGTGAGTTTCATATGCTGCATGCTGTAATCAATCATTTATTCATAGATATCGTTGATTAAAATACATCATTTAATTATAATGTGCAATAATATGGTCATAATTTACTTTCAAAAACATTTTCGCTCGATTCTTTTAATATTTTCTAAACATTTCACTTGATTGATTGATTGGTGTTTCCGGGCGCGTCAACTACTATGGTCATTAGTCCCGTCAGTGTAGTGCGTGTTTTTCGTCGGGAGGTGACGATAAATTTTTCCCTGCTGGATGGCGAGATCTGGCGTCGACCTACCGTCGACTAGCGGGGTTTCCCTCAACCAGTTATCTCCCACCAGCGGGGCACCGCCCCAGCCGGGACAAGCTCTAAGCTCCCGACCAGTCTCCCGACATGTGTGGTAGTGTAGTGCGTGTTAGTGTAAGTGTGTGTGTAAGAGGAGAGGATAGGACAAGGGAGAGGAAGGAACGATCGCGCGCGGTCCGTGGCCCGTTTGTTAGGTTACTGCTCCGGCATTCGCCTGGTGTTGATCGGAAAACTACCGATCTGAGCAGCCGGCCGCTAGGATTCTCCTCCAGACAGCGACTGAATTCGACCTAGCTGACAAGCTAGTGTCGAAAATCCTGCCGCCGTCGGGACTCGAACCTAGGACCTCCCGGCCGGAGGGACTGCAGTGACATCAGGTTGATGCACTGAGCCATCTCTCCCGGTCATTTCACTTGAGGAATATAATCTCTTCTGGATGAAGTAATGCTAACGATCAAATGCACATTAATAAATGAAATAAGAATAAACGTATGTGGTTAAATTACGTGCTTTTTCTAAAAATTCTGCCATTTAGAAATGTAATACAAAAAGAAAATACATATCTGAAATTTGATAAATTTTATAGAAAATGAGTTGGAAGAAAATGACAAAATGTTTAAAGAAAATGAGTTGGAATATATTTAATAGTTCTTGGAAATCTATTGGACTTCTCAAGTTGGATTGTCTCTCGTAGACCTTCTGAAATCAAAGATTCTTGGAAATATATTTCACATTTACTGTCACGCAATTTTCATTCCCTTACAATTGTCCAAAATCTGATCACGAACCAATATATGAATGAGTTATAAATGTCAGGGGGAAGATGATTTGGAAAGACGTAGGAATATCTCAAGATAACGATATTTTACTTGGATGGAAAAACCGTTGTTCGTCTTATAAACCCACGCGACAGCATCGCAATAGCGTATTTCCATGAACTTCTTCAGCACATATAGTGAACCATTTCCGATTGAGCGATCGCGCCTGAGACTATACGGGATTAACCCTGTTTTAAGAAGTATAAGGGATTAGCCCTGGTTTAAGAACTATACGGGAATAACACTGGGTTAAGAACACAGTGTGGTGAGTCAAACATCAAACTTGTATCAGATTGCAACGGTCCTCCGACAGTAATTTTGGCTGATATCTTTCTATAATTAACGCGAGGGTTATTTTACAGTTGATAACACAAAGCGCGTATAGCACGTGAACTAGAACACCTAAAATAACGCCATATCCACATGCACACTAAGGTGGAACGACGGAAGTCTCTTTCCCTCGTCAGATAACTCGAGATCCCGCGCCTCACGCGCAGCTTTCCTGAAGCCTCACCCCCCCTCCGCGCTCGCTCTCGCGTGCCTCTCGCGTCGCGCGCTCGCCCGCAGTCGCCTCGCGCTCCGCCGCCGCCGCCGCCACCCCCGCCGCCGCTCCGTCGTCTCCAGCGTCGCATTCGCTGCTCCCCGCCCACCGGCGGCGGCGGCGTCCCGGAGCCTTCGCGCCTAACAAGCGCGGACGTGGCGCTCGCGGCCTCGAGAAAGCGGCAGACGCGCACGAGAGGGCGGAGGCGGGCGGGGGCGAGCGAGGGGGATGGCTTGAGGCGGGGTGGAGGCGCTGAGGAGACGGGAGGGGCGAGGGAAAGAGGAGGGGTGGAGGAAGGCGCCAGGGGCAGGACAAACAGGGGGGGAGATTGAGGCCACTGTGGAGATGGAGGCGGTCTGAAGAGCAGGGGAGGCGGGATGGAGAGGAGTGCGGAGACGAGGTGGAGAAGGGAACGATGGCAAGACGGAGTGGAAGTGAGGAGGACGTGGGAAGGAGGGGAAGAGGAGTGAAAGAGGAGGGCGCCGGGGTCAGGAGAGAGTAAGGCGAAAAACTGAGGACGCTGTGGAGAGATAGTGGTGATATGAAGAGCAGGGGAGGAGGTGGGTTGGAGGGTGGAGGCGAAGTGGAGAAGAGGGAGAGGGCGGAACGTAGTGGAAGTGAAGAGGTCGTGGGGCGGAAAGGTGGATGTGGGACATTGTGGGTGTCGTTGCTGGGGCGGAGGGAGGGGAGAGCATAGGCGAGGAGGAAGCGGGGAGGAAGCGGGGAGGAAGCGGGGAGGAAGCGGAAGAGGCTGCCAGGGCGGCGGCGGCGGCGCGGCCGAAGTGGGATCTCTGGCGGCGCTCAGCGCCTGCAGCGGGAGCCTGCGACGACAACGAAAGAGCCGACGACGACGCGATGGCGGTAGCAGCGTAGGCTGGGCGGTGAGAGCCCAAACAGGAGCTTACGCCCTTGTCTCACGTTGGGCTGGGCGGGGGCGCGGGCGCGGGCGACACGGGAGAGAGCGACGGAGGACGCGGCGGTGACAGAGGCTGCGGACTCGGGAAGAAGGCGGGAGGGAGAGCGCAGGGAAGGCTTGCGCGGGGGCGAGCGAGAGCTGTTCACCGGGAGCTTGTTGGAGAAGGACGCGTGCGCGGACCGGGAAAAGCAGGCATGGGAACGAGAAGTAAAGGGTGCATTATGTAGACTGAGTGACAAGAAAATATGGTATTCGATGCAAAAGAGGAGTTACCGGAGATAGAGAGAAAAGGATGGGCCAAAGGAGTGGGGTTCAGGGATCGAGCGAGTTTGGGTGGGAAGCGGAAAATGTGAGAAAGGAGTGAAATGTCGACGTTTTTGAGAGAAAGCAGGTAGGTAGGAAATTAGATAGAAAATAAGTTAAAGGTTAGTAACTGAAGAAGTAAGTGGGACTCTAAACGGAAATTAACCGACGAGGGAAAAAGTATGAAGTGATATGAAATTATAAATGAACAAAGGAGGATGTAATGAAGAGAAAGAGGCTCAGAAATGAATGCCGAAGAACTACCGACGATGGAAAATAGACGAGAGGAAAAAAGTCGAGAGTCGTCCTGAAGGGCTGATGCTCGAGATGTCAGAGAGGGGACTGCAAGCTAGGCATGTCCACGGCAGAAACACGCAAATGAGGGGCGTGTCAGCATACGGCAGGCAGTGTGGAGGCCCTGTTCAAGGCGAACGAGAGGTGAGGGCTGGGCGTGCATTTTTTCCAAGGTCTCGTTGCCCACGCCTCCGCCCGCCTGCTACGCAATTATGCTGAAACACTACCTGTAGATTCGTTTATCTCATTATTTTTAATGAGGCGCGCGGCGCCTCCTCGGCGGTGGTGGCGGCGCATCTCTAATTGCAGTTTGCCTGAGTAATCTGAGCTAATTGCAGTGTAATTGATTCGAATAGTTTCGCATAACGAATACTTGTAACAGGAACAATGCGCAGCTGATTCAGTGCGGCGCAAAGGAAGGATGTAAAATAGGGTGGTGTAAGGAAGAGTAGAGATGATAACGGACTAGCAAGTAGACAGATGGAGTGGGGGCAGAGAGAAACGGAAACAAATGTAACGAGACAGAACTGCAGTGACGGATTGGGACAGTAACGGAGTGGGTGACCGCTGCGTGGTGGGACATAGTGTGAAGGGCAGGAACAGTGTTTACACAGAGTGAGATAGAATGCGAGGGGTAGGATAAAGTTTAAAGAGGTGGGACTGAGTGTGAAGGGGTGGGACAGACAGTGAAGGAGTGGAAAAGAGTGTAAAGGAATGGGAGAGACTGTGAAGGACTGAGAAAGAGCTTGACCAGTCTCGACGTTGTGACGAAACCGAGTGGTAATAACTAGTAAGAATTGAGGGAATGGGATGAAGTGAATTGGAGTGGTGAAAATCATTGAGTGTTGGGGCAACTGCCGATATGGAATTCTTGAGATACACAGGCTACGTCAGAGAAACGAGGGTTTTTTTTAATATACTAATGGAACTTGCTTTGATAGATCTTATTTCTTTATCAAAGAAAAAATATCATATCACAAATTAATTGCAGATAAACATTGCTCATTCACGAGATTAGTTTTGTGCATTGATATCGCCTTAAAATGATATGACTTTCGTAAGTCATATCAGCTTCTAAGAACGTACGTAAGGATTCCATAATGATTTTATTGAAACATTCCCCCTCGAATGTATTACATTCAATAATAGTAATAGTTTCGAAATATTTCTCTAGTACGTTGGTGGCATATTACTCTACATGTTTAAATTATTTCAGCACTTACATGAGACTACAAACCTGGTTTGGTGGAACAGAAGTTTGAAGTGTACATTTACAGAAATCTGAAAACAAGAGAGATTATAAATATACTCGTATCACAAAACATCGAAAACCAAAAATTAAATAAATCAACCAGCAAAGGTTTGAACCCTTATTCACACATTGCTTGTATCCCAGCATTGCTTGTTCGACCCCCACTTTCTGACCAGGGTTGCACCCGGGCCGAATGCATCTACCTACAGTCAAAGGTGGCTCGGGGCATCAACTGATGTGACGGCAGTGCCTCTGACCGGGAGGTCCTAGGTTCGAGTCCCGACGGCGGCAGCATTTTCGACACTAGCTTGCAGCTAGATCGAATTCAGTCGCTGCTCTGTTTGGTACTTTTCCGTGGTTTCTCCGATCAACACCAGGGTCACGAACCGCGCGCGATCTTTCCTTCCTCTTTTTGCCCTTCCCCCCTTACTTACATACATACATACACTTACACTCACATGCACACTACCGCACATGTCGGGAGAACAGTCGGGAGCTTAGAGCTTGCCCGGCGGAAGCGGTGCCACTTTGGTGGGAGATACCTGGTTGGGGAAAGCTCCTGTAAGCCGACGTAGGTCGGCGCCGTATCTTGCCAGCCACCTGGGAAGATCACCGCCACATCTCGCTACAAAAAGCATGTACTCCACTTACGGGACTGATGGTCTTAGCCGTTGACGTAACCAAAATCCACAATCATTCTATCAAAACCGAATGCATCTAGCCTCGCCTATGCCGCAAAAACAAATACCACTACCGCTTTGTGGAGGCCGCCGGAAGCTATCAGCTGCGCAGGAGTGGACGCGGATTCCGCCCTTTATACCTCTCGCGTAGTCCCTGCCGCCGGCTAACGAGGAAGAATGTGGCGGTAAATCTCGGACTAAAACCACCGGCTCCGCCGCTGCACTATGAACTGCGGAACATAAGCGAGATTTAGATCGCTTCTCGATACCTTTCTCCGCAAATCCACATCGTTTGCCCGAAGTGCGATACGCCAGTAGAGAAAACGTACTTTGATTAACGGAGCGCGAGGTACACAAGATAAAATTAAGAGAACGTTTCTTCTATTTTCAAACGATTTATTACAGAAATCCATCAAAAGTATCTCCACGTAATCGAAATACAGCAATTGCGTTTAATGCAACAAATTGTATTCGTAATGTTTTAATTCCAATACTAACGATCAGTTTGTCTCTACAAGATCCAATAATGTCGATTTTCGTGGACAAAATTATTCTATGTTCGTTTTGATATGGACTCTTGTGAGTTAACCCTGGAAGGAGTAATTTCATCAAACAGCAGCATTCATGTGTTTTCTCCAATACTATGATTTTTCACAAACAACTTTGCATTGTTATGTAGCCCACTTCTAAATGCCTACGGGTTAAGTAACAATCACTTCGCTTAAAACTACCGTTATATCCAAGCAAGAAGAAGCAGGTTATATTACGTGACTGAAGTAGTAGAATTCAAAACTCATATGATTGGAGGTCGATATGAAAACTCGTTTTTTTTCTACACAGCATTTTGGTTAAACATATTTAATTTCCAACAAAAAGTGGTATTTTTAACAGTATAAAATGCGACTCAAATTAAAGTGATTTTTCTTGGTACGAGAGTTTCAGTATAAATGTTACAAACTTTTCAGACATTCAAGGAGGGCAAAGATAACTTTTTATCAATCACATTTGATGGGAAATCTCCTGTAATGAAATTATACACTTGAAAGTTTTGAATGCGCGCCCCTGATTGGTAAGCAGCTCATCCTGCAATGTTATTTGGCAGGTACAATTACACAAGGCGTCGACCTGCACACTACTGTATTTCGAATATTTTAACGTGGCGTCTCAAAGTCACGCACGAAAAAGGGAGTGGGAAGGCAATTTCCAGTAAGGATCCGTGTAAGTGGGAGCTGTAGTGACGTGGCAGTTTCCTATTAGAGTCTGCCTTCCTTCTCGCTTTTTCATGCGTAACCTTGAGACGCCACGTTAAAAAATCAAAGTATAGTGACTATTTTTTGTGTGGTATTTTTTTCGCCTTTGGCTGCGTCAGAACATGTAAAGATACGTGCGTGCCGTTACAACGCATTAAGCCTCATGACTGTCCCTTCCTGATAGATAGACAATAGATAAAAAGCAGAAACTGAAATAACTGTACGAAGAAATTTTAATAATAACAGTAATAATAATAATAACAACAACAACAACAATAATAATAATAATAATAATAATAATAATAATAATAATAATAATCCCATCCGGATAGCCAAGATCTCTAAAGCAATAGTGCCGTAGCGATCTTGGACAAGAGGATCGCGGGTTCGAGTCCTGCCTCGAGCATAGTTGTGTGTGTGTCTGTGTTTATGTGTTTGTGATTGTCCATTCATCCTTCATTATCATCACCTCATACTTTATCTTCCCAAAACTAACAACCCTGGGGTGTGAAAATGAATTTGACATAAAAGTGTTGATCCCCACCCAAAAAAGGTCACGTGTACTTGCCCCCGGGGAATATGACTGGGCCTCGACGGTGTACGTCTGGTCCTATGATGGTCAATTAGCAAACAAAAAATCATAATAAAACATTGATAATAATAGTAATAGTTAAAATCTGACGATAATAGAAAATAATAGACGACTAAGAATTAAAAGCAACACATACGTACACGAAATTTAACATTTGTAAATTTGACAATATTAGAAGAAAGAACCTTTAAGAATTTTTGTAGATACGATGCAAATGGTTTTAAATTTTTTGCTGACTATTCAAATGCAAAACTCATTCTCAAAATAATTGATCAGCTAAGATAAGTCGTATTGAAATAACGAGTATAATTCGAAACGTATACTTTTCGATTCGAAATAGTTTTGCAGTCCAGTAAGTACGGTACATCTGACAGAAAATCTATAACGCGACTAGGAGGAAAATGTTTTTCCTGACATAAAATGAAACAAAAAATTGCTGATTATTTACTGTTGAAATTATTTTATTGAATACTTACGCATTCCCTTCCAAATTTAAGTGGATAACGAAGCTGTATTGTAAATGGATAAAAGTTGTAAATTGCTGTGGAGTTGAGACGGTTGCGTCCCACTACATCACACTTGTTTCGAAATCCATCACAATACAGCATACAATACCTAGACAATTTCTCAATTATTTCGATTTTTGCTCTGGAATTGACGCCTCACGTAAAATCGCTCGCCTTCACCTAGATTCCAGACCAAAAGGCGCCGCAGGTTTGATGTATTTGAGAGTACTTTCTAGGTTATGTCACCCGCCGCGAGGGGCACAGTGAAATGGAAGGAGTCTTAACGGAAGGTTAACACAAACCGAAAAGGCACTTTTTAATGCAACCTATGTTTATTTATTTTCTAAAGGGTTTATTTCCGTAAAATAATGCCCCTAGTAGAATCTTTACTAGACCATCAGATCAACAATGACGATATGACTTCAGAAGAATGGATCCTTAGAATTTGCAAAACCTGTAAAAGAACTCAATACAATGAGCAACCTATTTAAGAAAATATATTGAAAATCCGAAGAGAGGCGTTTTCGAGCGCGTTATTTTCTGCTGTTATTTTTTTCGATGCAAGAGGGCCTGCAGGCGCCAATGACGTCACGAGCGTCACAGTGTGCTCGCCCCCCCCCAACGGCCTGTTGCCCGCGCGAGCCACGGGCGCTCCCGTCAGGAAACGAGCGCAATCCGACGGGAGCGGGGTGGGGCGGGGCGGAAGGAGAGTGGGAAGGGGAGGGGGAGCGGGGAGAGGGGGAGGGGAGGGTGGAGCGAGGGGAGGGAAGGGGGACGGGTGGAGCGGGGCGGACTTGCCGCTGAGGGAAGGGAGGGGGAGGGGAGGGGAGGCGAGGGGTGGAGCGGAGCGGAGCGAAGTGGGGCGGGCCGCGGCGCCGCGTGGCGTGAGACGGCGGATTAAAAGACTAGGACACTCCTCCTCATTCCGATTGTATCGACTTCTTTTGCATTTCAATGGAAAGTGGAATGTAAATGAAGTCCCACCGCGCTAGAAGCCACCTCGCGACCGGGGAGAGCACATCTTCCAAAGCGGGAAGCGGCGGCGGCGGCGGCACAGGCGCCGGGGCCGGGGAGGTTAAGTCTATCAACGAATCGTCACGAGTCGGGCTCGACCTTATCCTCGGGTATCCTCGGGAGGCCATCGGGGGGAAGAGGAGGGGGAGGACAACGAGCACGCGTGTCGAACACGCGCGCTGGGCGCACGCACAGGGGAGTCGAGAGGGCGCGGGCGAGCGTGGGCGACTTGGCCCGCGGAACGGCGCCGCAACATTCCTCGCCGAGGACGTCGCGCCGGGGGGACGATGAGGACGGGAGAGCACGGCGCGCGTGGTGGGCGGGGCCGAAGAGGGGCGGGGCGGAGGCGGGCGGCGACGCACGCGGCGCCAGACCGCACGCGCCGCGCCGCTGTCGCCGCGCTCTGCATACCAAAGCGCCCTCGAGGCGCGGGGGCGGGTGCGACCGCCGCCGCCGCCGCCGGGGCCCGCGCAGCATCCGCGCGCCTTGCGCCTCGCGCCGCCTCGTGTGAGCGCGTCCTCACCCCCCCCCATCCCCCACCCCCGTCAGCCCCGCGCCAGCCCAAGGAGCGGCACGAGCGGGCAGTTTAGCCGAGGAAATAAGAGACAACTTGTTAGGACGCCACTGCGGGTGACAGGGTGAGGAAATTTGGGGAAGGAAAGAGAAAAAACAAAAACTGTTCGTCCTTTTGAACCCACTGTATACAAACAGGAATCGGATGACTGAGTAACCAGTCTTATAGTGGAATTGCGTAGAAAAAATATTTTTGCATTGTGCATGAGCTACAGATTTCCGCCTGTGCACCCCTACAATAACCATCAGTTACCACTGCCACCCGCAAACACGACCCGCGTCGTCCACCCAAATTCTCTAGGCTGCTCTGCTTAATGAAGTTGATGTTTTGCAGGATTGCATCACGATGGCGGTGATGGTAACATCATGAATATTCACAGAAATATTGTTAAATGAGTGGTAGGACAGACCAATAGAGAGAAAACCTTTGTCCCTATTCAGGAGAATTCTAGCGGTTGGCTGCTCTGATCCGATCAAGTTTTCCGTGGTTTCTCTGATCAAAATTTGGCGAATGCCGCGGCAGTACCTAACTAACGGGCCAACCGGGCTAGATCTTTCCTTCCTCATGTGCCTTTCCTTTTCCCTTGACCACATACCATCTTAGACTTCACTACAGCATCCTTAGACTTCCACACATGTAAGGAAATCAGTGTCTTGCATCTGGAAGAGCTGTCCGGCTGGTATGGTACCCCTCTGAGGATGATACCAGGAATTGGACTCTACGTCTAACTTGACACAAGATCTCGAATTTCGATGAGGGGGAAAACAGCTCCCTCCTGGGTGTGCATGTATTACAAAATCCGCCCGGAATCAATACTCTCTCTCTCTCTCTCTCTCTCTCACACACACACACACACACAAACACACACACACTTGCACAAACACACAAGCTTATTTTATCCATTTAAATTACAAATGGAATGCCCGATTGTCCAGTGCTCTGGAGACCTGAGGTGAATATGAGTTGGCCACAATGTTTTACGACCACCATAGACATTACAATTGCGAAAACAATAGTATCTCCTACTTCCTTAAAGCCATGTTTTCGTGTCCCAATGGCGAGGGGGGGGGGGCAGATGGAGAGCGAGGTATGTTTCTTAAGCAGTATTCTACAAACTGAGACCTTTGTGAACCTTCTGTGAGGGTCGTGAAATGAAAACGAGACCAATGGGGAAAAAATAAATAAGCTGTTTATTTCAAAAGTAATCGAAACAACTATTCACAAATCTGTTCCACTGTTAGAGAAGATAGTCAGTGTCTTCAGAGAAAAATGTATGCAGTTGCCTACGGAACAATGATTGTACCCAGGTGTACACCTCTTGGTGCGAAGTAAGTCGACGGGACAGGAAACGAGTTTCTTCAATCTGATACCGTTCCAGATGCTGCAGTGATGTCGACATTGTTCATCTGTTCAACTTCTCTTCCGCCGTCAGGCTGTGGGGAACCCACTACGCAGAGATATTCTGGTACTTAAGATGCTCTGAGAAGATGACATTGGTACCGTCATTAATACTCAACAAGAGCTGTACGTCTTCCACGTCTAACAAACAAATGACCGAGAGCACTACAATAGAAAGCTCTACTATTTTCACATCTATCAGCGTTACCAACTTTTCGTGCCGCCCTCATTAATAGTCCCTCTCCCGTTTTCATTTGGCTCGTACCCATATTACATTTTTGGAGATTTAGCACTTCTGGGGACCACTACTAGCACAGGTGGTCAGATAAGAGCAGTAACTCGAAATATATATTTTTTAAATTGAAGAAATAGATAAAGAAATAATATTGCCCGATAAATTTAGACTAATTTTAAGTGAAATTTCAACTCACACTTAGCAATTTTAAAATGTTTACTCACCATACCAGGCATATAATGCTGTCCTGCACAGTGCAGGGGCTGGTCGTTCTATGTTGAAATCCAGAATCAAGCTAATTTAACTTTTAAAACAGTGCTTTACGAAGTCCCGAATCAAATCGCACGATCCACCTAGTTTTATTATTATTTCTAAACATTTCTCGTGCGTTCTAAGCCAAAGAGAAACCCATCAGAAATACACATGTGTTTATAAATTCCTATATGGATAAACAATTTTTGTATTTAAATAAGTGAACTTTTTTTCGCGAGGGAATGATAGCACGTCAACAATAACAAGGATGAAACTACTATTCAAATTCTCTTGTTTCCATCAGTAAACCAAACTGCACAGTTCGAGAGCCGTAATTTCTCAACAGATCACTTGATTGCCTTCCTGTATTTCTCTCGCCATTCGACTTCACAAAGGGGTCGGCCATTAGCTTTGGCCCCGCCTTCCGTGAATGTAGTGCGTAGCAGTGTTACGCTCCCATGCAATCGATATGCCCAGAAATTTACGATGCGATCCGCTGCAACTGTCCTTCCGCTGTTTCCATTTAAATTACTGGGCAAGGAACGCCGGCGCCGCCCGTACCAAATGAGCCACCGGCGTTGCTGCAAAATATTCCCTGCAACATTATCGCCAGCATTGAGCATTATTCCTTTCGAGCTCAATGCACAACGATTTCTTCTTCGATGAAGCTGATATGTTAATTCGAGTAGAAAAGTAAACGTTTACATGCTTAAAATTATTACACCCAATATGTACAAATTTTCTCTATTTCCCGTAACATCCTCCAACTCTTTTCTTCCTTCTTTATTATAATGTATTCACCACATATTTAGGGAACATGTACTTGGCTTGAAAGTATGTGTTTTGCTAATCTAGTACACTTATTTAATAGTCTGATCACACATTCAATATTGTGAAACAATAACATTCCTTGTTTAACATTGTATGATTTTCATTTGACGTTCTGTCAATTCGGCGCGATCATTAATGACAATAACACTGTAAATATTGAAACGTAATTTTTACGCGTCATTGCGAAATTATCTGTTTCCTTCTATTTTCAGATACAAATACTGATACATGATACACTATTGATACTCTATCAGAACTAACTCTGACATTTGAAATATTACCATTGAACTCAAATAGACCGTGAAAATGATTATGATCATTAAATACAGTCCCCTAGATGCGATAATATAATTCATCATTTAGGAATTAACGAAATATAAGGTTTTTTAAAACCACGTATGTTTGTAACAATTTCATTATATCTATTAGTTTCACTGTATAGGCTATAGACGTCACGAGTCTTTACGCAATTCTAAACACTGGATCATAATTTTATGACAGCATTATCCAATGTAACGAACAACACTTTTCATTTTACTTTCTCGTTTTCTGTGGCGATTTTTCCACACAAGAACTTTTATTATGCGGCCTTATTAATAAAAAAAGTGTGTAAATCGTTTTCCCATAACTAGTAAATTATTTCGTCTAACACGTTGTGTAAGCAGAATCCCCGGTTTGTGAGTCCTTGATGCCGAAGTCAAAACGTTGAGGTGTATGATAGAACGTGTTCGTCCGTCCGTTCGTCAGTGCTCAACCCTAGCGCCTAAACCGTTCAATTTTCTCCGAAATTGATATTCCCTCATCTATCCGGATATTTTGATTGTTTTCAACAATGTCAGAAGTTTCTACGTAATTGTGCATAAAATATAGCAATTAAAAAAATTCTCAAAACCTCCTCCATTTTTTCTCGAATAGAGCAAAAGTACGCGAATAAAAATGGGAGCAGATCCAATTTTAGTTCATGCCTCTGAATTTTTGAAAAATGCAAAAGTTACAAATAATTCGAAAGTGTCTGTGCCGTTGTACCACCATTTGACACAATAAAATAGCCAGTGGCCAGCAGGATGTTTCTACCCAGAGCCATTGGTGTAGTGTCTAGCCGATTTGAGATTTTCCTATTTCAAACTTATCCTGATTTTAAAATTTATTTTTATTTTATTGTTTATAATTATTTATATACTTATTCAAGTGAGATATTCAATGATATTCGTTACTGCAGCAAATTAGTAAACATTATATTTGTGAATATGAGTAAAATCTTCTCGCGAAGGGGACCTGAATACCCTGCCCTTGGGTTCGGGACTGATAATAGTGCCTCATTTTATTTTTCCCTGCCATTTCGTTTTCGTTTATTGCCTGCTCTTCGGACATAAAGAGAAACTTGCCGTTGAAACGCTGCAGTACGGCAACAAAGAAAACCATAATTTTCGCTCTCCCTTACGTCCCACGGCCATAAAATTAAGTGGCAGAAATCGATAGGCACTGGTTAACGCGCTTCCCCCTCCACGTTTGCGCGATTGGATCATCTCTGAACTTACTGAGCCACCTCGCACAAGCAATGAATCTTAGAAAACACCTCGTAAATATCTGCGACGGCAAATACGACCGACTGTTCTTTAGAGGCATACCAAGCGTCGTTGGCGCACTTCATTGTGCCCGCGAACCCGCCTCATCGCCCGAAAACATTTTCTGGGGCTAGACGAGACTTATATATTAAAAAAAAGACAAAAAATAGGAAAATTCAGGAATCTGCTCCGTACTTCGAAGAGGTGGACAACTTGCAGCATCTGAGTCTACTAAGTGATTTTATTTCGATGGATTATAATTTGAAATTATTTTGCGATTATTACAAAGGCATCAAAACAATAATTAAAAACACAAATTATTATCATACTCATAAGTAAAGAAAACAAGCGATGAATCGGGCTCCATTAAATTAAACCTGCAAATTAAACCTACATATCTTTATATATTATCTTTATGTATTTGTATTTGTATGTATGTTTATGACCATGTACCAAATGCAAATTAACTTTTAATTTCCCTTCTTCTCTTCTTACTTTTCTTCTTATAAATTAATGGATTTCATCTCTATATGAACTATATTATTCCAATTATTCCATTAGCAAACAGGACTTTCGTCTGCAGACTCCGCACTCTTTGGAATTATAGAGCCGATTTTTTCCAATACCTGGTCCAAACATTCTGCCCAATACATTAGTTCGACAAAAAAGGCGGAGAAAATTCACTTTGCATGGCGGGGAAAATATATGAACATAACATAAGCACGAAATTTAAAATCTACTAGATTCCGTGAGAAATATTTAAGGCGACTTCAACGCTCAAAAACGCCGGAGGCCGGAGAAGAAGCTGGTGCCCACATGCCCCGTGGTTGAATTAAAAGATATAGAAGATATAATACCGGTTAGAGAAGTAGAAGAGAGGGTGGAGTGGAGAGAATGGGCGACGCTGACAAAGTGAAGTCGGGACGGCAACGAGAACATTTTTGAAGAGGGGGCGGAAAGGACAGGGACAAAGAAGAGGGGGTGGTGAAGGAATGGAGGAGGGGAAGGGAGGTGTAGTCGGGAAGAAGGGTAATGAAGACAGTAGCGGAGAAGAGAATCGGAGACGGGAGGACCATGATGAAGTAGAGAAAGGGCCAAAGACGCGTGGACGATGGGGAGAGAGCAATGAGGAATTGTGGCGCGAAGGAGTGTCGTGCAGCCGGGGCAAGGTGAGCGGGGAATAACGCGCTTGCCAGAGGAGGCAATTGTTAACATCAAATTCCCTCTGCGGGGAGTTTAGAAACAAGTTTATGAGGGCGTATATAGAGAGCGGCGCAGGTGGAGTCGAGGGCTTCGAACGATGGCAGGAGCGGCGGGCGGGCGGACGGGCGGCAGCGGCGGGTAGACGGGCGGCAGCAGTGGCGGGCGGGCGGCAGCGGTGGCGGCGGGCGGCAGCGGTGGCGGGCGGGCGGCAGCGGTGGCGGGCGGGCGGCAGCGGTGGCGGGCGGGCGGCAGCGGGGGCGGGCGGGCGGCAGCGGGGGGGGCGGGCGGGCGGCAGCGGGGGGGGCGGGGCGGGCGGCAGCGGGGGCTGGCGGGGCGGCAGTGGGGGGGGCGGGCGGGCGGCAGCGGGGGCGGGGCGGGCGGCAGTGGGGGGGGCGGGCGGGCGGCAGCGGGGGGCGGGCGGGCGGCAGCGGGGGCGGACGGGCGGCAGCGGGGGCGGGCGGGCGGCAGCGGGGGCGGGCGAGCATCAGCGGGGGCGAGCGGGAAGGCGGTGAGCAGACGGGCGGCAGCGGCGGCGGCGGCGGCGGCGGCGAGTGGGCGGGTGGGCGCCAGCGGGGGGCGGGGCGCGCGAAAGAAGATTGGACGCAATGGGAACGCGGCGTAACGCACGCGCGTCGTGCGTAGTCCTGTTGCGCCGTTCACCGCCGCCGGAGAGGCCGCCACCGCCGCCCCGCCACCGCTGCTGCGCCGTTGTCGTCGAAGAATGGGCGCGAATACGAGGAGGGAAGATGACACGGCGAAAGAAGATTATGGAGATGCACAAAGAAAGGATGAACTCGAACTGATTGGACGCACGCCGAGCACGTGGACGTTGAAAAAACATAATGGAAGGGATTACGGAATGGGAGAAACGAGTGCGGGAGGGGGTGAAACTAGATTGGGGAAGTTGAGGGTGGATCCCCTTGCGAGCAAGGCAGACGCTCAGGGTTACGTGAGTACAAGGGGTGACAGAGCATGGAAGAACACGCGTCCCTCACCGATGAATTTTGCAGGCAGGGTTCTTTCTCGTCCACATTATCGAAATATCCAATTGAATGTGATCTAATTTCAATAACATTTACATAATTTTCTGATCTTCTCTTCCTCATCCCTGTCCTCTCCTGTCTTTTATCAACGTACACACACACACATACTCGTACTCTTACATGAATTACACTACTGCGCGAGTGCAATGGTATTAGCGAATAAGGGGAGCCCAGTCAGGAGCTTGGAGCTTGTTCCGCCAGTACCCCGCTAGGGGAGTTTTCTGGAAGGGGAATCGTCAGAAGCCACCGACGTGTGAGACGAAGGCCTTCTATAGGAATAGCAGGAAGGCGAACACCTCGCAAGCCGATGTGTAGGTCGGCGCCGATCTCATGTTCCAGCGGGAGGGGAGAAGAGACTCCTACTTCCCGGCTATAATGTGCACTACACTCATGACTAATAAACAAATTGATTGATTGATTGATTAAGGTTTAGAGGGCGCTTCAACTGCCAAGGTCATTGGCGCCCATGTCGAAGTATTTTAAAAAAGGGAATAGGTTCAGTATGTGTTACAGATGGAGCCTACCCTCTAATTAAAATCATATACATAAGGAGAGACTTGAATTCTACCTCGAGTATTCAAGTAGTAGGACAGAAAGAATATATAAACAAACACGTAAAATTCATAGTAGAACTAAAAGTTGGCTGTAAAGGGGCCAAAAATAAAACAACAAAAAGTAAAACACTATTCTATTCTCTCAAATAAGATTATATATTCCGCTTTCCCTCAAGAAGCAAAAAACTTTTGAGAGCGCGGAATCGTCATCCCCGAGCACCTCCCTTAGCGAGTTGCCCAGGCCATGTCTTCGTCGGTTGCCTAAATATTTCCTGCAGTTCAGGAGGACGTGTTCCACAGACAGAGCCGTCCCGCATGAGTCACATACGGGAGGAGTTTCTCCTCGAAGGAGGAAACCGTGGGAAAAATGGCAGTGTCCAATTCGAAGACGAGTTAAAATTACTTCCTCACGCCTAGAGGAGCGAGATGAGGAACGCCAGGGAATTACAGAATTCTTTATCCCACTTAGTTTAAAATTGGTATTGTGCCACTCTGTTTTGCCACGCTCTAAACAGAGATCGTTTCAAGTAAGCCTTAACATCGGACAATGGCACAGCAGGAACGTCGATACGAGTATTACGAGTAGCAGACTTCGCCGCCAGGTCGGCCAGCTCATTCCCTGTGATTCCCACATGGCCTGGAACCCAACTAAGAACCAGGTCATAGTTGCGGGACATGAGACTATGAATCAGGTTTTGAACTGATTTTGTCAGGTAGTCTGACGAAGGCCGGGAGACAGCCTGAAGAGAACTGAGAGAATCAGAACAGAGAACTACTCGCTGCAGCGTCGTTGACTCGATGTACATTAGGGCTTTGAGTATTGCATACATTTCAGCTGTGAATGTACTGCACTGTGAATGAAGACGATATGATTTGGTGGCCCAGATGCAATGAAACTACACGCCACTGCGTCATTGTGCGATGACCCGTCCGTGTACAAGAATAGATGATCCGGATAGGCTTCCCTCATATCCTGAAACTGCTTCTGGTAAACCAGAGGACTAGTATTTTGTTTGGGAAGATTGGAGAGTCTGAGGTCAATATTGGGGGGAAGGAGTTTCCAGGGGGGAATCAGGTCATTTGGGGGTTTCACAGGAGTGGGAAGATCGACATTAAGTCCCCGCAAAAGATTTCGCAATCGAATGCCTGGGGGCTGGGGTAGCGATGTTCGAAGAATATAAGAAGATTCATATTTTGGGCGAGTGATTATTCGGCGACAAGGATGATTAAAGAGACCTGACACTTTAGCACCATAAGACGCTAATAGAATATCTCGCCTTATTTTTAAGGATGGCTCCCCAGCGTCAGCTAGAATGCACTCGATTCGGCTGGTGCGATACGCGCCTGTTGAGAGGCGAATACCTGCGTGGTGTATGCTGTTGATAGGTCGAAGGGTGGAAAGGAGCTGCAGAACCATACACTCACTACCGTAATCCAATGCTGAGCGAATGAGTGCTCTGTATAACCGCAGTAGGGTAATGCGGTCGGCTCCCCATGAAGTGCCACTAAGCATTCGAAGAAGATTGAGGGGGAGACGCATCTGGTTTGCAATGTGCGGATATGAGAGCGCCACGTGAGGGACTTGTCAAAAGTCAGCCCCAGAAACCTGGCAGAGGTCAGTGAATGGAAGCTGATTTCCTCCCAAGTACAGGATTGGATCGCTATGCAAATGGTATATTCTGCAGAAGTGCAGTCCAGTGCATTTAGTAGGTGAGAACTTGAAACCTGTCGACATGCTCCATTCATGCAGCTTGTTGAGCACCAGTTGGAGTTGCCTCTGGATCACACTTATGCTGCTGGATGAACAAAAAATGGCAAAATCATCTACAAACAGCGAATGCCTTCACAGGTTCCCTCACGACCGACGCTATACTATTGATGGCTATGGCAAACAGAGTGACACTTAGTACCGAGCCTTGGGGGATGCCGTTTTCAAGGGGGTGACTGTTAGACAGTTTGTCACCGATGCGAACTCTGAAAGATCTGTCCGATAAGAAATTTTGGAGGAATAAGGGGAGCTTCCCCCTGAATCCCCACGAGTGCAAGGTTCGCAGAATGCCATACCTCCAAGTGGTGTCATATGCCTTTTCTATATCGAATAGTACGGCGACAAGGTGTTGTCTCAGAACGAACGAGGTTGAAATTTCCGTTGCCAAAGCGACGAGATGGTCAAGGGTAGACCGGTGTTTCCTGAAACCGCACTGAATTGGTGCCAGTAGGTTTCTGCACTCCAAGGTCCACACCAAGCGCTGGTTTACCATCCGTTCCAGCACTTTGCAAACGCAGCTGGTGAGAGAGAGAGGTCGGTAGCTCGATGACAGCGACCGATCCTTTCCCTCCTTCAGAGCTGGGATAACTATGGCTTCTCGCCATACAGCAGGGATGGTGTGCTCTTCCCAGATGCGATTATAAAGGCGGAGGAGAAATTGCATCGCCACATCAGGAAGATGTTGTAACATTAGGTTGTGTATTTCATCAGGACCTGGGGCAGTTCGTCTGGCCAATGCAAGAGCAGAGCGCAATTCCGATATGGAGAAAGGTGTGTTGTAATCTTCACACGCTCTGCAGAAGAAATCCAACGGACGGCTCTCCATCCTTTCTTTGATCAAAAGAAAGTCAGGAGCGTAGTTCGCCGAACTTGACATGGCTTCATAGTGCGCGGCGAGTTCCTCTACAATCATATCTGGGGATGTAATAATTTCTCCGTTTTTCAGGAGACCTGGCACCGTATTTGGTAAAGAGTGTCCTCTTATCTGTCGAATTTTCCTCCATACCAGGCGTGGTGGCGTGTGACAATTGAGAGACGAAACGTACGCTCTCCACGATGCATTTTTGCTCTCTAAGATAGTTCTTCTAGCCTTCGCCCTGCATCTTTTATACTCGATTAAGTTATCCACTGTTGGATAGTGTCTGAGGCGTGCCAGTGCCTTTTTTCGAGCACTGACCGCTCTCGAGCAGTTCTCATTCCACCACGGAACGAAAGGATGTCGCGGTTTAGCACTTGCCTTCGGAATTGCGATGGAAGCGGCAGCGAGTACAGCGCTATTAAAATGTTCTGTCATTTCATCCACATTTCCGAAGGGACCGTCTGATAGGTTAACATTATTCTGGAATGTCGACCAGTCAGCTCGTCGCACGATCCATTGAGGGGGCCGTGCACAACTACGGCGAAGATGATCAATGTGGACAATCGTGGGGTAATGGTCGCTTCCATAAAGGTCTTCTAATATGGTCCACCGCATAGCAGTAGCAAGTGAGGAGCTGCAAAGGGCTACATCAATAGCCGTGCTAGAATTCGTAGCTACGGCAAAATGAGTTGGTTCCCCAGTGTTGAGAATAGCCAAATTCATGGTGTCGATGACTGATTCCAAAATAGCACCTCTTTGACACGTGCGAGGGGAACCCCAAAGAGGGCTGTGGGCGTTTACATCACCCACAACCAAGAAAGGTGTGGGCAATTGGTTTATTAGACTTAGAAGGTCATCAGCCGACACCGTTTGTCTTGGGGGAATATAGACATTACATACGGTGAGTGAGAGGGACGGCAGATATACCCGCACACAAACTGTTTGAAGGTCAGTGTGAACAGGGATTTCCGCAGAATGCAGCGAATCCTGGACCAAAGTAGTAACTCCGCCGTGAGCGCGAAGGCCGTCATCGACATCAACCCTATAAGGAGTGAAACCGCGAAAGTGTATGGACCGTGATGGAGAAAGATGCGTTTCCTGTAAGCAGAAAATTGATGGTGTATAACGGGACAATAAGAGTTTTAATTCGTCCCGTCGGAGAGAAAATCCGTTCAGATTCCAGGATAGGAGAGCCGTTGTTTAAAAAGTTAAGAGGATTTCTTCTTTTCCTTTTTTCGCCTCTGCCGCCCGAAGGAGCGAGTGTCCACCCCGGCTGAAGTTTCCTCCGAGGCAGACTCATCCTGACCACTGCTCGACAGGCTGAGAGATCGCTCAGAGCGAGTTTCAGGAGTCGGGGTAGGTGGTCGGAGTTTGGAGGATCTATCGTTTTTCTTGTCCAGGCCAGCAGGCCGTGTGACATCAGCCTTCTTGCGCGGCTGAGAAGTGGATTCTTGTTCTGTCTTTGTCTTTGTTGTCTTCTTGGGTGGTGTCTTGAATTTTGTGGGGATTATTATTTTCCCACCTTGCAGAGGCGATGTCTCCTCAGGGAAGTCCACTGGGGATACCTGGCAACAAAAGTTCGCTACTGGGGGAGTAGCACGAGAGGACTGAATGCTCGTCGCTTTGACAGTGTTCGCTAGAGTGCTAGAAAAAGAACGCCTGAGATCCACAGGGTTCTTAACCAGATATCGGCGTTTCGCTTCCGGAAAAGATACCTTCTCCGTCACCCTAATCCTTTGAATCTCCCTCTCTCTCAGATATGTGGGGCACTTGTTGGAGTTGGCCGCATGGTCTCCTTCACAATTTACACAGCGGGCTGGTGATGAACAAGGGTTGGGATCGTGCGCGGAATTACCGCACTTTGCGCAAGCAGGGGCTTACGGCCATGCACCTTTGTTGTGTATGACCGAACCTCTGACACTTAAAGCAGCGCAGGGGGTTCGGCACATACTGCCGCACGCGAAGGTTATAATAACCACAGCTAACATACTCTGGGAGAGAAGGGAGATTAAACGTCAGGATCAAGGTAGAAGTGGGGATCTCATTCCCATTCTCCTTCCTCCTGATCCTGTACACCTCCGTTACACCGTAGCTCTTGAAAAAGGAAAGAAGTTCATCCTCGTTTTCAGTCGCAAAGTCTTCATGGTTGACCACTCCCTTACATAGGTTAAGTGTAGGGTGAGTGGTCACTTCCACTTGGAGGCCGGCAATCTGTTCAGTTTTTAAAATCTTTTCTATTTGTTCGTCGGTGCGTGCTTCAAAGAGAATTGTACCATTTCTTTGTCGCACGACCGCTTGAAGCTTTCCAAAACTCTCCTCAATTGCTCGCGCAAGGCGGACCGCACTAACACTTTTGAAAGTTTTTTCCGGTTTCCGAGCAAGACATCAACAGAAACCGAGGCTTTCTTGGTTTATCTTCTTCCCGGAGGAAGAAGCTATTTAGATCAACTGTTCTGTCACATCTCCTCTTCCTTGCAGAAGAGGGCAGGGGGGGTTGTTGAGTATCCATGAGATGGATATAAATTCATCTCCGTGCTCCCCACCCACCATGGAGTCCAACAAGGGGACACCCCACTGGGGTGCCAGGGCTGACACGAAGATATAGTAGGGGAATGTCACAGCGCTGCACCGCCGTGGATCCCCCCGCTCACCCTGGAGTTCAGTGCAAGACCTAGTCCGAGCCGATTGATCGGGAGTGGGTTAGCTCCCGACCGCCCGTCTAGAAGAGTCCGAGGCCAAAGCGAGTGTATTGGACACCTACAAGGAATGTTCCCCAAAAATACGTAGACGTACCCCTTAGTGCAAGCCAAAAAAACATAGCACCAGGACTAGTTGGGAAACAAACAGGTCTCTCAACTGCCAGGACACACATTCCCTCCGACACGGGTCGCCATGCACGGCAAACACATGGGTGGGCGTTCAGCATACAGAGAAGGCCAGTGAGGAAGAAAAAGGAGTGAAAAGAATATACGTGACATGAAATGAAAAGCAAGACGATGAAAAAAATGGAGAAAGGAACACTTGAGAGCCTTCTCTGCATCCCCCCGTCAGGACGTGGACCAACCCACCTCGACGGGTAATAAACAAATGATTAAAAACAAAACGTAAGAAACCAAAACGTTGACGCGCCCGTGAAAAAATAACTTTTATTCTCTCACTCCAAGAAAACACGTAAGATACTTTTTTGTTCAAGTAAATGAAATAAACACCTTTAGTTAGTATAGAAAACCTCGCAGCTTTTTAAAAATTAAACGATGTTCATTGACCACTAGCATCTTTTACTTCCCTGATAGTCATTTTTTACATACCGAATTCTCAATAATGATTCATTAAACGATGAGAGAATGATATTAAAATACAGAGTGAAAATAGAAAGCATCCAACAAATTTTAACGTTTGTTCGAGAAAAATTCATGCAACCGAAACACGAGCTGAGCATTGCACTTTTTCTCATCAATACTGCATATTTTACTCATCGATATGTCATTCAGTGGCTGCGTTGTCGACCTGGCGTAGTTTGTTTTACAACGGCACATGGAATCTCCAAAACATATAACCCTTAGCTACCGCAAATTGGTTTAATTTTTACAGTTTAAAAGCATCTCCTTTCATGGGGCTTTCCTCACAAAATTAGTTATTACTTGTACAATGTTCCGCACTGGCGGTCGTGAAAGGCATGTTCATCTCCGTTTCATAATAAACGCATTAGTATTGGGGATTAAAGTGTTAAAACGATTATTTGGATTCAAATAGTATCAGCACATTGAATGAATATATCGGTTTTGTTAATACAACGGCGCATTCTCTCGCTTACTACTGTTCCTCACAAATACACCGCTGATAAAAGGAGCAGTGAACACAGACAAATTTAAGTACGGGTAAAATCAGTTAAATTGAAATTTTCATGTAAAAAGTATTTATATCACTGAAAACGCCAGAGTGGTATATCACTGCATATTCCATCCAAAGGATAAATAAATTATAGCAACTGATAAGCAAAAACGTAAAATAACTTAAGATAATAAAATAGTAACAAAAATAAAGAAGCAAACGTTAGAGAGCTTTCACTAAAAGCAGATATTGTTAGTTGAAATTACACCGATGACGAACGAAGGATTAGTGTTTTGAGAGCAATGGATTTGAACTATTTAGGAAAATTAAGGTTTCAAACATCAAAACTAGTTTCGTTCGCCTCGTGCAGTTTGCAATACGGCACTTCCACACTCAACACATCACAGATATACGGTTCTAGTGAAACTAAGTTTTGGGAAGTCGCCGCTTCCCCCCTCCGAACCCACCTCGCTATGCTTTGCATCCTTGAATCCCGTGTTTGCTTCGGGGACAGACAGTTCATTGTTTAGGAACATGACAAAAAGAGTGGTTTTGCGTGACGTCAATGACACATGGTTTGCAACAGAGGAAGTGAAATTAGTGAACTACGTTGCAAAAAATCTTCCAATATGCATGTCCTAAAATTTTGATTGGCAGCTGTACATCCAACAAACCTATGGACTGCCTCCGGTCAACTTTGTCCAACGTAATCCCACCACGCGTTCCGTATCGTTGATTCCGATTTGATTTATTTATCGTCAAAAACTATAAAATCTTTGACGTGTGGTGGGAAAGTATGATGTGTGCACGTTGCCGAGAACTTCGGAATATCTTCCCATATTTTTACTGTAAACTGTACAAATGATGAATATAAGTAACTGTAAAAATGTACTGTAAACTGATGAATTAAAGTGCAAACAATACTCAGTTAGAAACATTTGAATACTAGAAAGTTTTTTCACACAAAGAACATAATATTTTCTCGTCAAACGAACTACCGATTTAATTTATTTTACTGCTAACAAAATAACTCACACACCTGTCTCTAATCCTAACCACAAGTGAGTAACGGAGAGCTCAACAACATATGAACATGATGAAGCTACTGCCCGGACACAAAACAATGGGCATCATTTACTCATTGGATCAAGGGAAACTGGACGAAAAAGGTGATCGAGATGGGGGTCATTGAATCAGAAGCTCCATTATAAAACCTGTTATAGGCATATTTAGTCTTTTAGAATTAAAAAGTACAAATACAATTAAAACTTGCCAATGCGAAACCTGTATAATGGGAAAATCTGTCTAATGT
>JAHLJT010008446.1:274840720-274857747 GCA_031308135.1 Acheta domesticus | reverse complement strand
TCCCGCCTTGCCCATCCTCGCCTTGCCCATCCCCGCCTGCCCATCCCCGCTCTTGTCCATCCTCGCCTTGCCCATCCCCGCCTTCCCCATCCCCGCCTTGACACACCCCGCCCTGCGTATCCCCGTCTGCTCACCCCGCCTTGCCCCTCCCCGTCCTGCCCATCCCGCCCTGCCCATCCACGCCTTGCCCATCCTTGCCTTGCCCATCCCGCCCTGCCCATCCCCGCCCTGCCCATCACCGCCTTGCCCATCCCCGCCTTGCCCATCCCCGCCTTGCCCATCCCCGCCGTGCCCATCCCTTCCTGACCGCCCGCCCTGCCCGTCCCCGCCTTGCCCGTCCTCGCCTTGCCCGTCCCCGCCTTGCCCATCCCCGCCTTGTCCATCCCCGCCTTGTCCATCCCCGCCTTGTCCATCCCCGCCTTGTCCATCCCCGCCTTGTCAATCCCCGCCTTGGCTCATCCCGCTTGCCCGTCCCCGCCTTGACCGTCACCGCCCTGCCAGTCCCCGCCTTGCCCATCCTCGCCTTGCCCGTCCCGCCTTGCCCATCCTCGCCTTGCCCGTCCCCGCCTTGCCCATCCCGCCTTGTCCATCCCCGCCTTGTCCATCCCCGCCTTGTCCATCCCGCCTTGCCATCCCCGCCTGCCCATCCCGTCTGCCCATCCCCGCCTTGCCCATCCCCGCCTTGCCCATCCCCGCCTTGCTCATCCCCGCCTTGCCCATCCCCGTCTGCCATCCCCGCCTTGCCTATCCCCGCCTTGCCCATCCCGCCATGCCCTTCCCGCCTTCCACACCTCACCCCGCCTTGTTCCGCCCCCCGTACCCCGTCGCTAACGGCGTCGCCTCGTAACGAGCCTTGCGCCGGGTCAGCACTTGGCCGGTGACCCCCCGGAAGCTCTCCGCTCCGCTGGGTAATCAGACTGCGCGGCCGAAGCAGGAGCGAGAGCAGGAGCGGGAGCGAGCCGGGACGGCGGTGGCGGTAGCGGGAGCGGTGACCGGCTTCCTGGCTGCAACAGACGCCGCCATATGGACACCGTTCGGTACTTAACCCAGCGTCCCTTATCAAAGAGCTACTTCACATAGTATGTCGACCATCACAAACGTAAGTTCTTCTATTTAACGTCTTTACATTGGAAAAGGTTTACGTACGATTTATAAAGGATCTATTCGTTTAAATGGAACATTCTCTGTGGCGGTAAGTTTCGATGAGTTTCCTTACCCAGTGCCGTTTTCATGCTTTTATTTATTTACAGTCAAAAACAATTTGAAACCATATATGACGAACCAAGGAGAACGGAAATCTGTGCACATTTTCTTGAGCTACGGAATCCCTACCCCTTACCCCACACACTTGAATTATGAATAAATGTAGCAACGAGCGTTTTTTACGTTTGATAACAATGAATATTTGATCCCGTGTAATAAAATATATTTGCATAAGAAAACGTGCTATATATTTTTACCTGTACTCCCGTTTCATGCTTTATAACGGTAAAACCGTGCACCTTCCATTTATCGCACCTATCATATTGAAAAACAAAATTGTTAAAAAATAAGCTGTCTTAAAAAAAATTCTTGCGTAAAAATATTAAGTACTTGTAAATATATTAATCATCTAACAAATGATAGCTAAATTGACCTTCTCTACTTTACCCGCTATTTTCCTATCTCAACACCGTGTTATTTAAAAAGCGTACAAACAATGCATTAAATAGCTGAAATTCATTTGAACAACGGAATTTCAATAATGTTTTTCACAATTTAGAGCGAAGTTTGTTAATGAGAAATCGAGCCGGTGAGAATACTATCTACCACCAGACTGTATTCTTAGTTCACATTTAAAAAAAAATCGGAAAGGGAAATTCTTTACTTGAAAGCAACTGGCATGCAAATCATCACATTTTCGAGCCAACTCCGAGCAACCTTGTTTGCCAGAAGATATTTAATATACGCCGAATGGCGGCTCAATGCCATATATGTAATAAATGCCCACTTCCGTGTCACATGGAAAAAATAGGATTTTACGAGTCGACTCAAAACAGAGCCATGATGAATTTCTGTTACAACATACGGAATGAATCAGAATGCATATTTTGTAAAAATGTCCGTCGCATGTAGAGAGGTCGATAATGAACAATTTACCAATGAACATGCAGCGGAAAATTTCACATAATGCACATGGGTTTTCCCCTCTTATTTTTAAGCAACGTCATATGCATTCTTCTGGGTTTACTCAGTTCCTTAAGACGTATGCCGGGATGGGCCCTAGTATTGCATCACAGACGTAAATGTAAAATATACCCCTCTTTTGTTAATTGTGCACAGTTGAGGCATTTCGGGTATAAATAATGACAACTGACATTCTGGGGTATAAATAATGACAAATGAAATCAGAATTACTGATTCTCAGTGAGATAAGTAGTAGCTCTTTTTTTATTTACGGTCGCATCAACTACCAGGTCATTAGCGACCACTATTGGATGTAACGTTATGGTAGGAGGATGAAACGGTATGGTGATGATAGGGGGTGAAAGGACGAACACATACCACCATTCCCCTCTCAACGCTGTAGAAATTTGTCAGTTTATTCCGAGACACCTGTAGGTAAAACCCTACATCGAGAAATCTATTAAAGTCACGGTTCTATTGAAAACGATTTATTTTGGAGGTAAAAAACTAAAGCGCATCATCAAATAACCCGATTTTATCAGCGGCGCATTGTGACCGCAGCGCCACGCGGCACCATGCCTCAGCAGGGAATGCTTATCGAAATGAACGGAGCCTCAGTGGGATACAAACTGTGGCGAGGCTTGGAAATTACGCCAACATAACTGCAGCGCTGCTACCGAAACGGCAGAGCACATTTTTTCACTTTTACCACTGAGAGAAACACAGGTCGAGACGTCTGCAGGTCAATGTATACCAAAATCGTCTTTATACAAAATTATATTATTTAACCCTCCGTTGGTCGCTCCCAGATCGACGCCTTTTGTCGACGATGAGCTTTTCGTCATGGACTCGATGTAATTAGCACATTTTTTCAAAGTTTTATTTTTAATGCAATGTTTTACCATTAGAATATTTCCAAATAATAATAATTAATCTTTTGAAAAAATACAAAATGAAGGCAAAGGAAGGGGGAAATACATTTTTGAAGGCACATTTAACTTTTGCATTTTGTATCAGTTGTGATTAGTATATTTGGCTTTAAAAAAATCAAAACTGAAACTTGAAATCTAATACAAAATATAAAAATTGAACATGTACGACTCGCCCACTTGATTGAAGCACAACTACGAGATACACGCGAGACGGGAAATCACTTCAGTTTTCTTCGCCTGTGAAGCAATACATCCAATGCGTCCGCCGTTTCTTCTGCGTATGGTGATAAACAATATGGAGAGTGCGATCTGACAGCTGCTAGACCCCTACCATGAATTTTTCCGCTCTAATCCTCTGTTTGGAGAATAACCTTATGCAGTACCACTTTGAAATGACACAAAGAAAAGTCATATTACAAAAACATTTTGTATAAAGTAATTTATTTCACTTCAAAGTCGTCTACAATACATCGTGTTTATTTTTGAGGATTACATAGATCAGGTATTCTATGTAACCAAAACCAAAGTTCTGCGATAATCCAATTTATCAAATGCAAATAGCATTAGCAATAGTACATCATCCAGAGGCACAGATCATGCTGCAAACGTTTTCATAAAAACCACAAAGGGAGGAGAAAACACGAAAGATAAAGTGAAAGAAAGTTATTAAGATTCAATCATATTTTTTTGCTATTTATATTGTAACGTCACCAGTTGGCAGCCAGACTTCCGAACGTACTAGCGAATGTTGGAATGCTGGCCACCACATTTTGGGAAGAAAGGGCAGCGCAAAAACTGGGCCAGCTGAGGAGGAGTTCTGACACCTTGCGTTGCAGTGTGAGCAAGGCAGGGGAAAGTGACCCCTCCGTGGTTGTTCATGTGTTGGCCGAGCAGCCACCCTCATCCTCAGGAAGCCTATGGATTATCACGTGACCGTCAAAAATTAGTGGGTAGAGATGCAGGCTGCAGCAACTTCGCTTTCATTGTGCCTCAAGAGCGGACGCAACTGCTAGCCTGGAAGGCGGACGTGCATTCCTCGTGACAGTGCGAGTGCGTTGCACTGGATGTCCGGGTACCGGCGCGGTAAAGCGTCTAGGTGGAAGATACACTCGCCAGGAGATGGGAAACGGTGTGCGTGGAAGAAACGGAGGTAGATACAGAACATAACCCCAGAGCTGTACATAGTACAAACATTTTGTAAAGAAATAGATGTGAGCCCAGGGGCAAGACATATCTACGTTGTATTTTATTTAATTTACTAAATGTACTGTTCAATTTTTATCTATATATTTATGTATTACGTAGTTAGGAGGAAGAGCAGGCCTGGTGGCCCGAGTCTCGCCACATAAATAGTCACAATTATTATAAACAGATTGTAAATAGAGTTCTCTGTGTCTTCATTTCGCTACCACGACGCCACAATATCAATTCTGGATTTACGCGAATGCTCGACAGTGATTATGACGATAACTTCTTTTACGCAGTACGGCTCGCTGGGAACTGAACGTGCAGATGCTTGCGATACTTCAGTTTTACTTGTTATACATTTCTAGGAAACTAGACAGTTTCAGGAAACCATTATCATTTAAACTTGTAATAGATACAACTGAACCAAAAGGTGAGCGAGACGCTCACCAGCGGACCAAAGGCAGGTTAAATAGATATTTTAGTTAATGTGTAAGTAAACTCGAAATTTGCATAATTCGAACATTTCCTATTTAACCAAGAGCTCAGTTCGAAAAGAGATGAATATACTTATTCATAGGTAACGACGCTGGAAACAAGGATCGTCTTTGTACGTCTTAACAAGGATCGATTCCATGCGACTTCTTTGCACGGCGTGAAAACCATTTTATCGCCTGTATGAATTCGCGCCTTCCTGCCCGGTGTTGAAATCTGAGCATTTATTTGACATTTAATATCGCTTCCTTCCAACGCTGGAACCGGTTCAATTTCTCATTTACTGGCGCGCGTTGCACAAAGGCTGCCGGTACAAAGCGGCCCTGCACCTGAGGCGGTGGCGGCGGCGGCGGCGGCGGCGGTGGTGGGGTGCTGGGGGCGGCGGGGCGGCGTGTGCCGGAGCCAGCCTTCACTTCGCGCCTTGGGCCGGCGCGGTGCGGCGCGGCCCAACACTGAGGGCCGCTAACGTGCTGGCACCCCCGGGTGCGAGCTGCGAACCGAGAGGAAGCGGCCGCGATGGGCGCAACGCGACGGGGGGCGGGGCAGTGCGGGGAGATGCGAGGCGGTGCGCGGCAGATGGTGGGAATGGGTGGTGGTGGATGAGGCGGGTCAGAAGTGGGTCTAGGGAAGGGCGGGGAGGGAGGCAGGGAGGGGCGGAAAAGGATGGGGAGGGCCGGGACGGGGGAGTGGGGATGGAGTGGTGGAGAGGGGGCGTAGGAAGCGAGGGCGGCGGTCAGGAAGCGGTGAAGTGGTGGAAAGGGGGCGTAGGAGGCGAGGGCGGCAGTCAGGAAGCGGAGGCGTGGCGCGCCCTGGTGTGGCGTGGGCGTGGCCGGCGCCTCGCACGCGGACGCCGCGAGAGAAGCGAGGAGTCGAGGGGAGCGGAGGGGAGCGGAGGGGGGGGAGGGCGGGAGGGGGCGGAGAGGTGGCGGCGGCAGGATATATTGCGGGCCGCTTGCCGGCCTAGCCACTCGCCCCGGACACGGACGGGCCCGCCGCTGCACGCAAGTCCCGAAGGTGGCGGCTCGCCGGCCGGTCTTTCCTTCCCGCCGCGCCCACCCACTGCCCCCGCTCCCTCCCGCGACGCCCGGCCTCTTCTCACCTCGTGGTCGCCGTTTTCTCTCGCCAGCCCATGCCAGCCAGGGTTGCTGTTCTCTCCGCAGTCCTCTTCGCTCACCCTGCGACTACCCTTTTCTTCGTCGTGTCCTTGCCATTGCCAACACTTCCCTCGTGTCCTTGCCATCGCCTTTCCATCATCCACCCAACCTCTCATGAACGTATACTCTTCTCCACTCTTTTTCCCCGGTTCATTACTACTCATCCTGGCGATACCCTGTCCAACCTCTCCTTTCTACAGTGTCCCTCGCCGTTCTAGCCTACTCTTATCCTCTTCCTTTTCCCGTCTCCCTTACCTCCCAATTTCCGTCGCCCCCCCCCCACGAGCTTCTTCGCGTTGCGTCTCGCTCACCCTGCCACCGGCCGCCGCCGCCGCCGCCGCCGCCGCCACCACCGCCACCGCCGCCTTCCCTGCTAATGGATACGCTAGTGTTCCCAAACTTGATGTAGCAGCTCCCGTCGAGGTCACGGAACTTCCCATCGCGTCTGCCCTTTTACTTGAAACTCGCCCAGTTTTTTCCCCCGCAAATAAATACAAACAAACGCCACGTTTTTCTCTATCATTTTCGACCGTCTTCTTACTTTTGGTAGTTTCGGCCGACTTTATTACTTTCAGGAAGTTTAATAGTCACGGTATAAAATGTACCTTATCTTTTTAACTTCCTATCTTTCTTCCATACATTTTCACGATTCTCCTGATAGCAATAATAAGTAATAGTGGTTCTTTATTCACTTAAAAATGTAAAAATGTGTCCGTTCTCTTAAATTTGGAGAGAGAACACTGCGAACAAATAGGAAGCTGTAACGCAAATGAAGGGAAATTCCCATTGAATTGCATGACGCCGATCGGGTCACCGGATGATTATCGAGCCACTATTATAATAATCCGGGTGATTTTGGTTGAAATACGCGCGAATAAAGGTAATGTTGTTATGAATCCTCTAAAAGGAAACGGGGATTCAAATTAATTGGCCCTGATTACTATATTTATTGCAACCTCGGTAAAATAACGTGAAACAAGATTGTGGTCGTTCTCATTTGCCTTGCATTACGTAACTGAAAATTTATTTCGCAATTTTCCCTTGAATGAGTGACGTGCTTTTTAGTGAGATCTGATACTGGTTAGAACACGCAATGAATGCGTTGCACTTCGTCACTCATCGAACGAATGAACTCATTGAAAATAAAAAAGTTATTTATTTTTAATGATACTATCTAACTGTAAGGAATGTGCATCACACAAAGTGTACTTTTCATTTTATATAAGAAAGAATAAATAAGTACAAAAATGTAAAAAAAATGCACTTTTTGCATGGTGTGTTTCATATATCGAATCCACACACATTATTGTACAATTGTGGGATTAAACGTTTCGAAGGGTTAAATAAAATTGTGTTACTGATCCTGGATCCAGAAGGGAAACATTTTTATTTTTCTGTGAAAATTTCTTTCTTTCAACAGAATTTTTATTCTTTTCCATAATATTTTTAAACAACTGTGGCTAAACTGTATCCAAATGGACACGTAAAATCCTTACATATTCGAAACAAATATTTTATAACAAATTTTGTTTTGTGTTTCGAGCCTCTTTTTCATGTAATATTCAAGTCATCAGCTACCTGCTACCAATGCTTTAAGAAATGTAGAGGCTAATTTTAAGAATATCTGAAGATAAAATAAATTTTACACACAAAACCAAATATTGCGCAATAAAAAATTGTGTTCCCTGAGTCACCTTTTAGCAACTTCGTAAACTGATCTCTATTCTTGCTCACTTGAAGATATTTTGAATTTTCTCACAAACATGCCGCGAGCTCTCCAGTTTCACTGCAGAAATAATGCGACTTTTCCCAGAAAAACGTACGTGCATGTCGACCATTTATTGGGCTGTGTTTACAACTATCGCCTCCATATTCACATGCAGCCCAGTGCCGCGCAAAGCCGAGCCGACGACCGGGCGCGGGACAGTGTGACGGAAGGAGCAGAGCGGGGAGACGCGGGAGCGGGCGACGGTCGCGATGCAGGCCCGCGGCGAACATCTCCGATTCCATAAGAACTGCAAGGATTTACGGAAAGTTTTGTACAGCCTCTGTCGGACCGACTGGTCGGTCGCCTGTATCGATAAAAGAGCGCCGCCAGGCACTGGTCGCCGCGCGACCCGGTCCGACCCGCTCCTCCTCACTCGTCTCGACTCCGCCGCGCTGCGCCGCGCCGCGCTCCGCTCCGCCGGCAGCCGCCGCCCCGCTTGCCGTCTCGGCGCGGCCCGCTCAAGCCTCATTGAACCCGCGTAGACGCCGCCTCAGCCGAAACGGTGCGCGCGAGTGCCCGCACGGGGGTCGGCTCTCTTTCTCCGCTCCGCCCCGCTCTCTTCGACTCGCCTCCCACCCACACCCAGCTGTCCCTGTCCTTTTCCTCTCTCCGCCCCTCTACCTCACCCTCCCATTCGCCGCGCGCTCACCCTGCCCTTTCTCCTCTCCGCCCCGCCCCCCTCCCTTACCCTCTCCGCTCCTTCCCCGACCTTCTTTCGACTTATTTTTAGTCGGCGCGTTTCGCCCAGAAACAAAAGACTCGCGGTCCGCTAAGTCCCTGGCAAGTTTGTGTCCACGGCGCACGCGGCTGTTCCGGGCGTCCCCCGTACAACTCCGAGACCAGATTACCGATACCGCACACCCCGTGGCGAGCCGGAGGCGGGCTGTACTGAGCGGGCCAAGGAACGGCAGGGTGGAAACAGGGTAATGCACAAGAAGCGAGAACTCGACACAATGTGCGAGTTGGCAAGGCAAACGTGGAGGAGGGTGGTTAAAATCGGGTGTAGAACGGAAAGAGATGAGGAATGATGCCCACCGGCGGGCACAGCGTGGAGATGAAACATGGAATGGACAAATCGCGAAAGGAGCCGCAGCGAATAGAAAAAGGCGATGTTGTAAAACAAATGGAGCGAGACGCAGCATGTAAGCTGGGTGGAGGTGGCGTGGAAGAGTAGGACGGGAAAAAACCGGTGTGGGAGAGAGGGAATGGGCTAGACTGCAGAAGAGAAGACTACGAAAGTATCAGGATGAATGGAGCGGAGGAAGAGAAGCGGAGCGGGGGTGTGGTAAGCGAAGCGGCGGGATGGGAACAGAGCGGAGGAATGACAGGAGCGGGGTGGACGGAGTGGAGAGGAGTGGAGGGAGTGAAGGGATGAAGCAAGGGTGGGGAGAGGGGTGGAGAGAGGGGAGCGGTGTTGAGGGGGAGTAACGGGTTAGAGGGGAATGATTGGGGTTGCAGACTAAGAAGGTAGATGGAATGGAATGGAATGGAGTACCGGCGGAATGTCGGTGGTCATGAAAGGGGAAGGACAGTGCTAGAGGTGCAGGAACAGAAAAATGGGCCGGGTTGGGCGGGTGGGGAGAGGCGGGGAGGGGAGAGGTGGGTAGAGACGGGGTGGGGCGAAGAGTGGTGGGGAGGGAGGTTGGGGATGGGCGGGTGGGTAGGGCGGGTAGGAGTGGGTGAGGGCGGGTAGGGGGTGGGGAGGGCGGGGTGAGGCGGAATGGGATGGTGGTGGGGCGGAGGGAGCGGACAGTGGGCGGGGATAGGCGGGGGGGATTGGAGAGGAGCGCGCGAGGAGAGGGGAAGGGTGGGGGGGGAGGGCGGGAGGAGAGGGACGAGGTGGGCGGGGCGGGGCGAGGGGGCGGGGCGGGGCGAGGGGCGAGGTGGGCGGGGCGGGGCGAGGTGGCGGGCGAGGGCGAGGTGGGCGCGGCGGGGCGAGGTGGGCGGGGCGGGGCGAGGTGGGCGCGCGGGGCGAGGTGGGCGGGGCGGGGCGAGGTGGGCGGGGCGGGGCGAGGTGGGCGGGGCGGGGCGGGGCGAGGTGGGCGGGGCGGGGCGAGGTGGGCGGGGCGGGGCGAGGTGGGCGGGGCGGGGCGAGGGTGGGCGGGGCGGGGCGAGGTGGGCGGGACGGGGTGGGGTGGCCTGGGGAGGGCGGGGCGAGGGGGGCGGACGGGGTGGGGGGGCTGGCGGGGCGGGGCGAGGTAGGCGGGGACGGGGTGGGGGTGGGGCCTGGGCGGGTCGGGGAGCGACGAGGATGCCCTCGCGTAGGCGCTCCAAAGGAAGCGGCGGCCGGCAGCTGCCTGCCCTTGTACAGGGTGATTATAAGGAAGTTGACCGAGGCACGGACTTGTGGAGGGCCCTTCACGTGACGGGGAAAGCTTGGAACTAGGGTCACTCGCGGTTAAAGCAGCCGTCGCCTCTGGTCGTCGTGTCTCCCACGTTCGCAAGCTTGCGAGCGTTCGTGAAAAAAATAATGTCCTGTGGGGCACATCGCCATTTGAGAAGCGCATGTCAACACTGCTTTCTGATGAATATTTCATTGGTACTAAACGTAACTCAACGAGTCTTAATTAACTGGAATGACGATGTGATAGAAATTTCATGGCTGGTTTGACAGCTTGTTTTTTCCATTTTGTTTTATTGTGCAAGGGACAGCATATTTACAGTTGCAAAGATGTAGTAGCACGCAAATAAGGACAAACAGGAGCATGAAATTGTACACAGTTATACGTCAGAAAAATATATAAATAATGAAACTAGAGTAACATACAAAACAATGAAAACGCATTCGAAGGACGCAAATAAACATTGTTTTAAAAACACTCAAATGATGTGAATTTTTCCATATTTTTCTTATCAAATGTATTCTTTTTGTCAAGAATTATTGCGTCGATAGTCATAGTTGCACTTTAACTTCAGAATATTGGATGTTTGAATGAAATGTTTAAGTGAATATTTTTGTAATAAAATGCAGTTCAGATAAAATGCATTTAGTACTTTTTTAAATAAATCGTTAAGTAATAAAGTAATGTTATATGGTTAGAGATAGTTGCTTTCCTCCCGTTGGGGCTTACCCGGACAATCGACGTACGCTCGCAGCAAGAAATTTGCCAACGGGGACATCTCGACCGTTCCTCATGTCCGATTCCCAACTCAGGCAAACCACAGGTAGACACACAAGGAATACAAACAGCGACACTCAGCAATACAGCTTCACGACATAAACACAACGCAGAAGAACCAGTGAATTCAAAGGAAAGCAAACCCGCGTATCCACGATGAGAGAGTACCAACATCCAAGGGAGCACGATTTAATCTTACATTCTCTTTATAATAAATCATACAGTGTGGCAATTTTTAACAAAACTTTGTATAAAATGGAAGTCATATTTACTTATAACAATCAGTTAGTGTATATATTATTTCCTTAGTTTTTTTTAAACACAGTGATATTTTCATGGATCTCTCCCACAAAATTTCTGAAAAGTATCTCGAAAACTTTCAGAGATCTACGAGATTTTTGGTAACACTTCTTTACAGACGCCATAGAGTAAAAAATATTTGCTATACACTACTAATATGTTAGTAGTTTACTTTGGTGTCAAAGATGCACAAATATTTACTTTCTAACAGTATCCAAAAATATACAGGATGAGAGTAGATTGACAGATTTAGAATACCACGACCAGAGCAATAGATATCTAACATTCTCCTCCAGACAGCGGCAATATTCAACCTAGCTTGATATCTAGGACCTAACGGTTAGTTGCACGTTTCCAGTTCCTATAAACGAGCAGTCGAATGCTGAAAACAGCGCGCGAACTTCGCCAGCGATAAGTTGCATCTTGGAGCCATAATATTCAGTGATATTTTGGGCATTTTAAAAATAAACAGTATCTACTACTTCCAAAACTATCAAATCTTGAAAGAAATAATCAAAATGTAACTGAAAATTCTTAATAAACATATATTTTAAACAACTATATAAAATTTTAAAGAAACTTTTCTCTGAATATCCTATAATTCAATGTCTGTTATTTTCTGCGTCAAATGCAAACTTTGAGTTTGAGTATTCTAAACGTAAGCGCAAACACAACTCACACACACACACACACACACACACACACACACACACACACACACACACACACACACACACATACATACAACGTCCGTATAAAAATTGCAAAGAGAACAATATTTTTAAGGACTCGTGCATGAAAGCAGGTATTTATCATCTGTGTTTACTGATTGATAGGTGCTACTTTGCGTTGCGCGTATCACTAAAAAAGTATAGCTATACAAATCTTCGGTGTACTGCAAAGTATACCAAACACTGGAGCGATATGAAGAAACATGTTTGCAATCTTCCTTTTTGAAAATCAAAAGGGTATATACTTGAATGTTTTTATGATTCCATGCAAAAAAATTACGCTGGCAACACGTACGGAGGTCTCTTTGGCGTACTCGTGTCAAAATTCGGTCTCAGCTCCTATCTTCGTCTAATACGCCGAAGACTCACGTTCTGCACTAGCTACCAAAATAACTGTTCCTCAAAACAAAAAAAAAAACAAATAAATAAGAAACAAAGAAATAAAAAGCAACAAAAAGAAACAAATAAGAAAAAAACAAACCAAAAAAATACTAGTTTCTTACCATTTTCCCGGAACGCATTCCCTACGCATTGCCATTTAGACCTCTAACATCAATATCCTAGTCGGGTGGCGGAAGTCGCACGCGGGGTGCTTAAGCCCGGCCCAGACTTCGTCGTCTCCTTTGAGTAGGCCCGCGCCAACCAGCCGGCCGGCCGAGAGCGGCGTTCGATTTCATGCAAGCGAGCCCTCCCAATTTATCTTGTCGCTGCTATAACAGCCCTTAGAGAAATTGCCTCAATTTGGCAGCGCCCTTGTGTGCGAAGCGCACGACGAATTTCGCTGCCATAGATTCAGCCCCGACGGCCAGGACGACACGCAGTGATAGCGGGCGACCCACCGCTCTCGTCTTGTCAGGCAGACGTAGCGATGTCCGACACCTTGATTTTGTTACACAATTTCTCTAATTTATTTCGCATATATTTCATTGTTTTTATTAATTTTCCTTTTTAATAAATATTCCTTTTTTAATAAAATATTCCTTTTTTAATAAATATTCCTTTTTTAATAAATATTCCCTTTTTAAATCAATATTGCTTTTCTAATCAATATTCCTTTTTTAATCAATATTCCTTTTTTAATCATATTCCCTTTTTTAAACCAATATTCCTTTTATAATCAATTTTAACTTTGAATCAATTTTACTTTTTGAATCAATTTTACCTTTTGAATCAATTTTACCTTTTTAATCAATTTTCACTTTTTAATCAACTTCAATTTTTAATCAATTTTTCTTTTTAATCAATTTTTCTTTTTAATCAATTTTTCTTTTTTAATCAATTTTTCTTTTTTAATCAATTTTACTTTTTAAATATTATTTACTTTTTATTAATTTTACTTTTTATTAATTTTACTTTTATTTATTAATTTTACTTTTATTTATTATTTTACTTTTATTTATTAATTTACTTTTAATTATTAAGTTTGTTTATTCAGCGTTCAGAATCACTTAAAGAGTTAAAGTCACTGAGGTCCATGAGTGATGTAATGGCAGATAGCGATGATGAAGTGAATAGTGATTGTGTAAGATGGAATGAATGGCAGGGAAAAACGGGAGGGAATCAAGAGAGAACATCCCGAGAGCTCGCTTTGTCCAACACAAATTACACATGGATTCCACAAGGCCGCTGTATCGGAACCGGACTCGTGCAGCAGTGGAAGGGGTACACACGCTCGTGTTTACCCCGCGAGCCCCTACGATACGAAATTTTCGTATCGATACCAACGACGGAACAAATTTAAGTGTTTTATATGACGTCAAGTGTTAAAGAATACTCCCAATATCGACTGACATCAATACAGGTTTAAAATAATCGCATTTCTCACATCCTTGCTGACCACAATATCGTGTTATTCATGCGTGTTGGTTACCTGCGCAGGTACTTTTTCTCACGTTCCTAGTACTACTGTCTCTGCCACCAAGATCACTGAAAACGAACAGCTGACTTCTCTTCACTATCTATGTTTACTTTCCGACCACCTTTCCTGTGTTTCTGCTGAGACGTTAGTCCACTACTACTCTGAGCGTGACGCTGTTTGGGGATCGTGTTCGTATTTACACGACGGAGAATTTAGAGAAGGAAGTGAGGAAAACAGCTGTCGGATCGTCGCCGGCTGTAAAAATATAGCAACGTAGCTTGCTTCGGGGATGCGTGAGTAGGTCATCAGAGCTAGCTGTATACTCCACGTACCTTCGATACTGTCCGTTGTCTTGTGGAGACTTTTAAGCGTTTTGGAACCTATTTTAGTTATCGTTTGCTTTTTTCACCAGCGATTTGTTCGTTCTTTTTTCCTATCGAAGTAACTTCTTTTATTGTTTTCCGTCGTACAAGTCTCTTCCTCCTTGTGCCCCTTCTTGTCGGCTTGCCTCTCCTGCGTGGACATGCTGGCCGAAAGCCGAGCCCGTACATTCGGGACGCAAGCCCCACGCCAGCATTATCTGGGCCTTTTCATGGACGCGCTCCAGGTGAGCTACCCATTGTACGGGATTAGGCAAAAATTTCATTATATCGTGTAATACGCAACAATGAACTAATTAGTTTAACATGTAATTTCTTGCATAATAGCTATTCGTGATGGGATGTAGGCACGGGCCGTGTGGGAGGAGGACTCGTGACGTAACAACGTTCAACCGAAGCGCAGTTAGCCTGCGCGACGCAGTGCAACATCCGTCACCGCCCCGACTCTAGAGAGTCTCCGTGCTCCCATTTCGTCTCTTTCTATCAATACATTAATTAACACCGAACAGCGTAGTCTGCCGACCCAGATAGCGCAGTAAGTTGCGGCAACTGGCGCACTGCATGAAAGGAAGATGTGGGATTTAGTTTCCGCCGGAAGGCGTATGAAAAGCTCATTTGCTCATATCGCTCGTTTGCTGAAACAGTGACATAGTTCCAATCGTTTTTTCGAACCGACTAGTTTGAAGCAGCTACTAGTTACAGTTCGTTGAATATAGTGGTGTAGTTGCACCACCTCCACAACGTGTTTTTTTGAAACGCTTCCATATCATTAGACAGGTGGCCACGAAATCGATTCATCAATAGTCGCATTCCAATGCCATTTCGGTGGTGGAAAAACAATCGGGGGTCAACGGTGGATCCCAAAATATACGGAATAAAAATTGAAGGAAAATTTTATACTCGTATTTTAAAGCACTAATCCTACCCTCTGTTTGCGAACTCTCTACAATTGTTTCTGCAAGTTTGTGTTAAATATTTTCAGTTTCGGGGAATATGGCAAGGTCGTATATAGTTTTAATATTTTCCGTCACACTTGCAGTCCTTTTGCGACGGCACAAACGTCCTTCTGTTTATTTAAAGAACAATTTTTGAACCAGAGCTGGAATATATCAAGATTAGTTCATTGAAATCAGTTGTTTTGAAGCAGATTTGTTACAATTATAATATCAATTTTAAATGTATTATTAAATTATTCTCAATTTGTTAAAAAAATAAAGATACTATTACATTTGAGTGGTCCGTGCAATGCCGTCCTAAACCACAAAAGTTTTAAATTTGAATTTCTTATAGTTCGTGCTCTTGAAACACTCCTCTTACCGAACAAACTTATGGAAACATCTGTTTACATGAATTTAGAAAAAAGGCTATTATTCGTTCAAAGAAATTTTACTATTCTTTGTGCAATACCGCCCGAATCAAAAAGCACTTATTGTAAAAAGCACTTACTATTGAAAACTACTGAATTCATCGAAAAATGTATAACCATGATAGTTTTTGAAATAATTAATTCTACTAATAGTTGTCCTCAGCGGCATGCGGTGATAATTTTAGAAGGGAAACCCTTTAAAGTCCAAGGTATAAAAAACGTAAAACAGTTAAAGATGATATGAATTTTCTCAAAATTGTGAATATTAACCCGGGAGTCTTCAATCAAACGTACTGTAACTGGTTGCTCGGGAGTAAACAGAGCCAGGAAATATTTCGTTGCCTAAATGCCTTCTAACATTATAAACAACTATAATTCGGTATTTATGTGACTTACAACTTAACCTTACTTATCGAGTACTTTGTTATTTAAAATTATTAAATAATTTATAAAATCCATCAATGCATTAAAGCATATTTTTTCTTCATTAAAATGAAAATAAGTGCGTAAACTTTAATATATGGTGAAGTTAATTTGAAAACGATCTATACAGTGCAGTAATAATGTTTTCACGATCTATACAATGGATGTGATGTCAGTTTCTACGTTTTCTTACACTTTTCACATTCTCTGGATGCTCGGCAGTTTAAATACACTCGAACAAATTTCACGTCCTGTTAGATTCCTTTCCTTGCTTATGGGTTTCTTGTTTTTTGCTCTGAATGCAAATACTGTATTATTTTTGTATCAACTCTCGTGACAGTCCTGGTAGAATTTTCTCATAATAGGACCAAGGGCAATACGTCCAAACTTCCGTCTGCAATTTCTTATGTGTGGTGATTCCACGAAATATCAGTAATGTTTTATCTTCTCAAAGTAGATCGTGCCTACTTCGAATGATGTCACCGGAGTGTTTCCGTGCGCGTCAATTTCTTTGATCACTAGTACCGTAAGTGTAGTACATGTTATAACTGGTGGGTGCCAGTATTCCTCCCCCGTTGTAAAGTGGGATACAGCGAGGTTGCGGTTGAAGGAGGCGATCCTTGCGATCTTCCCTCCCGTGTATCCTCCCAGATGGGGCCGCGACCCCCCCGGTTTAATTCGGGTAGTTCAGTTCATGTGAGGGAGGATGGGACAAGGTGATGTAGGGAATATCGCGCGAGTACGTGGTTCCAGCTTTCGCCCGGGTAAATTGATTTTAAGAAATCACCAGGAAACTACCGATCAAAGAAGTACCCGCTGGAATTCCCCTCAGACATGCTGAATTCGACCTAGCTATGTAGTTAGGTCGAAAATCCACCATCAAACGGAACTCGAATCTTTAGGCCCTTCTGGACAGAGAAGCCTGGAGGGGCGAATCAACATTTTAGCGCATGCGTGTGAAATACTGATTGACCGATTGATTGATTCAGTGATCGGGTGCGTAAACTGATAAGGTCATTAGTTGCGTATGTTTAATACATGCTTTATATCGCGGGAAGGGGCGGTGATCTCCGCTGGATGGCGAGTCCTTGCGCCGACTTTCCTTACAGCTTGCGGGGTTTTCCCCAACCAGCGGAGCACCGCCCCAGCT
>JAHLJT010008446.1:274743745-274839720 GCA_031308135.1 Acheta domesticus | reverse complement strand
CGCCTCCGACGTCGCCTCCACCGCTACATCTGTCTTTCGCCGTGCAGACGTAGCCGTTGCCCCTGCCCGAATCCTATACACGCTCCCTCCCCGCTCGTCAGCCAATGTTGTTCTTTATATTCGTGCTGTCGCTTTGTTGTGTCCCATATGCCCCTTTATCCCTGCATCTGTAACTCCTTGTAACGCAGTCCAATTGTCCGTTGGCCTTGCTTCCGCCCTTGTTGGCGTTCTTTCTTGTAACTTTTGTCCCTACTGCCCCGTTGCTCCTTTCTCCCCGCTTTTATTTTCGTTGTTAAGATTCCATTTTCCCCCACTGTTTCATTTAGGCGTTGTGACTCTACTGTCCCTTGCTCGTCGTTGATACTTCTGTTCCCGTTTGCAGTTTTAATCGCATTGGTTCTTTTCTCTTTGTTGGCCCTTTTGTTCTCCTCGGCCTCTTTGTCCATGTTAGACTTTTTCTCCTCCTTCGGCTTTTTGTCCACATTGGATCTTTTCCCTGTGTGGTCCATACAGGCCCTGGCGTCCTCGTTGGACCTGGCGTCCTCGTTGGACCTATTGTCCTCGTTGGAGCTATTGCCCTCGTTGGCCCTACTGTCGACCTTGGACCTTTTCTCCTTTTTGGAGCTATTGTCCTCGTTGGACCAGATCCCGAAGTATCTTTCTGTGTCTGCTTTTGCTGTTGTTTTTGCTTAATCGTTTGTTTGGTGTGCCTATTCATGTCTTTATTCTTGTAGTACATCCACTGCCTTGCTGTTCTACTATTCCCTCTTCACCACTACTCGCTTCCACTACTATTCCCTCTTCATTACTGTCCCCTCCTCCTTCCCGCAGTTATCTCCCCACGACCGCATCCGCTGGGTATGTTTTCCCAGAGCCACCGGCGTCGCCGTTGACTTGCTGTCCGCGCCGGCCCGCTGTCGTGGGTGCTCGGGCCGTTGGTGCTGATCGCCACCCGTGTGACAGCTGTGCTCCCCGTCGCCCACGCGCCCGCCGAAGCCCTCGCGCCGGGCGCGATTCGATGGCAACGGCACCGCGGCCATTGCGTGCGACTGAATGCGCTTTGCCCGTCGGGAGACCTCTCATAGACGCTTAGCGCTTCGCGTTTCAACCGGTGATGAAGCGGATTCGTGAGACGAGGCAGTTGCCCCAGGTGGGTGATTTCGTCGTGTCTTGGTGTCGGTTACACGCGAGCAAAGTTTAGAAAATATTGCTTACTGTACGTTGTTGAACGGAGTGAGAACTGAATGTCTTTCAGAAACTGGTTACAGCTTCATTTGATCTGACGCAATTATTTACTATCTGGCGGTTAAATTTTCTATGCGCAACTTTCAAATATTTCAAGGCAGTAGAACTAATATTATGTACGCCATCAATTCAGGGAATTTTGAAATGTTGTAGAATGACACTTGGGATTCTCTATATACGTACATGGAAATTTAATGGATGAAATTTAACGGAATTCTTTGCAATCAAATCCTTCTCCTATTTCTTGAAAAGTAAAGCAGTACCTGCGTTGTCCGAATAAATGTATTGTTACTCTCTTGTTTTTCTGCCTTAATACTGATGTAATATCGATTTTGATCGATAATTTATTTTATTTTTATAGCTTCATATAAAACCGTATTACTTTGTCCTAAACTTATTGTGATTATTTTAACTAGTTATGATGGGATTGCTTCTTTAATGATGAGGTTTTGTGAAATCCCGGGTTCTCTACGATCCTAAAGCCATTAGATATTAGCTCGTATGATTCAGTCATTTCTTTTAAGAGAAGTTAATGCCGCGGGAGACGTTTTTACGCTCTAGCAATCTCTTGTTTTTGTGGCACGACAACAAAAACACAGCTAGGCAGAAAGAGCAGTGAAGTTCAACAAGGTTTTGAGCCAATTAAAGCTAGAGCCAGTGTTGAAAAAAAACGAGTTTTGTTTATAAAATTCAAGTGAACGTGAATTTATGTTTGCCCAAGTTTTTTCTTTAATTCAGTTTTTTGTTTAAATGAAGTGCGTGGGACAAAACATAAGTTTTTTTAATTGAGATTCAGTTATGCATTGTTTGGTTCAAATAATGGTTTTTAATTCAAATAGGTATTTTGATCTAAATAGGGGGTTTTAGTTCAAAATAATACTTAATATTACTTGCTAACATACCTAAAAAGAAGTAAAGAAAGGATTGAAAGAAAATATATTTGACTCCTACACTTCAACATAGCCATTATTGTAGAATGTAAAGAATAATTTTTTATGCATAGATCCTTTTTACCTAAATGAGCAAACATTAATTTAAAAAATCCAATCCATTCATGCTTTTTAACAAAAAGTGTGTAATATACCATGCTTTAAACCAGTGGTTTAAACTAGGTAGCGCTAATGAGGAATAAAATCGTGTATTGTGAAACAAAGAAACAACTACTGTACTACTGATTCACTGTTGCTTCCCAGTATTTCGGAGAACGAGAAATTGATATTGATTGCGTTGTAGGTCAAGTTCTCTGAATGGCAGGTAAATTGCATTACATCCAGATGCAAATAATTTTCCGTATTTGTGCAATACATAAAAACGACGTGTATTTTACACCATTTCAATTTGCTAAAAGCTGGCTTTGAAGAGCTTTATTTTTCACGCGCAATGCGATCTATATCTGCTAGCTTTTGCGCCCCTTTGCCATTGTCAATTTCAACTGTTGGATCTACTTCGAACGGCAGTATTACAGTCCATTTCCACGTTACGTGCATTAAGCAGGCATATGCTTTAGCCCATGAAGCATAACAGGGTATAAAAACATGTCGATGAAACGAAGCAAAAACTTGCATGCAGCATACTATGTGATCGCGCAACATCAGCAGCCCGTGCTCATCTGATTAGGCCGTGTGTGAAACGGGCCTGAACGGGACGGGATGGGTCTTGAGAGAACGGAACGGGGAATGGGCTAGATGGCGCTGAGCTAGGCGCGTCTGCATGGAACGGGACATGTTGGAACAAGACGTCTTGGGAGAAGGGACGGGGCGGGACATGACGGGATGGGGTGGAACTGCGCAAGGTGAAACGGGGGAAACTAGGTATTGTGGAGGGTGCACCCGATTGGGGTGAGGGAGAAAGTGAGGAGACAGAGAAGAAATGGAGAGAGAATAGGAGAGGAGAGAGCAGCGACTTTAAGCTTTCTTATGTATATTTTTATTTATTTAATGAGAAAAAAGTTAAAATCTGTGCGATGAGGAAACGAGTATTCGGGGCACGTTTTCTTAAATTTTGGGGTCTTTACCCTAATCCATACAAAAGTTGAATTTTGAATACAGGTGGAAATAACCAAGATTTTTGGCAAAAAATGATTTTAAAAAATCGCTCCAGTGTAATAAAAAGCGTTTGTAATGGCAAATCAGCTATAGATTTTTGCAACATAGGGAACGATAATTGAATTGTTTATTTCAGAAACCCGTCAAACGCCAATTTTTTTTAAAAAACTAGTTAGTGCCGGCATATTGTTCCCTGACGATAGACACATCGTTTAGTGCAGAAATAAGCTCTGTGCAACTCTCGCAATGTTATCTGAAATACTTTCAAATCGTGTTAAGAACACAACTCCGCCAAGCGACGTCAATTGACGGGTTTCTGCTCTAAACCAAAAGAAAATTTCTTATTAATCTTGCAGAGGTCGCATGCGGACTGTCACACAAATAGCCAAGAGAATAATTATTCATTCTCATAATTAAACTAATTATTACAATTGTAATTATTACTTTTACAATCCAAGGTACTTTGATATGTTATCAGCACCACTCCAGGGCCAGGTTAAGTTAAACGTTCGGGAGGGGAGATTTTCTAAGAAAGGTACAGGAAGTGTCGTTGTGTGCATGTGATCTCAATATACTGTAGCGGTACGCTATTTTTAATATTTTTAAATTTCACAAATAACTGTCGATGTGAGGCGTCCACCTCCCGCCGCCGCCAGCCGGGTCGGCGCGCCCCCTCCGCTAATGGAAGGGATGACAGCACGCGCCCCTCTAAAAGTTTATGGCCATCGTCCGCGAGTCGACCCTCATCCCGTCACGCACCCGGGCGCCGAAGAAGAGATTAGAGACGTGTGCTGATCCCGCCGTTCCGGGTATCATGCGCACTGAGTACCTAGGCCGTCCTTCGCAGCTTTCTCCGGGGGTCCCAACGGACATTCCGCGTACCCTTTACTGACCTACTTCCGAAGTCAGACGGAGAGCGTTTTCCAGACAGAGATAGGGCTACGGAAAATTCCTAGAATCACCGGACCTGATTGGCCGAGGACAAAATTACGGCGTAGTAGCACTTAGCCAATCAGGGGCAAAATTCCGTGGGGTGGGAGCGATTTTGGGGCCCTTTTGAATTTTCGGGGTGGCGGAACGAGGAGACCTCCACGCTAGCGGCGTAGGGGAGAAGATCACTTCTTCTTGTTCGATTGAGCTGGGGGGGCGAGCGCCGCGGAGCGAGTAACAGCTCCGGCGCCGCGTTCGAGGGCTACATGTACTCGACTTGTCTTGGGTGGCGAGCGCCGCGGAGTAAGTGATAGCTCCGGCGCCGCGTTCGAGGGAGAATTATTATTTTGGGACTTAGTTCGTGGACACTGAGCTCTGCCGTGGGCAGTGACCGGTGACTAGTTTTCTCCGAGATTCGTGATCGTGAAAACTCCAGAGAACTTTCCGTAAGAACTGCTAATTTGTGTGAACGGAATTCGCGATCATTCACGATCCGGGCCAGCTGACCGTCGCCGCCGCCGCCGTCACCGCCGCAGCCGCTGTCGCCGCCGCCGCTCCTTTGGTAGCTATTGTGGAAGGACGTTTCTCGGCCTGGCAGGGCCATCTCAGCCGCCGACCCAGACGGAGAGAAGCCGCGACCCCCGCCGCCGACGCCGAGGGCCGCCTACACGCCGCCCCATTCAGGCATAAACTTCGGTCAACGACCGCCAAAGAACTATTGTGCATTGCTGTGCCGCGCTTAGGCACTTGTTTCCTCATTATTGTCAGCCAGAAGGCGAATGGCCTAGAGTTTGTTAGGGCCTGTAAAGGAATTTGATTGTAATTCTCGTTCTTTCTCTCTTTTTTTTAGATTTAAGTTTTATCTCATTTTTTCTTTCGTTTCTAACTGAGCTCATCAGGTAGGGCCTTTCTTAACTCTTTGAATCACTGTAACTTCCCCGGCCTATTATTAGGCGGGAATAAACCTTTTTATTTGCTTTACCAACCACTGAATTGTTTCTGTAGTTAGCAAACGCCTTACGACTCCTTCCATCCGAGTTAGATTCTAAGCAGGTGACAAAGTTGGCCGACTGAGCTAGGCCCGGGCCGCCCTCGTTGACTTCGGCGCACACCCACGCCGCCGGAGCTCGACGCTGTGGTTGACAATCGACGCCACCGTGTGGCTCGATAACGAACCGAGGGTGTGACAATTGGCTTTCCCAAGTGGGGCTCGATAGTACCACAGATACCCCAGTAAAACGCCCTAGAATCAATTCATGTCTCAGTGCCATTTTGATAATAGTCGCAGAACCTAATTTTCTATTACTGTTGTTTTTTTAAATGGATGGAAGGACGCTGCTACGAAAAGAACAATTTGTGGTCTGGTAATGATATTATTTATTATTGTATTTTGTGTATAAGTGTTATTGTTTGTGCTTTGTGTGTTGTGAATACCGTGTGCGCGTTTCACGCAAAACAGCCAAAATGCTGGACGTATCAGGCGTCGATGTGGCGGGAGAGAGCAGTTCGGGGGAACAGCCTGCGCCCGAGATCACCCTAAGTGAACTATGCGAGTTCTCACGAAGCAAATCTCGGAGAGTAGCGAAAGACATGCGAGTCAGATTGCAGAAAGTAGTAAGAATTTAAAACTAGAATTGATGAACCAAATTTCAGAGAGTAGCGAAAGACATGCGAGACAAATCTCAGAAAGTAATAAAAGACATGAGGAAAGATTTGACCGGCTAGACAGTTGTTTGGTTGACCAGGCCGCGAAACTAGAAAATTTGGAGGCGAAATTTGATCACAAAATAGGAACTTTGCAGAATCAGTTAGAGGGTAGATGTGGGAAAATTGAAACTAGCGTGGAGAACTTAGGCCAGGAGTTAGAAAGTTCTAGGGCCGAGGCAAGGGAAAATATTATCAAAATCGAATCAGAAATTAGTCAGAAACTTCAGGCATGTGACAGGAAAGTGGAAGCTTATTGCGAATCAATTACTGAGAATATTGCCGAGGTTAAAACAGAAATGAACGGCAAATTCACGAAAATTGAAACCAAACTCAGCACGGAAGTGAGTGAAATCCATGGCAAATTCGAGAAATTAGGAGTTATTGAAGGGGAGAATATCAGGGACAGGGAAGAAAAGTTAAAGAAAGAAATAGACAAGAACTTAATAAAATTAGTAAGGGAGGAAATCGAGAAAGAGAAAGAGAACGGTCCTATTGCGAATTCATCGCGAGGATCAGGGCTTAGATTCTCGTGGGCCCCTCCACAAAATTTATGTTTTTGGGGAAAAGCAGATGAAAATCCAAAGGTTTTTCTCGACCGTGCCGAGAATTACATGGATTTGACGAAGGCAGTACCGTCCAAATTAAAACCTAAATTCATGCAGGAACTTCTACGCGGAAATGCTGCCCATTGGCTCACTGCACTTGCACCATTCCCACAAACGTACGAAGAGTTTCCTACCAAGTTCCTTGCGCGTTACTGGAACGAACAAACGCGTTACGAATTCGAGAGAAAGATTCTAGAGAACAGGTGGGACAAAAGACGCGACCAATCTTACCTTGACTACGCCATGGAGAAAATCTCCGCTATTAAATTGTGTGACCCCATGATAGAGGATAAAAAGGTCATTTGGCTTTTGACCGCGCATTACCCTACCTATGTGCAAAATTTAATTAATAGTGTAGGATGTGAGGACCTCGATCGATTCCAGGAGCTGCTCGCTCAATTTGATAGGACTCGGGTAATTTCTTATGAGGATAATTGGGAGCGAAACCAAGGGAACGGCCAGAACCGACCGTCATGGCGTCGCGATGACCGGAATCTGGGGAACGCTGCAAATGAGCGACGCCCACCACCGGATTCTAATGAGAATCGAGGCGGGAACGCTGGGGACAGAAACGGTCAGCATAATTCCACTAGACAGAGCCCGTTAAATTAGAACCGTTCGAGCCAGTAAGGTACCGGGGTCCCGAACGAGTTGTGTCAGAGGTACCAATTTCCAAGGTAGTGTCAGTGAACTACGCATTTCATGACTTAAATGACGATGCGAATGAACATGTGAAGGAACTCGCACGGAAGTGCCCAGTAATCGAGTTCTCACAGGAAATTTTAATGTACGCGCTCTAGTAGATACCGGCAGTGAGGTTAGCGCAATTTCAAAGAAATTTTACTCGCAACTAATAAGTGAACGCATTCCAGTGCCAACTTTGCCTACGGGTAAATGCTTCGTTGTAGGAATCGGGAAGAAGAAAAGTAAGCCGATTTTCATGCAGGCCTTAATCTCACTAAATTTTCGGGAAGTTTCATTCGACGTGCCATGTTTAGTCATAGAAGACTTGAATTATGATGTTATTCTAGGGGTAGATTTCTTGCGGGAAATAACGGGATAGTGGATTTTTCCAGGAATATTGTGAGTTTCGGTGAGGGTAGGGAAATTGAGATACAAGATGACGAGGACAGACCGGACGTTAGCATTTCATGTGGGTTTGGGGATTCGGGGGATGACGTGAGTGGAGTCATTAACAAGTGCTTGCTAGGAAATGATTCACTAAATGACCACGAGCGCCATCAGCTGCAGCAATTGCTCTGCAAATACGGCAACGTTTTCGATCGTCCCGCGCATCCATAAAAGACTTTTGCTTTCGGATCCAGGTCACCGATGACTCACCCTTTAAAGTGAAAAATTACCCTATTCCGCAGTCCATTAGGGGGGAAGTCGATGAAACGATCAAAAACATGATTAGTGAAGGCATTATTGAGAGGTCAGTCACGGCCTACTTAAACCCGATTGTTGTTGTCAAGAAGAAAGACGGGAAAGTTAGAATTTGTTTAGATGCACGACGAATCAACGAAGTTACAGTCCCAGAAAACGAGGCACCTCAAAACATAGACGAAATTCTTGGGAATTCAACAAAACTAAAAATTTTTCGGCCTTAGATTTTTCGAGTTCTTATTGGCAGATTTCCATCCACCCCGACGATAGGAAGTTCACGGGATTCTTATACAACGGCTTAACCTACGTCTGGAAACGTATGCCTCCTGCGGGACGAAAACGGCCTTCCAGCCGGAAAATTCAATTTTTTCAACCTCCGTCCGTTTAAAGAGTAGAAGTCACTGACAACCTCTGCACACGATTCGGAGTACCTTGGGCTCGCGGTACAGTTCATGTTCTTCTTTGTTAAATTTTGTAGGGTTAATTAGAATTAAGATCTAGTAGTAGTTGCAATTTTCTTAGTTACTGTAGAATGATTTTAATGTTAGGCATCGCCATGTTATTTTTTTGAAATTTCATCACGACGAGAAAAAAATTCTCATTTCCAAATCTCAATTTTTCAAAGCCCCAATTTTTTTTCTCTATTCGGAGGGGAGGGCCAATGTAGCGGTACGCTATTTTAATATTTTTTAAATTTCACAAATAACTGTCGATGTGAGGCGTCCACCTCCCGCCGCCGCCAGCCGGGTCGGCGCGCCCCCTCCGCTAATGGAAGGGATGACAGCACGCGCCCCTCTAAAAGTTTATGGCCATCGTCCGCGAGTCGACCCTCATCCCGTCACGCACCCGGGCGCCGAAGAAGAGATTAGAGACGTGTGCTGATCCCGCCGTTCCGGGTATCATGCGCACTGAGTACCTAGGCCGTCCTTCGCAGCTTTCTCCGGGGGTCCCAACGGACATTCCGCGTACCCTTTACTGACCTACTTCCGAAGTCAGACGGAGAGCGTTTTCCAGACAGAGATAGGGCTACGGAAAATTCCTAGAATCACCGGACCTGATTGGCCGAGGACAAAATTACGGCGTAGTAGCACTTAGCCAATCAGGGGCAAAATTCCGTGGGGTGGGAGCGATTTTGGGGCCCTTTTGAATTTTCGGGGTGGCGGAACGAGGAGACCTCCACGCTAGCGGCGTAGGGGAGAAGATCACTTCTTCTTGTTCGATTGAGCTGGGGGGGGCGAGCGCCGCGGAGCGAGTAACAGCTCCGGCGCCGCGTTCGAGGGCTACGTGTACTCGACTTGTCTTGGGTGGCGAGCGCCGCGGAGTAAGTGATAGCTCCGGCGCCGCGTTCGAGGGAGAATTATTATTTTGGGACTTAGTTCGTGGACACTGAGCTCTGCCGTGGGCAGTGACCGGTGACTAGTTTTCTCCGAGATTCGTGATCGTGAAAACTCCAGAGAACTTTCCGTAAGAACTGCTAATTTGTGTGAACGGAATTCGCGATCATTCACGATCCGGGCCAGCTGACCGTCGCCGCCGCCGCCGTCACCGCCGCAGCCGCTGTCGCCGCCGCCGCTCCTTTGGTAGCTATTGTGGAAGGACGTTTCTCGGCCTGGCAGGGCCATCTCAGCCGCCGACCCAGACGGAGAGAAGCCGCGACCCCCGCCGCCGACGCCGAGGGCCGCCTACACGCCGCCCCATTCAGGCATAAACTTCGGTCAACGACCGCCAAAGAACTATTGTGCATTGCTGTGCCGCGCTTAGGCACTTGTTTCCTCATATTGTCAGCCAGAAGGCGAATGGCCTAGAGTTTGTTAGGGCCTGTAAAGGAATTTGATTGTAATTCTCGTTCTTTCTCTCTTTTTTTTAGATTTAAGTTTTATCTCATTTTTTCTTTCGTTTCTAACTGAGCTCATCAGGTAGGGCCTTTCTTAACTCTTTGAATCACTGTAACTTCCCCGGCCTATTATTAGGCGGGAATAAACCTTTTTATTTGCTTTACCAACCACTGAATTGTTTCTGTAGTTAGCAAACGCCTTACGACTCCTTCCATCCGAGTTAGATTCTAAGCAGGTGACAAAGTTGGCCGACTGAGCTAGGCCCGGGCCGCCCTCGTTGACTTCGGCGCACACCCACGCCGCCGGAGCTCGACGCTGTGGTTGACAATCGACGCCACCGTGTGGCTCGATAACGAACCGAGGGTGTGACAATACATATCAAAAAAGGCGACATTTTTGTTCCCAGTTTGTAAAAATCACATCTTCAGAGTTGTGTTTTGAAGATTCGTTTGCAATTGATTTGATTGTGCTGAAATAGAGATTTGTATAAGAACGTGTCTTGTTCTGAAGACGAACCAGTTCGTAAAGGGAGACGCGGAGTTCCTCTTGAAGAAACAAACGCATCTTATTCGTAATTCCAGGGTGAAAGTCATACACTAGGAAGGAAGTAGCTCAGAAGGGAAAGCCGGAGGGCATTTAATGCAATATTAGATGTTCTTGTCATATTAATGAATAAGTAATAATCGTAACCTGGAGTTATTTTTATTCTGTAGAGAATAAAATCATTCTAGATACTTCTATTCAAACTTCGATAGAAGCAAAAGAAATTTGGCAAAGACATAAAGCGTTGTTTTACTCAATGTAAGTATACCATTCAATGATATTTTGGTTATCTTAAAATATTCCAATAGGCAGGTTTGTTCTAGTTTTTACAGTTCTTGTGGTAGGTACTGATTAACAAGGAGATAGAGGATTTATTGAAACTGAAACCTTACGTATTTGACCATGATCACTTTATGGCATTTTGCATTGTTAAGGAGATCGTGGTATTGCTCTTCAACACTAATATTGATTTTTCAAGATTTTTGTATTAAAAGTTTCATGTTTTCTAAAATCTATCGTATAATTCATAAATAATAAATAGCATCACTCATGACTTCATTGGAAATAATAACTCTGTACAAATACTGAAATTACAAATTAAAACAAGTGGTTTCTGATCTTTTATTGCAGAAACCCGTCAAGTAAACCGATTTTAAACATTTGAAAAATTAATATGAAGAGTGAAAACAAATGTCTACGTGAAACATATTAATTTAGTAACTACTTTAATATTAAAAATATTTTGAAATCCGAAAAATCAATCCGGCAACTAGGACACTTTTTTATTTTTCTCGTGATGAGAAATTTGGTGTTTGACGTGTTTCCGAAATAAATAATTCAATTTGAATAACTACATTACCCGTAGAACTCTAGCTACCGTGCTGAGTGAAGTTACATTATGTCCAGAAGCAAAACAAGGAGCCGTCTCAGCATTTGCTCGACGGTACGGGATGAAGCAGAGAGGTGACAGAGAGAGAACGAGAAATGACGGAGAGGGTGAGGAATGAGAGAACGGCAAGGGAAGTGGATTTAGTAGGTGGGAAGTGTGTGAGGGGGGAAGGGAGCGAGTCAAACTGCCCACGCACGTGTATGACATGGTTCCGGCGCCGCCGCCGCCGCCGCCGCCATGCCGCCTCTCTCGCAGTGTTTGCGGCCTCTACCGGCAGCGGCAAGTGATTGACAAGCGGCGAGTGGGGTCCAAGCTCCCTCCGCCGCGTTGCCAGGAGACGCCAGTCAACCGCCCACCGGCGAATCCAGGCACTCCCGAATACCTGGCTGATACGCGTCGACGAGAGACTGGGCCCCGTCGCGTCGGCCGCAGACAGGATGAGAGAGAGGCGACAGGATGAGAGAGACCGCAGACGCGATGAGAGAGGGAGAGAGAAACGGGGCATCAAAGGCAGTACTTAATATCCAAACGGAAGTCAAGGGCGGGAGGTTAGTGCCTTGAAGTGTCACTTGAAGGGTGTAAACTTCGCAGGATCACTTGTGAACTGCTTTTGGTGTTGATTGACGTTACACTGCGCTCCGTTCTTGATTAAATTTATCTTTTTTCTGTTAGACTTCTTTTGACCGTTTTAACAGAATATATTACAATATGTGGACGACATTTTTCCTAATAATTATTCTAATTAATGTCCGCCAATTAAACTTAAAATAAAATTAAACTCGCGTGTATTTATGTCTGTTTATAATCCTGATTTTATATAGTTCGTATTTATTACAATTTTAATTAAATATTATAATAACTATTAAAGTTATTACATGTGATGGTTAAAACTATGGATATAATTTTATTTTGTTGAGTTCCATTTTTAATTCTCTTAATATGAATTCCTGATAGAAAATTTCGATCTGAAGACTTAATATTTTACATTATTGCGTTTCTTTCCCAACCCGGCATTTCCTTTTCTTTCTTTCCTAAACTGAAGAGACGCCATTCAGTGCTCTCCAAGCTTGTTGCTGCCAAAGAGACCACATCGCAGCTCACTGCTATAGGGTACTACTACTAAGGCTGATTCCAGATTAAGGATGAAGTAGGTCTCTTATGGCGACAGTGATGCCAAACTTGACGATTTTCTGATGTAATGTATGAATCGAAAGTTCCGCGATCGATGATGACGACGAATTCCGCAATGGGGCGGAGCAATGGTTTAGCACGAAAGTAGTTTGTCTCGAACCTTTCCAATTTTATGAAAGCGTGTTTTCTTCCCTTTCCTCAAATCTAAAACTATTCCTATGAGACTCCGATACACAGAAAACGTTTCTGTTAAGTTTCTCACTTCTTTTGTGCTTCGAATTTTTACAAGAAATCTAAAAGAAATATTAAAGTTCACCACTAATTCAATACAATATCCAAAATTCAATTCAACTACCTGCAGTTGCAAAAAGACCAAGCCTCTTCTTTATTTTTTAGAGAGAGAGAGAGAGAGAGAGAGAGAGTAGAGAAATTATAAGTTTTGATTACCGAACAAAATCAAATATATTTCAAATATATATAATGAAGATTATAAATACAACGACATACTGCGATTACTTAGGTTTAGAATCTCAATTTAATTAATTTTTTTTATTATCTGCATCGAATATTTGTGTTCAGAAATTATTATAGTGTATTAGATATAGTTAACATATAAATTGTTAATTATATGAACAAAGCCGATTGGCGTAAATAAATAAAATTATTAAAATTTCTCTTACGATAAAATAAGTCGGGCCCACGGGAACAAACTTATTTGATTCACGGGAAACCGAGCTGCCTCGCGCCGGGAAGAGCGAATTGTCATCTCGCGATAGGCTTTAAGTACGAATCCCATTCGGACAATATAATTATAGTTAAATAGTTTTAAACAGTAATAACAATTTGTTTTTCCCCTCTATGGAGCACTTTACCACTCTTGCGCATTGCGTTTGGTGGATCATATATTCTAAATTAAGTTTGAAAAGAAAAATAAGCCGATCTGGTGGCGGAGATTGCTAAGATAGAAGTGCCGTGGTGATCTGGAGCTGAAGGATCGCAGGTTCAAATCCCGCCTCGGGCGTAATTGTATTTGTGTTCGTCCTTTCACCCCTCATCACCATTTCACTTCATTCAATATACTGATATCTCTAACGTTAATCAATAATAGTCGCTAATGACCTCATAGTTAATGCGACTTTAAATAAACTGATGGTACTTACAAATCACATACTTTCTCGTTTGTTTGTAAATGCTATTACATAAACCAACTTTCTCGCATTTGTTTGTAAATACTCCTACATAAACCAGCAAACGTGTTTTCAACCAGCAACATTTTTTCCCCGCTCCGAGACCCGATCTCAGATCCTCAAAGTTAACTTCCCGGCTCTCATACCACTACGCCACATAAGCGCCGTTTGGATTACACTCGGGCAGAGCAATAAAAAGGTAAATACCCGATCATGTAAAAAACCCTCAACAATGAAATATATATTATAAAATCCCAAAGCCTCCAGTCCGTTCAGCTCTATCAGGGATTATCAATTTTGGAGAAAATTGGCTGAACGGTTTAGGCGCTACAGTTGACCAGAGACGGACAGGCAGCTGTTAGATTGATAGATTTATTGATAGTGATTCCAGGTGCACCTACTCCTAAGGTCGTTTGTCCCGTAAGTGCAGTACATATTTTTGCTCGGGAGGTAGCGGTGATCTCTCCGCCTGGATGGCCAATTCGGCGCCGACCTACCGTCGGCTAGCGAGATTTTTGCCAACAAGGTGCCTCCTACCGGAGGGGAATCCCTCCAGACGGAACAAGCTCTAAGCTCCCAACGGGTGTTCCAGGAAATGTGGCAGTGTGGTGAATGTGTGTAAGTAAAGGGTAGGATAGGACAAAGAATGTGAAGAAAAGATCGCGCGGTGTCCGCTTGGTAGGGTACTGTCCCAGTATTCGCCTGGAGTTGATCAGAGAAACCACGGAATGGTACCGATCAAGCAGCCTACCGCTAGAATTTTTTTCCAATTCAATCAATTGACCGATTCAATCAATTTCGAAGAAAATCACCTGAACGGTTTAGGGCGCTAGCATTGACCACAGACGGACAGACTGACGGAGGTTTTGACGTCAATCGATTTTTCGGTATCAAGAAAAACCAAAACTTGGATTCTGGCTACACCACGTATTAGAGAATATTTTTTATCAATTTAGCGACAGGATTTTTTTATCCACTTTTTGTTACTACACCCTGACAATTAAGAGTTTTTCTAGCTAGAATTCGCCGTTTTCCGGCGCACAATTACATAACTTTCTCTTCTCACGAAGAACTTTGTAAGGCGAGAAAGTAAGAGAAGAAAAATTAAATTTGAAAAATTGCAAATTAATAAATTTATCACATCCTAAAAACCAAAATGAAGAAAAGTAAACGAAAGTACATTTATCTTTGACGTGATTAAAACCATAAATCACAAGAACAAAACATGTGAACAGAGATAAACAACCGAAACACGAACTTTCTGAGCACACTATGATACGGCAACTGAAGCACATGGCACCGCAGCTGTAGCTGATCTAACAGCTGAAAGTATCCCTTCCTACAAAAAGTTAATAAATCCTAAACATATTTACCACGATTTGTGGTAAATATATAATGTAATTTGTTATGAAAATGTTAATATAATTGTTATGAAAAATTATGTTTATGAGAATTTAAAAGTTTTGAAATCTTAAAAACGTGGGGGGAGGATGTTTATTTACCGGAAAAGCCCATAAGGCCCTGCACCTCATTCTTAACCTCGGACGAGATATAGAACGAAATATTGCATCCGAGAAAGCGCTTCTTATCGAAATTTCAGTTCATGATCGAATATCGATATCTTTCAACATGGTTTGAAGATTGTATACTGCTAAATATCTTCCTTCACTACGGAAGATCTTCCAGTTCACATAGCACACAGCAGAATCATTGGTTCATTGATCAATAGTTGTTCTTTTTCCTTTTTATAACAATTTAATTTAAAATGTTAGCGTTATAAAGATTATAAACCTGCTTTATAATATTTTGTAATAGATTTTTGAACATTGAAAAAATGTACGGAGTATTCTTTTTGTTCTAAATTGAATGTTGACACCCAGTTATAACCGAATTTTCGAATTCCTTGCAAGCACCAATATTTTTTTTATTTTGTGGTTTTTGTCTTTCCTTTTCCAGTCATAGTAAGAATATGAAGTGCATAGACGACAAATGCGGAATGAATCTTCCAATATTTACCCAGTATTGCAATTACGTTTTAATATGGGATTATCGATTCTTTGTTTTGGATATATTATATTACAGTCGATATCGAAAAAACAGTGTCCATTTGTTAAAAGCGCGGTGTTATCAACGCATAAATAAAACATCTATACAAATATGAGGTAGTAAAAAATAACAAAGGGATTGTCATGATTTGATAAATCCTGGATATTCCTATGCCACAATATTTATGCCGAGGGGCGGAATTCGCGTACATGTAACGGACAGTGCCTGGAACTACGTGCCATTGTCCGACACCGCAGAACGTGTCAGATGCACGCACTCGAGACGTGTATGTCAAGCTGCTTGTCAAGCATATTTTGGTTAATGCAAGTGCGGAACAGTACGTAGGATTATGGGAAAGGTGAGCGATATTTCAATAATAAAATTCTTTGTTATTTTGAGGCCTCAAATTTTTTCTTATAGTTAAAATTTGGCAAATACGAATTTACTTGTTCCGTGGTACACTTGAACTAGCGTGTTGTTAAAAGCTAAAATTAATCGAAAAATTGGAAACAAAATATGCATCCTGGAGGAATGATAATCCAGACACACAAAACTGTTTTGATACATGAAATACGTACAATATTACTAAAAATGATAGTGTTAAAAACCTTAGCAGTAAAATGAATGCTCGTAATCAACGTTTTAGGAAATTACAAAATTATGAATATGAACGAATAAGTTCTATGACGAAAATAAACTAATGTTCTTAAAGATATGATAGAAATAAATAGAAAGCAGATTTAAAAGCAGAGAAGAAAATGTTAGTCTTTGAAGCTGAAATCTAATACAATAAAAGTGCAAGGGAATCATCGAGAATTGATTTACAAATGAACAAACTAGAGTAAGAAACCATGATTCTAAACCAGACGTCAAGCTCGATGGTGCTTCAGTAAAAAGACAAATAACCATATTTTATTTCTATGTCTATATGAATATGTATTTAAACGTTTTTCTTTACCTTAACCTTTAATTGTTATCACTTTTCAAAATCTTTAATTGGTATCGGCGGTCTGTGATACCGCTCACGCTTAATTCCTATAATTCACCGCATTATGTGACAACATGGCACTTATCTGCTAGTCTTAAAAATTAACACTTGTTTCATAAAGGTTATGATGATGGAAAACTTTGAGTTCGAGTCCCAGTCATGGCAGAATTATTCACAAGGTCACGACACACCTATTGGGAAATCGAGGTAAGCCTCGTCGAAAGCGAATGAGAGTCAATAGGCCGAGTTAGAATGAGTGTAGTGGAATATCACAGGGTGGGTGAGATAATACGAAGAAACGACCGTCTGTGGCACAGGGGCAATTTATTTTACTGCAGCGCCTCTGAACAGGGGTTCTAGGGTTCGAGTCTTGACGATGACAGGATTTTCGAAATTATCTACAATGCTAGGACGCATTCAGCCGCTTTCTGGAGGAGAGTTCTTGCGGTCAGTTGCTCGGAGTGAGTTTTCCGTGGTGTCTCCGAATAACGCCAGGCTAATGTCCGTGCAGTACCGTAACAAACGGGCCACGGACCACACGCGATCTTTCTTTCCTCTTCTTTGTCCTGTCTTCACCCCTTACTTTACACACACACACACACACACACACACACACACATGCACCACACTACAGAAATTGACGGGAGACAAATCGAGAACTAAGCTAGTGGGAGATACCTTGTCGGAAAACTCCTAGCCGCCGTGTAGGTCGGCACCAGATCTCGTTATTCAGCTGTGGATGATCGCTGACATATCCCTGGAAAATAATTCACTACTCTTACGGGACAAACGAGAGCCGTTTACGCACTCGGAAACACCAAATAATCAATGAAGTGTTGGTACACCACTTGAAGCAATTTTTTCATACAAATGCGTTCATTGTTGGTAGTATTCGAATCATATTCGTATTCATTCTCTTGCTCTTGTTCGGTTTCAGAATCATGATAATGATCTCTATAATTACATGTTATCTCGTATTTTTGGTATTACTAGGCGAAAAAATACTTTACGCAATCGGTAACGGCGGTCTCTCATACCGCACCGCACAAAAATATTACATAACTCTAAAAGAAACCACTAGTGAAGCTCAAACTTTGTTCAGAAATAGATCTACATCTAAGAAGGATGGTACTGAGCCGCTGGACGTGTAGACACAACAATGAGTGATTGTTGCATAAGTGTCAACATGGTCGGCGAGGTATGTCAGGACCGCCATACTAATTAAAGGTTTAAAACAGTCTTGCCACTCGTTGAGTAGAAATAGATATTTTTGGATAGGCTATGAACAGTGATTGAAGATTCATATTTCTAAATATTTCTTTGATTAAGTTTACATCCAAGTAGACTATTCCACTCGTGAAATTAAAATCAATAGTGTTTAACTGTAACATGATTGTACATATAAATGACCCAATCATGACAGTGGATCTAAAAATTTATCGATTTTTATATCAGAGTTTTCTTACTGCTGCTTTCTACTAGCCAATAATGAAGCTGCGACACATCTACCTTAAAGAGGCGGTATGTATCGAGCGCTGTGTTGACCTGCAATAAAACGCGTATGCATTATAACATAACCTACCTCTTGATTTTAACATGCTTTCAACCTCTTGATTTTCAGTATCTTTTCCATAATCTTCTATCTACAAATTCCGTTACATATCCCATGATTGCGAACAATGTCACTTCTCCGAATTTATTTTAATCTCGCTGATTTCTCTGGGTCGCAAAGCTACGTAATGAATCTGTAGGTTGGAATTTTTAACATTCTGCAGTTCTTTCGAACACACTTAACACTTCGCCATTGTTCCAGTATCTACAAAAAAGAAACCTTTCTTCCTGATCAGAAAGAAAATTAACGGGTGTAGATGTCTTCCCACTTATGTTGCCTGAAATACCGACCAAGGCCCACTGACAAGGTTTTTCGACCGCCGTCCGCCCCTCCTTCCCTTCCTCTCTCTTTTGCTCGGGCTCCTTTTTTAAAATTTTATTGCAGAATGAGCTGATTATACAACGCTTAGCCATACGGCTTTTCAGTTGTTAGGAGCGCGGGCTCCTTCTACGTGCGCCTTATCTCGGAGAGGAAAGCAGCTCCGACGTCATTCCTTGTCCAGTTCGCAACCGCTGCTCTAAGGTCTGAGTGATGACAATGAACACTGCTGTTGTGTGTTGTTTTTTAAAAAAACTGTGTGAATTTTCGTGCTTCTACGAACGTCCTAGGAACACAGTCGTTAACCACTTCTAACTATTCAGAATTATCTGGAGGCAATCGAGTGAAATTGAATATTTCTATTAGTATTACTTTAAATAAAATTCTAATTACCATTGTATGTAGTCATCAGTCAATAATTAAAGTTGTCCGCCGACCAAAATATACAATATTTGATTGTAACAGGAGTCTTATTGCATCGTTTTATTTCTCCCTGTTTATTGATTATATATACTTCTTACATAGCTTTCCATTTCACAGTAATTTCCAATTCTACCCTTTATTTTGATTTTGTTATTAGTTGATATTTATTAAAAGATTTATTTAATAAATCAAGTCGTTCAAAGCAGTGTGGATGATAAAAATAAATATAAATCGGTACATGTGGATATTTTAGTTCATGAGAAAATGGTCTGAGGCATCAATGAGACATCGCTACTTCAGTAATTCGGCTAGAAAATGAGGTTAACTCGAAAACGTAGGGTCGTCTGAGGAAAAGGGCTGCGCCGTCGGTTGCTGCCTTGGCAGTGGCGAGGGATACGACCTTGGCGCCACCGCACCAGCGACCAGCACCGAGCGATACGCACTAAAAGCTGCTCCCTGCCTCCTCCCCCACGTCCTCGTCCACGTCCTCCATAGTCTCGTCAACCACGCGTGTGTGTAGCCTCCCGCGGAGCGGTCACGCTCGCGGACCCCTCGTAAATGTGGCCATTGGCACTTGGAGATATCGGCGCACTGAAATATCCCTCCCCTCCCTTCCCTCACCACGCCCTAACCCTCACACGCCCTTCCCTCAACAACCCTTCCTCTTCCGCCCTTCCCTCTCCACCCCTTCGACCTTTCACTCTCTCCCTTTCCCTCCCCGCTCATTCCCTTCCTGACTTTCCATCCCCTTTCCACCTGTCTTGTCACCGCTTCTCACCTCTCCTCTCCTCTCCTCTCCTCTCCACCCTTGTCCACGCCACTTCTCTTTTCATCACCCTTTCCTTTTCCACCCTTTTCTACCCTCTTCTTCCCCGTGTTCCTTTTCGACTCGCCCCAACCCTCCCCGTCATCTCTCTCACTCTGTCCTAACTCTCCCGATGCCGCTCTGTACGTGTGCGCCACCAACAGCGAACACCTCCTTTCTCCCTCCCTTCTCCCCTCCCCTCTCTTTCCCACTCCCCTCGTCGGACCGGCGATTACGTGCGCCGTGCAGAGCGCTGCGTATCGCGCCATCGCCATCGCCATTGCACTATTGCCGTCATCGCCGCCATCGCCGGAGCTCTTGCACGCGGGTGCACCTTTGTTCCCGTTGGATGCGGCGGTGCCTATGGAGTAGTCGGTGTTATGTTGGATGCAGAGGATAGGATGGCGGTGGTGACGGGTATTAGTAGCCACGATGAGAGCTGTTGTATAAGGCGGCGATGAAGGGTATGTGTGGAATATTGGTAAACGCATAAGTGCTAGAGAAACTGAAAGCAAATGTTGATCCAAAGGGGTACTAGAAAAGAAAGAGGTCGAAAGATAGAAAGCAAGAAGAATAAACAAAATAAGCAATTTCAGTGTAAAAATGAACATACTGTCATTCCTAATAATTTAACCAATAGATAACACCCTTACCATTCTAATCTCAGAGGCGTAGTTGGTATAGCTCGGATCATTCTATAGACTGTTTTAGTAATTTTTCTAATTTCGTTGCAACCTCTGATCTAATCGAATCGTTATGCGACCGTTACCAAATTTTGTGAGCTTTAGTCTCAGCAAACGTCAGAATTGCATATCTGTGCGATTCATGAAAATAATTGTGCAGCAATCACAGTTGTTGTATAAAAATTCAAATACTCGGTGGTAGTGATTTCAAATGTCTACAAGTTCCTGATATTATTGTTTCACGATTCATAGAATCCAATATTTTATGCTATGAAACTCCTGAAATTTCGAAAATGACATTTTTGAGCACTTTATATTAGGTGGTTAATGAGTGTGTTGTGATGGTAATTGACTGACATCTTCACTACGCACTTTTAACAATGAAATGTGACATTCGTACGTGTATATTATTACACAATGTATGTTTCTCAGTTTTTGTTGAAATGACTGCTTTGTTTGGAATTCAAATAGATTTTAGGAATTTAATAATAATGTTATAATTAGAGGTACCTCTAGACATATGTAGAGATATCTCAGGGAAAGCATGCTCTAGCAGCAGTAGGCTTAGCAGGCTAAAAAGGGCCCTTGGAAACGGCCTCTACGTACAAGCGCCGAAACTGATTGGTGAAGATCATGTCTCATCCTTAACGTTTCCATTGTTTCTGCGATCCATCAATCACACCATCCCTTTTCCCCATCATCGCCTCCATTGTCTCAGCCGTAATCACATCATCGTAACCCTCCATCTACAATCCACATCCCATCACGTGTTCCATCCAATTCACCTTTTATCCCCAATTTCATTCCCTCTTATCCCTGTTCCCAACTCCATTATTTCCATTAATTACCACTTCAATTGATTCCCCATTCTACCCTCATCCAACTCTTCTCTATCGTGCACCTTTCCACCTTCATTTCACCTCTGTCCTCCTCTCCCCCACTTCCACCCCAGCAATAACCTTGGCCCCTTTTTCTCTTGCCTATATTCTCTTTTACGATCCCAATTGACATTCCCTATCCCAGTGATTACAACCCATATTTGGTGAAACTCGATTGATGAGGGACAAGTATTATAGAGTTCACGTTAATAATACTGTAATCGGAATTTGAAAGTATAAATGTAAAAAGAAGCGGAATAATACATTAAAACAAGTTTAAAACGTAAAACGTTAAATATTAGATAAGTACCTGTTGGTATTCATTGATATTAAAGATAATTCGTTTTCTATTTTCAGCTCACTGGAGTTAATGACCTGTTTTGTTCTTACATTTTATTCTTACGTAGATTAAGCTCATGTGTTCTCTTTTCTTAATATTTGACTGTATTTTACAGTTTTATTTTTTATTAGTATTATATTGTTTACTTTATGAAATACTAACGCAAGGTGGAAAAAAAATGTTAACACTTCAATACGAAATTGTCTATATCAACTAGTCTTTATTAATAAATGAATCTGGCCACAGATTATTCACAACAGACACAAATGTTTTAAACATGAATTAAAACATTTTTGTCTGTTGTGAATAATCTGTGGCCAGATTCATTTAATAAAAATTTTATCAACCTAAATTTCATGTTTACTGTTACAATTGCTAGGGGGTTGTTCATTAATTCCGTTTTTTGGAAGGGATTGCAAACGCTTCCATCTGCCCCGTCCCGTCCCACTCCGTCCAGCCTCATCCCGTCCCTCCCTATTCCGTCCCTCCCCGTCCAGCCCCATCCCGGCACACCCCGCCCCGTCCCGTCTCGTACCGCCTCGTACCACCACATCTCGCCACAACCTGCCCACGCCGCCCCACTCAGCCCCACCCCGTCCCGTTATCATCTCCATTCTTATTCTACCATTGTAATTATTTCTTTCGCGGCTAGCTCGCATTCGTCTGCTCATCCCGTCATGCCGACTACGTCTTTTGTTGGGGGCAATCATCGCGGAGCACGCGGCCGAGACGCCGTCAGCGGAAGCGGCGGTCGGCGTCGTCGGCGCGATGCATGTCGTCGCGACGCCGGACCCCCCCCCGCAGCAGCTGTAAACACTTCGTAAGCATGCGATGCCTTTATCGCGCCCCGCGCTCCGCGTTTGCCGCGCCGCCAGGCCCCGGAGAAGGGCCGCGCGGGGGCTAATAAACGATACGAGGCCACCGCGCTGTTGCGGCGTCGCGCCGGATCCGTGATGTTCATTTAAATCGAGCACGCCCTCGTCGCCCGCGTTTCTCGGTCACTGTATTCGCAAACAACGAAGGAACTGGACCTTGACCCAGAGAAGGAGATGGATTTTCTGGTTGATTGTTGCGTAACTGAATGTTGTGAATTGTTGCGTAACTGAATATCAGTTGATATGAATTGTTGGCTGTTATTTCTTTACTTGTTTATATATTTACTTGTGTATTTACTTATTTATGTTACATATTTATGTATTAATTAGTTTATTTATTTGGTTACAGATCCTTCAAACGCTGAAATCATAGAGAATCACGCATACTGTAATAAGGATATGAAAAGAGATGATGAAGATGGGAATAATACTGGGAAATGAATGGAGTGGAAAATTTCATGGCAGCTCGATTTATCAACCATATATTGCGCATGGACAGGTAGGAGATGAAATTCCAGTTGCAGCGGCGGATGGTCTATCCGGTAACCCTCCTAATTGTTAGCTGTAATTATTTGTTTGTTTTCTGGTTCATTCCGTTCACACAAATATGTTAACCCGTTTATTGGTATCGTTTTTCGGTAATCTGTGTTTTGTAGTCCACGTTATTTCGTAATAATTCCATACTCTTCGTAAAAAATTAATTATCATGTTCTTGATACAAAAGTAACAGGCGTTATAGAGTTATCATTTATTATTGATAGTAGATTGTTACAATTTTTAACACAATTTCTCTCTGTTCAAGAAATAGTTATTCATACTATCTCATTAGCTACTTCTTTTTCGTGAAGTAGACATAAAATGCTCCAAGAATGATTGAGAGTAGGTTGTTTCATAATTCAGTTGCTTCACGCTCCACTTCATTTCAGAAGGAAAATTGAGATAGCGGCAGTGCGCAAAGTGTTTGAATCGAGAACGGTAAGCGACCTACACCCCTAAAAATGACAAACGAAATTTCAGTCAATGTTCCGACATATTAGTGTTTAGTAACAAACCACTAATTCTATTATCAAATGGTTTCCCATTGCTGAACTAATTGATTTAGCTGCTGAACTATTCGAGTGTGTGGTGCAAGCAACCAACTAATCCTCATTTCTCCTTTTAATAGTGTACTTTCGGCTCGTATCACGACTTCCGTTTATCCTCACCTCGTCTTCCTCTCCGGTGCATCGGCCCATTGTTGCGCTCGAGTTCCTGTTTCTCCTGACACTTGTACAGCGCTGGCACACACTTATCACAGGCGGGCCGGACGTATTTATCCCGTCGGCGCGCACCTGGCGCCGCGTGGAGCCTCGGGGTCTCTCGTTCCGGCTGCCGGTTTCGCATCCGCCCTCCCCTCCCCTCCACTTCCCCTTTCCTTGCTCCCCCACCCCCCACGCATTCGCAGCTCTCGTGGCGCGTCCGAGAGGCGGCACCCGCGCCCGCGCTCGCGCTCGCGCACGCGCGCCCGCGCTCCACCTGGCGTGTGCGACGCAAAGGGCCATTGAGGCGCAAAGGGCGCCGCCGTAATCCGGAAACGCAATACATCATCATCAGCGCCCGCCCCCCCTGGCCCTGCCCGGGCCCTCGCCACGCCTCGCGCCTCGCACCGCACGCTGCGCTGTGACCCGCCCCGCCCTCCGCCTCCTCACCGCCTCCCGACCCCCTGCCGCTCCCTCCCCCTGACTGCCCTCTCACCATTCTCCGCTCCCTTCACCGTGCGCCGCCCCTCACCGCCCCTCACCGCGCCTCGCACCCGCGCGCTGCTCTGAAACCCGCTCCGCCCCACCCCGCACCCTGACACCTTGCCTCCCCCTGCCCCCTTAGCAGCCCCCCGCCCTCTCACCATTCTCCGCTCCTTCACCGAACCCCACCCCTCACCCCGCCTCGCGCCACACGTCTCACACCGCGCGCTGCGGTGAGACTCGCCCCGCCCCACACCACTCCGCCCCACGCCCACCCCCCTTGCCGCGCTCTGGCACCTTGCTCCCCCCCCCCTTAACAACGCCCCGCCCCATCACCATTCTCCGCAGCTTCACCGTGCCCCGTCTCTCGCCTCACGCCGCGTGCTGCACTGTGTGACCCGCCTTGCCTCGCCACCCCCCGCGACCCGCTCCCGTATCTCACCCCGACCCCTTGTCACACCCCGCCCCTTAATAGCGCCCCACGCCCCTCCCGCTCATTGCGCCCTGTCACCTCGTCGCACTCCTGCCCGCTCCGCCCCTTGACCTCCGCTGCTCGGCCACCCAACCCCCACCCCGCCACCAATCGACACGTCCCGCACCTTACCGCGCCTCACCCCCCTCCCTGCTCGACGCACCCCGCCTCCTCGCGCCCCCGGCCCCCTAACAGCGCCGCGCCCCTTCACCGCTCCTCCCAGTGCGCCCGGCTCCTCGTCGCACTCCTCCCCGCTCCGCCTCTTGTACTGCTCCGCCACACCCCGCCGCGTCACCCGTCACCGCATCCCACATCTCACAGCTCCCCTACCGGGACTGCTCTCTGCGCCTCACAGCCCGCTCCATAACAGCACCCAACCCCTGAATGTGCCCTGCCCCCTCATCGCTCCCCATCGCTCCCTCATCATTCCCCGCTCCCTCCCTCACCGTGCCCCGTAGCTGGAGAACTCAACCTCGACCCCGACCCTGCCCCGGCCCTGGTCCTTCTCCTTCCCTTTCCCTACCTGCTCGCGTTTCCATCCGTTTTTATACCATTGCATTTACACCGTCGCTTTGCTTGACTGCAACCTTCTGCATTTTAAAAGCCACTCTCACGTTTTCTCTATACTACTTTCTATCTCTCGCTCGCTCGCTCGCTGTCCCTAGCTACCTATCTACTTACACCTGCCGTTTCCATTAGGCCCTTCACTGCCATTCTTTCTCTTTGATCCTTGGCCGCTCCACGCCCGAATACCCCACTCTGTTCTATTCACCTCTATTTACTACGCCCCTTCACTCTTCGTTATTCTTCTCTTCACTCTGCGTTGTCTTTTAATCCGTCTTTCTCTCTCCACTTCTGGGCTTTTTTCTTCATCTGTTCCTCCTCATGCGCCTTCTGAAAGCACATTGTCCACCCGTGCTCTGTCCGTCGTCGACGTTTCCCACCTTGCAACGGACTTATGCAAGCGATTCACGCGGACCCTCTCCTCATCCACAGACAACACCCTCCGCCCCTCCCACCCCTCCCATCAGGTCCCTTCCTCTCCTCTCCCGTTCCCGCCCGCCTCCACCCGAATCCCTCACTATATCACCGTCGTCCACTCCCCCTCCCCAACCCTCGTCTTCTCGCCACTCTCAACTTTTCCCCTCCCCCTCCTAGCCTTTCCCTGCCGCGGCTTTCCCACTCGTCCGCTGTTGTCGCCGCTCTCGCCACACGCCTCTTTCATCCGCTTCCACCTTCGCCCTCTGCCACCCACCCACTCACCCACCCACCCACCCATCCACCCTCCGCCCTTCACCCTTCGCCCCCACGCGTGTTCTACCACGCCCGCGTCCTTTCAACACTGGTGTATTCCGGATCTCTCGAGTCAGGGCATGGGCGCGGAACAGAGGCGCGCTAACTGGCTTTCATAGTTGCGGCCGGGAGCGGGAGACCGATCCAGGTGGCGCCGCGAGATGGAGCGCTGGCCATACTGCATGTACTGAAGCCCCCTGCCCGGCCCCGCTCCGGCCCTCCCCGCTCCGGCCCTCCTGGCCCCTCCTCGCCCCTCGAAACAATTTGGCCCATCGAGTGGATATGAAGCGGAACAGGAAATTCATTAAACGGAGAATGATGTCGTGCCGCGACGAGCGTGGTTTGCATCGTGCAATTACACGTTTGGCGGCCTTGGAACGCACCCATTTACTCACTCGTTGATCCGTTTTATTGTAAATATGGTGTTGTCTCAAGTGCTCTAGCCTGTTCTTTCTTTTCTTTCCTTTTTCCTTTTCTCTCATTCTTTTTTTGCACCTTTCTTTCTTTCATTGTTTCTTTCTTAACCCGTTTCTTTCCCTTTTCTTTTTTTATTCCTTTTTATCCTATTTCTTACATCTCTTTCCTCTTTTTCTCACTTCTCCATTGTTTCATTATTTTTTCTTTCCTTATTTCATTTCTTTTAGATATTGGGCTCGTATGCTTCCGGCAGGTCCGCTTTGCTGATTTTCTCTCACCTGCCCCTTATCCACTCACAGGCTCCGTCCCCCTGACCACCTCCCTTGTACTGTAGCAAACTCTGCCAGCTTAACTCCGCATGAGCGCTTGTGGCTCACGCTTACTATTCTTTCACTATAGCTTTGTCTGCATGGTTTGCTGTCACATACAGTCTTGCGCATCATTTCTCTACGACCACTTGCAACCTGAAACCTGATAATATTCCTTGAATTCGTTTCGTACCCACTACGAAAGTGTGCGGTAGGCAAATGCAGATACCATTGCTCAAGTTATTCGAAGCGAAGGGGATGAAGATTTCAACGTATGTTCGCACTTAATTTAACGGGTGTTCATCGTTTTTTGTCTGTTTCAGTTATGCACTAATTCCACTTTGGGGAAATTATCATCATTGCAATGGATTGATAGGATTTTATTGTAATGGAGCACATTATAGACTCTCTTAGGCGTTCTGCATAGTGACCAACAAACTACGCGAAGGTTATACTCGATTGATTGTTTCGGGACACGTCAACTGCTATACTCATTAGTTTTGTTCGTGTAGTGAATGTTGGCATTTCTGGAGGTGGCGTTGTTTCTCCAGCTGGGTGATGAGATCGGCTTTGCGGGTATTTCTTCCAAAAGATATCTCCCCCAGCGGGACATCACCCGAACCAAACCGGGACAAGCTCGAAGCTCCCGACTGGTTTTCACACATGTGTGATAGTGTAGTAAATGTGTAATGGGAAATGATAAGACAAGGAAGCGCCAGGAAACATCGCACGCGTTTCCTGGACGGTATTTCTGCATTTGTCTGGTATTGATACAAGAAACCAAGACAAACTATCGATTGTAGGGGGCCGTCCGCTGAATTTGCCCTCCTTACAGTAACTGTATTTGACCTAGCTACATAGCTAGTGTCGAAAATCCGCCATCGTCGGCTCAACCCACCCACAGTCGCAGCAGAGACAATAATGCTGAGGCTCTGAGGTAACTGAGCCATTGCATATTGATATACCGGTAAACGTCTAGAAACTATATAAACTGAATGCTGTATTTACAATTGGCTTAATGCGAATTCATATTTTCTTAGTTGTTTCACATCGATGAATTTCAAATTTGGTGAATAATATCGTAACAAATAATTCATACAGTACTACTTGATAATGTTCCAAATGGATTTGTGTTAATTTAAAAAAAAATCTTAAACCCCAAGAAATGTAGAGGGAAATATAAATTAACTTCCAGATTACTGTTGAATCTCATCACATGTTAACTGTTGAGAAACTAATAGTTGTGAAACCTCCACCTTTCAAGAGTTCTTGCTGACTGTCCATAAAAATTAGCAGTTGGCGGATTAAACACTGAGGAATTACGATCATTACGATCATTGATTGTAAATTATAACAGTAGGTTCATATCTGACCGTTGTTATTCTCCGTTTGCTTACAGTGTTTCAATAATCTACATGTTCGAGTACCCATAAATGTGGTTGATTTTTAGAGAATTATTACTGTTTCACTATTAAGTGCCGCTCATGAATACGTATTTTGCCGAATGTGTATCCTGTACTAGTGCAGGCACAATCTTCGTAATTTCCTTTTTAGTCCATATTCAACAGAGTCATGTGGCATTACTGTCCTTCCAGTCAGGAAAATGTTAAACGATCATTAATTATTCTACACTTTCTATCACATTACTTTCTTTTTTGATGGAATGTCGAAATTTAATTTCCTATTCTCTTCTTGCTAGATTAAATGACCGAACATAAGAAATAATATTTAAAGAAGGAATACAGAGCTTAAAGAAGCAAATAAGGGGACTCCTTTTCCTTACACAAGTGTCTGTCTTGCTCTAGGGCCTGTAATATTATATCTCTATTCTCATATCCAATTCTCCATTTTTTATTGCATTTCTTTTTCTGAGCAATCGATGTTAGAATAGAGACGGTAGTTTTATTGATCATAAGATTAGAAATACGCTAGTACTTGTTGACGTAAATGTGGATACATCTGATTTAATAGCTATAATTAGAAGTAATCGACATTTCAGTTTCATATTTTTACCCTAAATATATTACAATTTGTATTTTGTAATTCACTGAATGATTCTTATAGTCAACAAATAATGATATATTGAGTTTCGAAAATGAAATCTTTCCCAGAGTTTCAAGCGATTCTGTTGTTTGACGTTTTTGGCGCAAATAATATGTGTTAACAATTCTTCCACATATTCGTACTTGAAAACAATAATATCAATCAAAATTAAAACTATATAATAAAATACATTTTATTTTTTAACAATTTTTCCATGAGGTAAATAAATCTATGATAAATCAGTAACACAGAAAACTGGGATAACATACTTCAATTATGTACCCAAGTTCCAACGGAGGGAAAAACATTTTAATTAAAAGCTGTGATACTCCAAGAAGCTGCTTGCTGTAGATATTGGTAATTCGAGCTGTGTTTCTGCGTTTCTTCAACTACGGAATCATGAGTCGCAAGATCATATTTACTACGACACAAGCTAATCGAAAGCTATCCAGCCCAGAATTGAAATCGATCCGTGATTCTTTTGCGGCCTTTAATTCCTTTTCCAGACTTCATAATACACTCTATTCAAACCAGTAATTTAGTGTGCGTGAAGTGTACTTGAAACAGCTGCGAAGCCCGTTGCCGCAAACATGCATTGCATGAACACATGTTGCAAACTAACAAGGCCAGTGAGGTCCGAAAGCTTTTTATGTGGAGGGAAAACGCAATAGCGTATTCATACCTGCAAACCATTAGTAGTCCGTGTGCATATCCGATCAGAAATGTGCTTGGGAAAGCCTGTCCTGTGAAACACACAGAGTTCTCTTGCGGATGCAGTGTCAAATATGCCTGTACGGTGCTCTGTAAATGCAGACGATAGCGCTTTAAAACGCGGCTTTGGTTCCGATTTTTTCGTAGCAGATGTAATAATCCAAGCATCTTAATAATGGGTGCTCATTGCTTGTAAATTGGGGTATCGGTTTGATTCGACTGTGTGTAACGAAGGAATGCGTATTGTGGACTATCGGATCCATTTAATATCATTTGCACAGTTTTCAAAAGAAGTAAATATTATCCACGGGGATTTGTAAATCATCAGTAGTTTGTATACATGATAACAGGAATATTACGTCCTCTGTATGAAACACTATGCATGAATGGAACTCGCAAAATATGTGTTTATGGAAATTTGTACGCCGTAGTTCTGAAAAGCGTTTACTAGTGATGGCATACGTAAGTCATATATGTTCGCTCATGATATGATTGGCAGGCAAAAGTGCTAAGGACCTGTCAAACACACCTCCCTCATTTCATTCAATCAACTAGTGGCTTGTGTCAATACACTTCTTCGTAAGTCTCAAAACCACAAACAGTGATGGAAAAGCAGAACGTCATTGAGCGAAGACATGCTCACGATCGTCAATTTTCCTATTTTATCTTCTACCAACCCTGATAATCTGTGCCTCTGCAGTGCGGTACTCTCGGGCTCAACGCCCGCCGTATCGCTTGTGTTGTCTTTCCGGATTTCTGGTCAGAGCCGGATCTCTCTTGTCGCCCGCACGGCCGCCTCGCTGCCGCCCTGCCCTGCCCGTCTCCGGCAGACCTCCCCGGTAACGCCAGGCCACCCCCCACCATCACTACCGCCGTCCACCGCCCTCCATCGCCCGCCACCGCCCGCCACCGCCCGCCACCGCCCCGCCCACCGCCCGCCACCGCCCGCCACCGCCCGCCACCGCCCGCCACCCGCCCGCCACCGCCCGCCACCGCCCGCCACCGCCCGCCACCGCCCGCCACCGCCCGCCACCGCCCGCCACCGCCCGCCACCGCCCGCCACCGCCCGCCACCGCCCGCCACCGCCCGCCACCGCCCGCCACCGCCCCGCCACCGCCCGCCACCGCCCGCCACCGCCCGCCCACCGCCCGCCACCGCCCGCCACCGCCCGCCCACCGCCCGCCAACCGCCCGCCACCGCCCGCCACCGCCCGCCACCGCCCGCCACCGCCCGCCACCGCCCGCCACCGCCCGCCACCGCCCGCCACCGCCCGCACCCCCCGCACCGCCCGCCACCGCCCGCCACCGCCCGCCACCGCCCGCCACCGCCCGCCACCGCCCGCCACCGCCCGCCACCGCCGCCACCGCCCGCCACCGCCCGCCACCGCCCGCCACCGCCCGCCACCGCCCGCCACCGCCGCCACCGCCCGCCACCGCCCGCCACCGCCCGCCACCGCCCGCCACCGCCCGCCACCGCCCGCCACCGCCCGCCACCGCCCGCCACCGCCCGCCACCGCCCGCCACCGCCGCCACCGCCCGCCACCGCCCGCCACCGCCCGCCACCGCCCGCCACCGCCCGCCACCGCCCGCCACCGCCCGCCACCGCCCGCCACCGCCCGCCACCGCCCGCACCGCCCGCCACCGCCCGCCACCGCCCGCCACCGCCCCGCCACCGCCGCCACCGCCCGCCACCGCCCGCCACCCACCGCCACCCACCGCGACAACGCCACTCCCCCTAACATGGCCCCGTCCCGGCCGCTGCGTGTGCGCGCGTGCAACGGCGCGGCGCCTGGCCGACGCGTGACCGGCAAGGGCGATGGCGTCAACGCCGGTGCGAGGGTGGGGCATTGAAGGGGACGCAGCGGCTTCGGAGAAGGAGGGGTGAGCACACAGGACACAGGGAAGCGGAGCGACCAGAGCATCTTGGGCTGACGCCAACTCTCGAAACAATTGCGAGGGAAATAGCCCGTAAGTACGTTTTTCTTGAGGACTGTTGTCGCGCTGAAATCGGCGAGACCAGAAAGAGTTTGTAGACGTGTGTTGGAACTGTGTCATGGGCTGTAACACACCTCAACCAATTATGTCCAGAGGATGAATACCATTCTTCTCGCGTAAGGCGATGTTTTTGTAACAGTTCATAATGTTGGGCACAAAAAGATCTTCTCCCTGGGAGATGAAGATTCTGCCTTTGTAAAGGGCCATCAGATGACCAGTTTCTTACAGGCGTACAGAGCTCATTGTGTTATTGTAAATACGTTGTATTATTTTACAAAGTAAATAATTTTTTAATACAGAGTTGCAGAGTAAATAAAGAAAATAGGATTGCAAAAGTTTCCGATCACAATACTATACTACTATCTGTTAAGAAACCCACAATACTAATTGTTCAGCTAAAGACACTTTAGAACATTAAGAATCCTCGTTTTTAAATATTTCTATAATGCAATGTAGTTTTTGAATAAAGTAAACGATAGCTAAAGCGCATCATGTGTGAGGCGAAATTGTGTGCTGGAGCAAGTTTTGTATTTCTTCTTTCATTATCTTATGAGATAAAACCAGACATTTTATTTATTTTATTTGTTCACGATTCTAATATAGTGAACATTCGCGCAGCTCAAGAAAACTATTCTACCTCTCCCACATACATCTAATGCAATTAAATATTTTTGACGTTAAATAAAAATTGTATCTCAGAATCGAAGTTTATTATATAAACTCCGTTAATGATAGTTTGGAACTCTATCTGAAAAATTATTTTAGGTATTGCTGCAATAATTTTCCTGTCTATTTCTCGTTTACGTTTATCCAATATTCATGGCATCATAACATTAATGAAAATATAGACCAACAATTTCTATTGTTTCTAAAAAACTAAAATATTTCTATAAAAAACTTTCTATAAAACTGTTCCTATACAATTAGACACTATACTGATCGTCAAAAAGAAAAAATTATGTTTATTGTAACTAAACAATGATATTTAATGAATTAGTTTACGTTTGTACTGTATACATTTTAAAAAATATTAATACGCCTGTAACAAGGTTATGTACTTCAGCATCCGGGTCAGTGATCCCCATCTCGATTAGGTTCTGGTCCAGTTTCCCTGATCCATTGAGCAAAATGCTGAGATGGCCCCTTGTTTTGCTTCTGGACGTAAATGTAGCTTCATTGTGCGCACGTTTTGTTGAGCACTCCTTTTGCTTGTAGTTCATTTACCGTTGAAATTGATTTTCTATAACTCGGAACAAACATTTTTCAATATTTTTATTTTTCTAAAATAATTATTTTCTAAATTCATTTTTTCGTTTTCTATTTTCGTTTTTTAAATTTTTTTTTATTCTGGCCCTCAAGAAAATGTTCGTAGGTAAATCTCTTTCCCCACACGTCATATACAGTTTTTACTGTTTTTTGACAAATAAATAAATAAATAGATGTACAATTGTTATGGCTAAGTTCCCCAGATCCATATTCTAAATTTATCTAGTAGAGTTTTTTTAATCAATGAAAATAAATATTTCATTGAGTGGTAATTATCACTACTGAGCATAATGTCTTCCCCATTCTTTTTTGTCGAGTTAATTATTAGAGTAATAAATTCGTGTTTCTGAAAATTCTCTTTGATCGTTTTGTATATACTGAAAAATGGTCCATGGCAAATCTTCAACCTCTTAAAGCATCTGTAAGTGGACGAAACATGGTATATGTAACAAGTCTGTAACTGTATCCAGCATGCACTGACATCTCGAAATACATATTTGAAAGATCTGGGGCGACAGTATGTGGATGTATGTTGTCTTAAAAAAAATATCTTTCAACAATACATCTCCACGTTCTCGTATACAGAACGTGGCTAACGTGAACGTGGTATCCCACTTCATCAATTGTCTCTCATCGCTCTTTCAGAATCAGGGAACGGACTTGCTAAATATTTAGGATCAGTAGTGGGTGACGCTAGACATATTTATTTTTTCACCCTGCATGGTTCTTTGGCTGCTTTAGAATGGTTGAAACCACTGGTAAGCTCGTCACAAAGGAAAAACATTGCACCCACACTGTTTTGAAAGTCTTCAATTATTCCAGATTTTGGTACACATTTTGATCACAGCCAACGGGCTACGAAAGCCTGTTCTGTTTTGATGCAAACGGAAAAAAAGTGGAGTCCTATTTACATTGCAGCAACGCAATAAATTGTTACATGATAACGTTCAAACTTAGTATTAGCATATTTAACGGTCAGCTTAAGGCAGGTAAATAATTCTGTTCAATCAACCTACGACGATAACAGTGCAGGTACGTATTGATTTACCTTCGTATCTTACACTAATGGCTAAGCACGTACTACTGCTGAAAAAATGAAGGTGACAACACTTCCGGCATCTGTTGATTGTGGTGAGTACTCAGTTTATGTTTCATTTGTTACAAGCTGCAGTTTGCGATGCCAACGTAATTTCTGTTACTAGCATTCTCACTAGCAAGTCGTCATTGTAGAGAGACTTTCCTGGCGCACCGTACAATCTGTAGAATGTGAAAGAATGAAGCAGGCGCCATGAATGCAACCCGCCGTACTGTGGTGTCTAACATTCTGTGCTCCTGTCAATGTAGTAGAGGCACGTTACTGCGCTTACTTTTAATACAAATAGAGGCGGACAAAGCCCATTCTATTAATGATCGTTCTCGCTCACTTATTTTTGCAGTCTTGGAAGAAGAGTGAGAATCATCGGTTCCACTCATTCTCGATTGTTCTTGGTTGGTGTGCTCTGCGAGGAGTTTCCTAGTAGTTACGGAGTGTTTCGCCTGTGAGAAGCAACATGAGCTCTGCTACAAAGACCGAAACCATTGAACCTTCAGAAAATTATTTCCATGTTATGCGCAGTTTTAATCGCGTAACCATGTAGAGATTTACTACGGCTTTTGTGATCGTAATTCATTTTCCTTGTAAGCATGCCTTAGCAGTTGGTATACAAAGTTCAATTTCCCTACTCCATTGAAAGTGGAATAAATGGTGCATTTAAGATGTTTAATAGAATTGTGACATTAATTTGTTACCTCTTACTAGAAAAAGTGTATGAATGGAGAAAAAGAATTTGATCCTTGAAGGATAGATGAAGTTTTGAACAGAATTATTCGTAAGTTATTAATGTTATAAACGACAGTGGTGGAGGTCGATTCGTAGGGCGTACTCTAATTACAGCCTTGTATCAATATTGTTTGTTCTCAATAATGCCAGGTGCCGGAACTGACATTCTCGGATATAGCAGTTTCCTCTTGTCTCAGCGCCGAGAACGATCGGGAGTGTCTTTGTGCCAGGCTGTAAATGCAACTATCAGTAATAGTTAATTCTCTACTTGTAAATAACCGTTATATTACTGCAAACCGAACCGAATCTTTGCTTACAAAATTTTTTGTACTCTCATATCAGATACTACGATTTCTAAAAAATACTGTTTTGGGTGTGATAATTGCGCTTGCAGAGGTGCATATGCATATAATAATACCACTAAGTAAATTTGTTTCTTACTCACTAACATATTGAGTATTTAAATGTTCGAAGAAGGTTGGATTCGTACCCGAAATAGCTATCGTTATTGCATAAAAAAGGATGGGTTTCCGAGGACAGACGAACGTTACAAATCTCGCTGCAATTGAGCGAATTCCGCCGCGTAATGTATGTGCGAAAGCGGGCGCCTCTAAGACGGCGGCGGCTGACCATCGCCTTTAGTTCCGCGAATTACTCTTCCGCCCCGTCGTACATTAAACATGCTCCTCGCAGAACTAATCCCTCCGCTTTCCTCGTTCCGCTTTCCACCCGTTGGAAAGTGGGCTAAAACATTCAATCTGCGGGTGCGCCGAATCCCCCTCGCCGTTCTAGGGATAAAGGCGGATGCTCGGCAGCGGCGGCGGTGGCGCGCCTCTCGCCGCCTACAAGCCCCGGCGCCCTTCCTCGCGCACATCCCGCCCCCGCGCTCCCCCTCGCCACCCTCGCCGCCCTCGTGAGTGCAGCCACCCCGTCGCCATGGCTCCCCGCCCCTGCCTCCGCCGCCGCCGCTGCCACCGCAGCGACGCCACTGCCTCAAGCGCCGCCGCTCGACTCAAACAAATGTGACTCCTCGGCCCCGATCGCTCGCACGACGCCCGAGATATCGACGCTGCGCCTTCCTCGCCGCCCCCGACACGCCCCGTGGTCCCGCGCTCCCTCCCCCGCCGCCCTGCCCTGCCTCGCCCATCCCGCTCCCGTTCCTTCTACCCGCACCCGTCGCGGCCCCTGGGGTACGCCCGCCGCGTCGGTCTTCGTCTCCGCTCGCGCCGGTGCCAGCGGCCCTCCGCCCCGCCGCCCGCTCCTGCTTCTTTCCGTCTCCGGCCGCCCTCACGACCGCCCCTCCGACCGCCCTCCGACCGCCCTCCGACCGCCACTCCGACCGCGCCGCATCTCAATCCCGCTCGCGCCCTGGTCTCCGTTCTCCATACCGCAAGGTACATTCGCTGCGCGCTCGCCTTCGCCTCGGCTGCCGATTGCGGGCGGCGGGAGTCCGCCGCCGTCCTATGGTCTCTAGTAAGCCGCGAGCGCACTCCAGTGGGTGAATCTTCATCTCACCGCCTATGAGCCTGCCTTTCCCTTCTCCTCCCCGGTCCCTTGTTTTGCCTCCCCCCGTTCTATTCTCGGAAAACTGTCGCAGCGTCGACTCCGGTCTTCGTTATGTGCTCTTCCTGCCGGTCGCGTCTTTTCACTGCCTTTTGCGGCTGACGGCGAATCGTTTCGCGTGCTCTGTGTTCTCTGTGAAGCCGCAAGCCCACTCCAACCGCTGCATCTGTATTTTACTTGCCGCCCGTCGGCGCCCCTCCCCCTCCGCCGCCGCTCTCAGCCACTGCAGGATCCGCTTTCCTCGTTGGCGTCTTCCCCCCCCCCCCCCCGCGGGTGGTTCGTGGGTCGTTCACCGCGCTGTGACGTTGCGGGTGTGCCCTTGTAATCCTCGAAGCTATTTCAGTGGATGCGTTCGTATATCATCCGTCATCTGGCTGTAGTATCCCTGTCTACTGCTGTCTTTTTTTCATCCTTTTATTTCCCTCATTTACTTTACGACTCACTCATTCTCTCCTCATATATCTCTTTTATTTATCAGGTCTTTTTGTTTCTCTTCCTTTTCGGTTCTCTCTCTTTAATCAACTTTATTTGTTTCCTTCTTTCTCTGGCCCTCTTGTTCTCTGACCCTTTCAATGATTCTCTCTTTTATGATTCTCTCTCTGATTGTTTCTTTTCCTTTTTGATTCTATCTTTTTCCCTCAATCTCTCTTTGCTTTCTTTTTCTCCAATTTGCACTCCACCATGCTATCGTGTTTCTCTTCGTACCTCTCAATATATCTTTCTCTCTCTTATCTTTATCCAATTTTCAATCGTGATTTTTTCCCTGTTTATTCCCTAGCGAACAGTCCTCTCCTTGCTGGACGGAGTTCAAGATCTTCCGTCCATCGAACGAAAACGGTGCCTGCGTTGCCTGATTTAGAATGTCACAAACACAAACCTGCGAAGGTGCTCCCTTTTCTCTTGGCCAATCTGTCCGATTTTGCGTGCCCAGCTCTTGAAAACATGCTATGCCCGCTTTGTTTCTCGTTTGCCGGTCAACGCCTTCTCACCGCTTGCCTCTTCCATCCTCTCTTCCACGGCCTTCGGATTTTCGGGCATTGGCCGCCCTCGTGGAAGTCATCCTTACGATCTCGACTAATCCGCAGACTCGCGCTGGATGGAGCGCACCGCATCTCTTACCGACCCTCTCAGCGTATATGAGCACTGCGTAAGAGGGATATCACGGTCTAATCTCTCCAACAGTTTATTCCCCTAGTTAGAAGGAAATGTGGTTTTCCTTAAGTGAAATGTCAAATGAGGTGTTCGATCTTTTGAAACGAATCAGTAATAACCCTATTAAACAGGGACTGGGAATGAAACAGAATAAAGGATCAAAACCCAATTGAATTGTTTCGTATCAGTCGTTATGTGGTGGAGTTAGTGCGAATACTCATCACTTAACCACTAGAAATCCTAATTAAATGTCTGTCTTATTTAAATTTGGAAAATTGCAAATGTGAAATGCAATGAAGTTTAAGCGCGAACCCCTGAAGATTGCCCAAATTTTCAGGTAAATTGAAGAATAGTAATTAGTGTTTTGTAGAGTAGTTTATATCACAAAAAATTGTAGCAAAAATCTTCAATATACTCTGACATTCCAAGGACAGGGAAGAAGGTAGATTTAATGTACTGCAATGTAGTGTCATTGTCAGAGCAACGATTTTCACATATGCTGGAACTTTTAGGAGCACACTGTGACAGACGCCCTTTCTAACAGTAATCGATAGCATACGAAGACTTCAACTTGCAAAATAATCCTTCAAGATGTAGGTATGCAATAAACGTTCTTGTTAAAAACAAAACGTTTTTAGTAAAAACGTCAAAGTGATTGATACAAAAACGTTATGTGATATAGAAAGACAAATTTGAAATCTGAATAAAAAAATATTTTAGATCACCGTTTTGCTACAAGAAAAGTTCGTTTCGAAAGTTAAAAATGCAGTGCAATTAACCGTCTCCGGGCGCATCAACTACTAATCATTATTTCCGTTTATATAGAGCATGTTATATCTCTAGGGTTATGGTGTTCCTCCCCCTTAAACTTGAGATCCAGCACTGATCTCTAAGAAGTCATGCAAAGTTTTTCCTCCCCTTTCTACCTCCCCCAACGGGCCATGAACCGTGCCAGGAGAAGCTCTAAGCTCAAGAGTAATCTGAGGGAGATGGGAAGGATTAGGAAGAAAAAATAGAGCGCAATCTGTGACCCGTTTGTTAAGGTTAATGCACCACTCCGGTACTATCCTGGTATTGAGTGGAGAAACCACGGAAAACTACCGATCAGAGGAGCTGCCCGCTAGAATTCTCCAAGTACGAGGGGAAGTCAATAAGTATCTGCAATCAATTTTTATAATTTATTACAGGAAGAGTACACAATTTTTATTGATATCATTTTTTAACATAGTCACCCTTCTTCTTTTAAATGCACTTCATCCACTGTTGCACAATCTTTCCGATACCTTCTAAAAAAGGCTTTTGATTGTGGAGAAAGGCACGTATGCTCCACTTCTTTGAACTATAGATCGGAACAGAATCGACGGACCAAACAGATGGTAATCCGACGGGGCGAGATTAGGACTGTGCACAGGATACCCCAACATACGGTTATTCAGGATCAAGGCACGGAATTGTTCAATATTAGGATCTGCTGGAGCTGGACTGATCCTTTTCTTCACGCTCGTTCGACCACTTTTGAACTTTCTGATAACTGGTAAACACTTCTCTGTGGCAAAACATTATTCCCGTATTGTGCTGAAAACATGCTATGGATTTCCGCCTCTGGTACACATTCATACCATAAAAAACGGATTACAGAACGCTCGTCTTCGGTGGCGCAAACCGAGTGCAAACCACATCAGCGCAAGACGGACAGATCAGATAACGCTGAAACCTCCTTTAGGCAAAGACAACCATCCCATCTAGGGGTAGGGGAGCACACAAAGCTGTTGAGTCAAACTAAAGGCAATTAGAGCAAAATTGCAGTTACTTATTGACTTACCTACGTATATTCTGAGTTTATTCTTAAATGTTTCATTTGTTTTAAATGAATACTTACAACTAAACATATCCATAATTAGTCTCTTCATTATAAATGTCTCTATACAAAAATTAAACAGTTATAGGTTCCCCGGTAAACACTAAAGCAGAATGCCATCTAAAATATCTCCATTTTGCTGCCAACTCGCCTTCAAATCTGTTCCATCTTCGTACTTTTGTTTTGAAAAAGTTAAAGTAATATGGAACCGTAAATAAAAGAATACTATTATAAACAAATTTGTAGATAACGCAGTTAAATTTTACTCACTTCTAGCTTGGACTTTCACATTGGGTTCATTCGAATATAGTGTAAATTTGTGGCAAAAGACTACAATAGTTTACGTTTAGTGCTATTTCTATGAAATAAAAAACTAACTTTAAACATTTTATAATAAGTTTACGATTATTATAATTCCTTATTAATCATTTTCTTTTCAAAATAAATAACAGTTGTGTCATGAAACGAAAGAGTGGATAAATCCAGTAGCTAAATTTAGAAAAAAAATCCTCTAACACTTGGTATAGCCAGAATCCATGTTTTGTAGGTCCTTGATACCAAAAAATCGAATAATGGCAAAATGCCCGTCTGTCCATCTGTAAACAAGGTTAGCAGCTAAAACTTTCAGCCAATTTTCTCCAAAATTGATATTCCCCAATCGATCTGGCTGATGCCACGGCCCCTTGAGTTTGAAAACGATATTTTAATTTTGTGGGGTACTTACAAGAAGCAACTTGGACACTTTCCAAATTTAAATATTGGCTTCCTCGTTTTTTGGTTTTTGAAGAATGTAAAATACGTTTATGAGAATGGGGCAGATTTCAGTTCGTTGAAAATTCTGATTTTTCGAAAATTTAAAAAAATCCGTAATTGTCTCGCATTTTCCTACAGGTACAATTATGAAGTTAGAATTTTTTCCTTTAATGAAATCTGTCCCTTAAAGATAGAAATATATTTTGAAATATAGTCATGCCCAATTTTTTGAGTATTTGAGAACATTTCGCATAATGAAAGTACGGGTGAGAGAGTATGTGTGTTTTAGCATCACTAGTTTGCCGTAGCATTACAATACTTTCTCTATACTGCATAAGCAGTAGTGAAAAAGTAAAAGGTGAAAATTTATTTTAGTACATTACTGTCAACACCTTCACTAAGAAGAAACAGTTTATAAATATTACGGAAAAGATCGGATCGTAGGGGAGAATCGTATATTTCGGTGTTGAGGTTGCAAATTTGGAAAATTTTGAGAGTAATAATTTATATTAATTCAGTGTGTGGAGTACTCAGAAAGTGTAATTATCATAAAATATTATGTTTTGCTGTCGAAATGTTGTATTTGGGAGGATGATAAGCTTGAAATTTGTATGTGTAGATTCGTGATTTCCTTTCCATGACATCTGCGTGCAATACCTGCACACGACAGGCCGGGAATACGAAATGTGCACGTATTGTAAGATTGGTACAAATGGCGTGCGGCACAGTATGCGAGTAAATATCATGGCGTGATTCGTGACTCAGTAGACGGGTTCCGCGATAAATCCCAGCACACCAGTCACGTAGTTGACCAAAACCACTACCGCAGCAATGTGTCCAGCTCACAATGGCGACAGGTAAATATTTGTAGTTCGTGTCATTGGATTGCGGTAAAGTCCCCGATTCTTAAGCAAAAACGAACGAAACATCTAAAAGTAATGTTAATCGTCCAGAAACATTTTCTAAATGCTTAGCATTTAAAATGGTGTAACTGTTAAAGTACTTTAGCTGCTAAGTATTAGTATACGCCAATATATGTATCGTTAGACGAAGTAAGTAAATTATTTTAATTACTCACGCTGTAGCTAGAATTCTCCATAGCTGATTTTACTTACCACTTGAAAATTTAACTAATATGTGATTGGTTCTAATTTCCCCCAATTATTGGCCATAAAACGTCTTTAGGTTGAAGAGTTAGTTATGATGAGCATTAGAATTGACGTTTTAGGAAGCCTGCCTAATTCAAACAGTTTATTTACTCGTTTATTATCCCGCGTGTGGTATCAAAATAAAGCCCATTTTCGGTAAAGAATAACTCATTTGCATCCATTAGAACCTGTGAGTAGCATTGTTTTTTACTTTGTCTGCAGGAACGGATTACCGACGTCAATGGGCGTTCCAAATCCGATCGTATTTATCGCCATTAAGTTGAGTCTCCCCTTTAAAAATGTTTGCATTTGTGGGATTTTATTGCAACGCTGCAGTATTAGCGTTAATTGCCTGTGCAATACTCTTGTAGTGGCCAGCAGAACGCAAGAGGGCATTAATGTTTCGTGAACACGATGAATTATTCCTGTTCATAAGTTTTGTTTTTGTGTTTTCCACAAAATTGGAAGACGCTGCTTTCAACCAGATTACTCCGTAGTCGCCGACCCTTGCTAGTGCATCTTGCTAGCATTTAATTCATTTTGGTTTTCTTCTCATAACAGAAATGAATTTCACACATCAGTTAACAGCTATTCCGCTGCGACTCATAATTAATTGGATTGAAATTGCATTCCTCCTCCTCTGGAATATTATTCTAGTGCCGATAGAAAATGTTTTCAACGAAGGATGTACGAATTAATGATGGTGAAATACACATGGGAAGTAGAATTAAGTGTTTTTTAACGTAATGGACGTTGCTTTCCATTTATTAAAAATTGATACCTCTAGTATTTCATGTAATAAAATTTATGGAATTTTTATGTAGCATTAAATTACTAAATTCCAGTTAATGTGAATCGGAAAAGAATATCAGCAAAGTACTTAGTAAAATATTCTGAGAAAATTTAACTCTAGGATTTTTGCGCCAGGCAAAATAAATCTTTACTCGTTCTGCTTCTTTTTCAGATTACAAATGGCGCTTACAAAGTGTCGATTTTTATTACAAAAGGACATAAATTTTGCTCTTACGCTCTTTCGTTGCATTTCACAATTGTTTACCTTTTCCCAACTTGCCAATCGTTTCCCATAATCATGTTTCAAAAGTAGCCTTTCAGTGATTTGCGGAGAGGAAATTGTAGTTGGTTTGTTTCCAAATGGTATTTCTGAGGAGAACATGAGCATGTTTTTTTAAATGTTTACGGTTTTCATGTGTTCATCAGAGAAGTTAATGTACCATTTTCAATTTCATTTTCTGTAATAATCAGTGGAATTTGTCAAAGGAGTATATAATTGAGATTCATTAAAATTTGCTGTGATCAATTTACTGTTTTCCCTTCTGATTTTGATTATATACGCAACATTAGTATATAATATCATTTTTTACTAATGATTAATAAAAAGCCATGATTATTTATATACATTTTGTATTAATGTTAAAATATTTTTTAAATAGAATGAAATTAGTTATTTACACTGTCTCACTCCTTGAAGAGTTAAACATTACGATGTATTTTGGCAGGTGTAAGAAAATGTGAGCCGTCCGACTGTAAAATTACGTTGAAGGATGCTCCCCAAGGATTATTCGAAGATAATCAAATCTATTAATTGTGAGTTCCTTAAACCAAAGCAATTGATAAGATACAAAACTAACGCTTCCTGGCCATATGCGGCAACTTCTTTAGATTTACAAACGTCCAGAAAATAAAAAATGCACGTACAGTCACAGTGGCTCCGCCGCCTCAGAAGCCGTTCTGTGCATGTGGGGTACCTTAAGACTTCCGAAATCGTCCATTGGAAGCATTGAAAGCATTGAAAGCGAGTCTTGGAGGATGTATTTTTGCTATAGATTTGGATCGGTTTAGTTTCATTTTTTATTTCATACACTCCTACAATTAGCTGCCTAATTTTGTTTTCTATAAAAATCCAAAAGTACTGTGAGAAAATCGTTGGCGCAATGCCAAGGGCTAATATTCTTAATCGCTTTAAAAAAAATTGTACATTTTTCACATTTTAATGAGGCATCCCGATGCCAAGGAGATAAATGGCAAGTTTCTTGTTCAGATCAAATGAAATTCATAGTTTACAGATTGAATGTCATTGTGGATAAATTTGTCATTTTTCAATTTGATATCTCAGCACCTGTACAATTTCTCGTACAGTCTTTGGCAACTTTCTCGCGTACTTTCACTGCTCGATTCTGCGCTTAACTCATTTTCGCAGAACGTGTAGTTTCACCTTTGGCCTCTAGGTGCTTCAAATATATATAATAGGATTTCGAAAAACCTCAAAATTGACAAAATACACGACTACGCCAATGTTTCACAACGAATCAAGCAGTGAAATTCCTTCCGGGAAACGCGTCGGATCGCGTAGCTGCAGCGGCTGGGAAACTATGCAGGAGATCATAATTCCGGGAATCCTTGGGAGCGCGGGTGCCACGCGCACCGGCTCAACTCTCGGCGAACACGTGCGCCGCGCCGACAGCTCTGAGCTCTCCCGCGGGCCCCGCCCCTCCACCGCCCCGCCCCGCGGCCCCTTCGTCTACCCCTCCCTTTCCTCGCCTTCGCCTCGGGCACGCGTCACGTCTCCAATCAAACGAGGCCCGCGCACGCGTGAGACGCACCTTGCTCCCGCTAACTTTAAATTTTTACTCCTTCCAGGCCGCCCCCACGTGGAAATGCCCGCCCGCCCGCATCCGGCCGCATCCGGCCGCGCCGCTTCTCCGCTCGGCGGAATCCGTCTCGGGTGCCGCGGTGGCAGCTTATGGGAAGGCCGGCTCGGTAGGGGAGGAGGAGGAGACCAGGGGGATGAAAGCGCAGGAGGACGAGGATCTGAGTTGGAGGCCAAGGAGAAAAAGAGCAAGAAGGCGAGGAGGAGAGACAGGCTAAGAAGGATGAGAGCGAGGACCGACGAAGATGGGGGGCCAAGGAGGAGGAGAGTTAACGAGGACGAGAAGGGGGGCTAGGAGGATGAAAGCAAGAAGGACGAGGAGGAGGGGGAGGTCAAGGAGACGAGAGTAAGGAGAACGACGAACAGGAGGGGGAGGCCAAGGAGGATGAGAGCAAGGAGGAGGACGAGAGGGGGAGCCAAGGAGGATGAGTGCAAGGACGAGGGGGAGGTGAAGGAGGACGAGAGCGATGACGACGGCGAAGAGGAGGGGATGCTAAGGAGGATGAAAGCAACGAGGAACGAGGAGGGAGGCCAAGTAGAATGGAGCTAGGAGAAAAGGAGGAGGATGGGGAGTCGCCGGTAGAGGGAGCAGCGATGGTGCAGACGACGTGGGGAGGTGCAGCAGATAGGGTGGCGACGGAGCGGACGACTTGATGGCGTAGTCGGAGCGAGGGCAAATGGTGGTGGCAGTGGAGGCGGGCACGGTAAAGGCTTCAAGGAAGGGGCTGCGGCTATGACGCCGAAGACAGCGACGAAACGGAGGAGGTGGTGGAGGAGGCAGCGGTGAGGGAGAGAAAGAGGAGGAAGGAGGGCAACAGGAAGGAGATAAGAGGGGGGATGAGAAGGGGCAAGAAAAGGAGAGGGAAAGAGACGGAAGCGCATGAGTAATAGGAGAAGGAAGAGGTGGAGGGGAGGCAGTGACGGCGGGCAGCAACGTCCGTAAGCCTCGACCGCCTTCCAAACGCGACGCAAGCGGCGCGTATAAATATTTCGGGCGTCCTCCTTCGATCCGGACAACCGGGCGGAGCGCGGGGCGCGGGTATCGACACCGTCTTTCGACAGCGGTCGACAAGGCTGCGCGCCCCCGCCGTAATCAGAACGTTAAGGCACGGCCGCGGGCCCCCGGGAGCGGTGCCCGCCCATTCCCCCTCCCCCTCTCCGCGCCCAGCGCCTACCTGCGCCCGTGGGCGGGGTCGCGCTGCACGCTGGGTGAGGAAAGGCAGTGGGAGTGGGCGGGGCACGGCGCCAATGGCTGAGCAGACGACGGGGCAAACAGCGGTGAAGGAAGGGAGGTGTATGTGGGAGGTTGTGGACAGAGCAGTGTAGGATGTAGGGAGCGATTGGTATTAAGAGAACAATGGAGACGAGGAAGGACATGGAAGACAATGAGAGACGGTATCGACGCCAAAGACTGGATACCGCGAAGTGAGTGGCGACGGAACGATGCAGGAAGGAGTAAAGATGGGAGCTACGGAGAGGCGACGGCTATATGATAGTGAATCGAGGAACGGAACGAGAGGAGGCAGGGGTTGTGCACGGCCTGGTCGCGATCACCGCCCTGCGTGTGGCGTGGCGCACGAGGCTGTCGCTGGGCGGGCGGGGTGGAGCGGGGCGGGGCGGAGTGCGAGGCGTAGGCGCAGGCGGGGGCGCCGGCGCCGGGCCATCTATTATGCAGAGGCGCGCGGGGGTGCGGGCGAGGGGGCGGGGCGAGCGGCGCACGGCTCGACCGATGGTTTATAGATGAACAGTGCGTCTACGTATCGACCGTGCGATCGACGGCGCTCGGCGCCAGTGGCGGTGGCGGGGAAGGCGAGCGAAGGCGGGTGGCTACCTGGGGCTCCGTTCTCCCCGCTCGCCCGCCCGTCCGCTCGCCCGCCCGCCTACCGGCCCTCCCCGCTCGCCCCCCACCCCGCCTGCCTCTCATTAAACTTGTATTTTCTGCTGCTCGCGGCGCCAAGCAGCCAGCGAGCCAGGCAGCCAGGCCGTCCGGAGGCGCGCAAGCGGGTGCGGTGGGCTCGGTATGCATGCGGGCAGCCGCCGCCCCCCTTGCAGCTCAAGCAAGCGCCTCCGTTCCGCTATGAATGCTTGGCCCACTCGCCAGTCCCGCCCCCCGTCCCCTGGCTCCACGCCTCCCGTTTCCGCCGCTGAACCGCCCCGCGCCCTGGCACAATATCCTACGCGGGGTTTAATGAACAACTTCTCACCGCGCCTTGCTTTTATATGCGGACGAGGCCGGTCTCGGGCCGACGAGAAGCGGACGTCAGGGGCGGGCTCGCTGGCCGAGAAAGCCTCGAGAACGGCCTAAGGCCTGCAGAGAAAGAGGCGAGTTTACGCTGGTGTGTAGGGTACAGACTGGCCAAAAGGCTAGACCAAGGCAGATCAGCACGCAGCAAGATCTGACAGACCGGGAAAAACTGTATTTAATAGGGCGAAGAATGTGTGGTGGACGACGATGGTCTTAGAGTAGTGTAGAACGTTGAGGAACATTAAAGTGGTAAAGAATGAGGAAGGCTGGCAACAGAATAGAAATAACTTTAGGCAGAGAATAGGATTGTGAACAAGGTCGGCAGCAGATCAAAAGGCTGGTCAGAAGGACTATATACGAGTACAATAGTTAGGGGCGAGTTTTAAGGTGATTGCAACGGTGATGAAGTAATGCAAGGAAAGAGAGAGAATGTGATGCGTAATTAATGATATTGACAGTTAATAGCATCAAAATAATGGGAAAAATAGTGTCGCGCTGAAATGATAATGTCATCTTGTTTCCCTCACTTCCGATTCCCAACCAAATATTGATGTACCGGCAAGTATTCACATTCTTGTGAGCGAACGCGCTTCAGAGCTTTTTATAAAAGACCCATTCTCAGCGTCTGACCGAGAATTTATTTCCCGATTCACCAGAGAATTTGATAGACACTGTTCCTAAACTTCGTGAAAACTATGATTATTACCATGTGTACGGTCGTCTCTAAACAGCTATTCTGTTAGTCCCTGATCTGTTTTCCGTATTTTACAGTGAAATTGTCACTAAGTAACTTCTTTGTTTACAGGAAATTTCATGAAATAATTTAATAAACTTTTTTTATAAATATGATGTGTAATTTTAAGAAGCTCATTGGTTAAATTAATACTGATTACCTCTGAACCAACATTTCACAAGAACTGATTTCCAGATCCAATAATTGCACTGTACAAAATTGTAATATCAGAGCGCGTTTCGTTATCAGATATTTGTGAAATTAAAATTGTTTTTGATGTTCGGAAAATCAATGGTAATGATTTTTCGGGGAATTTAGAAAAATATGAGAATTAATTCCTCTTTGAAAACACCTTTAAATATTATGATGTACGTATACCTTTTTATTGTGCATTGGGAAAATGTCATTACGTTTTGCACGAAATTCCTGAAGCATAGTTTACACAGAATCACTGGTATCTTAATTTAAGCAGTAATTTCATACGAGATACTTGCGAAAACGTGGATTTTATAAATGATTTATTCACTTTTGGCTTCTTTATGTACCGTGTGTATTCGAGTAATGAAAGTCATAACATTTAGAAAAGACATGTATTTTACGAATTTTACAACATAATCAACAACCAGTATCTCATTTTCCAGAGAGGAATATTACCATTAGCTTGAAATAGTTCAAGTGATAGGACGAGTAAAAGGAAAAGAGCAAACACAATTCTAGTTATTACGAATTTCAAAATATTTAAACGTGATGTCATGAAACAAAAGTGTTATATTGGGAATTACCAAATATATGAATCACTCACTTTACCTGTACACCTGATTGTACGGCTTAGGTATGATAAAAACCCTCGCACCTATTCAAAGTTTTGGGGAGAAGGTCTTGGATTTTGAATCTCGTCCTAAATACTGATGAGTTTTGCCGCGGGGGGGGGCATGTGTTCGGTTGGCCCCAAACCGGAGGTGCTCAGTGAACGGTTTCAGAGACATAGTTTGCTTGAGAGATAGAAAGAGGAACAAAGTGAAACAAACATTGATTACCGATATTAACGAGACGCGAAAGAGCCATACATTTCGGAGACTGTTGCATGAACCTCTGAGCTTCTCTCGTTCCGTACGAAACTGCCTCAATGTATCCAAGAATCTTGCCAGCAATGCCATAATTAAAATGCTGTCAATTTCATGAAATTATTATTTGCGGAGGGTCCCGTAAAAAGGCGTTCGTGGCTGGCTGAAAGGCTTTCCTGGAAAAGCCCTGCTAGAAGGGGCTTCTGCGGGACCGCGTTATGCCGTTGCTGCTGCGTTTGTGTGAAGGGCCCCGCCCCGCCGAGGGCGGGAGGGGCGAGACACGCGGGTGGGTTTTGAGGGGGAGGAGAGCGCTGGGGGCGGTTTCAGTGCGCAACGTAGGAAGTAGACGCAAACAATGTTGGAGGGAGACATGGTGGAAGCTGACGTAATGCAAGGTAGTAACAGGAGGAAAACGAGCTGGACCGTGGAAAAAAGAGCGGAGTAGTACGCAGCGCGAAAGTGTGGCATGGTTGGCGAAGTGGATTCTGTGTGTGGTGTGTGTGTGTGAGGGAGACAGACAGGGAGAGAGGGGGTTGGGGGAGATAAACAAGATAGGCTTCGTTGAGCGGGGAAAGTATGCGAGAAGGAAGTGCGGGGATGTAGGTACTACGATGATAAAGGGAGGCATGAGGGTGAATGCTGATCTGAATGCGAGGTAGTAACGGGAGTAAAACGTGAAATAGAGTGGAGTAGGTGGGAGGAGGGAGGTGTGGTATAGTTTAGGGAGGTAAATTTGGTGTGCGAGAGAGAACGATGGGTTTCCTTGAACGGTGCAAGGAACGTTACAGGGGCGGGAGGCTGGAGGCATAGCGGTGAAAGCTGAGCTACACAGGGGAAGGAAAAAAGGAAAACGAGCCAAAGCATGTGGAGTAGATACGGTATACGGCAGCGCGAAGGGATAGGGTGGTTAGGCTAGATGCAATTGTGTTGCTTAGGAGAGACAAGTGCAGGATTTGATGAGTACAGGTGATGAAAAGGTCCTTAATGAGTAGTCCAGCATATCAAGAGGTGTGCGTTGGAAAAGGAAAACTGCTGCTGACTATAGGCGGATATCGGTTGTGTGGAGGCAGAGAGGAGGAATCGGCGTGGCAAGAAAGCAAATCGGTGTAGATAACATTTCGAAGAAACACTAGAGTGAGTGGAGAGAGGAAGGAATTGAGAGAATTGAGAGAGACGCTCGGCTAGAGGAAGAGTCAAGTGAGGAGAAATAGTGGAAAGTCGAGCAATGAAGACCGACGATTGGCGAGAACAGAGTAGAAAGAGTTCGGAGTGAACAGACTGAACGTAAAGAGAGGTAGGAGACAAAGCAGTTCGCTTTCGTTGGAAGGACCTGGCGATGAGGGAAAGGAGGGAAGACAAAATAGTGACGCGAGAGCGAGGAGATATGGGAACTAAAAGAGAGAGCGTGGAGAGGGTTGGAGCGAAAGCGGGGAGTGAGTAGAAGGGAGCGAGGAGTGAGTAGAAGAGGACGGGGAGTAGGTTGAAGAGAGCGGGGAGGGGGTAGAAGCGAGCGGGGAAGGGGTAGAAGCGAGCGGGGAGGGAGTAGAAGAGAGCGGGGAGGGAGTAGAAGAGAGCGGGGAGTGGGTAGAAGAGAGTGGGGAGTGGTTAGAAGAGAGTGGAGAGTGGGTAGAAGTGAGCAGGGAGTGGGTAGAAGGGAGCGAGGAGTGGGTAGAAGGGAGCGAGGAGATGGGTAGAAGGGAGCGAGGAGTGGGTAGGGGAGAGCGGGGAGTGGACGGAAGAGAGAGAGAGAGAGAGTGGCGAGGGGCGCAGGAGGGGGCCAGCGGGAGCGAACGAGGACCTTGCACAAGCGGAGGGCGGGCGAGGAGGCGTGAGGACTTGGGGGCGTGGCCCGAGTGAGGAGCGGGCTGAGGCCGCCGGAAGCTGGGGAAGGCGGGGCGCGGCCGCATGGCCCTTCTCGCACGACGACGCAATTTTTCTCTCATTGTGCGCGCGTTGCACTTACCGCATCTACGGCTTAAACTCTTTTGTACTTAATTTCCATTTATACGAGTCTTTAGCTGTATTAATGGGTAAACATTTGTCAAAGAGAGATTTAAAATGTAATTAGTGTAATTTAGCCATATAAAATGCACAATTAAATTAATGAAATAAAATTAAACAGTTACGCAGCGGAGAGAGAGAGAGCGAGAGCGAGCACCTGCCTGCCGGGCTACCTGCCGCGCCCACCCCGGCCCCACCCCGGCCCCCCACACCGTGGCCGGAGGCGCAGCGTGGAGGGGGCAGTATGCTGTATGCGGCCAGAGGGCGCTCTCCGCTGCCGCCACTGGCTGGCGCCTCGTCGCTCCTGCGCGCGCGCCCGAGAGAGAGGTCGAGTCGAGTGGGGCGCGAGCGGAGCGGGGAAGAGCGCGGTGAGCGGGCAGGGGACGCCCGAGAGAAAAGCAACCGAGTGCGAGCGGTCGCTGGGACGGAGGGGCGCAGCGCGGGACGGCGGGCGCGAGCGCAGACGCGAAATGGGCTGCACTTAAAACTGCAGCCAGAATTCAAACAAATGCAGCAGCGAGGCGGAGGCAGCTGCGGGCAGAAAGCCTGCGGAGAGCGACGAGGCGAGGGAGGAGCGGGACGGAGGGGGAGTGGGGGGGGGAAAGGAGGAGACGGATCTGGGCCGAGCGAGGCGCTGAAATGCGGAAGAAGTGCGAGGGACGCAAGGCGCCCGGGAGAAGCGAGGGGAATGGACGGGAGTCTCGGTGCGAAACGGCGCTTCGCATGAGGAGGGAGATAAGGGGTGAAATCTGTCAGGACATGGCGGGGGACCGAGAGAAGGCGAAGAGAGTCCAGCTTGGAAAACACCGATCGGAACGGGGAAGAGAACTAAGGAGGGCATCGGCAATAAGGAGAGGGGGTGTAAAGTGTGACCCTGGTGAGTTCCTTGAGTTGACGTGGACTATTGTATGTCCTTGGCGATTGGTGACGATAGACGAGAAACATTGCGACAGAAACCCACCGCGATGCTGAGAGGATGGATTGATCGAAGGAGCGTGAAGTGTGGCTTGCAGTGGAGGTGGGAGAAGGCGCAAGGCTGAAAAATATCGGAGGTTTTGACGTCTTCTGCTTGGTAACTGAGCTGTCTTGGTGTAAGGACATAATCGAATAGCAGGTCAGGGAGTGCACGTATAAGAAAACTCTCTATTGAGTAGCACTGCATTGGCGAGTTACTAAAACAACGTTCTTAGAGGAGAGTGATGAAATGTAGGCAGGTGAAGCAAAGAATAGAGTAAAAGTAATAAGAGTGTAAGAGAAAAATTATTAAGACGTTTGATGTGAAAACCAGTTGATTTCTTTATAATAAAACTTCCCCTTTTTACATTTTTGTTAAATTTAAGGTGTCCTTCATAACGTCACGAAGGGATGTAATTCAAAATCGATTATAAAATGTGGCGAGATTTGTTTTTATGAAATTTTTGCACGAGTAATGAGCTGCTTTCGGCCGCAAATACGTCTCTAGCAGCAATGTTTGCATGTTTACCATATCCGGTGACATAATTTTCTAGAATTATATCGGCAAATGCACACATGTGGGAAACAGGGGGTAAAATGAGAAAATGCTCTTGAAAGAGGTATTGGGAAGAATATTTCGGAGCAGGGAGAGCATGGTGAGGGCAAGAAGAGCAGAGATGGAAGAGCGTGGTGGAACAAGAAGGGCGTGGCGGTGTTGAAGAGCGTGGCGGAACGAGTAGAGTGTGGTGTAACGGGAAGAGCGCGGCGGAGTTGGAAGAGCGTGGCGGAGCGAAAGACCATGGTATAGCGGAAGAGCGTGACGAAGTTGGAACCACGTGGCGGAGTGAAAAGAGCGTGGTGTAGCGAGAAGAGCTTGGTGTAGCGAGAAGAACATTGTGTAGCGAGAGAAGAGTGTGGTATAGCGAGAGAAGAGCGTGGTGTAGCGAGAGAAGAGCGTGGTGTAGGGAGAGAAGAGCGTGGTGTAGGGAGAGAAGAGCGTGGTGTAGGGAGAGAAGAGCGTGGTGTAGCGAGAGAAGAGCGTGGTGTAGCGAGAGAAGAGCGTGGTGTAGCGAGAGAAGAGCGTGGTGTAGCGAGAGAAGAGCGTGGTGTAGCGAGAGAAGAGCGTGGTGTAGCGAGAGAAGGGCATGGAGGAACGGGAAGAGCAGCACGGATCAAATGGAGAAGAGCGGCGAAGGGCAGAGTGGAATAAGGAAGAGCGTTGGGGAGCGTGAACAGGTACTCGAAGGAGAAAGATTAGTTTGCACTGGCCAGGGCGCATAGGACAGGGCAAGGCTGGAAGGGAGGGCGGGCCGGATGGCGGCGGCGGCCTGCACAACCAGCGTACGATGGACGCGCAGTCGGTGGCAGAACGCCGTCAGGAGCTCGTTCTCTGCCAGAGGAAATGTTTAATTGTATTTCATTAATTTAATTTTGCACGCACGCGGGCCTGCTGCGGACTGGGACAGAGAGGCGGAAGGTGAGGGCCGAGAAGCGAACCTGGTGGCCGGGGAAGAGCTATTGAACGGAGCGGACGAGTTGGACGGTGAAGTAGGGTGGGAAGAGTAAATTTCTTTCCCCACACGTCATATACAGTTTTTTACTGTTTTTTTGACAAATAAATATCTATATCTAAGTGGTGCAGGAAGAACAGGGCGGAGCTGCAAGAGCGTGGCGAAGTGCGGAAAGTAGCGGAGCGAGACTGGAAGAGCGGGGCGGGATTGGAAAAAGCGGAGCAGGTCCGGAAGAGCGGAGCGGATCTGGAAGAGCGGAGCGGGGCTGGAAGAGCGGAGCGGGGCTGGAAGAGCGGAGCGGGACTGGGAGAAAGGAGCGGGACTGGAAGAGCGGAGCGGGACTGGAAGAGCGGAGCGGGACTGGGAGAGCGGAGCGAGTCTGGGAGAGCGGAGCGGGTCTGGGAGAGCGGAGCGGGTCTGGGAGAGCGGAGCGGGTCTGGGAGAGCGGAGCGGGTCTGGGAGAGCGGAGCGGGACGAAGAGAGCGGAGCGGGACGAAGAGAGCGGAGCGGGACGAAGAGAGCGGAGCGGGACGAAGAGAGCGGAGCGGGACGAAAGAGAGCGGAGCGGGACGAAGAGAGCGGAGCGGGACGAAGAGAGCGGAGCGGGACGAAGAGAGCGGAGCGGGACGAAGAGAGCGAAGCGGGACGAAGAGAGCGGAGCGGGACTGGGAGAGCGTAGAGGTGTGGAAAGAGCGGGGCTGTATAGGTAGAGAGGGTTAATTGGCATGCAGTGTGAGGAGAAAAGAGCGGTGCGGGAGAGACCGGTGGAGAAGAAAGGGCAGAAGGAATGGAGTGAGGCTGAAGACAATGGCGATAATAAAAGGCAAGCGACGGAATTAGTTATGGTAGCAGAAACTGCTGCAAGTGAAAGGAGTGGGCGATGAAAATGCTGACGGCACAGTTTGGCGGGAAAAGGTCATTCTTGGGTGATGGAATCAGTGGAGATAATGGTGATTATAATGCTTTATGTGGCCCCCTCGGCGATGGCGTGGGTACATAATGCCTTCCAGAATCTGTGATTTGATGTGGTACGACTAAGGCAGTAATGGAGACTGAAGGTTACAAGAGCGATGGAACAGAATTTTAGTGAGAAATATAAGGGAGAGCGTGGGAGTTGATGATGATGAAAGAAACAAAGATGAAATAATTTTAAACACAAGTGATATAATGCACTATGTGCAAATAGTGTTGTCATTGCAGCTGAGGTAGATATGAACACGGCATAAGAGATGTCTATTGCGACTGATAGGTCTACAGCATGGGTTTCCTTACGGGGACGGACGGGGCGAGTGGGACGGACGGGGCGAGTGGGACGGACGGGGCGAGTGGGACGGACGGGGCGAGTGGGACGGACGGGGCGAGTGGGACGGACGGGGCGAGTGGGACGGACGGGGCGAGTGGACGGACGGGGCGAGTGGGACGGGCGGGGCGAGTGGGACGGGCGGGGCGAGTGGGACGGACGGGGCGAGTGGGACGGACGGGGCGAGTGGGACGGACACGCCCAGGGCGTAGGGGTCGCCATCGCTATCGCCGTTGGCGAGAGGCCGGGCGGCGCGGCGGTGTCTCTGGAAGGCGCCGCTTTAGCCGCTCCAAGAGGTCGCTGGGGAAATTTCGATTTCGCGGAAGCCGCCCCCGCCGCCGTCCTCGTCCCGCCCTCCGCCCTCCTCCCTTCCCGCGTCCCGCCCCCACGCCGCCTCCGCGCAACGCCTCGCGCTCGCTTGCGCCCCACCGGCGAAGGAACCGGCCGCTCTTAATACGTGTGTGCGCGCGCGCGTTGTGTGTAAGCTTGACTGCGCGGGCGGCGCGTCCGCCTTTATGTGAACCGTGCAGGAGGCTCGCTGCCGCGCTTCGTATCCGGTTATGCTATTCCGGGCGGCGCCGCTGGCGCCGTCGCCACTACCACCGCCTCCGTCGCCACGTAATGCATTCGGCGCTATATGGTTTTTGCCGAGGGGCTTGTGTCTATGTGGGAACACTGACGGCTCTGCAAATCTGATAAGGTGCTGCATAACGTCGTGCTTGTAGAAGTAGCGTTGAATGATATGGAGGACCTCGGTAACTTTAGTGATAGGCGAGTGCAGCAGTTCAAGCACAATTAAACTGATGTATCGCAGAAGCGGATGGATCAGATTGAGAAAAGGTCAACAACGACATGATATGTATCCATTGTTTTTTGATGTCACTCTTTCATATGATTAATGCTACTCTAGCAATATTAAATGAATGTCATTTATTGTTATATGCTATTGTAAACTATATTTGTTTTAACGTTAACTAAAATAAGTGAAAGTGAGATATAAATTGTTTTAACATCAGGTTAGCTGAATGCATTATTAAATTAATGAGAAATAAAATATTGAATCAGTGCTAAATTACGCACTGATCGTTTTGTTATTCTTATTTCCGACCTCTCAACGACCTCGAAAACTTCCACAGTACACACAATACACTAAATTTTAATTTTGTGCAAGGCGCAGATTCTTAAAATCCAAGCCAGTGAATAATATTTGCTCCGGCGTGAACTGGCTCATGGCTCCTCCGCGGAGTAATTCTTTGGAAGCGAGCCGAAACTGTAGAACGGCCAAGACGGCAATTTCTGCAGCACGTGCCCGCCGACTGCCAGGGGGGCGGTTTCGTGTATTTTAGAGGTCAGATAACGGCGGAACGTGACAAGGCTATATTCCTGGTTCGCGACTCATCTGATACCAAGAACGCATTATTACCGGCCGCACACTACAGCTGTTCAGCTGTTCCCGACCGAGGCACATACTTTGGTGAAACGAGGTGGTGGATAACCGTTTACGGTAAAGAGTGAAGCTTACAAAAGAAGCATGTAGTCCTTAGAGCAGTGGAATATGTCGTACGCTTTTTGTATGTGGAATGAATCATTCCATTAGTAATATATTCTTTATGATAAACCTCCGAGAAGATTCGACAAACCTGATACGCAGTCTCATGTGCCAATCTTGAACCGAATATTGCTATCAACTTTTAAACTGCGTACTTATTTAAATATAGATATTACATGTAATTTACATATTTATCACATATTTAGATTTTTTAATGTTAGTTACACATTTTGTATGTATTTATTGAACGTTAAAACAGTAAAATCTGATTGTGACGTGTTGGACATAAATATAAAAATTAAAACAATTTCTGTGAAGCTAATTGTGTTATAATAAGCTGCTCTGATTTTTAAGCGGTGTTTTTGATATTTTAATACCTCTAATATATTTCGTAAATACATTCTAAAAACTGTACGTTAAATGTGTTGAAAGTGATTAAGTAAGCTACAAATGTTGCCTATTGAAATGTTGCCATGTGTTGTTTATTGCGGTGCAGTTTATTTTCGGAGTTCCATTTTGTATTTTTTGTAACCGGTGCATGTCCATAACTTTCACAGATAAAAATCACTCGAAGCATATTTCAAGTATAATTTACTTCCTTTCCAATCGTATCGTACCATCAAAGTCCTTGATGTGTAAAGCAGCGTCCAAGAACCTTAATATGTATGCCACGTTATTGCGTAACGGTGTGTTTCTTCTCATTACTGCAACCCATAAACCGCCATTTATTTGGGTTTAAATTCCGCCGCCGAACCCATAAAGCCGGCTGCGAGTTGCTTGTGATCATTTCCTGGCTACGCTCTACCCTTTGCGCCCCCCGCCACACGTGCAACGTCGGTGCTGCCCGTGCTTTGACCTTTGCGAATGCAAAGTAGGTGCGTGGCGGTGGCGGCGGTGGCGACCGCGGCGATGGCGGCGGTCAGGGCGGTGACCACGGGGCAAAGAAAAGGCCACTTCTGTCACGTGTGTCAATGAATACATTTGAAATGTTAAAATTCGGAAGATGCAAGAAGCTACGGGAAGTACTGAAGAACGTTTAACGTAATATTTTTTAAGCCATTGAAAGATTCTTATTGCAGATTTCACGCGAATGTGACGTATGTTACTTGTAGAAAGATGCTGCTGTTCAAGACAACTAGTTATGGCATAGATATTTATAAAAAATATTTTTTACATAACTACGCAATATCTAGCCCACAGATGTTAAGTACAATTAAAATGTATTGAAATTATGCCATAAATTCTTCATATTTGTGGATCTTTCTTGAGTAATGCTTACAAAAGGCTTACTAAATTTTTCAAAAGCGAGATTTGAATGATGTTCTTGAACAATATCCGTATATTTTACACAGGCAATTGTATTGCTGTCAAATGCAAATTGATATCAACATCTCCATTAATGAGATGCGTTTAAACTCCAAAGTACGCAGTTTCTCTAGGTAAGGCCTGTTCACAAAATGGCTAGTACAACCTGGCGTGCCCTCCCGCGCGGTAGGATGCGCGAGAAGCACGTCGCGATGGCACAAGGGGCCGGGGTGAAGATTTGATTGGTTCATATTTCCGTGCACATCAACTGCGATAACGTGTCATTAGTTTTCGTTAGTGTAGTGAACGTTTATAATTAATATTTTTAGTTTCTGTCTATGTTTTCAATTATATTAATATCTTGGTCCATCATTTAAAAGACAGAAACATTCTTGAAATAACAGTTTATATACAAGTAATATTAAAAGAAATACATATTCTTCACCACGTCTCGGAAATAACTGGTTTCCATCATCAGGTGACGTTGTGAAGAATATGTATTTCTATTAATATTATACAAACTGTTATTTCAATTTTTTCCTTTTAAATGATCGACCAAGATATTTACATAAGTGAATTTTTATCCCGGGAGGTGGCCTCCCCCTGCTGAACGGTGAGATTCTACATGTCAGCTTGCTAGATCCCACCTCTCTCAGCCGAGGCAAGCCCAAAGCCCCCTGCTTGTCTCCCGACATATGCTTGGTAGTGTAGTGCATGCAAGTGTGTGCGTATAAGGGGAGATGATAGGTAAGGAGAGCAAGGAATGATCGGGCGCAGTCCGTCGCCCGTTTATCAGAGTACTACATCAGCATTCGCACCGGGAGAGGCGGCTCAGGGCATCAACTGATGCCACTGCAGGACCTCTGACCGGTAGATTCTAGGTTAGAGCCCCAACGCTGGCAGGATTTTTCGACACGAGCTTGTCGGCTAGGCCGACTTCATTCGCTGTATGGAGAAGGAATCTAGCGGCTGGCTGCTCTGACCTACCGGTTTTCCGTGGTTTCTCCCATCAATACGAGGCGAATACCAGGTGACTTGCCACGGACCACGGACCGCGCCTGATATTTCTTTCCTCTTCGTTGTCCTATCCTTCGTTGTTAGTGTAAGTGTGTATAAGTAAGGGGTGACCCTTACTTATACACACACTATCATGCACTATATTACCAGGAGGCCGGTCGGCAGCTTAGAGCTTGTCCGGCTGGGGCGCCACTTCCCGAGGAAAAACGTGCACTGCACTTACGTGACTAATGACCTTAGTATTTCCGTACCGTAATCACTAACAGTCAATCAATGCAATATTTGCCTGGTATTCGTCGATGAAACCACCACGTTAAATAACCCTGTAGCATCACTGTGGCCGGAAGCTTTATTCTCGTCTAGGCAGCGGCTGATTTCGACGTAACTATATTGCTAATGGCGAAAATTCTCCCTTGCCTGAACTCGGTGCATATGACCACCCTCACAGCTGCAGAGATAGCTTTAAAGTTGGCGCGGTGGGTATACTTAATTGGTCACGATGAATGGAGAAGCGGAGGGGAAGAAAAATGGAGTCAATCCTTCAAGGATCGGACAGGAAGAGAAATTATCGTATTATACATTAAAGCGATTTAGTTTCATCTTGACAAAATATTTGCATTAAAAACGGGGCAAAGAATCTCTTTTCCTATGAATATGAGTGAGAGTGAATCAATGTTTTTTCCATATATGTGTGTGTGTATATATATACATACGGGGTGACCTTAGCATCGCCTGCAGTTTTTGAAAGGTTGAAGTTATTGCAATGCAGTTTCACGGAAGTAGCATTTGGGAATGGGGCTAATTGGTTCATTTATTCATTTCTATTTTATCAGTCACAATGCGATAGCTCGCACTCGCTAAACGTCTGCTAGACGGGTGATCTACTCTAGGGCATCTTGCATGTCTTTCCTTCTTTCGAAAACTTCAAGAAAGTCGATTTTCTTCAAAGACTCCTTTCATTGTGACATTGCGACTATAAGTTTCATTCCCACGTATATTTCTTCTAGAAAATATGTTTAATATAAAAAATTGCCGTGTGTATTCCAGTCATCAATATGACATCTCAAGTGAACTCCCCAAATTAACAATCACGTTAATAATGTAGTACCTCTTAAACGTGTTGCGTAGATTTGAAAGTTACAAGAAATGACATTTCTTACGAAATCAATCAAATATTACCTTTGATAATTTTATAATTAGAGTTTATTTAACAAAGATTTAATATTTAAATCCTGTCCGTCCGTATAATTACTTTAGAAAATTCCTCCAAGGGAATAAATGAAGCAGGGCCATTCTGGAAAGCGGAGAGTAGCGGCGCAAAGTAAAAGTTTCTACCTCACAAACTAGGTCCCCTAGAAAACATGAAATTTCATGTTTTAATGCTATATGTGGAAACATAACATAATGGAAACATCGTCAACCAGCACGGTAATTTGAAAGTATCCCCTTATTAAACAACAGAATTAAAATTTAATGCTGATATCTGTTGAGAAACTTTTCAACTGAATCTAGAAAACGCAAGAGACGTAAGTTTTTAAATAAATGGAAAATATTGCCGTCGGCGATTTTATAAAAACTCTTTTTACAAATAATTTAATAATGAAATCTTGGTTGTCGATGTAATTAAGAATAAAAAATTTCACGAAGGTAAACGGGATGCAGAGAAATCGAGGGAAATATTTAACGAGAAACAGGGCAGCGAGATACGGAGCGGAGTGACAGTGCGATGCGGTGGAGCAGAAGGTGCGATGGGAGTAGGTGTGAATGGTAGATATGGAAGGCGACGGTGTTCAAGGCAGAAATTTACCAGTCTGATTCACGTTGGAGGGATTTGCCGAGGAACAGTATGCACAGATTTTCGACGGAGGTAGGGCATGAGGAAGGTTTTTAAAGTGGAGAAGCGAGATAGGGCAAATGGAAGATGGGAGAAGAGTGTGAAAATGCGATGAGTTTTGTGCTGCGGTGTATGACGTAACGGTGCAAGACCCTGCGACACTATACCATTACCCTGCGACACTATACCATTGAATAATGCTATGGGACGTTTCGGTGTTTGGCAGTGCTGTATGTGTGTGTGTGTGTGACGGTAAGTAACAGCATGTGACAGTGTAAGTGCAAGTAACTGTGGGTAAGATGGCGTGACGGTTTATAAAGCAATGAGGCTGTGTGTGCGGGTGTATGCCGGTGTATAGGAGTCGGGGTAAATAATGTGGTGGTACTGCGAAAAGTGAGTGACGGTGTGACTGTGAGAAGTGAATGACGGTGTGTGACTGTGAGAAGTGAATGACGGTGTGTGACTGTGAGAAAGTGAGTGACGGTGTGACTGTGAGAAAGTGAGTGACGGTGTGACTGTGAGAAGTGAGTGACGGTGTGACTGTGAGAAAGTGAGTGACGGTGTGACTGTGAGAAAGTGAGTGACGGTGTGACTGTGAGAAAGTGAGTGACGGTGTGACTGTGAGAAAGTGAGTGACGGTGTGACTGTGAGAAAGTGAGTGACGGTGTGACTGTGAGAAAGTGAGTGACGGTGTGACTGTGAGAAAGTGAGTGACGGTCTGACTGAGAAGTGACTGACGGTGTGACTGTGAGAAAGTGGGTGACGGTGTGACTGTGAGAAAGTGAGGGACGGTGTGACTGAGAAATTGAAGTGACGGTGTGACTGTCGGCAGGTGAGTGACGGTGTGACTGTCACAAAGTGTGTGACAGGGTTAGGCAGCGTGTACCGACGCAGGGAAAGATAGTTTAGAGCAGAGCCGAGCTGAGCTGATGCCCGTGGAACAGGCAATACGCAACCAACATCTTTTTTCTCGACTAATCACCGCCACCACTGTCGGCGGAAGTTATTAATCCGGTTGAGAAGAGATCAGCAAAATAAGTGAATAATTTGTCCTTCGCGCCCGATTGATCGGAACCCTTCTTGTTTTCGAATGCGATAATTTCTCTTTCCGAAATCGCCGTTCGCGGTCCACAGCCCTCGACACCAACGTGGCGTGAGAGGCGGCGCGACGCGCGGCGGTGGCGGCGGCGGCGGCGGCGGCGAAAGCGACGGGGCGGCGGTAGGGGAGAGAACAATGCACAGACCGGCGCGTCGATGGACCGGACGAAAGCGAGGGAAGAGGGAGGACAAGCGGAGCCCGAAAACGAACGGATCGGAGCCGGCAGGCCGGCGCGATTCGGCGAGAGACGGGGCCGTGGCAAGCCGAGAGGTAAAGGCAGCGAGGAAGAGAAAATGGAGCGGACGCGAGTGCGGGGTAAGATGAAGGGTTAATGGGTGGCATGATGGGACGCGGAGAGGGTGAAAGAGGCGGAGAGCGAGCAAAAAAAATGAAGGCGCAGCGATGACGCCAGTTAGCGCGGGTGAGCGGTGAGGGGCCGGGGCAGGAGCGGGAGATCGGAGGCACGGGGGTTTTGTGCTCCGGCAGAGGCGAGATGGAGATCAGAGGCGCGGGGTCGCGTGCGTTTAAGGTCGGGCGGGACGGGACGGAGCGTGAGGGAGCCTGCGAAGCGGGTGGGGAGAGCGAGGGGTGTGTGTGTGTGTGTGAGAGAGAGAGAGGGGGGGAGGGGGAGGCGAGCGAGGCAGCGTCCGCTCGAGCGGGCCCGCGAGCGGCCGTCGCTCGCCGACAGGCGACGGGAGATTCCGTCAGCGGAGCAGCTGGTCCGCGCTGGCGCCGGCGCGGGGAGCCGAGGGACGGGGGCTGGGCGGGTAGAGCACGGCCGGCGGGAGCGGGGGCGGGGCGGGGGCGGTGCGCACCGAGGGGTCGGCCGTGGACGGAATCAGAATTCGGCTGGTCGCACGCTCGCCGCCCGCCAGCCGCTCGCGCCCTCGCCTCGCACCCGCCCGCTGCTGCCGCCCCCCACCGCAAATCCGACGCCTCTTGTTTCTAACTTTGCTGCTTCATTTGCCCCATTCACAAATCACGTGGCCGCGTCCTAATTCGTATTACATCAGGGCACGGCCCCTGGATGGTTGGGGGGCGGAGGGCGGTGGGTCGCAGCCGGGGCTGGGAGGGGGCGCGCTTGGATGAGGAGTGGGGCTGGGTGTCGGGCCGCGGGCGCGGGAAAGCCGGGCCGGCCACCGCCGCTCCCCCTCCGCTGCTTGTCGCGACCGCCACCCGCGCGACCCGCAAAAATGGCCGTCCGCGGCGGCGACGTTGGCGGCAGTGGCGGCGGCGGCAGCGGCGGCGGCGGCGGCGGCGAAGGCGCGAGCAGCGCGTTCATATTTCGGCGGAGAGGTAAAGTTTCGAGGCATGCTTGTTTGCCGCCCGGCCCACCCGACCGCTCGGCGGAAAGTTTCTAACTTTTTCCTCCTCTTATATATTACATACATTACGTTTATTGCATTGCCGAGGACACTGGTCCTCGCAGACAGCAGCAGCGCCCAAGCCGCCGCGCGCCCCTCCCAACGCCGCTCCCGGTGCTGTCCCCGTCGCCCTCTCCCCTCCGCCGCCCCCTTCACCTCGCCCACCGCTGCCTCCCACCCCCGCCGCCGCCGCCCTCACCGCCCTTGCCCCTTGCCACAGCCGCCACCGCTACCGCCGCGCCCGACCCCGCCTTAAATTCTCAACTTTCGCGAGTTGAATCTTGGCGTTGTTCGCTTCGCGGGAGGGAAAGTGGCGCGACGTCGTGGGGGCGCTCTTGGAGACGCGGGGGCGGGGCGCGGCGGGGAAGCTGGGGGCGCCGAAGACGCGACTCGCGGCGCCGCGGGGTGGAGCGTGGGCGGAGCGGGCAGGCGGCTTGTGGCGCTACCGAGGTGTCACCGCCGAATCCCAACGCCGCCCGCGCCGCCGTCAGATTCACCGCCCCGTGACGGGCCCTCGTCTCTTCAGCCCAAGCCCGTGCGCGCTGCTCGCGACGACGTTTGCCGACCTCCGCCCCGCCTCCGCCCGACCCCGCCAACGACCCCGCCCTCTCGCGGCCGCGGACGCCGCCCCGCTGCGGCTAGGGGCAGCAGCGCTGACGTCTTCCGAAGTCTCCTCGGTGTTTGTTTCGTTGGTGGAGCGCGGACGAGACGTGGAGGGGGAGGGGCCGTGGGCAGCTGCGAGGTGGAGTGGGGTAGAGCGAAGCCAGAGGGTAAGACCGGAGGAGGGGAGTGAGGAGGAGTACGTCGCATGGGAAGATGGGAAGTCGGAGATTGGCGTTGGGTGCGTGGCGAGGTGGGGCGCGTCTGGGCTGGGCGGGACGCAGCGGGGCGGGGCGGCCTGGAGGCGGAGACGGTGACTGTGCAGGTGGAGTGCCAGTGAAGGGTGAGAGTCAAGACGGTGGCGAGGGCGAGGGTAAGGACGAGGATGAGGTCGAGGGCGGGGGCGGGGGCGGGGGGCGGGGTGGGCTGCGAACTGCGTCGACGTGGCCGTCCGCCAGGTGTACTCGGCGAGACAAGGAAGGGGAACCTATACCCAACACAACTTCAGTTTTACTCCTCTCCACAGTTTACAAGTGCCCTTACGCAATAACTGTCCCCTGAGTCGGAAAACGAACTCGGGAGAGCGGTGGGGCGCAGTGGTCGCTGCGGTCGGACGTGGCAAGGCTGTCCGCGCGCGCTCGTGGGACTCCTTCGTGTTTTTCGTCACCTTTTGTTCTTCCCTTGCACCAACACGAAATGCCCTGCTGTAATGGGGGGGTGCTTCCTGTAAATATCAATTATCTACTTGATTGCCCCCAAAGATGAGTGTGTAGTAAATTGTGCGAAACATTTGCGATCTTAATGAAGTACTGAAAGCATACACATAAACACGAAAAAGCATACACACAAAGCCAAATCTCTGAATATGTATTTACTTTGGGTTCAGTAGACAAATTCAATTTTACTTATTAGAAATCAAGAACTATTCTTTGTATACTGTAATGATGACAAAAAGTATTAATGAATTATAAACTGATAATTTAGTACAATGATGACCGACGATTACGAATGTATGATAACGATTACGATTTTGTACTGTACAAAAAATTAGCTCTGCTTTGAAACTTCGCAGGAATTAACTATTGTCGTTCAATTAATGTTAGAGTAAGGGTTTTCTCGGGGTTCTGGAACAAGTAATACGTACCAGCAGATAACCAGTCTTTTCATAATGATATACAATTTGAATGAAAAAATTTAAAGTATTTTATTATTCCAATATTAAAATAAGCATTTTAATGAATAAAATAGCTTTGAAACACGCGTCAAAAGATAATGGATTGAAAACTGCTTATATGTTTTTTAATATTTAGAAGAACAGCCTTTTTTCTTTTCCTACATATGATGGATTTAGTGCAGAAGTTGGTGATATTTCTGATAAAACAGCAATCACTTACAGAAGAATGGAGCCAATGAAGCCAAACTAATCTAATTAATAATAGAATATTTTATTCGCAATAAATAAATACACCTTTACCGATTTTTTTCAAGATTAATTTTTCTCCAAGAGTTCTATGTGTCAATTTCTTGCTTTCTTTGTGCGGTTATGGAAGAAATTGATCAGTCTTAGCAGTAAATCAGGTGTAATGCAAAAGCCAGTAATTCAATATTAGAGGACAAGCAGTTGCAGTTCTTTAGGTAAACGATCGTAAAAATAACAGCATTGAAGTATCGGCTGTAATTTAATAATGAATTAAAATCATAGCCTCGCACTTGGAGGCGCTACGAGCACTTTATCGTTTTCGTACGCCGTATAATTTACGAGGGCTTACCTTTAACGAGTGTTCGAAACGTTGTTACATGTCTCGTGGGAATTTACTGCCAACGGTCCCAGGCGCGGGGCAGGCCGAGTGGCACGGGCGGGGAAGTGTAGAGCAGAGCACTCCGGGAGCAGTGAGGGTGAGAAGGGCGTGCCGGCGTAGAGATGGGAAGAGGAGTGTGTCGGGAGGGCAGTGAGATAGGTGAAGAGGGGGAGGGGAGCGATTGGGGGAGTGAGAGGGGTTTGGGCGGGGACGCAACGGGACTGGGCGGGGAAGGGAGGCCCTTGGTCGGTGTGGTCGGGGCGGGGCAGCCTCAGCCACTTAACGAGAATCGCTTCTCTCACGAGCTGTCGCCACCTCTCACAGTCCTCCCACTCCCCGCCCCCTAGTGTGTCGACATATCCCCGGCACCGGACAGGCCGCACATGTCGTTCTTCTGCATGGGTGGCGTGGCATGTTCGTTCTTGGAATACACCGACGACCGATAGGTGGTTAACTTGTATTCCGTTTAGATATCTACGTGTTCAATCCTGTAACTTTCTTTTTTTATGTAGTACGTTTCCTAATTGTTTTGAATTATCTCTGAAAAGTTTCACCTCTCGTTGCAGCCGTCAATTCCGTTGTTATTTAAATTTATATTGCTCCATTTAATTAGTACTTTTAACTGTGTGTCTGCTGAATTCACCAAATCCAGTTAATTCAGTACCTCACGAGGCCTATGCCATGAATAAAAATGGGAATGTAGGCCAGATAAACGTTGCTGTCGTTAGAAATGGAAACTTATCCATGTAGCGGACGGTTCGCACTACAAAGCATTTTAAATATTAAAAGGCACAATTATAAATATTTTACATAAATAGTGCAATCCTTGGTTTATTTGCAGCACATAGCTTTATATTTTAGTTTGAAACACGAAATATTTATTGGATTTCACCCATGTTATTCATAGATATTTTAATGACGAAATGATCTAAAGGTTCGAGTTGATTCTCCACGTATTTAATGGAGTTCAATGCACTCTGTAGTCCTCTTTTTTCAAATTTTATTAATACGATATTAATAAATGAATAGGCAATGCTTTCATATGATTTTCGTCAGAGTCGCGAATGAAAACAGTGTCATAATACCAACTCTCAATGACGTGTCACATGAACGCGCGTAAAGAGACGTATTAGGATCAATCTGATTTCGAATCGAGGCATTCAGTACGTAATCAGCAACTAGTACACGCCAACATCCTATTCCGCTCTCATTTAATTTATTCTTGCAGTTTCTCATGCGCATTATTCGTACCGAAAGGCAAGAAATTGTCTGGGATATTCGCTGATATTGCGGCGACTGCCAGCAGAGGTAGGCTCCACCGGCGGTGAATGCGGGCGAATGGAAGGTGAATGGACCTGCTGAATTGGGAGAGGAATTGGCATCGTCAGCGTGGTCTCGGCCGTGGCCTCCGCCCCCCATGGAAGAATCTCGGTCGCCTCGCCGCGGTCTCTAACCTTCCCAACCCTCAGCCCCCCCCCAACCCCCTCGCCGGGGGGCACGAGGGAGGGAGAGGCGAAGGGGGGCCTGGCCGACCAGCCAGTCTGGCAGCCGGGCAACGAGGAGCCCAAGTCCCAGGAGCTTGCTCGCGAAAAATCCCCACTCATCCCGGCCGGCTTTGAAACTCGGCTTTGTAGTTCAGAGTCAAGCGCCCTGCGGCATTGAAATACTGGCAGATCCTGCTCGCGCCGCGTTGAACCAGGATATCTGCTGTCCATCCCCTTTATGTGGCACTCGCTCGACATCCTTCCCGGGATTTCCTCCTCAGCGTTCGGGTGCGATGTTCTTCCGCTTGTCAGAATTTCCCGTGATTTCCGGCCCAGGTGAAATTTCAGAACTTTGATTCAAGTGTATAGAGTTTTTTAAAGGTTTCCCGGTAAAATGATAATTGCTATTTGTTAACCAGTCTGGCGTGATAATGGTATTTACATGTTTATTAGGAAAATAATATTCTTCCTCAAAGTAGAACCTTCAACAAGAAGAGCCAGAATTTAACATTGGTTCCACACTGTTAGATATTTCATATAGTGAAAATAGGGACAATAGATGTTACTCCTTTTAAAGGTTATGCATATTCACAGTCATATTCACAGTTATCACCCCCTAAAAATGCTTAAAAATTCGAAATATCGGTACGGAATAATGGAAAGACGTTCCAAACTGTATGCATTTGCAGTACAGATGTGCGTTGTCAAGAAAACGGGTTGGTGGAAAATAACAGACAAAAATCCGGTCCGAGACTTTATGAAATTTCGCGTAAAAACTGCTGTAGAGGTTGAAGGGCGGACAGATAAAATTCCAGCGTTTTGCACGATCATCCTAACTCACGTCTTAAAGCGTCTCGTCTGTTCTGTTTTCCCTCTCCTACAAGGGACGTAACGTACGTCTTGCACTTTAACCCACACGTCAGCGCTGGCGTCCGTTTTCAACAGGTGTCCCCGCCCCGCCCCCACATGCTATTTAAAAAAGGACGGGCGAAGACGCGCGCTGGCGTCCATAAGCAGCGCCGTCGCGCAGACGGCGCGGTGAGACGCGACGCGAAGCGGCAGAGGGGGTGGCGTAGGGAAGAGCGAGGGTGGGCAGGGCGGCGGGGCGCCGAGCTCCGCGTCGTCAGCAAAAAGTTGGCCTTGCAGAAATACTAGAGCGACATTGTATGCCCCCAAGTTAAGAAATACGTTTAGTTTGCTCGCTTAATATTTCAACATTCCTCTGCTTCGCCGCCGCCGCCGCCGCCGCCCCCCGCCGCAGTAGTCGGCGAAGTTGCGTCCGCGAGCGTCTCTTTGGGGAGAAATGACGAGGGATTGCTCCCGGGCCTGCTGCGCGGGAGGTTCTGCGCGCAGAGTTCTGCGTCAGGTCTTCGGCGCCCCCCCCCCCAGTGTGTCCGCCGGGACTCAAACAGACGTCGTCACCCCCTCGTACGTTCCCTTTCCTTATTGCTTCCACTTTTGGACTAATGCTCCGCGAGTACATGTAATATCTGCTCGTGTGAAACGCATAAGTTGCATTTCTTTTCTGATTACGTTAGAAAACATATGGGTGTTTTCAATGTAATTTTATCTCTTCTGGTATAGTTTTACATATTGAAGTGGTATATGATATTTTTAAAATTACTTGAATATGTTTTCTTCTTTAATTTACCTTGTCAGATTTCCGAACTATGTAGGATATTTTAGAATAAATGTTACAAACTTCCAGAGCATGTAGAGGTTTTAGAATAATCATTTTTTATCAAGAAACATGCTGTGGGAAATTTTATATAACGAAGTTAAACTGTGACATTTCTCCCCTTCGGTAGACAACACATGAATTGGTGTTTGGCTGGTCTGCCAAATCTCTTTGACTGCATCACAACGTGACCTGTCAAACACAACCACATAATGGGTTGCTTTCCAATCAAGGGCACATGTCACATATGTAACTTCGTTACATCAAATTTTCCACCAAATGTTCATTGACAAAAAGTGATTATTCTGGAGCCCCCTTGTGACTTCGGTGGTGTAACGTTTAGCGTATCTGACTGTTATACACAAAGTTCACGGGTTCAAACCCCTTCGAAGCTGTGGATTTTTAAGGCAAAAATTCCTTCTTGAACCTTCCTTGGGGTAAAGTAAAGCGGGCTCTCCCATGTTATAGATTTACATGCAAAATATCCCAAAGCCTAAAAGAAGCCTCTGAGCAAAATGAAAATCGCCAGTTTCGTCGCCCGAGTGATATCTCCCTGCTCTTCTAGATGGCTAAACGAGCGTAGCGGAATTTGTATTGGTCAGGTGGCAGAGAAAATATGATGGCCTGAGCCTCGCCACGGAAAATAAAGCATGAATTGAATTGGATACACCCCCCCGGAAGTTTTTAACATTCATTTTGAGATATTCGGTACAGTTCAAAAATCTTGATTAGTTCAATTCAGAAACAGAAACAAACATATTCATCTAAGGAAATTCGTAAACCACTTCATCCAATAAATGAAACTGTATTCCAAATTATAAAATTACGCTGAATCTAAACATCCAAAAAGAAATGTAACATCCGTCTTTCAGATGAGCAGAACTTGAGTGTGGCGTGTTGAAATTAACGCCCAGACGGTAAAGCAATATTAATTGACTCATTTATGTGTCCTAGACATGTGTAACATTCTGATATATAGCAGAAATATAATTGTTAACATATGTCACTCTTTCTGTGAAGGAAAAATTGTCCAATGAGTCTTCAATGTAAAAATGAAGATTCTTCCTTGCGTCGGCTGCTTGACGCTGTATCTCTGAAATCAAGACCTTATTTGAAAGTGGCGTATATCCTTTTGGGATTATTTTCTGTTTATTAGTAACGATATATTCTTAAGACGTTTTTCGATCATAATACTAAATGTTGTGTTGAAATTAACGTTTATCGTATGTGAAAGGGCATCTGAAAACCACTGAATCCTATCTTGAACAAAAGGCTAAATATCAATACTTTTCCTTCCTGAAAATTTATATTTCTTGACGATACGTCTCTTTGTAAATAATCTATTCAATTCTGCGTAGAAATTTCTGTGTGGGGGACATGCGCCAAAAGTGTGCCTGCTGAAACGAAGTCGTCGCTTCTCTTATGTTTGGTTTCCTTGTTGCACCCTTGAATGAAGGTTATATTACAGCACAAAGTTTTCAGATATAAGCATTTAAGATGCATAAGCTGCCTTTATTTTCTGATTTTGAATCCAATGAAACGTTTAGCTTCTGTACAATTGTATAAATTTGCATATAGTTTTATTAGAGAGAAACGTTAGTGAGGCTCACGTTTTTCAACGAATTCATTGATTTTTTGGTTCTTTAACTCGCATACCAGACTTTCTAATTAAGCGCAGTTGAGTAATTTCTTGTAATTACACGTCGTGTTTTGGGCGAAGGGAAAAAATTGACAGTTTTATGAAAATTGCTGGCTAGCTCTTCTTTAATGCGAAATGAGGAGGGAGTGCGTGCGGACCTGCTGCACAGCAGCTTCAGCAAAGCCCTTTTGTAGAAACCGAAGAGAAAGTGCTTGCGCGCGTTCCGTGGCCCTTTTTTCAGCTGCTGCTCCCGCATTTACTTGGTATTGATCGGGGAAACTACGAAAACTATCTTTAGAGCAGTCAGGCGTTGTTATTCTCCTCCAGGCAGCGAATGAGTTTCACCTAGCTATCTAGCTAGTGTCAAAATTCCGCCACCTTCGGGACTTGCAACATAGGAACACGTAGACTGATTCACTGTAGGTACAGTTATTACCCTGAACAAGGCCTCCGGGTTAAATACTTCAAATCTCGTACTAAGCTTCATTTTTTAAATATTTCTTATTTCTGCAGGAATGCTTATGGGAGACGTGAATAACTGCTGTTACAAACTTCTGCGGATGTAGAGGAGTCGAAAATCATCACTTTTTGCAATGCACATGTCGTGGGAAATTTCATATAGCCAGTTTACAAATGTGATATTTCCCCTGATCATTATACATCATTGTGTGCACAGGTGATCGGCAGATACATGAAAACTCTCTGACTACGTCAGAAGATGACCTGCAAAGCGCATGTGCTGATTCTGAGCCATTCTGCAGAGAATATAATAAATATTGCAATTATTCCACTTCATACTAGGCAGCTCGTCTATAAGGTAGCCTCGTTTCAGCAATCATCAAAAGTTTGCATTTAATATAAAATTACAATTATTATTCCGATTAACAAAGTATCATCTGAGAATGTGTCAAGGATATGGGTAACGGAAAGTTAATCGAAATCACAATTGAAGGGATGTCATTGATTTACAAAGATTTTTTACATTATTTTCTGTACCCGAACTATTCCTTCAATTACGATATTGAAGTTAAAAGGCGATGATAAACCTTTCGATTAATCATGTAAAGCAGTGTACAGAAAATCTATCTGTCCATCATTTAGAGCAATTTGATTGTCATTTGTCGCGACTATGTCTGCTGGTACGGAACTCGCCAGTTCATTCCAAATCCTTTCAGAACATAATTGGCGAATTCTCCACAAAACGGATTTTTGGGAGGTTTTGTGCATCGACAGTGAGTTGGGGTATTTCTAAGACACCTAAAATGGTTATCAAAAGCTCATTTGATTGTTTCTCGGAAAGGCAAATCGATTGGCATTACTTAGAGAAAATCCTTCTATAATATCCCGGAAGAATTCTAGAAATGTTGGGAGGGTTAAGGCATCTAAAATGTTTTACTATACTGTCTTTCAGACATAACATGCGTTATTACATGTTTATGAGATTGACGAAAATTATATTAAATTTTGTATTTAAACCCTTTTTAAAATGAAGGCTACCGTGTTTTTCATGTAACTTTTACAAGCCATATGGAACAGACAACTACATTATGTTTAAATTAATTTTATTAAGAAATTACTAACAAGAAATAAAAACATTGCATGAAAAAATCCAGTGGATGTATTACGCTAAGTTAATACGAAATTATTTCAAATTCAGTACAATCGCATTTCATCTCAGATCTTGCCACACTAATGTACATATTTCGTCCAAGCCTACCAAGTAATGCTAATGAAATTTGAAATAAATAAGCCTCTATAATGCTTGTCAACATAATAAAATGTTGACAAGCATTTTAGCAGCTTAGTTCTTTCATGTTTCATTCTCTCTTCCTACTCCAGTCCTTCTACTCGCAAGCCACGGAGCCTCATGTATTATTAACCAAGAAGTGCTTACCAAATTCTTAGGTTACGGCGTACACTAATCAAAGGAATATAATTAACATGATAAAAGGAATGAAGAAACGGGTGAAGATACTCTCCGAAGGTGCCACATTGAGCGTGTGGATATTCTGACCAAGGCAACTGAGCGGTGGCAACTGAAAAAAAATGCTATTGTGTCTAGCTGTCAAATGACCAGATAAGTCTTAGAGGAAGCGAATTGAAATTCTCTCTAACTTTTCATTCCTTCTTGCTTAATCTCATGTGCTTACAGGCCATATTCTGAAATATTCCATTACGTATGTGAAATACAAATGTTATTCAGACGGCTGTACGTTTTACGACGGGTGAGCATGATGGAAGGGGATAGAAGATTTTCTTGTTATTTATGAGAGTTTCGGTGTATATAATAAAATATTTATGTGAAAGAAAAGTTTTTTTATTATGAAGACTAATTGACTTATTGACAATTTTTTTTAGTTCTTGGAAATAATAAATTTAACTTGAAGTCTTTAACAGAAAGTATCCTATTTAAGACCTTATTTCTTTATATAAAATAATGCACACCAAAATACAATAGTTTGCGATATGCGTACAATAATGTTCAGTCATTTTCCAAATTAGCTATGTTGATAGAATAAATAAGTAGCTGATGAAGGGATGCTACACGGCTGTAATACTTAGTGTCAAATGTCAGCTCTAACAAGAGTTTCGTATTCTAGTTGCGCACAGAAGCAAATATTACTTACCTCACTTGTAAATCTTTTTTTCATTCAGTGTCTGTTTGTCAAATTACATTTGTAATACACAAAATATGACAAAGATTTATGATATTCCAAGACAGTGGATTCAAGTAAGTGCAATTATGAATGTTCACTAATTATGTTTATAATGTAAAGAAAAAGTACAGTACAAGCACATGGTAATATAAATCTCTTTGACAACCACGCATGCTGTATGCTAAAACACAGTTTGCCACATACAGTTTGCTAAAAGTACGAAGCTATCTCTGCATTTAAATGTAGCCATTACTTTCTTTATCTAATCGTAGTGAGTTGAAGGATACTGTCCGCATTAATATGTACCAAATAAGTACTATTATATTCAGCAAAACAGTTCCAGCTGCTTTAGGTGAAAATGTGACCATGATACAGACATCGATGGCATACAAGAGTGAAATTGTAAGGACCATTTCTGAGGTCTCTATTACCTGGACATGGACTAGATAAGAAATGCAGAAAATAATAAATGACATGCGAAAATATTTGCATTCAATCGACTCTGAAGGTCTCTTCTCCCTCTAAGACGTCAGATATATTAAATAACTAGAACACTTTTCATTTATGTAGATCAAACACATTTATTCCACATTTAATTAATTCTTCCCATCTCTAGTTTTACCCTTTTGCTTTTATTCGGTTTGTCGTCTCCTTCCCGTTCTGCGTTTATGCCTTTATTTCCCCATCTGCATTTACTTTTTCTCTTCTGCTTCTTTTTTCCTCCCTGCTCCTCGCATTTATTCTTTCCTCTTCCTTTTCCCTCTCGCCTCTTTTCTTCTGTCTCTGGTCTCTCTCCCACATTTTCTCCCCTCTTTTTCCCCTCGTATTTCCCACTTTTCTTTGTACTTTCTATCCCTTAAGCCTTGCTTCCCCCTCTGACACTTTTTCACAATCCCAACGACGTTGTTTACTTCAATCTACATCAAAGAATGAGAGCAGTGGACACGGTAATGCTCTCAAAAACTTTTCTTCAATGGTGCATAACTGATTGTGTGTAGTCCGGAAACTCATTGGCAAAGCCCCTTCTTTTGTGACAAGTAATTTAAGATCAAGTTACTCAGAAGAAGGAACTTTTCGTATTTGAAAGAATGATTACCAAACTCATCAGATGGTGGTGGTCAGATTTTTTTACTTCGACTACTATTATTTGGTGACTATTATTCTTGGTAAATAAAACTTGAAAGAATCAAAGTAATATATTCTGCTATCAAGTAGCCGCCATAGTCGTAGTCGCATTCAAAGTTGTAGTCGCAGTCAAAGTCGTCGTTGTAGTCGTAATCCCAGTCTTAGTCGCAGTCGCAGCTGTGCCCAGGCGGTCGGGGGCCTTGGCGAGTGTCCGCGGTCCTCCTGGGGCAGCGCCGTCCGTCTCCGTTCGTCTGTCCCGTCCGTCCTGCCCGTCGCAGTTTATCCCTTTCCGTCCCCGTCCGTCCGTCTCCGTCCCTTTGAGCTTGGCGCGGCTTTTGCTCTTCGTCCTCGGCGACGCGACGACGCAAAACTGCACCCTCCCGCCGCCGCCGCCGCTACTTCGCCAGTGAAATATTTAGCGAGCAAGCCCTCGCGGACGTATGGAGGAGCTAACAAGGCGGAATAGAGACGCGGCGCCCTCGCCATACTCGCTCCCCCCCCGCACCCACCACTTCTTCGCCCCGTCCGCTCCTCGCGCGCGGGCGGTGACAGTTGCCGCGCCACTAAATGTCAATCGCTCAACTTTCCACGGGGACCTTTGCGTCGTAAACACTGCTCCTAAAAACATTCAACTAGACTTTCCTCCGTCCCCTCCCCCGCCCCGTCGTGCACACCCCGTCGGCCTCCTCTCGCGGACGCCCGCCCATCCGCAACAACAACCACCATTAACCGCAAGAACAAAGTGCTAGCCCGGCGTTGACCCATCTGCCTCTCTTACGCCGCAGTGAAAACCGAGGGGGCGGGGCGCACAAAGCGCGCGAGAGAGTGTGAGAGAGACAGAGAACGAGAGAGGAGGACGGGTGGATCTGGAAGTTTCTGGTTGGCGCTGAAGACCCACGGCCCTTTCTCCTCTGCACCCTAGGGCGCGACTGCGGCACCCTCCGCTGCTCGGTGCCTCCCTCCCCTCCTTGCCCGGTCCCCGCCCCTCTCCCGGCCCCGTCGTGCCTTCCCGCGAATCCCATCCGGCTTCGTCGTCCCGGCTCCGGCGTTCCGGTCCCGCGTCTCCCCGATCTTCCCCGCCCTGCCCCGGCCCTGCTCTGCAGCCTCCGCAGCCCCTTCTTGACGCACCTGGCCCCCCCTCACCATCCCGCCCTTCCCCGCCTCGCCTCGCCTCGCCCCGCTCCGGCTCCTCGCCGCCCCGCCCGCTTCCCGCCTGCGCCGCTCGCGCGTCCCGTTCGCCCGCTTTAATGAGAAATAATGGTTGTTAATTAAGAGGCGCTGCGTCGGGAGAAATATGAGGCGCGTACGCGCCGTGTAAAGGGGCGCGGCGGTGGCGGCGGCAGCGCTGGCGGAGGCGGTGGCGGCGGAGGCGGCATGTTCTCAAGACAGCGCGCAGACAGCGCGAGCGGGGGCGCTGGCGGCGGGCGCGCTACTAGCGACAGCTTGATTAAGCTCACCTCCGTACACGTCGCAGCGCAGCACGAGGTTGGCGCCCTGCATGTAGGGTCCCACGACGGACGTCCGCTCCAGTCCGGACTCGTCCAGGATGATCATGCGCTCGGGCGGCACTGCAACAAAGGCCGGCCGTCAGGTGCGAAGCGAAGCGGCGGGTGCGTGGCGAGGGCAACGGGTGCGGGGACACGAGTTGTGCTAGAGGCATGGGTAGGGGCGGGGCTGGGGCGGGGCTGGGGTGGAGCTGGGCCGGGGCTGGGCTGGGCTCGGCTGGGGCGGTTGATAGGGCGGGATTTGGGTGGGGTTAGAGCGGGGCTAGTACGGGGTTAGTACGGGTAAGGCGGGTCAGGGTGGGGCAAAGAGGGGAAGTTTTGGATAGGGACGGGACCATGGTTTTAAGCCAGGAATGGAGACCGGGGCGGGTCCGGGGCGGGTCCGGGCGGGTCCGGGGCGGGTCCGGGGCGGGTCCGGGGCGGGTCCGGGGCGGGTCCGGGGCGGGTCCGGGGCGGGTCCGGGGCGGGTCCGGGGCGGGTCCGGGGCGGGTCCGGGGCGGGTCCGGGGCGGGTCCGGGGCGGGTCCGGGGCGGGTCCGGGGCGGGTCCGGGGCGGGTCCGGGGCGGGTCCGGGGCGGGTCCGGGGCGGGGACAGGGGCGGGGACAGGGGCGGGGACAGGGGCGGGGACAGGGGCGGGGACAGGGGCGGGGACAGGGGCGGGGACAGGGGCGGGGACCGGGGCGGGGAATGGGGTGGGTACGGGGTATGGACAGGACCAGACGCACGATCATGGAGTGGGAAAGAGCGGGGCAGGAGTGGGCAGGTGGAAAAGCGAGGGCTTGGGATGACCAGGTGGGGGATGGTGGCAGGGGGAGTGATGAGGCGAGGGCAGCTGCGGGATTAGAGCAGCGGGGTCGGGGCGCAGGCGGTGGAACCATCGACCAACTGGCATGGCGGAATTTTTTATGCTGGAATTGTCGATCCCTTCTGTCTCAGCTGGTGCTCTTTGCAGATTATTCCACTAACTGCTGCGCGCAGCTCTGCTTGACAAAATCCAACAGAGCGCCCGCCAGATGGCCCTTTTTCCAAATTTTGCTTCAGAATACGGCTTTTTCCTATATCTGTTCTGATTAATTTTCGGTAATTTAGAGCATTAATTATTCTAGAGAGAGATTTATTGTGTGTGCATTTTTTAGTCAACCACTCTTTAATAATTTTACTTTTTCTAGATTTTGTGTACAAATCAATGTTGGAGATTATTTTTTTAAAAACTAATCAGAAACTATAGATAATATTTTTTAACCGGCTCACCTTATATGTGTTTGAAGGTGGTTAATAGTATTAATTTAATGTTATTATTTTGCCAGTATTATTGCCACTAAGTTTTGTACGTACTTCATTAATTTGTTTTCAAGCGAACACCTAGGATCAGCGATGAAATGCAAGTAATATCCGTCAGTAAATGTTATTAACCGCGTTTTGGTCTCGAATCTTGTGTTCTGCTAGCCGTTCGCGGTGTAATCTTTGAAGGGATCGCATTGTCATGCATACGCATGCAAACGTCGTTTCCACGCTTCCTTGTAAACCACTCTCGGTAACTTATCTCGTTTTCCTCACGCATACACGATTAAGCCTCCGGTACCCCAAGCTAAGGGGTAAAGTAAAGGCTTGGAAATTACTTGCGTGTTACGTCGTAACGCTACTTGTGTAAAATTATTACTATAGGAATTTTCGTTCCTGTTAGCACATTTTTGATGCTATTTTAGTGTTTGTCTTATCAAAAAGTTAGATTGTATTTTCTGAACTAGAAATAGTATCCAATTCCATTTACCTTACCATTCATAAATACTGCTTGTACGTATAGAATTGGGTGGTAATTTCCATATATTACAAATGATTGGAATTTGGTAACTAATTAAGACACTGTAATACAAAACTATTTACCTAACTACAGTGAAACATAAACAGTGTCGCAAATAGTTTATAAATACACTTGTTATTTGTCAGTATTCAGCAAAAAATATCAGAACAAATTTTGATCGTTTATTTTCGTTCATAAAGAGATAATAAAAACGAACGTATTCGTTACAAGAAAAACTATGAAGCACAATTTATCTTCAGCATGCAGTAGTACAAACTCCTTTTATCTCTTTATAAAATAACTTTCCAGTTATAATAAGAATAATGTTTGTAATAAGCAGAAAAAATAAAAAACAAGCATATTAAATACGACATGACATTCTTGCATAGAATAGACCGACAAATATATATATATATATATATATATATATATATATATATATATATATGAAATATATAAAAATAAGTTGATGATTATTTGGACGTAATGGCTTAGTCTATCATGCAATTTGTTTTGATTTAAGTTTTAAAAATAAAAATTACTGAAATAACTTAATTAAACGTAACTGAAATTAAATGAAGTAACTTACAAAAAGTTATGCCAATATTTTTCTTGTAACTTTCAATCTCTGAGAATGGATGAGTTAAGCAACTGTAATAGGTTTAACATATATTTTTGTCACTAACGTGTGATAAAAATATGAAAAATCCGGATAGAGGCGCCATTCTCAGAATATATCATGTACTTTTTGCAATGTCGTTTTATTTTAGAAAGAAATTATTTTCGAGATCGAAGCTCGAAACTTCCTTATATTGGGAAAATACTTTCGTTGTTGTTTGTACTACCTTCCATTTTGAAGATCATTCCTAACAGACGAAATTTTTCATGTTCCCAAGAAATATAATGCTTTCATTTATAAGGCTTGAAAATAATGATTTCAACAGAGAGGAGAACTGAGAATCAGCCAGGAAGAAAATGACTGGTTTTCCAATTCTATTCAGATGACTCGATGTTCCTCAAAACGATCGTTTGTCCTCGATGTGTAACAAGCAGAAAATAGTAGTCCCATCACTGTTATTTGTTAGCCCCAAGTTACTCTTCGTATCGTCGATGTGAATACATTCACTACACCACGCATTCATCGACGTCATTCACGGAGGAAGTGTTTCAACTGTGCGTAGTATTCCACACACGGACACGAAAAGCCAAACCAAATGTTCCAATGCACCATACCTTATCGATTCCGTCAGTTGAAAATCTGTTGGCGCCAAGTACGCCACAAACGCAGTTCTTTTCGCAGGAGCGTAGCAGTAATGAGATCATTGGCCAATTGACTCGACTGCGAATGATGTCGCAATCAGCGCTCACTACCGCGTGAATGCGGGCGAGCGCTTCCAAACACGCGGCGCGCGCGCGCGTTGAATCTCCCCGCCTCCCCGCCCCTCCCCGTCCACCGCGGTGGCGCGGGGGCGGGGGCGGGGACACGCCCTCCCACCTCGCCCTTGCGCGCGGGGGCCGCTCACTTTATCAGTCCGCGCCGCTCTGCCCTCCCCGTCTCTATGAATCACTCCGCACGCTCTCTGCAGCGACTCCGACCTACAATTCGAGTTCCAACGACACGGCGCATTTTCGACACTCGCTCTGTAGCTAGGTCGAATCCAGCCGCTGTCAAGAAGTCTAGAGTACACCTGCTCAGATCCGTAGTTTTCTGTGGTTTCTCAGAATAAATCCAGGCGAGTAACGGAGCAGTACTCTTAGCAACGGACCACGAATCGTGTGTGAAACTTTCTTTTCTCATGTTTGTCCCCTATTCTTACATTCACTTACATTGATTGATTCCTTCGTGTTTCCGGGCGGGTCCACTATTAGGTCATTAGTCCCGTAAGAGTAGTGTGTGTTTTGTCTCGGCAGGTGGCGGTGATGTTTTCCCCGCTGGATGGCGAGATCTGGCGCCGACCTACCGTCGACTAGCGGGGTTTTCCCCTCAACCAAGTATCTCCCACCAACGCGGCACCGCCCCAGCCGGCACAAGCTGTAAGCTCCCGACCGGTCTCCCGGCATGTGTGGTACTGTAGTGCATGTTAGTGGAAGTGTGTGTGTGTGTGTGTAAGGGCACAGGATAGAACAAGGAAGAGAAAGGAAAAATCGCGCGCGGTCCATGGCCCGTTTGATAGGGTATTGCTCCGGATTTCGCATGGTGTTGATCGGAGAAACCACGGAAAACTACCGATCAGAGCAACCGGCCGCTAGAATTCTCCTCAGTCTACCGACTGAATTCGACCTAGCTGACAAGCCAGTGTCGAAAATCCTGCCGCCGTCAGAACTCTAACCTAGGGACCTCCCGGTCAGAGGGACTGCAGTGACATCAGTTGACACACTGAGCCATCTCTCCAGGTACTTGCATTTACATGCAGTACATTTCAAGAAATATCGGAAGACCAATCGGAGGCTTCATCGAAATACCTGGAAGGGGAAATCGCCCACAAATAGACGTGTAGGATCTCACTGTCCATCGGAGGGGGGAATACCATCTCCAGGGATAAATCATCCACTGCTCTTATGCGACTAACGACTACACGCTCCTCGCTCCCTTGTCCCTTACACCACTTGCGCACCCATTGCCCCTCCTATCTCGACCCCTCTTCCCACGCCACCACTATTCTCTCGCCCTCCTCCTCCCTCCGCTGTTTCGTCCCCGGTCCTATTTCCACCTCTCTCCTGCCAGAGTTTCTTCGCTCTCCCGTCCCTCGTTTCCTCACCTATCTCCCTTCCCTCCACCCGCTCTCCCGCCCATCGCACGGTATCCCTCCAGCCCTCCGCTCTCATGCCCATCGCCGATGCTTCAGTAATCGCGATACAGCCATGTGCCTATTGTTGTTTCATTGTCTTCGACGTACTTTGCCAATGTTTGCTTTCTTCTGTCTAATCGATTTGCAGCAATATCACCATCTTTTTCTTATCTTTATCGCCGTAGACAATTTATTTTATTATGCCAGATGCAAAATTATTAGTAGTGCCTGCTTTATCATTGCAAAAACTGCCATCCTTGCTTAAAATCGTTCTCATTGCACGCCCTTGTTCCTTCCGTCAAGTTACATCACCGTTGCTCGTTTGTCATCTCGTCTGTACCTGCAAGCTGTACTAAGCTTCGTTTGTACCCACTGTGCCATTATCTGCCATTTAATCGACTTCCAGTACATTCGCCCATTCAATGGTTTCAATCACTTTTGATGTTGCTGTGACGTTGACCGTTGCCCACCTACCTACCACCACGTTTGGATTATATACATTTTCAAAAAATATTTAATACGCCTGTAACAAGTAATGTACTTCAGCTTCCGGGTCAATGACCCCCATCTCGATCAGGTTTTTGTCCAGTTTCCCTGATCCATGAGCAAATGCTGAGATGGCCCCTTGTTTTGCTTCTGGACGTAAATGTAGCTTCACTGTGCGCACGTTTTGTTGAGCACTCCTTTTGCTTGTAGTTCATTTACAGTTGAAATTGATTTTCTATAACTCGGGAAAAAACATTTTTCAAATATTTTTATTTTTCTAAATAATTATTTTCTATTTTTTTTAATTCTGGCCCTCAACAAAATGTGCGCAGATAAATTTCTTTCGCACACGTCATATAGTTTTTACTGTTTTTTGACAAATAAATAAATAAATAAATACCTGTCACCTTATTTCAGATCGCCTCTCCATTGCACTGATCAGCCTAATTATCTCTTCAAACACCAATTACGGCAATCTTGAACAAAATTCTTGTACACCCTCGCTTCCTCCAATCTCTGCGCTTATCACCCGTCCACATCTACAATTGGTCACGGCCTGTTGGCTCGCCCTCTGGTCTCCGCACGGACACTGGCACCTCCATGCTTCTCCAAAGGCGGTGAAAGACTTCGCCTACCCCGTCTCTCCAACATCTCTCGTAATTACCTCGCTCTCTCCTCCTTCTACAGCTAGCTGTTCTCCCCTCTCACCCTACCGCCTCTGTAACAGCGATAATCTCACCTTTCCCGCTTCCGCAACAGCGGTACTCACCGTCCCAGCCTCGGCAGCATCGGTCGCAGTCCTCTTGCCCTCCCGCCCCTGCAAGAGCACTTGTAGTTTTAACCTCCCCACCATTGCAGCAGCGGTACTCACCCTCCCCGCCTCCGCCACAGAGGTATTCACCCTCTCCGCCTCCACAACAGCGGTAACTCAACAACCCTATCTCATGCTGTAGCGATACTCACTCTTCCAGCCTCGACAACATCGGTTGCAGTTCTCTTACCCTCCCCGCCTTTCCAACAGCGGTCGCAATCCTCATTCTCCCCGCCTGTGTGACAGTGGTAGCAATCGACCTTCCCCACCTCTATGACACTGGTAGCAGTCCTCTTACCCTCCCCACCTCTGCAACAGCGGTAGCAGTCCCTGTTTCCTCCCGGCGCAACACTCGTTGCTGCTCACCCTTCCAGCTGACCCCTGCGGCCCCAGCCCTTCCCCACCCCCGCACGGCCCCCGCGCCCTACACATAGCGACCGTGCCGCGCCCCTTTGTCGTCCCCTGGCCTTTCATTTCTCTCGATAGTTCCCCGGCGCGTCGTATTTTACCGGGAACCTATGAACCGTGGGATATGAACTCCGCGCGATTATGTGATGCGTGATATAACCTATGTTCATTAGTCGCTTCAAAGTTATCCGAACTGTTGCGTAGTGTCAGATATTACGTATCGCCTGCTGGGGCGGACTCCCCCGATTCCGACAGAGCCCAGCTGGTTGTGGTGGGGGTAGGATGTGGAGGGTGGGGCAGAGGCTGGCGGGATTGGCATCTGAAAAGGATAATCACTAGGCCCATGAGCTCAGGCAAATCACATATATTCCACGAGTGATGTTTCAAATTACGAGAGGGTTAAACAGATGAATAAGTTTTGTTGAGATCAATGATGACAAGAATTGAAAATATATCCATCTTCTTTCATTTATGGTTAGATTAATTAATGCACTTCGAATTCTTGGTATTCTTAATGATGTATGATTTTTTTGGATTATGTCTCATAAAATTATTGTAAGTTAAACTTTTTCGGAGAGTATCCAAGATAAAAAGAAATTTCCTTGCAGTAGTCACTAGGATTTGCTTGTTATTGATTTTTCGCGAAAGGTTTATTCATCTACATCGTATTATTTTTCTGTAGCAAATTCATTTTTTAACGATCGATGGAATTTTGACAGCTGCTCATTCAGCCTAATTTGCATTTCACTTTATTCATAAAAGTGATCACGAGTTAAACCTCCATAACAGAATGATAAATGGATTTATAAAACCGAATGTGATTTAAACATCTATTTACCTTATTCATCGCAGTATTCCGAATTGAATTTACAGTATAAGTAGGGTTTTCACATTCAAATATGTAATACATCTACCCACGGAATCCAAAGTGTTACATAACGCCTTTTCATATCTTCATAATTCGCTTAGAGAAAAGCAAGAAACAAAATCTTGAGTAAAAATCTGCTCCCTTTTAATCGTGAAACGGTGAGTCCTCTTCACATTGAATAGGTGTAAATCCGAAATATTAATTGTCTCTTTGCAACATCAGTCTACACTTTTTAGTGATTCGGATCTACTTGTTTGTGACTAGCCACCATTGCTATAAAATGAAGAAACTTTTTCTTATGATTTTTTGCTCTCAGCCTCTTTATGCTTTTATACAGTTTCCCGACTTTTTTAACCCGACGGCCAGCAAAAAGTGTTTCCCATAAGTGTACTTAGAAGTCATTTTACGTCACGGTATGATACTCATTAAATGAAAAGTTTTTTTTAATGGCTGGTTTTAATTTTTAGCACATTTCACAAGAAACAAAGTCTTTTACTGTATCTTTAAATGGAAACTGTTTAAAATTTATTTTAATTCTCAACCAATGTATTCCAAGCGATAATATATGAAACATGCGAGCTATAATGCTGTATAGTACTTATTAACGTTAACAATCTGATAAATGTACTTAAAGCACCTAACACAATACATTTTACACGTGTTTATGTAAGTAAGATAAACAAAATTTTGTTAAGCTATATAATATAATTCTATTTATTTTTTTGTGAGAATAATTTGTCGGTCCTCTGTCATCACAGCAGAGTATGGTGCCGTGCTATATTTCAGAATTAGAGTCGATCCTTGCGGGGACATTTTATGGAAAACAGCGATTTATGAAAGTTCAAAGGTCGTGTCTTTGAAAATAATGACACGCAATTTAGTAATATATATGTCCGTTCATATTTTGCCTGTGGCGGGAGCGAAATGAGCAAGGCCGCCTCATTATGTGCTCAACGGTGAGAGTGGCGGGCGAGGCGGAAGATGGGGCGATTGTCAGCGGCCAAGCTGAAAGAAATCGTTCAGAATATGAAACTCGAAATGTGAAATGTATTCACTGAAATTCCCCAAATGATTTGGAAGATGTACCAAAATGTAGTATTAAGGGTTCACCGTTGTCAGTGAAGACGCACTTGATTTTAAAAAATGAAAATGGGGATATGAGATTATTTCTTTCGTCGGTAAGGCGCATTTTTACCCATAATCAGCTGTGATATCGCAATAATGTGCGTTCGTCTGTCTTAAATTTTTCAACATTTGTGGTCATTTTAGCTTAAAAGTGTGTGCAGAATATCCCAAGCTTTCGTTGAGACTAGCTCGACCCGTAACCTCTTTAATATTTACTTCTGGTGATATTCGTAAACTGACTAATGCACGAAAATTTGTTTATGCCGTACTGAATGCCTTCACGTGACCAATCTAGATTCCCACACAGAAAAAATAAACACGACAACTGAATGAAACCAGATAAACATCTTGGAGCGCTTTCTGTACGTCGACGTCTTATATGACCTGTTACAACTATTGATAAAGGCAGTCTCCTGGAAAATGATCTTCAGAACCATTCGATTCAGCTCCCGAGCCAAACATTATAGAGTGGGGAAGTTATTTTTCAAATAAGCCTTTTATATTGCTTTAAGTTCTCTTAAAGTCAGTTATGGTTAGGTTTTGTATTGAAAGACACTGAATGTATTGTATTATCTTTACTATTCCGAGAACTATTTTCACTACATTCTTGTCGTATTTTTTGTTTCAAAGAGCTGATGCTTAGTGTTAGGCACTGAGAAATTACCAACTCGTGTGCACCCGTTGCGTATAATAAGCGAAGTAAGTGATTCCATACAATTTTTCTATTAAGAAACTCAGAAAATCGGAATGATAACTCATTTCTCGCGTCCACAGTAAATATCTTAGAATTCTCCCCGAAAACAAGCGTAATGATTCAAACATTTTTCAAACCAATGCATTGAACTCCAATGTATAAAAGTCTTCCACATACTATACATACTGTTTTAACTGACTGTTGAAGACAAAATTGAATTTCACAAAGCAGCAGGGAGGGTATAAACAAAATGAGAAATATCTGTCACGATTTTTTTGTTTTCCTCTGGATTACAAAACTTATATAAATGTGGTTAATTAGCACTATGTTGCCTCGAGCCCTTCAATTAGTAATTGTGTAATCGACGGAAAATACTGAAGGGTAAAATAACGAGAAGCAAACTTTAATTTAAAGTTCCTAAATGGGTTTGTTTTTCAATGCGTTTTATAGTTAACGTATCGTTCTCTGCAGAGGATAGATGCGTCTCTCTGGAAATATATAGAGTGTGGGCAGGTTATCAAACTTCCTCGCACGGCACTAGAGAACGGGTTAGGACCCTCTCCTCCTCGTCCTCAGCGAAGTGGGCTACCCAGTGGCACAGTTCGCTGCCGTATCTCTTGCGCGGCGAGGTCGTTTCAAAGACGTATCGGCTGCTGCCTGTGCTTTCGTGTGCCATCGACGTAAGCCCCTCCCACCCACCCCCCGTTTCAAACGGCCTCGCCCATTTATTCGCTACACGCACAATTCATTTGTGAACATGATAACACATGGTAATAGGTCGTTGAGGCCGGTGGCGCACGCGCTGCAGATAGTATCGCCGAGGCACGTCTGTTCGTAACGACTTATTTTCGGTGCGAGACGGAACGGCAATTAAGTGTAAAGTAGGAGAATGGGCCGCCAATAGTTGAGTGTCATAGCACGGACGTGGGCGGAAAGCGGTAAGTGGTTCATGTTTTTAACGTGGGACAATCCGAGGGGTTGTCGGTTATGTGAGCAGCGTAAAAATCGTCGTGGGTATTGATAGGATTTGTTGTGCTGACGTGATAAGGTAATTAAGCTCCTTCGTGAAGCATTCCCCACGGATGAGGTTCTTGCTCGAGGGCACCTAAGACGTAAATTCCCCTTTCATCGGACCTGCAGATAACCGGTCACGGAATGTTCCCTGACGCGGGAGGGGCACAACCCTCGCTCGAGATGCACGGCGAGCGATGGAGCGGAAGGGGGGGCGGGGGCGGGGGCGGCAGGGAAGGGGCACGTCGTAGGAGGAGCGGGGGAGAAGCGATGGCTGTCCCGTCTAGCATGCGATAGGCATTTTCAACGAACTACAAGATTTGGTTGACGATAAGTACATTGGTCATGAAGACAGAAAAGGCCAGTGTATAGTGAATGGTCCATTTAAATTGACCGATCGCAATAACTTTCATCCATCGAAACCAAAAAAATGTCGGAATGGGAAATACACCTGTACTGCATCCAGCCTGCCTCCTCTCGCCGATATTGTTTGAGAGGGTAGCAACTTTGAAACTTAAAGGAAACTCGTTGTTATCTGTAACGTTTATTCCTACCTGTACTCATAATTCAACTTAAATAGTTTGTTGGGTACGGTAAAAGTCCTACTGCATAAGAAATCGTGCGGAACTGATTGCACTTCTCCCCAGGATACGTAATGCACAATTTTTGTTTGTTGCCGTTTTATAAATAAATAACTCAACTTTTCCGGCAGAAAAATAATACATTTGTGTGTAAAAATTATCACTGGTGTCGCCGTACATAACAAAAACCAATTCTCCTTAGGTTTCGTTATTTTCTCACAAATCTGTTTCGAAAATACAATTCTTTTAGTTAACGGTTTTAGTAACTCATTCGATGATGTGATGAATTCGAGACTGAAAAATGAAAATGACACCGTACAAAATGGTTGTACCTAATTTGGTTGAACCCTCCAATGTTCGAATTGAGATTCGCGTAAATTTTAACTCTCATAATAAATGAATAAATCTTTTTACCTTATAAATGAAATGGAGGTACATTAATTTGCTCTGTGTTGCTGTTACGTTTCAATATATTAACGGACAAAAATACAATATGCTTTTTTTCTCAGCGTTTCTGCAAAAAACATATTCAATTAACCCATGTTTTCAATATTCCAACAACAAAAATGTTTTATTTGATTTACACGCCAAATTTATCCAACAGACAATTACAATTTGTATGATTTCCAACTGATAAGTTGTTAATAAGTATCAAACTTGAACTAGAAAATTCTAAAAATAAAGATTAAAATGAAATAAAAATATTCGAAACCCCTACGTATCAATGCTATTTTAAATATTGTTAGAAATGGAGACTTTTGTGCTGGAGTGTGCTTTTGGAAGAGCGTTATTTCCATGAAATTCAGAGAAATGTATTTCATTGTTTTAATAATATAAATCGGAAAACTACTGTGTATTATTTTGAAAGGGTATGCAGTTATTAGAGATACGTTTTATAGAATAAAAGCTTAATTTATGGTGTCAAATATTACACACTAAAACAGTTTTAAATTCAAAACAATGATATGAGAAAAAATCACCTTCTTATTTATGGAAGTGAAACGATTTTCAATGTACAAGAAGAATTGAAATGGACGTGGACGAAAAATTGAGGAATGAAGTCATAACGACGTTGAAAATCGGTAAGAATATGGGATGCTGACATGATGTACGTAGGAAGGATGAACACAAGACTCGTACGTACACGGAAAGCGGCATGCAACGGGCGGTAATGGAGCTGCAAAAGCCCTCCCCCATGTAGATAAATGCTTTTCCCTCATGTCCCAACTCTGGAGAATTTGATTCTCCAGTGCACATGCACTTGCAACACGTAGCACTCCTCGCCACTTGCGAAGACTAATGGAGTCAGCCGTAGTAGTTAATCCCGCTTCACCGATTGCGCTATCTTCTTCGCCCTGTGTCTCTCGTGGCAAGCAGTCTCTGGCGCGAAGCGAAGCGAGGCGGGGCGGGGCGTGGCTGGTGGAGCGGCGGGAGCGGCGGCGGGCGAGCGCATTGGCGGCGTGCGGCTTCCCGCTTGTTTACCCCAGCAGCGGTGGTGGTGGCCGCCGCGAGCTGTCGGCTCCTAAATTTCCAGCGTGGCCTCGGGCTGTCCGAGCGGGCGGGGCGGGGCGGGGCGGGGAGGCAGGTCTCTGCGCGGGACGGCGCTGCCCGCGGGCGTCTTACGTTCGTCCTGCCGCTCCCAGTCCAGCCCCGCCCCCTCACCGCTCGTATGCCCGAGAGCGGACGTTGCGACGGCGGTGACAACGCCCCTCATGCCCGCCTCCCGTCGCCTCGCCGCGGACGCTCAACGGCACGACGCACCTAGCCGACGGCAACGGGCCGAGCAGATTAATTAAAAATCTTGGCGCGCACGTGTCTATCTCCCGCGCACCACTCGCCCACTTACACGCCTGAGGCTCCGGCCACGCCCCCACGACTCGGCGCTTCTGCGCCTGCGCCAGCATCCGTACACGCACCCACGCCCGCGCCCACGTCCTCACCCTCACCCTCGCCCGCGCCCCACGCCCGGGCCCGAGTCCTCACCCGCACCCTCGCCCTCGCCCTCGCCCTCGCCCTCGCCCTCGCCCTCGCCCACGCCCACGCCCTCGCCCTCGCCCTCGCCCTCGCCCTCGCCCTCGCCCTCGCCCTCGCCCTCGCCCTCGCTCGCGCTCGTGCCCTCGCCCGTACCCTCACCCTCACCTGCGCCCGCGCTGTCGCCCGCGCCCTCGCTGTCGCCCGCGCCCGCGCCCGCGCTGTCGCCCGCGCCCTCGCTGTCGCCCGCGCCCTCGCCTACGATCATACACTTGTCCTCACATTACCACTTCCCTCGTTCAAACCCAGCCCGATCCACTCTCCCTCGACTTTCACTCTCCCGGAGTCCCCGACTGCCTGCCGCGTCCGTCGCATACATCGCCCTCGTCTTCCCGCCTGCCGCGCCTCGTCACGTCGACGCGTTGTTGGGCTGTCTCCGCCGAGCCCACGCTTTCTCTTTCCCCTGCGGTTCCCCAGCCGCTAAGTTGCCCCCACACGCACTTCGCATTCCGCCGCTCTCGCGTGACTGCCGTCCTGTTCTAGGGGTCGTGTTTTTTCTCGAATTCCGCAGGCAGTTCTTCCAGGCGGCTGCTCTCTTTCGCGCAGTGGCCACTGTCTTGCACAGTGGCTATTTCCTCGGTGACTGGTGTTTCCACAGGAAACGCTTTCGGCCGCGATGGCTTCTGTTGACCGCTGTTGCTCACAGCCATCGAATCTCAGTAGCTACAGGTTTCCACTACACGTGATTTTCATGGAAGCGTATTTGCTCCACAGGACACCAGGAATGCCGTCTTGTTGGGAGAGAACACCCACTACAGTCAACTCTACTGCAATTGATCTTCTAGGGTGATCTATGTCTATAACTCCCATCTCCACAGACGCCATTCAGTATTCCAGTATCTGTAGTTTTCGGTTTATCGCCTTCCCACCAATCTTTATTGTTCCCGCTGTCCCTGTCATTCACGCAATCCCTGTGCTTTGGGTTCCAGATCGTTTGTCCTACATCTACTTTAAAGCCTTCTCCAGGGGCAATCCCTTCTCGCTTCGGTGATTCCCTACTGTCGGCATCTGTTCCCGCTGCTGCACTCAACAACCGCGGCGCCACCGCGAATTGCGGGCGTCTGCTGCGAGCTCGGTGTCAGAAGGTTCGAAGTCAGTGGATACCATCGCCATTGCTAGATTGAGGTAAGGAAGATATTCTAAAGTTAATACACTATATTTATTCTAATTTGATTTTTTTACTGTTACTTTAGTAACGTTTAACTAGACGAAATCTACCTCTCAGTACGGTGCCGAGGAGACAAATAATGGTACTGCCAATATAAAAGAAACTTCGAATCTCTTCGATAATTGCCGAAAACATGCTGGAAAATCATGATATAAAATATTGAATAATGTTATGTGCCACACACATAATGACTTAAAGGACCTTCCCAATGTCGAGGAGTTAACATCCATTACAAGCAGTGACCACCGCAGGAATATCTTACAAAACTGGTAATATGTGATATACATTAAGATCATTCAGTATAGCTTTTGCATGATTTTTTTCTAGGTGAAAAGTTTTATAATTTAACGTCCCACTATACCGGTATTATTGAATTCAGAAATAGCGGTGTCGAAACTTTCTTTCAAAATATAGAAAATGAGACTTGTTAACGTCAATAATTCAATTAAAAATTTTGGCTTTAACTAAAATTTCGGTAAGGTACTAGCATATTTAATTCACTTCCTATGATGTCTCCTTCCGCGTTTTACATGTCAGGGTGAAGTCGTGAATAATGTTCACTCTATAGCTCTTCTTATCTGTCTGACGTCATTGAAATCGAGCGACCCACACCGTGGCTTCCAGAATGCTATAGGTGAACCGCGTACAAAAACTTTCCCATGAGTGAACGTTAAAATTGTTTATTGGCAGCTGTACGTCCATCACAACCATCGGCTGTCATTGGACAACTTCCCCTCCGTGTTCATCATGTCGCCAAGCGTTTGCTAGCGGAGTCAGTTTGTTTATTTACTTATTTAACGTAAAAAGGCTTTAAAATGTTTGTGACATATGAGGAGAAGTAAAATTGTGCACGTTTTGTGGCCACCAGTTAAATATATAGGACATTATAATATAAAAATTCTACTATATTAGGTTGAATAACGAATAAAAGTCTCAACGACCGCATTGGCAAAATTCACTAACACGAAATATTTGCTCCCATGTGCGAGTATTGAATATAAATACTCGCACTTGAATATAAATACAATTACAACACACGAATAAGGCGCCAAATGCGTGACCGTTGCTTGTCACTAAGAAGACTCGGTCAGCGACCTTCCCACTATCAGAGTTATTTCTCAATTTCCCGTCTCTCTCATTCTGCTGTTTCTCGATCGTTCATATCATCATCAGTGTCAACATCGTCAATATCATTATTGCTGTCATGTACTCATTAGCACTTGCGGAGGAGAAAAGAAGAAGAAGAGACTGGAGGGTGCATATGGAGTTATAGTATGGATGTAGGAAAGTTAGATAAAGAATGTGAGTTGTGGAAGTGAGCATATGTGTAGGGATGGCGTTATTAGGAGAGTTGTAACGGTCTGTGAAGGAAGCGTGCTTGTAGATTAAGGACGACCTGAAGGCTGAAAGAAAACCGGCAACGAAATGCCGATAGTGAGGTGAAGGTTCACACGAAAAAAACCATCAGAAAGAAGTAAACCATCAAAGAAAATTTCAATCCTAAACCTAACGAATGATGCCACTAACTGCGGCCTAGTTGTTTCTATCGAAAACGAATCTAATTAAGTCATGAATTAAATTTTAAGTGTTATCAAATAACAGTTAAATCTCATATTGTTACAATTTATTGCATATTGTTTTCTTAAATTGTATACATACTTATTTTGAAAACCATCCAGTTCGATCTTCATATAATATATAATTTTTTAAATGCTGCCTTGTTCTGTATTTTCTTTACAAAACAAGAAGATTTTGGCCTCCCTACTCTAGAATGTCCACATCAATCCCCGGTCAGACCCAAGGGAATGGTTTAGAGCTTGGGGAAAGAGTTGTGTCGAGGTTGGAAGCTCAGGGACGGTGAGCGGAGGGAATGAGGTAAGGAGAGCGTGTACAGCGGCGAGCGCGAGGCGTAGACGCAGGCACGGACGTGGGCGGGGACGAGGATGGGGACGTTGGCGGGGACGGGGGCGTAGGGTGAGGCGAGGGGAGGTGGAGGAGGACGGGGCGCTGCGCCCAGCCGCAGTCGCCGTGCTAATGGTGGCGCTTATCGGCCGAGGCAGCGGCGGATAACACTGCACAAAAACATTATTGATTTTTCTAGCGGCAGCTCCCACACCGCCTCGCCTCGTCCCACCCCGTTCCGTCCCGCCCCCTTTTCCGTCCCCCCTGTTTCGTGCTTACTGCCCGCCTCCTAATCGCCCCGTCACTCTCGTCCGACTCGCTCCGCCCCGCCCCGCCCCGCCCCCGCCCCGCCCCGCCCCGCCCCCGCCCCGCCCCGCCCCGCCCCGCCCCGCCCCACCACATCCTGCTCCGTCCGTATCGCCCAGTACCGCCCCACCTCCCCACCTCTTCCCGTCTCATCCTGCTCCGCCTCCTCTGCCATGTCCCGTCCTGCCACGTCTCATCCCGCTCTCTCCCGTCCCTCGCCGTCCCCTTCCATCCACGACCCGCCTCCTCCCCACACGCTCCGTCCCTCCTCGCCCCTCCACATCCCGCTCCGCATCGCCCACCTCGCCACGGAACGCCACACCGCGACCGCGCCCGCTCCCGCTCCGCCCCACCTCTGATTTCGACTTTTCTTTTTAATGGTCGCATGCCAATGCCACCCAGAGACCAACGGCGGACCACATAATAAATTACAATATAATTTCGGAAAATTTTATATGCTTAATAACTAATGCCACAAGCATTTAACAATATAAAATATTTATCTTCTGCATGTTTGTGTTTCAATATTTTCGAATTTTGCGCTATGGCGAGGGCATTAATGTTTTGAACATTTTCTATTCTTGCGGTCCTTTCTGCTGGGCACGACCACGTCCATTTTTGAGCAACTATTTGAACATTACCTATGTTGGTCCTAACGCACTACTGATATCTACGTCGACGGATATTAAAGATATACTTATTATGAGCAAACCTGGCTATAAGAGTCAGTCGAAGTTTCCACAAAGCGATGACTCATGGCGAAGATTCCGCAGTTTTTAAATCATCGGATAAGTGGTGAAAGGCAAAACAGTCATTTCGGGTTAAGGAAGTTTCTAATAATTAAACTCCTAATTAATAAAACAGACAACTTCTATTGTAAACAAAACTAGAGAGGAGACTGCGCCGTCAGCTCCCCCAACAAACAATTATATAGCCTTACATAAAGCAAGACCGCATTTGCTCTATGCCTGCCCAATAGGGATCGATTTCCTACAAACCAATTTAAGTAAAATTAAAACTATGCAAAACAAATTCTTCAACATGTATCTTGTTTTGTACCCAATAGGCAACTCGAAGAAATAAACTTACAACCTATCAACCACATTGCTCATTTCTCGAATAACTTCTCTTCAAACATAAATTCAGTAGCTCAAGCCGCCCACAGTATTTTAGCTTCAATTAATTACTTACAAACCCATATTAAAAAACAGACTTCCTTAAGAAGCATTTCTGAATATTGTTTTAGTAATAACTGAAACAGTAGGCGCTCTACGACTCTACCATGTCAGTTTGTAGGTATTGTAGTTTAATGTTAAGTACTAATAAGCATGATTATACCTCAACATAATACATATGAAAAAGTATATGAAATCGACCTACGCATATATCAGCAATAAATAAATAATTTTTTTAAACAAAAGCTCCCGCGGCCTGGTCACGCAGCGCTCTCTATCGGCGCCCCCGCGAGTCGTGGGGGCGGCTGCGGCGCGGCGCGGCGGGTCTCTCCGCCAGCGGATGTCAGGCCCGCGCCCAGCGGATGCCGCAGTCGATTTTTCCTAATTTTACCCTTGCAATTTTGTAATTCAGTCCGTCAAATAAAACAGAAACGTCTCGCTCGCTGCAAATTGTTGTAGAAAGGGTAATATCTCATTCAATTCACGTACGTATTTTTTGCCTGTCTGCGAATTGAATGATAATTACACATTTCATCAGCGCTATCAATAGAATTTGGGGGGAAAGAAAAAAAATGAGTTTAACCGCGTTGCATGTTACAGCGGTTTTTTTAATAGATGCGCAGTCATGGTCCGGTTGTTATTATCGTGACTGAACCACAAACATTGACACCTGCCGAAAGTTTCAAACAAATAGTAACACAAACAACCCTTTGATATTTTTGCACTCGGCGCAGCTGGCGAGTTTGGAAACATTCGAGCGTCCGACGCGGTACGGCCCGGCGTTCGTCAAGTCGCATTCTCCGTATACCTCTGTCATTGTGTTATTGCGTGTCGTATCGACGTATGGGCTAAATATCGACGTCCGTTCGGCGCCAGCAACATTAACTTGTTACCCTGCAAATACGAACATGTTCGCTCAGATTGTCAAACACGGATCCTCTACAACAACATGCAGCAACATGCGGCTCTGTCCTATGTAGTTCCTTAATTATCGTCATGAACATGCCATTATGGGTTTAAACGGATGATCTAAATGCTAGTTGGTTGAAGTAGTCCCGTGTCGATATCTCCTAACCACATTGCTCGGACCAACTTTAAACATATGGAAAATGATTGTTTCTTCTAATAAAGTAAACATCATTTGTAATGTAAGCAACAATCATTTTTAATTAAATGTATTTATAGACGCATCAACAATTTGGTTATTAGCAACTATTGCAAGTATTGTATTACATTACGGTGTGATTACAGAAATTATGGTATTTGACAAAAATCATTATTATCAAGGGGAAATACATTTCTTCTTACTTGATGCACGTCTTCAATAGCATTTCTCTCGAATAACCTATTTGAATAATATTGTATTTTGTTCGTTCTAACATGCAAGTGTACTTGCCGTTTCTGAGCTAACTCTTTTATTCTCTGTCAGCAAACTAATTACTCACTCAATAATATATTAAAATTGACATTATTTTACTTTATTTTTATCTCAATGATAAGTTCACCGGTTGCAAGATAATCTTCCTTTTGACATTACTGCTCTTTTAATATTATCCACGTACAGTTATTTTTATACAAGCTTTTGGTTTTAAACTACTATTTGCATTTTTAAATTGTGATTGTGCAACTTATTTGGCCTTTTCGTCTCCCAGATTGTTTCAACGACTTCTGTTACTTTCTGTGAGCCATTTACCAAATTGCATATTCGCATTGCAACTATATTCCATTGAAATCAACTGTTTGTGGACATAGTGTGTTAATTTACGAATATTACATACTTTAATACATTTCAAAGTTTTTTGAAAAATGTGTGTAAAGTGTACCTAATTGAGCAGTGAACACCTTATTAAGAGAATAGGTTAAGTACGAGTTTCAACAGTACAAGGGCTTGTATGTGTAGAAAAAATTTATTTTCAAACTCTTAGTCTACGTGTATTATTAAAAACACTTGCTGGAATCTCAATTTCTTGGTATTTTCACACATTTTGATTAATTAATTCCTGCATCAATAAAAGTGGAGCGAACTTACCTCTCACCAATAAAATATTATATTAATTCAATAAATTAACAAAACATGTTTCGATATTTTCCCCATTTTCTTCCCCAAAATTTGCTGAGATCAGACTACTCATAGCAATGATCCTGTAGTACACGCATTACTTAGACGACGTCATTAGCAAGTTCTAATCATGTGCATTTTTTAGTGTAACATTCCTATTAGAATTTTTACTTTACCGTTCTTTGTTTTTATTTGGTATATTGTTTTGTATTCGTTTTATTTGAATTGATTAGATCTGTTTAGAAATATTTATGGTATTTTTTAAGACTTTTTTAACTTCTTGAACGCACGCCGCGTCTCCCACGCCAAGACTTCGTCATTCCTGTATTGACCTCTCCAGGATCCCTCCACGAACCCCGCCGAGGCCCCCGCCGAGACCCCCGCCGAGACCCCCGCCGAGACCCCCGCCGAGACCCCCGCCGAGGCCCCCGCCGAGACCCCCGCCGAGACCCCCGCCGAGACCCCCGCCGAGACCCCCGCCGAGACCCCCGCCGAGACCCCCGCCGAGACCCCCGCCGAGACCCCGCCGAGACCCCCGCCGAGACCCCCGCCGAGACCCCCGCCGAGACCCCCGCCGAGACCCCCGCCGAGACCCCCGCCGAGACCCCCGCCGAGACCCCCGCCGAGACCCCCGCCGAGACCCCCGCCGAGACCCCCGCCGAGACCCCCGCCGAGACCCCCGCCGAGACCCCCGCCGAGACCCCCGCCGAGACCCCCGCCGAGACCTCTTTCATGACTACCGCGACCCCGCCACGTCCCCGATCACAACGCCTCCACTCCCGCCCTGACACCTTCCTCCGATCCCGTCTCTTCCAAGCCTCGCCTTCCCGCCCGCCCCGCCCACTTCGGTGGCGCGCGTGCTCGATTACAGCGGCGGGCGGCGCGTGGAATACCCAGGCGGCGCTTAGCCGAGGTGTTGCGGGAGAGGCAGCAGCGGCTGCGGCGGCGGGGGCGCCGCGCGACGAGGCAAGGCAAGGCGAGGCAACGCGACGCCACGCGAGGCGACGCGACGCGCGGAATATTTTTGGGCGGCTTACCGCAGCGCCCTCGGTCGCTCTCGTCTCCTGGCCCCGCCCGCCCCTCCAGCGCCCCCTCCGGCGCCGCGCGTTTCGCCCGCAGACAGCCCGAGCCCTCGCCCGATAATGGGCCCCGCGGGTGGGCGGCGGCGGGCGCGGATTTTTGCTGGCGTGGGTCGGGTGGTAGACGAGGAAGACCCACATCTTCTGGTCTGTGTAAATATCACACTTTATTTATTTTGTATTTATTTATTTTTATTCGTTATTTTGTATTTATTTAATCATTCATATGGATTAATTTCTGTCTGCTCAAGTTATTTCGGGGGCTCTGAGTGATTGGTTTCCTCCTAACAGTACGCCGTAGGCTTTGCAGGTTCTGCATCCATCAGACAATTTAAAACAAAAATCAATCACGTCACTAAAAGTCCCGAGTATTTTGGGGGTTTTCATTTGAGCAAAAAAAGATTTAAATGATTATACTCGTTCTCGACTTTCTAAATACTGGGTGAATTTGAAAGATATTTTCATTAATTTAAAATTGCTGGTTTGGGTTAGGTGGATTTTAGGTAGCCCGTCAATTTATGTATTTAGTTGTCGTCAAAAATTATGAAAACTGTATGTGATGTTTGGGAGAGAAGTGTAATATGCTGCATGTTTCCTTGAGCTCCAGAGTTACGGAAATAACATCGCAGGAGTATTTTTAGTCACGTGTGAGGAGTATACCTTCTGACATTTTGACAGTGTCTGTTGTGTAAGTTCACAATGCATTGCACGCAGCTTGATGAACGTGGGGTGGTAGAACTATGTGACACAATAAACAAACAGGAACAATGGTTGTGTAATTAGAAATTGGCGAATGGATGTATGCGTAAGATCCTCTGAATAGACGTTCAAAATCTATCAGATGATCAACGTTTGATCTTGAAAATGAAATTTGGAAATTATGTGCCAACATGCAAATTTACCGATATCCCCACACATTCCTTAATTTTTGTTGAGTATCCAGTACTAAAATCATGTAATCATTTTGATGAGATTTTCGAATATTCATTTGCTTCAAAAGTAATAAAATTAGCTCGTTTCAAATGGGCAAATTCCAGGTACTATTCAGACACTCACATCTTTTATTTTCCATTTCATCAAATTAAACATTTATAAGGTTTGTTTTTAATTCTGTAAGGCATCACATTCTAAGGGCAGAGTCTGGAAGGCTTATTCTTCGAAAGATGATTCTTGGAGTTTCACTTTGAGGTTGTCAGTATACTCACAGGAACTGTTTACCTTGCCGTTTTTCCATTAATATCCTGCTCAAGTTTCTTCGTTAATACTGGAAGTTTTCTGCAGTACTGCGAACTGATTCTCTCATTTTGTGGTTTTGTGTAGTATTAGAACATTACTATATTTTGCCGTAAATGTACAATTTTATGCTTTTGAACCCTCATGTCATTCCAAAATTTGCAAATGAGACCGAGAAATGAACGAACTTACGCGATTTCAAAATTCAGAAGGTCATGAAAATGTATTTTCTCAATAATTAGAATTTAATGTGTACGTCAACACTATTTTAATTCCGTTTCTAGTCACTTCTCTCGTGGATTCTCTGAAACACTCTCCCATTACCCAT
>JAHLJT010008446.1:274667580-274743645 GCA_031308135.1 Acheta domesticus | reverse complement strand
ACGGATCTTGAAGTATGTCAGTGTATTGACTGAGGTGATGTGGACGAGGCGAGCTGTAATCTGCAGTGTCGATTTTGCGTTCAATATGCGTTGCTGCGAACGCTACCAGGAACAAACAACAGAAGCTCTTGCAAGATTTCGTACGTGCACGCACGCATTCGTATATACAGAGCCCCTCACAGTACCATACAAACCATATCACAGAGTTCTACATCGCCTATTGCACCACACCGTTCACACCTCACAATCGACATGACATCGTAAAACCTGCACCGTATACACGCCCACATACGTGGGGCAGTCATGTTATCGATTGTTTTGCCGCATATTGCAGAGAACCTCGCATTTGTTGACCTCTGTACTTCTCAGAATGTCTAATATAGGATTTATGAGTTACTGGAACCATTAGTCTCTCGTGGGATATTTTCACCTGCAGAGCGAGTACCGATATATTAAAAATTGAAAGGCCGTTTTATGGCTAAACAACTTCAAAAGATGAGAGGTTGGGACAAATACACGATTGGTGGTCCAACCTCGCCGCTTCTGACTTAAAAGTTTCATTTGTACAATTTCTCCGCAAGAAATTAAGATTTGCCTCGCATTTTCTCGGTAATTTGTTCGCCTTTATTACTTACAATAGTCTGAGTACCCAGGAATGTTCGGTATCGTATTTTTGATAGTATATCCCTCACAAAAATAAACACGTATGAGTAGAAGTAAATACGAGTAGAATTGTTGCATTGAAATATTCACTTTCTTTCCAGAAAAATTAAAATTTGTTACAATTGAAGGTAAACTGAGATATCAAAACTGAATAATTTCATTTATTAAGTTTTGAGACTTTTGTCAAGTTGAAATTCCTACCTTTGTGGTTCCAAGTAACGTTTATTCATTGCATTCTTTCTTTTGTAAATAACATGAATAGAATTGCACCGTCAGCATAGATTTACCTCCAATGTCGAATTTTGAGAAAGCAACAAGACATTTTCCTTCAAAATCCAAAACTCGGAAGTCAGTAAACATATCTTAATCAGCTTGTCGGAGATTTCAAATTATCTGTTGAATGAAATGTATTTATTTTCTCCAAAATAATTTCTAGATGTACATGAAGCTAATTAATCTGTGTTTATACAGAACTTTCAGGAAGAAAAGGTCGAAACTTCTAAAATAAGGTCTTAAGACAACTTTAAGCATATTTTGTCAAATCAACTCATTGGCTATTCCGAACGGCTGAGGCGTAATAAGCGCTCAAAGTTGGTTTGAAAAAGTATTTTTCTATGCAAATATTTGCATTGCAGAAGCATATAAACATTCCAGAAACATGTAAATTGTTTATTTGCAAAAGAAATTAATATATTTGTTCAGAAAGAATAGTTAACACAGAAATTAAAAGTACCCAATTTACACAATCCGACTACTTTTTAATTTGTTTGTGAACAAATATATTAATTTCTTTTGTAAATAATAAACAATTTAAATGTTTCTGTAGTGTTTATGTTTCTAAAATGCAAATTTTTGCATTGAAAGTATTTTTTCAAACGAACATGTTAGTGCTTATTGCGACTCAGCCTTTCGGAATATCCAAGTAGTTTATTAGACAAAATATGCTTCAAATTATCTAAAGAGTAATGAGAGGTAATGGATAATCAACCACAGTTATATATTATATAATATTTATTAATATTATTATCGATATTATTAATATCAATATCAATATAAATAATATATAATTGTGATTATACCTCCCTTTACCTTTATGGATTACCACAAAATATCAGCTACCACACACGGGAGTTATCTCAAGAGCTTATTTTCGACGTTTCGACGTTTCCTTCCTCCATACTTTGTAAATAAGTCTTCTTGTTAATATCAAAGGAGTAGTTATACTAATATTTGATTCACATCAAACATTTAATTTAAGTTTTTAATTTGTTTGTATAGTTTTGCAAGAAATGGTTGTTTAATGTATCCTTAAGTGACTACCGGTACTACGAGTGTGCTCACACTCTTACCAGAGCACTTACTGCATGAACGCAGCCCAGTCGTTGCCTGTTTTGGATCTAATTAGCTTCACGTGGATCACGCAAACTATAGTCCTGTCATTAACTCGCCACTGAAGTCCGAACACCTCTCCAAATCACATGAAACAGTGTGTTTTCCCCTACTCTAAAATTCGGGGCAAGTTAAGTAAAGGAAGTAGCGGAATAAGATAGGCAAAAGTGCCGCCCGGAGACAACAAATTTTTAAGTTGAAAATCGTGATTGAAATGTAGGAACGTATTTTTTCTGGATTTATATCTATATACCTGGAGTACGTATAAAGGCAAAAAGTGGGTTTTACCTCCTCGTATAAATTTAAATTTTTTAACCACATCACGCCTGTGAATACTGACTTTAATCACTCATTCAATTTTTTGTTGATGATAAAGATGTTTCGCGAATTTTTTCAGTCGTTTATACCCGATTTTGACCGTTAAAATCAACGAAAAAGAAGGAGAAATAGAAAAATATTACTTTTTTCTTGTTTTTTAAAAGAATTTTTCATGTTCCAACCCAGATCACAAAAGAGGCTAAATACAAATTGTAGCTAAGTAACTTCTCTGCAGTTTCTCAAAATTTCAACCTTTTATCAAATAATTCGCACCCGACAGCTCAGCATAAATAAAACAGTAATTTAATACTTTCTGATTTATTGTATTTAAATTAGGTTTTATGTTATTAATTTTTGAAATTTTCCTGTTTTATTTTTATTAGAAAAAATGAAGCGAATTCATCTTATTTATTATATCATTTTATTAGAAAAAATAAATAATGAAAAAATATGAGAAAAATATTACAAACTATTGTAATTTGAATATTGAACGAATTAAGATTTTAACAAAAAATAGTAGGAGTTTTTATACTTTATCCAGAATATTTTCGTTTATTTAACGGCTTCTTTCATAATAAAGCTAACTCTTTTTTCTCTATTTGGCACGTGGGTGAAAATGCTCTGAAATTATGCAAATGTTCAATAAACAATATTTTCGAATTAGGTGTGTACTGCACAGCGATTTCCTTTCTGTATAAAAACGCGGGTCGCTACAAAAATGAATACGAGCTTCGGAAGGAACATTTATTAGGTCAGTGTTTGAAAAGTAGAAGAAACAACATTTTTATGTAGCAACGGTTTTCTGAAAAGACATTTCAATTAACTCTATTTCCAAATCGCATGTAGCCTTTACTGTGTATAATGCATCGTAAATTGATTCAGATGATGGTTGTAGAGTGATTGAGATTCTACCAGTTTCTGATTCTTGCTAAACGGAAGTAGATGATAAACAACCTACATTCTTTAATTATCTGACGTAGATGTGATGGGTGTGATATTCTGTTGTAGATATGGATGGCAGAATTTTTGCATCTGGTGACGGTAAACCAGATGATGAGAGTATCAAATATTTCGCCTTTGAGGTAGATGGTAGATCTGCAAATTGCGATGTAGGCCTAAATGGCTTATTTCCAAAATCTGCTTTCTAAATAAAAAAACATGTACTGACTACTTAAAGTATATTTTAAAAACATTACAAATAATATTTAACTTTGTAACATTGTTTTCCTTTCTTTACAAACTCTAATTTTTAGTTAAAATCTTAATTCGTTCAATGTTCAAATTACAATAGGTTATATTCTTACAATTTTTTCCATTATTTATCTTTTGTAATAAACATAAAATAAACATTTCGAAAGTTAAGAAAACAAAACTTAATTTAAAGAAAGTAAGAAACTATTAAATTGGTTTTGTTTATATTGACCTGTCGGTTACAAATTATAAGATTAAAGGTTGAACTTTTGGGAAATTGTAGATAATTTATAGGGCTACAATTTAAATTGAGATTTTTTAATTTGCGACAGAACTTGAAATATTCTTAAAAAACGAAGAAAAAGTTTTTATCTTTTTCCCCTTTTTTATGGTTGTTGTAGGAGTTAAAATTGGATATAAACGGCTGAAAAATTTCTCGAAACGTCTTTATGATCTATAGAAAATTGCAATAATGATTACAGTCAATATTCATCGGCATAATTTGGCGAAAAAGGTTTGAACTTATATAAGAACCTAAAATAACGCGTTTTTTTCATTTGTCTGAAGTACTCCGCGTAAATTGATTTGAATCCGGTGAAGACATATTTTTTTTACACTTCATTTACAATTTTCAACATAAACATTTTTTATCCCCGGGGGCACTTTCACGTATCTCATTCTGCAACTTTTTTTCCCCAGATGCTTTATTGATACTTACATTTCTACACATAGTGCATCTGCACAAAACAGTTCAAATTTTTGGTTTAGAAGAACGCCTTTTCATGTTTGATCGCCCGAAAGAAAGTTGAAATTGAAAATCCTTCATTTAAAAAATAAATAGGATTTTCCCATAGCATCAGATCCAGTTTCATTTGCAAACCACGTAATCTATGACAGACGCTATTTCGTTTTATTTTCCAGAAACTATTGCAGCCGCAGAGGGTCATATTCAACTGCCATTAATGCAATTGTAACTACTGACTAGAAATTGGCCCGAAGCAAAACGTAGAACGCATATTCATTACTGTAGAAATTCATCATTCTGGGACGCGAAAGATAAGCAATAATAGGTCATCCCAGGTAATGTCCTACGCTCTATCCTTTTGCTACCAATGATTATTGTAGTATGGACAAGTGAAGGAGAAGAATGTTGAGAGATTGTCGTCAGGGCAACGATGAACCCCGAGCATAGACTGATTTTGGACAACCACGCGTCCAACGAATGAGGGTGAGCTTTTGGAAATATCCGAGTACAGGTGAGACGTACTTATGCCTGGGCTGCTCCAGCGAGGGGCCCACTAGGCGAGCTTTGGCCCGTTGCCTCTCAAGTCACCCCAGAGAGGAGGGCGGGCGCTATCGGATACGAGCCCGTGAAAAGCGATTGGCAAGTGAGTTATAGCAGTTGGCCAGCGCGGGCTGCCTGGCGCCATTACTTGCAATTGAGCAGCCTTGATTTGCACGGCAGGCTCTTTACAGTCCCCTCTCTGTGGCTAACGTTACTAGACGTTGCCGTCTCATAACCAAGCTATCCAAAGTTGGAGCATTGCAGAAAGAGAAGACTGCAGACGTAATAACGGGGAGTGCGGTGCCTCCCCAAGAATTCCTTGAGCGCCATATTTTTGGCTCGTTTCTGTTTTCGCGCGTTAGAAGCGGTAGCGGGGTCGAGCAGACGGGCAAGGGTATTGGTGGGCATCGCGAACGCCCGCGGTGCCCGCGGGGACATTTTTGGGCGCCGCCTCGCAATCGATAGCGCGCCAACTGCTGCCAACTGCGCGATCCCGCCTCTTCTCCCCGCTCCGTGCCTCCCGGCCCTGCCACCCGCGCCGGCACCCGCGAACCCGCGCCGACGCCCCGGCCCCGCCCCCGCCCCCGCCCACCTGTTCGCGGGCAACAGGTCGGCGGGCGCGGTGCGGGGGCGGAGCGGGCGCGGGGGCGGGGGCGGCGCGGGACGGCAGTGGCCGGAGCGCTCGCACGGACCGTCGTCCGGGCGGCAGCGATTAGCAAAGGGCGGCGGAAAGGCCGGCGCGGGACCTTCCGGCCAAATGCCGGGGCCGGCGGGACCGCCACCGCCGCTCCCGCCGCTCCCGCCGCTGCGGATCACCCCTTGCTCGCTCCGCGGCCGCTGGTCGCTCACTGTGCAGATGCCCGGGGCGTCGGTTGGATTAGAACTCGCTGTGGCCGGGATTCACTGTGATAGCTTCACGTGCTCACTGTGGTAGCTTCACATGCTTGTTGGTTCGGTGTCAGTCTCACGACTAGTTTGCTTGCTTACCTGGATGATGTTAACAATACACAATTTATTTATTGTATTTTATATCTCTTGTGTACATAATAGATAAACGATCGGTTGTTCTGATTTGCTGGTAACTATGAAACAAGAAACCTGTGTTCTTTCCCTTTATGCCTCCTCTAAGAGTCTATAGACTTGAAATATTTTTAACTCCTGTATTTTCCATTGGTTTTTCACAGATTGTGTGTTAAATAGATTGTGTGTGAATGATAATATATTGTATACCAAAGCAAAAATAATAGTTTTCCAGAGGCGCGGATTTGATTCCTGAGACAAATAAATTGTTCGCGTATTTACAGCTATTAAAGCACGTTAATGCTTTAATAGACTCCCTCATGTGTTATTATATTGACCCGATTATACAGAGAATTTATTTATACGCGAAGTTTGGTAGACATTTACGTACATTCTCGGTGTATTTTTCCTTTTTCTTTTGTCCTACCTATTACTTATTCATCACTAATCTTTAGAAATTTTTCTTGTATTGCTTGTCCATTTTTTCCTTTCATTTCTCGTAATAATTTCCACCTGTCAAAATGCCCACTCATATGCATTCTCCTTTAGATAAATATATAGGATTAAATATGACACTCACATTAAGCTTATTTGAAGTATTTTCATGGAAACTACCACTCTACGACATTAAGCAGTCAATGTCTGTATCTTTAAAGCCATCTAACTGGTTGTTTCCGTGGGAACGCCATTAATTCGAAACGAAGAGTATTACGTAAATCATGATCTCACGGCAGTCATAGTGTAAAGATTAGTTGCATTTTCCGCATAGATATAATTAATTATGGTCCTTACATGATGATCAATTTGGTTTACTGAATTTAATGTTGGTATTGTAGAAGACGTGGCAAGACCTGAGTATCAATCAAACCCTGTTTACGCCAAGGGATGCTATTAGAGCACATTAGCTAAGTGAGTACCATTTATTATCGTGAGACGGCCAAAATGCCATTTGCATGTAGGTAATCTATCATTAACGTCTGGTTTTACAGAAAAGGACCAAATTCCGTCAGATGTATAAGAGGACATGCTCAACAATTGCTCTGATCATAATTTCCTGTCACTTTTCGCCATCGCCCATAGTCCACTGTCCCTTGTCAATTGCCCAGTTGCACATTTTCTACCGCTGTCAGGCAGGATTCGCCCTCTCCCATTCCAGTACCTGCCGCACTAACTACTTGTCCGACATTCCGCAGCTATGTTGACCACCATATGTCCTACAAGCCACTGCTCCACTGCCATCCCAAATTTTCCCTACATTACCCCCTTAATATTCCATGCCTGTGCCTCCTTCCCCACTTCCACCATCATTCTTCCCGTGGCTTTTTCCTCCATCAACTCCGTCCTCCATGGCACTGTCCCTGTTCTGGGCGGCCCCACACCGGCGCTCACCTACCATCACATACACGACGACGACGTCCGTCCCCTGCAGCATTCCCACGCTATCCCCATTCTCCCCCATTCCCATCTCCACCGCCGCTCCCAACAGCGCGCCCCTCGCCGCGTTGCCGCCCCACAACAACAACCGCTGCATTCGCCAGCAGCCCCGCCGGCGCCGCGACCACCGGCCGAGTGGGCCGTCGCGCCATTTGCCGGTCCACTTGAGGCGGCGCGGCGCGCGAGGCCCATTAGCGGTGTGCACGGGCATCGATCGCGCCCGCAGGTACCCGGTCGCCGCCTCCTCCTCCTCCCCCTCCACGTCCCCCCACCCCCTCTGCCCAACACCACCGTCCGCCGCCCGCCACCCGTCGCCCGCCCCGCCGCCGCCTCTGCCCGCCTCCGCCACCGTACGCTATGTTCCGCGCCCGCGGCCCCGGGGACCGCTAGAGTGGGCGGCGGGCGACGGGGGGCGGCTGGGGGCGGCGTATTGATCTGACGTTCGGCCGAGCGAGCGAGTGGCCGTCGGCTCGCGTTCTCAGGTGAGAAGGCTCGACGCTGGACGCCGTCACCTCCGTCATCCACCGGCCTCGCCTTCGCCCTCGCCGCCGCCCCGCCCCGGCTCTACCCCCAGCCCCCGTTCCCCGCCCCCATCCCCCATCTCCTACCTCCCACCCCGCCTCCGCCCTCGCCTCGCCCTTGCTCCTGCCCTCGCCTCTGCCCTCGTCTTCGCCCTCGTATCGTGGCACACAGCTGCGCGCTGTCAAAGAAAAAAGCCAAGTGCACGAGCGATAGCCTTATCATATAATGATGCAAGGGGAATTTAATGTATTGTGTAACATTGCGCGTCTTCTAGCGGGGCAGGCTGTAAGTAATCAAAGTCTGACGAGAGCTCAGATCGAAGCGCAGTTTTGAAGATACTTCAGGAATTTCGTAAATAAGATCATACAAAAGTAAACAAAAATTTGCACTCGCATAAAACCATATTTATTTAAAATATTGTTCTATGTGAGTGTTCGCTGTTCATGTGGGCTTCGCACAAGAAAGAGTGCCTGATTCCAAAAATTTTCAATTTGCATTACAAAGATTTTATTCTGAGCGAAGGCATTTTTACTGCGACCAAAGCGGAAATGCTTTACTCTTTGTACAAGGTATCTTGTGAACTAAATAGCGTGTCAATATTACAACCGTCTAAGGCATGACATGCATGCAGCAGGTCACGTTCTGAGGAGCAGAGAATTTTGTGCACCTGCCGAAAACTTGTGTATGAGTTGCTTAACATTGTTAATTTCATGTTTCCTGGCGAGTCAACAGCTGTCATTATTCCCGTAACTGTAGTGCATTTTTATCGAGGGAATTATCGGTGTTCTTCCCCGCTCGTTAGTGGGATCCGGCGCCACCCTACACGTCGACTTGCGGAGTTTTTCCCTCCAGCGAGGGACTCCGCAGCCGAGTAAATCTGTAAGTTCCTGATTAGTGGTGGTGTAGTGCACGTAAGTCTTGTGTGTGTGTGTATGTAAGGGATTAAAATAGGATACTTCGAACTTCTGTATATCGAAATTCTCAATAAATCAAATATTTTTCTCCCTTGAAAATTCCGGTTAAAACGTTTCTATGTATCGAATTTTTCTGTATATCGAACTCATTTGCTGGCTAGACTATTATTTTGTAAAATAAAAATGTACAGTGCTTACTATAAGTATATTTCTAAAAATTAGAATTGTTTACTTTGGAAGGAGAGTATTACTACTGCGGAAAATATAAAAATATAACTTCCTTCTGGAAGTTTTTATAATTAAATAAATGTTTATATACTCCTTAGTACGACCATTTCCTAGCTTTCTCATGAAGGTAACTCACTACTGCTATCCCTCTCCCCGTGGCATCTTGTCAGTCGTGGGAATGCGTTCGACAAAGCGATCTGAAAGTCAATTGCGTGCCCCTTCGCCTAATGGCCCATCCCTAAGATGTTAGTTCATCAGTTCAGTGCAGGGTCAGTTTGATGTTGCGCGTATAAGAAGTGTGTTCGAAATGTTGAATTGAAAATCTCTTAATGTTACAGATAAAGCAATTCTAATTTCATGTTCCTATTCATCAATGTGTGGTAAGAGTGATTAAAACATTTGTTAATTATTTAATGTTTCAATTTTACATTTTACCCAATTTTTCCTAAATTGTTTTAATAGCATTGGCTAAAATTTCATAATTATTTCTGTATCTCGAATTTTCTAAATATCGAAGGAACCGTCAGATTCGATATGTGGTGTTTCGACTGTATATATGGGGTTGCTAAATATTCAGGAGCAAATATCATATATATAACTCGGTTAAATGGAATTTCCCACTACAGATTCATTGGCAAAAAGTTACAATTTTCGACCCTTCTACTTACGCGCTAAGTTTGTAGCATTTATTCTTAGACACCTGTATGTGAAATTTCTAGCAGTAAAAAAATCATTTTGTAAAAATATTTCTTCCCTTAGTTAAATGAGATTTGAGAAATGTGACTGTCTTACGCGTGGTATATATCACAGAATATGGGCCGTGATATTCCATTATTAAACTGATTCCCGTATATTCTAGTTGTTGACCGAAACTTTTGGGCACACCGTGCCATTACATTAGAAACAGCTCTAGTCTGTAGAGCAACGTCCAAGTACGAGTTCAAGTAGCCGAAGGCTGCGTGTCCCTGTAAGTGAGTGGTTTCAAACGGAGCACGTACGCGCTCGGAACGCCCTTCTGCTAAAAAGGCAGCGTCGAGGCGCGCCGTGCCCGCGGCAAGCGGAAGTAGACGTTCGTATTTCACGGAACTGCTTTCTAGGTAGTCACGGTGGGACGTAAGTGTAAGCTGAGTCCGAGCCTTTGTAAATTATATAAAAAACGCCATTATTTATATTTCGAAATTTTTTTAAAATATGATTTTGAATAAGAATTTGTCAGATATTATTTTGGAGGACTTTGATTTCGTAATTAATTGTGTAGAAAAAAAGTAAAAATTAAATATCTTAAGTACGTCTACTTTATTTTGATTTTTATTATCTGGCTAGCCTCTTTTTCAGATGTTAACAATGCCTGGGTGCTAAAAAGCTGCGCGCTGTCAAAGAAAAAAGCCAAGTGCACGAGCGATAGCCTTATCATATAATGATGCAAGGGGAATTTAATGTATTGTGTAACATTGCGCGTCTTCTAGGGGGGCAGGCTGTAAGTAATCAAAGTCTGACGAGAGCTCAGATCGAAGCGCAGTTTTGAAGATACTTCAGGAATTTCGTAAATAAGATCATACAAAAAGTAAACAAAAATTTGAACTCTCATAAAACCATATTTATTTAAAATATTGTTCTATGTGAGTGTTCGAGTGTTCTATGTGAGATTGTTCTATGTGTATGATTGTTGTAATTGCATGATGTCAGTTTAAACGTAATCTGTAAGAAGATCGCATTTGTTCCTTCTACGTCCCACACTGTTCGGACTGTTTTCTAATGTTAAATAAATGTATAAATTAATACGTACTCAACGCTAGATTTTTTATAATTTATTAAAATATTATTTATAAAATATCAACGCTTTTGCTGGTCCCAGTTTTGAAGCTTTATCGTGAAGCTTATTAATTCTTGCTTGCCCTTTAGGAATTTGTCATCTGTCCGTGGAGCAGATAGTACCAAACCGAAGTTAATGACTGACGTCATCACGTCTTCATCTAACAGCTTTCTGCTCCGCCTGGAAACAGGGAGGACAGAAAAGATTAAGCCCCACCCACTCTTGCGTGCATTCCCTATCAACTGTTTTTCCCGAAGAAGTCATCTAGTCTTGGTATCAGTCTGGGCGACATGAGGTGTCTCAGCATCCGATTCTCCATCTCTGGCTTGGTGACCGGGCTTAGTCCCTTGTGATTTTTCTGTTGCTTTGCAATTCATCGCTTTCTTAGTACGTATATCAACGAAAAGAAACGGTAAGAAGTCAAAGTGATCGTCTTTCCTTTCCCAGTTGTAAAGATGTGGATCCATTTCCGTAGTTCTGGACTTAGTTGCGTATTTGTACGCGGTAATTCTAGAAATTAGAACTCCATTAGTACAAACGTCAAAGTAGTGAAACATTTGAAAGCATAATACATGGGATGACGGTATCAATTTTATCCCGAACTGAATGTGACGAGTGTTAAACATCACAAGACCCGCAGACTTTTGCAGAAAGTCTTTTTGGTTTACCAAACATGATTTTTACGATTTATAAGCGAATAAGATACTAAAATCCATTTATTTTCAAAATCGAATGACTTTAATATGCATAATCCTCCCATTGTAATTATATTTTTGCAAAGAAAATTGTACCTCGGTCATTTCCTACTAGTTTTATATCTCTTTTTGTTAACATCAATTAGTTAGGTTTTCGTGTACAGCGACCGCAACAACATGAACAGCACAGGTTTGATGAATCCGTTGGAAATTTTATTTTGATTATTTCTCCTTGACAATTTCGTTTCTTACTTCGAGGCCGAATGTTCTAACGCGTATGATTAATTGCTGTTTATCACGGTGTATAATGATACAAAACCCATAGTAGTTATTTTTATCCTGTGCGTGATAAGTATCGGACACCTCATGTGGTCATGTCTATGAACACGTGGACGTCCTCTAGGAGGGCCCCTCCCCATTTCCTTAACCGCCTTGCATTCCAGCAAAATCACCGTCGCCGTTACGCATTCCCATAATAATTCATCATTTCGCCATTTCGCGAACGTCATCGTCATTTCCCCTCCCGTCATGGCCACAATGCTAATGCAAATACGATTAATGCAGATGGGGCTGCGGACTACGCCGGCGGCGGCGGGTAGGGGGCGGGGGGGAGCGGGGAGCGTCTCCCCGCCGCACGTAACCCCCATACGCTTGGTTAATAAATATAGTATAAACTTGGGGCGAGCCATCCTCGCGGCGTGGCGCGGCGTGGCGCGGAGTGGCGCGGAGCGGTGGTGTCGGTGCTGGCGGCGTTCGCGCGGGCGGTGGCGCCGGCTTCGCTCCGCTGCACGGCGCGGGCGGCGCTCGCGGCCCGCTCTCGGCGCCGCCGCCGCCCGCCGCCCGCCGGCTTAGGGAGCCAGCGCGCATGCTAATGCCCGCTGATTGGGGCGCGGGCCCGGATTTGCCATGCAGATGGGGCGCCGGCCGCAGCGCGGGTGCGCTTGAGCCGGCGCCGCGCGGCGCGGCGCGACGCGGCGCGGTGCAGGGCGGCGCGGGCCGGTGTCGAGCGGGCGAGCGGGCCGGCCGGGCGAGCTGGCGGGCGAGCAAGCGAGCGGGCTATGCCAGCGGGGGGGGTGGACAGGCGAGTGAGTGGAGAGAATGGAGTGAGTAGAGTGAGTGGTGTGAATGGAGTGAGCGGAGCGAGTGCGGGGTGAGAGGAGCGAGTGCGGGGTGAGCGGAGCGAGTGCGGGGAGAGCGGAGCGAGTGCGGGGTGGGCGGAGTGAGTGCGGGGTGAGCGGAGCGAGTGCGGGGAGAGCGGAGCGAGTGCGGGGTGAGCGGAGCGAGTGCGGGGTGAGCGGAGCGAGTGCGGGGAGAGCGGAGCGAGTGCGGGGTGAGAGGAGCGAGTGCAGGGTGAGCGGAGCGAGTGCGGGGAGAGCGGAGGGAGTGCGGGGTGAGCGGAGCGAGTGCGGGGTGAGCGGAGTGAGTGCGGGGTGAGCAGAGCGAGTGCGAGGTGAGCGGAGCGAGTGCGGGGTGAGCGGAGCGAGTGCGGGGTGAGCGGAGCGAGTGCGGGGTGAGCGGAGCGAGTGCGGGGAGAGCGGAGCGAGTGCGGGGAGAGCGGAGCGAGTGCGGGGTGAGAGGAGCGAGTGCGGGGTGAGAGGAGCGAGTGCGGGGTGAGCGGAGCGAGTGCGGGGTGAGCGGAGCGAGTGCGGGGAGAGCGGAGCGAGTGCGGGGTGAGCGGAGCGAGTGCGGGGTGAGCGGAGCGAGTGCGGGGTGAGCGGAGCGAGTGCGGGGAGAGCGGAGCGAGTGCGGGGTGAGAGGAGCGAGTGCGGGGTGAGAGGAGCGAGTGCAGGGTGAGCGGAGCGAGTGCGGGGTGAGCGGAGCGTGTGCGGGGTGAGCGGAGCGAGTGCGGGGTGGGCGGAGCGAGTGCGGGGTGAGCGGAGCGAGTGCGGGGTGAGCGGAGCGAGTGCGGGGTGAGCGGAGCGAGTGCGGGGTGAGCGGAGCGAGTGCGGGGTGAGCGGAGCGAGTGCGGGGTGAGCGGAGTGAGTGGAGTGAATGGAGTAAGTGGGCGGAGCAGTGTCCACGGTGCGGCAACGGCGGGACAACGGCGGAGTGGCAGCGGGTGCGGTGGCGGCCGACCGTGTCCACTGCCCGCCGCCGCCGCCTGTTCCCAGCGGCGCTGCGCGGCGGGGCGCGCGTGCCGATAAGGGCGTCGGGCGCCGCGCGCACGCGACCGCTCGCCCGCGCACGCGACGTTCAGATGCCGCGCGCTGATTAGGCCGCGCCGGGAAACGCGCGCGTCGGCTCACGCCCGCACGCGCCGCCGCTCCTCCTCCTCCGCCCGCGGCTCACAAGCGCGCGCGCGCACGCCGCGTTCCGCCCGCGCACGCAGCGCCGTCCCCTGCGCCTCCGCCCCGCCCCGCCCCGCCCCGCCTGACGTCTGCCGCTCCCCTGCGCCCCTGGGGACTTCTGGGCTGTCTTCACGCGCGCCGCCGAGGGGAGCGTTGATACGGAGGACAGTGGGCGGACTGCTCGTGTATGTCTACGTCAAGCAGACGCCAAATCCTTCCCAGGAGGGACAACGTTGGGGCCCTCGTTACTCTCTCCCCTCCCTGCAGTGTAGATCTCGGATTATGATTGGTACAAGATTGGTTTCCTAGTTTTTCGGTGATACCGACGTCATTAGTAACAAAGGAGCACTGGGGAAGAGAGCGGGATTTCCGAGTTTTCTGCATTTGTGCGGCTGGTTCCCAGTTGGGCTGGAACCCATCCTTGTCAGTGGTCCCCCACTAAAGGGAAATTAAATAGGAATCTGTTTCGACTTTGGGGAGATTACTACGTTTTCACAAACCTGTCATAAAGCTGGTAGTTCTACTTGGGAAGTGCTGTTCTGAGGTTCGTAAGCCGAATTGTGTGGTTGTCACAGTGTTCTACCGGAAACTGCGTATTGGCGTTGGTCCAGGGATGGCAGTTCTGAGAAGGAACCGATTTTGTAGGAAAGGTCGCGCCATTCACTTTCAGAACCTCAAAACGCCATGATGTAGCGGGTGGAGCATGGTAGATCGGTGACCAATTCGCCCCACCCTTCCGGGCCCTTCTTCAAACAGAGTGCATTGAGACACCGAAACTTTGAACATTTTGTCAAAGACGTCTCTCTGATTTGTTACGTCACGCGCCGCTAATTGCATTCACGGCAAACACATGTATTCCAAGCCTCCGACTACCAGCGGCCTGCACAACTTTCACCTTTGGGGCCAAGGTTTTGAACTCGCAGATGGAATTGGTAAATACCAAGACTGATGCGTCTCTTGCGTCTAAAATTCGGGTGGACATCAAAGAAAGAGATTCAAATTAAAGTACCTCCATCGAATTGTATTTTTAAGCACATTTTTATTGATTTTTTGACATTAATAAGTACTCGGGATATTTTAGAGATGTTTTTATGACGCATATATTCATAAATTTAATAATATAGTTTCACTGCCAATAAACTGAGAAAACTATTCAACACGAAAGAATATCGTTGTAGAATACTAAAGACTAGCGATATTTTGGCATATTAATATTGAATTATCTTAATCTCCATCATATACTAACGATTTTGCAATGCTAATTAATCGCAGATCGCCTGGCGACGTTCAATTGCAGCAGTAAATCTGGTTGCTAACTCGCTTGGGTTAAGAAGGAGCAGCAAACCTTGATGGGAGTGGCTGATAGTGACATTACTGGATCGTTTTGTAGCATGCTGTTTAAATACTGGTCAGTAGTTTAAGGAGCTCAAAATCCGCTTACTGAATGAACTTGAATATTTTAGAAGATGTCTTTGTCTCTCTCGTCAGCGATGACCGTAATCGACCGCAAGCATTGGCACTGTCCGTGTGTATTCATGCATCTCATTTTACCGTTATCACTCATATCTTATTGATTCATTTTGACCCTCTCACGGTCAAACTATCTCCAGTACTGAAAAAAAAGGACTAATCTTACTAAGCCTAATATTTCATTAATTTCATTGTTTTAAAGTCGCAACCCACTTCGGTGCAATTATTTTTTTTAAATGTAGATAAATAAATAAATAAAATAAACGTAAATTTTTCGCTTTACCCAGAATTAACTGGAGTTTCTACACAAAGTCAACTAATAGGTTAAGATAGAGAGTTCGCGAAACTGAGAAATTCCACAAGGAAAAATAAATGCAAAATCTTGTTACAGAATTATCAATGCATTTATACCGAGAAATCATAAAAAAAATTGAACACCTTTCGGATCCTTTATATTTCATACGTGTCCAATGTTTCATTATGTATCAAAATTATGTATTTTCTGAAATAAAAAAAATATTACTTCCAAATTTAAATCACTTAGAGAAAAATTTAAAAGTGTATGAAGCATTTAAGGTGTATCTTCGGAGGTGTTTTCTTTCTTTTAGTTTCAGTCAACACAATTTGCCGTATATTTTATATTCTCTGTATGTATTAACTACACATAACACTATAAAGTTATGTAACACTGCAGCTCAAAATGGCGAATTTTCTGCAGAAAAACTCGTATTGTTGATCCCTGGTACCGAAACATGGGATAATTCTTATTCCTGCATGTACAAAACTTATTTCCTCTGACGCGTTGTGTTGCCAGAATGTATGTTTTGTTGGTCTTTGATACTTTAAAATGTGTTTTCGGCATTGTCTGTCCGTCAGTCTCTAAACAACCCTAACGATTAAACTTCACGCAGGATGTTTGCAAAAATTGATATTTGTCGCTGAATCTTGCTGATGTCACGGCCCTTGGATTCGAAATTTTGGATACTTTGATTTCTGATGTGTACTTTCCACGCAGCTTCAAAGACATGTTCAAAATGTTATAAAAACGGCGAATTTTTCTTTAATATCTTTTTTCAGGTAGCGCAAAGTACATGTATAAAATGTGAAAGTCCTATTTTCGTTGAACTCTGTATTTTAAAAATTGTAGAAATTCGAAATTTTTTGGCGCTTTCCCACAACTACAATATCGAAGTGTTTCTTAATGAAATGATTTTTATAATTGGATCTTCAAATAATTACTTGTAAAATCTCTGGATTTTTGAAAACTGCAAATGTAAATATTCAACTTTCTTTATAAACTGTCAAAAAGTTGTTATATTTCTGAGGCCGATGGGCAAGCGTAATGTAAATGCTGTGCTTAACTTAAGTTCATTAGTTTGCATCCTAGCGAAGGAAAAAATCTGCTGGTTTGAAACACATCTGCTTGTTTAAATAATGCAGTAGTTAGGGCGCGGAATTTAATGACCTAAAACCGCCAAAAATTATCAATGAAATGCTCTTTAAATGTTTTTAAAATACCCTAAAAGCAACTAAAAATGACGTAAAAAAGCTTATCAAAATGTGAAGTGATGTGTGAACAACCCAAGTTGTTCGATATAATACTCGAGGCTTCTTCCTTTCATTCAAGTGGATGCAGTTTGCAAACGTGTGGTTTAGCCCGTTTTTTTACCGGGAAATCTATTGTCTTTAGTTACCTCGAAATCGGCCGAACTGATAGTGGCGCTGACAAGCGTCTTGGGAACTTTAGATTACATACAACGACGGCTCAGTTTCTGAGCGAAGAAATCGAATAGACTACTGAGTAATTCTGCGCAGAACATTGTTCCATGCCGTAAATATTATGTGGCATGTACCATTAAAATGATAGTAACGTCGCAAATCAGTTTTTGCCACTAGGGATTTTGGGAGGAGTGTAGGTGAAAAATTGGTGTACACTGGCGTGGGTTCTAAGTGGGATTCTGGAGGATTCCCTTGTGCCTCTGTACCGTGTGCGTCTCCTTGTCCTCAAAGCATGCTCTGTCTCCTTCTCGGAAGCAGGCGGGCTTTCTGCTACTCTTTGTGTGACGAGAATCATCATCACTCTTACTGCCGTCGTCAGCTCTGCCTGCCCGGCCTTCCGACCTCATCTCCTCGAACTCAAACTTGACCCGCTCACCATCTCTTGCCCTCTCGCTTTCTTTCACTCGTCCCTCTTTCTCCTCGCCCACATCTCCGGCTCTTACGTAGTCTCCACGGATCGGACTTCCAGCTCCAGCATTCCATTCGCCACTCTCAAATATTCCTCATTGCCGTTCTTCCATTCTCTCTAACCATCGTCGTGGTAAATACCTGTGTCCTGTTTCTCTCCATTATCTTTCTTACAGTTTGATTCCCTGTCGGCTGCGCTATCCTTGCCCTTTGCTACCGTATAGAACCGGTTCTATATCTACTGTTACTCTTTTCACGTGCACCTGCATTTGACATTGTCATGCCCAGGAGGCGGATTTTGATGACCGAAAACATCGACAAAAATAATCATTAAATGCTCTTATATGTTTTAAAAATACCATTTAAGCAAAGAACAATGACGTAAAAAATGTGATCAAAGCGAGTTCAGATGAACAATTCAAGCTGTTGGATATGTTAACTGAGAAATCGAGGGTGTTTCCTTCCGTTTTAGTGAAGGCAGCGTTTTGATTTGGACTGTTCTTTACCCGGAAATCTCTGTCCTCAGTTATCCCGAAATCAGCTGACCCGACAATGGTTCGGAAAGGCGTCACAGGAACTTTAGACTACATAATTACAACGGCTGACATTACAATTTCTGAGCGAACAAATCGATAGGCTACTGGGTAATTCTCTGGAGAGCATTTGTTGCATCTCGTAAATATTATTTGTAGGAAGTACCATTAAAACGATATTAAAATCGACGAAATCAACAAAATATGCTTCATAAACGAGAAAAAAGGAAAAAATGACTTATTAGTCGAAATTGACAAAAAAATGCAAAAATATCTTACAAAAATGTGTCACTTGCTTTTGTCATAAAATAAAATGAATGTCTATAGTAAAATGCATTGTTGTAAATGAAAAAAAATATTACATTTCATTAAAATCCTCCCCCTAGTCCTATCTAACGCTTTTCATCCCTTCCATCTGCACAGTTTTCCTTTTATCACACTAGCCTTCGCCGTCCATTCCCTCGTCAAATCACACTCGCCTTCACCCGTCTCCAGAGGCAGCGTCGCCTTGACCGTCGCCGACCTCGTCTCCGTCGTGGCGGCCTCGGCCACACGTCGGAGCCGCTGTCGCCTCCCCCCCCCGCTCCCCTCCTCGTCCCCGCGGTGGCTGTCGCCCGCCCCCGCCGCCATCTCGCTCCGTTTCGCCGGCGCGTTGTTCCATCTCGAGCCCTTCCCCTCCCCGGCCCGCCCGCGCCCCGCGAAGCCCTGCTCGCCGACCGCCAGCATCGCCCTCGTTTCCGCTCGCCTGCTGTCTGTGCGGTTCCCGTCGCACCCTGCATATCCGCAGCGCGTTCCCCTGCTCGCCGCGCCCCGCCCCTCGCCGCCCCACCCCGCTCTGCCCCGCCCCGCCACGCCCCGCCACGCCCTGTTCCGCTTCCCGCCTCCCCCGCGCTCGCTACTCTACAGTGTTTACCACTCCCAACAGCCCGCTCGCCCCGCCCGGCCCCGCCCGTGCCTGCCCCGCTGCGCCGAGCCCCCCTGGCCCCGCTCGCCATGAACATCCTCGGCCGATCCATAGCCCGTGGGAACAGAACGCTGCGCATACCGTCATTTGTTATATGAGTTGCGCGTCCCTCGATCTCATTGTGTACGGACATTTACGTGCTTCGTTTTCCATAAACCTAGCGGCACTGATGTGCGGTCGCTTTTCACGGCTATCGGGCTCTCCAGTGAAACATTTGTCACCACACACAATAATGAATCCGTTTCTCTGTTAGTTACCCTGAAAAAGTGTTGAGTTAGAAACACCATATTCTAGGGAGACGATGCTCCAAATAAAAATGGACCCTATGTTATTTACAAATATACTCTGTAGTTATAACATAACGTGCCGTAAAAAGTTCTGTAATCTATGTACAAGAGAAGATAGTGTTACTGAGCGGAGGGAAATGAGAAGAATGATGTGACCTAGTGCTATAGCCAACCTCGATAAAAGAAGGTGGAACATTGATTTCAGAACAGAAAAATATCCTGTTTTTCAACATACATACGAGGGTTGGGGAAGAATTCATGGCAACTATTTTTTTTTGTGAGAATATGAGTAGGGATGGAAAATTTCAAATATATAGATGAAAGGACAAGGTATAAACTAAGTGCTTGGACATTTATCAACTCATAAAAATTGAATTTATCATATTTATTAAGGTATTTGAAATGACCGTACTCGTTTCATGTTTTAAGGCATTTTAGAGAATACGCTTCACAAATTCGGAAAGCATTACATACCGTTCTAAAGGCCTGATTAGCTAGATGCTCGATTACCACACATCACATTGATATGCACACTCACAGGTCGTCACGTGCGTTGCTGATCACTGGTTGCTGCGCATCTTTGCAGAATCTCTCCTGCGCATCTCGCGGCTGTCCGGTATGGAAGGGCATTATTCCATGAGCTTCCACCAATCCCCTGTGACATTCTCGGGCATTCCGTTCATGGTGAACGGCTCTCTTGGAGTAAGAGCACTGTTGGAAACATGTTACATTCACCTCGCTCGGCGGTAGACGGACAACTGATTTCAAGTTGCTCTCTGTGCTAATAGAGAGACTTGTACACTGGTTGAGACATCGATCCCCTTTTTTAAAATCTTATTTAAATCTTCTAACTAAAATTGTGAGACAACTTTTGGCCTTCGTTCACGCGCAAAAGATTCATTTCCAAACTCAAACGGCAAACCCATCTGATCAAACATTATGGAACATTACGCGACGTCTGCTGCGCAAACCTACCAAACTACCCACCCTTGTTACTCCAACTGGAGAAGCATCTTCTCCTTCCGATAAATGCGATATGCTGGGAAATTACTTTGCGTCAACCTTTACTTCTCATCCTTCTCATAATTGGCAACACGATAATCACATTCAAGAAGTAATTTCACAACCAGAAATAACAGTTCCTGAATGCCCTAAATTTATTTCACCAGCCGAAATTATTAAGTATCTTTCACTAGCAACCCCGAAATTATCAAATGGCCATGACCAAATATCAACATTTTTATTAAAACGCCTTCCTTTAAAAGTAATAGTGCATATTACAGCAATATTTAACGCCGCCTTGAGACAAACGTACTTCCCTGATAAATGGAAACATGCTCACATTATTCCCATTCTAAAGCCAGGGAAAGTACAAAATGATCCATCTAGCTATCGCCCAATAAGCCTGCTACCCACAATGGGAAAGCTATTTGAAAAATGTATACTCTCTCGCCTAAATTCTTACCTCAGTTCGATCAATGCCATACCACCTCATCAGTTCGGATTCCAACCCCTTTTGTCTACGTATCATCAAATCTTACGCCTAACAGAAGATATCATCGAAGGATTCCATGACCACAAGCATACAGCAGCAGTTTTTCTAGATGTAGCAAAAGCATTCGATACCGTTTGGCACCCAGGGTTAATTTTCAAATTACGCAGTTTAGGTACTCCATCATATCTCTCACGCATCATTGAAAGTTTTCTTAATAAGCGTACTTTTTCTGTACGTCTCCCAGGAGCTCTCTCAGCACCATTCACCATCAAAGCAGGAGTACCCCAAGGCTCCACCCTCTCCCCCACTTTATTTAACGTTTACACATCGGATATACCAATCACTCAAAATACAGCAATAGCACTATTTGCTGATGATACAGTACTTTATTCTTCTAATAGAAATTTCGATTCTGCCGTGGAAGATTTGCAACATCACCTCACTTTATTCTCCAGCTGGGCCAAAAAATGGCACATCCAAATAAATCCAAATAAAAGCCAGGCAAAAATATTCACCCTCCGTAGACCAGACGTCCCCCCAAATCTCACATACCAAAACCAAAGCATCACATGGCTTCCTCACAATAAAACTGTCAAGTATCTTGGAGTTCTGTTTGACAAAAGACTTACGTGGCAGCAAAATATTAAACACCGAATAGCTCTAGCGACTAGTAGAGTCCACCAATTGTATCCGATTCTCAAAAAATCATCCCCCCTACAGTTACATGTGGCTACTCACCTCTATAAAGCAATGATACGACCCATACTTTCTTATGCTTCCCCAATCTGGGCTGCCGCAGCCAAAACAAACATAAACAAAATTCAAATTTTTCAAAATAGATTCCTTCGAACCATTACTAAAGCTCCCTGGTACATTCCAAATGCGCAATTACATATCGAACTTGGCATTACACCCATCCCCGTCCACTTCTCCCTCTTGGCCGCAAAATTCTATCCTAAGATATTAAAGATCCCATCAGCCATTCACTTTCATATGGGTAAGCAGAATCCTCATCGAAAAAGACTAAAAAGAAAGCTTCCAAGAGAATTGTTCGATCCCCCATAATGTAGAACCGATGAGTCTTTTCTCATGACATATCACAAAGCACGCAAATGCATTATATTTAAAACTAGAATAGTGTCTCTAATGTATCCGAATATTCATGTATATATTTCTTTCTAATGTATATATCTTATGCGGCTGCAGAGGGCCAATGGCCAAGCTAGAATAAATGGAAAAAAAAAAGAGACTTGTAGAGTTATCTGTTGATGTAACCCTACTGCAGCTTTTCTTTCAAGATATAAATGAAATTTTGCGATTCTATAACATTTCTTTTAGAAAAACATAGTTGCCATGACTTCTGCCCCAACCCTCGTATATTAAAGTTTTGAAGAAATGGCATTTTCTCCAGATGTGATATCTTGTAATTTGAATGATGTACTTTTGAGTAAAAAATCAGGCGTACACTCTCTGGTAGTCGAGATAACTTTGTTTGCACTGTAAACACTATAACATTTTTGGTAAGGATGTCAGTTGTAATAATTTTTGATTTGAACCCTTGAGAAATTAAACGTTTCGTTTCAGGAGTTTGTGATTCCTCTAGAGGCATTTTCATTTAAATGTTCCCTCAGCACTGCAACCACAATGGAGGAATAACTTGGATAAAGTAATAGCAAATTTTGAACAAAATTATTATCTATTTATTTTATTTATTTATTTATTTAGTCAAAAAACAGTAAAAACTGTATATGACGTGTGGGGAAAGAAATTTATCTGCGCACATTTTCTTGAGGGCCAGAATTTTATTTAAAAAAAAAAAAAAAAAAAAAAAAAAAAAAAAAAAAAAAAAAAACGAAAAAATTAATTTAGAAAATAATTATTTTAGAAAAATAAAGATATTTGAAAAATGTTTTTTCCCGAGTTATAGAAAATCAATTTCAACTGTAAATGAACTACAAGCAAAAGGAGTGCTCAACAAAACGTGCGCACAGTGAAGCTACATTTACGTCCAGAAGCAAAACAAGGGGCCATCTCAGCATTTGCTCTATGGATCAGGGAAACTGGACAAAAACCTGATCGAGATGGGGTCATTGACCCGGAAGCTGAAGTACATTACTTGTTACAGGCGTATTAAATATTTTTTTAAATGTATACAATGCAAACATAACTAATTCATTATACATCTTTGTTTTGTTACATTAAACATTATTTTTCTTTTTCACGATCAGTATAGTCTCTAATTGTATAGAAATAGTTTTGCAGCAGAAAAGATTTTACTTTTAACTTAAATTTGTATACCGACTTTAATTGTTTTATGTCATCTGGCAATGCGTTGTAAAGTAACGTACATGTATTGTATGTTGATTTCTTGTACTGAGCTGTTGATACTGACACTTGATGCAGAGGGTCGGCGCCGGCGGAGCGGGGGAGGGGAGGGGAGGGGAGTGTGGGGCGGGGGCGGATCGAGTTCTGAGGAGTTCTAAAGGGAGTTCTGAACCAATACGTACGTAATAGACTTTTAATAAAATATTAGTCTGGCTCTGTATACTCTCGAGATAAAGTAACACACACAATCATAATTTATTGGATTATTATTAATTGGATTTTCGATATTATGCATTGCAAAAGTCAATTAAAGTAATTCAGTTAAAATCAATTGCAGTAGCTGGGCTGGGGAAAAGATAGTACACTTGCTGTCCAGAAATAGATGCCTCACCTCAGCTACTGAAGTTTGAAAGAGAAGGAAAATTACAAATATATTACTGCCCATCATGGTCTTCAATTTCACTTTCGGTGTCATAACAGTATTAGTATCATTATATAATAGAAGTAATAATAAATAATTATTGTGATTAATATTAATGCTATTATTATTGTTATTGTTGTTATTGCTAGTGTTCCTGATGCCTGTAACATTTTCCTGAAAAAACGTACGTGCCTTATTTGCTAACCTGTGCGGCCTCTCCAGCAGCCACTGTATCAAGGCGCCGTGTGTCGAAGGCGCTGCATTCCGACTCGCACCCTACCACCTGCGCCCCTCACTCGATCCGCCCCCGCCCCACACTCCCCTCCCCTCCCCTCCCCCGCTCCGCCGGCGCCGACCCTCTGCATCTGCAGTCCCCTCCGAGGTGGCCTCTCGGAACAACCCTCGTCTGCATGCCACCTTGAAGCCCCCTCGCCTTTGCCCTTCGCCCCGCCCCGGCCCGCCCCCTCTCTCTCTCACACGTCCCTCGCTCCCCGTTCCCACCGCCTCACCCCCTCCCCGCGCCCCAGGCCCCTTCCTCTGGCCCCCTCGCGCAGCTCCCCGCTCTCCGCCCTCGGCTGCGCGCGCCCCCTCGCGGCATCTCGAGATGACCTCTGGATTGCCACCTCGCAGACCACGCCTGGCGCCCTCGACGAGCGATGCGTCGTCGATAGCAAAACATCCGTTTTTGATACTGCGATCTTCTTAACTGTGCCCCTGACAGGACTCAGCTGTTTCGCTGCCATCCATTCGGGAGCTTGTATGTCGCCACAGTGACGTCACTATGGTGACGTTAAAGCTCCCGATTGGATGAAACCGTCGACAACTGATTCCTGTCAGGGGCACAGTTAAGAAAATCGCAGTATAAACATCACTGCTTTTAAAACTGAATTAGTAACTTCTAATATCAGCTTTCGAGAGGAGAGGAATTGAATGTGACAGTTGCCGTGTTTTTTAATTTAAAATTAAGATTTGACTGACTAATTCTAAAAATAATGACAATTGACAAAACTCGGCAGAAGGCTGAGCGCTCAGGATTATCTCAAGGGGTCAACGCTTTCTCAATTCGTTGTCATGATACGGGAAGGGGGGAGGCCCTGTGCCTACCACACATGAGCTCACCGCTTCCCCGTAAATCCGGGGGAAAACATAGGCAGTACCAGGTCACTGAAGTCATCTCTCAAGTGAGAAGTAGTTTGCTCGATGAAAGTAGCACAGCGTTCGCTTCGTTCACACACATGAATTGGCATTAGTCATTTCAAATTTTAACTTTACAAAATTGTGATTATGGACATTTTTTCACTCTCACTCAAAGCACAAACACATAAAAACTTCGAAATCAAACCATGTGTGTTTAAATAATCGATGTTTGATGAAACAACATCGAAATCTATGCCGCATCCCTTCCTCGAACTCGCATTCTGTCATTTGTGGGCCACCAATCGTCATTGTGGTGTCACTACGGCACTACTGACTTAGCGATCTCGGCCACCGCGCCGGCTGTCTATTATTATTCAGACGTTTGGATGAAGAATCCGGACCTAGTGGATGCTGTATTATAGACGTACGAAGTTTCCAGATTTTGTTCTACCATTTCGTCGCGTCAGTGTCCACCTAGTATTACTGAGCGATGCTATTCACAGAGGTGGCGCGTAAAAGACACTACTATATCTTTATGCATGTGTGATTAGTTGAAAATAATTACACTCTAATCGATTGAAGACAAAGCTCTGTTTTCTATTTCCTGCACGGCCAGCCAGAAAGATAATTACTGCAAAAACGTAGTGTTTACTTTATAGAGAATATATTATGCATTTTGCAGTGTAAGTCAACGGAGTTTTTATGAAATATATTTGTTTTTTTAACCGCTTGATTAAACTTAGTAATCAAGGCGGGATTTTCAAAACAAGCTAGATAGCTTGGTCGAATTCAGCCCCTGTCTTGAGGAGAATAACGGCCGGCTGCTGTGATCGGTAGTTTTCCGTGGTTTCTCCGATCAACATCAGGCGAATGCCGGAGCAATCTCCTAACTACACAAATTGGATACAGTAGAAGGATTCTGCTTAGCACTTAATGCAGAAATTCATTACAAATTTTGATAATCATCTAAAAGTCATTTATCGAAGGAAAGATAGGAATAAAAATATTTAGTAGATAATTTCTGTGTGTAATACACTTTAGAAACAAAAAATGCCTGACTGAATATTCGTGAAACAGAATTTGCAAATTTTCAGACATACAACTGGCGTGCGTATTCGAGAAATCGATGTTGGATAATGGTAGATGTTCAACATAAAGCTGCGTCCAAAAATCGTGTAAAATGAACAACACGATCTAGCATACCTTATTGAAGCATTAACATTACGTGGGCTGCCGCATTGGATATAAGCAAATGTTGTACATGGAATGCAATTCTCTCTCGTAGGTACACGATACATTATCCCCTGATATCAGTACTGTTAAACATGGCGTACGGTGTATGTATCGCGGCATAGCGTATTTTTAAGTATTTAGTGGCGAATTTTATTCATCACAGTTCATTCCCTTTGTATTACAAATATACCAGCCTCCTGTTGTTTTGATTTGAATACTAGCTTACATATTTGTTGCAGATCAAATCGCTTGTAGATTTTTTAATGAGGATTTAATACAAAATCTAATTGTAGTTTCATTGAAAGGATTGTTGAAAAGTGGAGAAACAGAAATACTCGATGTGAAAACTTAATAGTTTCACATGGCTGTCAATAAACAGGTGTTTGCAAAATACGCATTTCCTTTCACGTTATTCATGGCAAATCGTGCAATCAGCGATGTAATTTCCAATGTCACATGCAGCAATATAACACAACGTTTCTTCGACAATCAGTTGTAGCATTCACACATACAAACAATACAAATGAAATGCGCAGAATGTCACTGACGCTCAGACACATGACTCTGACAGTTCAGGCAGGAAAACCGATTCTAGTTATCGATGTTATTGTTCTTGTCCGTTGCACGGAGGGATGTAGACAAAGTGGGGAATGGGAGATGTTAGTTCTCAGATGGTGTGTCAATCGCTTGCAGCTTGCTTGAACAATAGTTGCCCTGCTGCAGTAGATAATGTTCGATGACCACTTCCTGATGACGTGGTTACGTGATCGTATTTCAACACAATATTCGAGAGAGTTAAGGATTGAATGACATCAGCTGCATGTACCCCATGCAGACTTGAGGCAAACTTCAAGGTGAACACTAGCATTTACGACACTTAAACAATATTAGTAACAAATAAATTAACTATTAATTTTTAATAATAAGTAATTTTTTTTTAAATCAAAATAATATTTAATACTAAAAACAAGCGCATGAACGTCGACAATACCGCCACCTCCAACAACAGTATCACCATCACCAATAACAGTACTACCTTCACCAATAATACCACCAAGGCCCTGGGGTTCGAGTTCCGACGGGTGGCAGGATTTTCAACACGAGCTTGATAGCTAGATCGAATTCAGTCGCTGTTTTGAGAATAATAACGGCTAACTGCTCTGATCGGTAGTTTTCCGCAGTTTCTCCGATCAACACCAGGTGAATGTTGGAGTAGTCTCCTAACTAACGAGCCACGGACCGCACGCGATCTTTCTTTCCTCATCCTCGTCCTATCCGCGCTCCCACACTTGCACACTCTTACATTACATGCACTAGACTACGAATACCACAGTTGTTCGGAGAAAATTCAGGAGCTTAGAGCTTGCCCCGGCTGGACGGTGCGCCTCTGGTGGGAGAAAACTGATTGGGTTAAACCTCGCAAGCCGACGTGTAGACCGGCACCGGATCTCAGCGTGAGAAGATAACCACAAGTGCGAGGGGTTAAAAAAGTACACTACCCCCACGGTACTGATTACAATAGCTGTTGACGCCCGTTAACACGAACCAGGCCATCAATCACTACCATCACAGCCACCGCCGCCACCACCGCCACCGCCACCGCCACCGCCACCGCCACCGCCCCTGCCACCGCTACCGCCCCTGCCCACGCCACCACCACTGCCATCACCACCACGCCCATGACCATCACCACCAACACCGCCGCCGCCTCAGCGGCGGTCTGTGCGCGATGAGCTCGTCCTGCGCGTCGGCGTTCCCGATGCAACGGTGAGCTTTGTACGTGCACCGCTGCTCTATCGGCGTATTGCCTGGCTGCGGCGCGACGCCGTGAAGTAGTCGAGTGCGGGGAAACACCGGCGGGGAATGTGGGGGGACGCCTGTACAATGTGGGCGTGGCTCGTCTTCTGCGAGCTCGAAGAAACGGTGCGACTTTGATGGTGCAGTCTCGTGCGTAAGATACGGGAAGTAACAAGATTTTTCATGACCTTCGTTAAGTTATCTTCATGCCAGGGAGTAGTGAAAATCTTGGTGTTCGTCAATTAATGACACAGAGACGCACTCTGCCGTCCAGAAAGGTAATCAGTACGGAGCGGATTCATATTATTTTGCATATTTTTGTTTCTTGCTTCAGGCTATAACTAAGTGAAATTTCTTGGCATTTGGTTAGGAGTGGGTGCTATGTAGAATAATAAGTTAGTGCTTATTTGTGCATATTTATGTGATTGTGCCTGTTGGCGCGTATTCATATTATTATAGGCGCATATTTCGTTAAAATAGCAACGTATCTCTAATATGATTCACCTTATCACAGAATCTCTTTCTTTATGTGCAGTCATTGATTATAAAGAGCTAATAAAAAAATTGAAATTATAAGATGAAAATGCATTTTAGTTATGCTATTGTTTTTTGTTTCTTTTGTATAGATGATAAAATATTTGTGCAAATGTAGGATATTCCTTCTTATAATATTTTTTAAAATCAGGCAGAAGAAAGACAGCAAGACATACAACGTACTTCTTCACTGAGGTGAATATTTACTTCAGATATTTCCTCGGAAAAGTAAGATAGATTATACTATGTTTGCCCAAAAATATATTGTTTCATAGCAAGTGTGCTCCTCCAAAAATATTATCAAGAAAAGTTTATACAGGAAATGAAATATTGTTATTTTTGACTGCATATTAACGTGCATGTTTCAGACCTTTTAGATCATAAATACATGTTTTTAAAAGCATATTTCAATATATTTAAGGCATAAAATCCTCTCCTTAGTAATCAGAATAGTTAGGCATCATAGCATGGTTTATAGTTTATTGTGTAGAGATTCAAACTTGATGTTTTGGTTTTCAGTCCAAACGCTCCATTAAATGTATGTTGTGATTCATGTTAATAATTTAATTCGATGACTGTAGAAAACGAATTTCCAGTATTAAGAAGGCCGTAAAAAAGGGAAATTTATTTTAGAGTGCAGAATATTATAATCCTTTATTATTAATTGCAATAAAGACGATCGGCTAATGCTTGAGAGAGTTAATTCACTAAATGATATAACAACAAAAACGGGAGATGTATTATTCAAATTATTAGTAACTATAGTCGGTACAACGGACCACTCAAAAGTATTGGCTACAGCGACGTCCATACAACTATTCATATGCCTTCATACAACTATTCATATGCCTTCTGTAATGGATCTCTATTGAATGTACAATGAATTTCCCTTAACATTTCCATATTATACTATATTTCAAACGAGACTGTACTTTACCAGAATATGCACAACGGATTGTGTGAAGACTAACTGAATTAGCGAGAATTCAGAATGCATAACAGAGCGTACTCAATTTTGCATTCAGCTCAATCAAATCCGTATTCCTATTCAAGTGTGGGTGAATCTCATCATCCAAAAAAGTGTGGCTTTAATTTCGATTAAGTTTCTGTTGCTTATTAGTATTAACATGAGAACATATATTTTTGGAAAGTAAAATATAATTATATTTTTGACTTTTTACGCAAAATAGGTTGTATGCTTTCCCATTAACAGAAAATATGCATAGTGTTGAATTGACGTGTACTTTTTGTTAGGAGAACAGTAGATAATAATAATAATAATAATAATAATAATAATAATAATAATAATAATAATAATAATAATAAGTTGGCCCTGTGGCCGAGATCGCTAAAGCAGGAGTGTCGTGGCGATCTCGGACCAAAGGGCCGCAGGTTGGAGTCCCGCCTGGGACATGGGTGTATTTGTGTATGTCTGTGTGTGTGTGTGTGTGTGTGTGTGTGTGTGTGTGTGTGTGTGTGTGTCGTCCTCTCACCCCTCATTATCATCATCATCATTCCATCTTCCATAACCCCAGGGCTAACAACCCTGGGGGATAAAAATGATATCAAGGCGTGATGATAAGATTTCTGAAAGTAAATATTACTTTTTCTTCGAACTTAGTCATTGAGAGCATATATTGTGAATATAAAGTTTTGCTTCTAGTGAAATTCTGTAGCCTCCTAGAGTAGTTCAGAAACGAAAGCACCTGAAAAGACCTCAACATTTTCTCCATATTATACAAAAAAAGGACACACGTTCAGCGTGAACACTAAACGTTCAAAGATTGGAAAATGATAGGCTAACAAAAATGGGCTACGATTATCGACTAGCTGGAAAAAAGAGTTGCTAGTCGACTAAGGCCATGATGGAGTGGGCTCGGAACAGTCCTTCTGGCGTAAACCGTGAAAGGAGGTGGAAGAACAAGGTGAAGGAGAATGCTTTACGTATCAGCAAATTTTACTCAGGATACATACAGAAATAAAAATGTTATATAATACTTATATAATACTAATTATAAAAATTATATAATATAAATTAGTTAAAAATTATATAATACTAATTTCCAAGAAACTTTTATTTTACTCAATGCTTTGTAACGTATTCTAATTACCTACTTGTACACTATAATTTATAATTACATTTAAGCCCAAAATATCACATAGTGTTTTTGTTTTTGTCGTGAATTAATATTAAGCAATTTTTTTAGATCTTGTCAGCTTCGTCAGTAAAGAAAGAAATTAAGCTTTACGTCGTGAAATAAAACAAATAGCCAATTAGATAATATCTCGTCCGTAAACCTGTAACAAGAAAACCTGCGTTCAAAACGAGATAAGCGACACGGAGAAATATCCGAAATTAAATTGGAGTGCGTTTAAGAGAAAATTTGACATCGTAAGAGTTCTAAGAAAAACAAAAGATGGAATGAAACATGTGAGTTTTAATAAAATACTTTTTCACCTTTGTGATTGATAAAATGAGTACGTAATTGTCTTTTGATCTGCACCTTACCTGGCACACGAACGTAATAACGAACACAGAATGTAATTCGTTGGATATATTACATAATTTCTCTTCTTCTTTTTCTTCTTCTTCTTCTTCTCATTTATTCCCAAATGGTTTAGTGTTAAGTTCCGATTGATCAGGTTATGCTTCTGCAATTACAGTTTTTACTTTCTTGACGATACATAAAATAAAAAATAATAAAGTAGCTTGAAGCATATTAAATGCTTTAAAATTTGCGTATAGCCAGTGGCTAATTTGTTGTGTCTATTGCTAGAATGAGTCTTGAGAAATATCTAGGAAATGAGAAATAATGGGAAAATTCAAATTTAACACATATAATGGCGTCGCAGCTCTATTTCCATTTAATCTTGAATGTCTTTGATACATGTTTTTAACTGTTTGCTATTGAATGAAACTTGTTAAAAAATTAACCATTTGAGAAGCAACTAATCAAATTCATATTGTCAACTGGTGGAAAAAGTTGAGCTTGATATGAAATCGTATGGTATGTAATACGCTCTACACGCTCCTGCTTTCAGATGTCTTCAAAAAGCATTTAATTTAATGTGTTAAAATGCATTTTGAAGAAATCTGGAAGAGGGAGCTTGTACACCGTATTAAAAACTACATGATTTCATATCAAAATCCATTTTATCCATGTATGAACCATGCCATCCCTTTTTTATGGTTTAGACATAGAGAAAGAAATTGTATACTTTGCTTTTCACAAGAAAATGATCTGGTTCACTGCAGTGATGTCAATGAACTGCTTAATGAGTTTAAAGTAGAGTATGACATGCAAGGGTGGTGGCTCTTTATTGAATCAAAAAGAGGTTTCAAAGCAGTACTTCTTCACAAGGGCAACAAGAAAGATTCAGAACCTGTAGAACATTCTGTATATATGAAAGAAAGCTATGAGAAGTTAGCATTAAACCTCTCCAAACTAAAATACAAGGATCACGATTTTAAGATATGCGGCGGCGATCTAAAACTAATAACTATGCTTCTTGTCCAGCAGAGAGGATATTCTAATTTCCCGTACTTCTTGTGTTTATGGAATAGCAGAGATAGATAGGGATTAGCACTGGATAAAAAAAAGAGTGGCCGTCTAGGATAAATTTAGGACCTGGAAGCGCAAACATTTTACGAGAAAGTTTGGTTGATCGAAGAAAAGTCCTCCTTCCACCACTTCATATACAACTCTGACTAATGAAACAATTTGTGAAGGCCTTGCCGTAAGGAGTGTGTTTTTAATACTTGCGCCGCAAATTTCCAGGACTCTCAGAAGCTAAAGTAAAAGGCGTTTTCATGGGTTCAGATATTCCGAAACTCTTCAAAGATGAAGTTTTATATACAAAAATGGAAATTGTTTAGAAAGAGGCTTGGACAGCATTCAAATATGTTCTGCAGAAATGTGTGTTTCAGCATTTAAATGTGTTGGCGAAGAACAGGGTGAAAGATTCCACCAAGATGTGGAATGCAGTCACCAAAGGAAATGGAACATTAATATGATTGCAGACTGTTGGATGCTACACAGAGAAGTACCAGAAGGGTCATACAAAAGGAGAAGTGGCAAACGGAGCGTTGATGAGAAACGAAAACGATACTATATAATATAAAGTTAGAGAATTATCTGAGTGATTTTCTGCATAAAAGTTTGCATGTGATCCATTTAATTTTCGTTCGCAAATATGTTTTTTCTACTCGTATAACAACTGAAATTATTTATTGTTTCCCTATATACTCAAATACATTTTGTGGAAAAACCTGACGTGATAGAAAAGTATAGAGCTTATATTTGAAATCACGAAACCAAATTCGGTAAATTACAGTTGAAATTTCTCAAATAATTTTCGATAGCATACATTTTGCAAGCCTGTGTTATACAACGATTTTTTTCACATTTAGTCAGATTGGGAGGGAAGTTGTCCAGCTGTATAAAAAGTAAATAGTAGGAAGTTATGGGAGGTTTACGATCTCATCAATAGAAAACTCTGACATTATAATCATAACTGTTTAAGATTACATGAAGCTTCCTCAAACCTCCATTGTCCCTGTCGGTTGCCCTCCATTCACATTACTAGCTAATATCTTCATGGGCAATCTTTAAGTTTTGAATTCCAGACAGCTCCTCTTGAAAAACAAACTTACTTTTGGTTATAGATCCATTGATATTATAGTTATTTGTACTGGCTCTAACAGACAATTAAAGAACTACACCTAATTTCTACACTCTTGTATATTTCCTTCGTTTTCCAATATAATTAATTCTAAGTGAGATACAGAAAGCAGTCAAGAAACTCTTATGGCGTGTAAGAACCGAGAAATATATTGGCGCTGTTAAGAGAAGTGGTGTCTCCCGTGCAAAGATGAAAAAATAATAAATAAATCACTTTATATTTATCGTCAAACTACTTTAAATATTTCACAGTTAATAATTTGTATCTATAAAATTAAATAGATCGGACGGACGTAGAGCTAATTCTTTACACAAGGTGTCTCAGAATAAATGTTAAAAACGTTCAAAGTATGACTAAATATGAACGAACACATGTGAATCTCATACAGACGACCCCGGTTACAGTGAACTCGGGTATATTGAACCTTCAGTTATAGTAGACTTAAGTCACTGGTCCCGTTTCTCTTTCAAATAAGCATAAGATTCGGTTATAGTGAATCTGAACCTCAGCTACAGTGAACACACGAAATACGTCCTGGAAATTACGTAATTCCCTTCTGGAAAATAATATATCGTCTCTGTACCTCAAATTTCAACACCACGCAACTTGGAAAATGTATCGTCGGCCAAAGGTCATAATCAAAGAAGTCTTCCCTGAGGTGAAGTAGCGGACATGCAATGGAGACCGTATGACTGATGACCTATGCAACTCAGTTTCACTACAGAAACACAGGTCGTGTCCTGCGTGGGCTACAACTGGTAACGGCGGTGCGCGATTGTTTCCTTCAAGTTCAAGGTAGGTGTTATTCCGAGGGATATTGCGCGTTGTGCTCTACGTAGGCGACAGGAGATCAATTGCATTAGTCGCTTTCGAAATACCAATATCAAAATAATCCCATATGTTATTAGGCGAGAAAAAGGGCCTTCAAAAAGTTAGACGGTGTTGAACAGGGAAATAAGTATTCAAAGGTGTCAAGCCTGCGTTACGATACTTAAAAATGGTGGACAAACTAGAATCGAGTATGGAAAGAGCACGAACTCTGGAGATGGATCTACAGAAATTACTAATGAAAAATGGACGAAGCAAAAAATTGAGAATAATTGATATTTTAAAGACAAATAAAGATATTGAAATTTTCAGTTCGTGAGCACTGTTAATGTATTTTGCTGTATCTCTGCTTTAATAAAATCAATAATTCTGGAGAGATAAGTTTTAATTTTGACATCAGCGGATATAGTGAACATCTGATGTAGTGAACCAAAAATGTTAGTTCTCAGAAGTTCACCACAACCGGTGTCGACTGTATCGAATTACACATGTAACATTTGCACCTGATCGGTATGCAACCCATCGCACATCGGTGTTCGACAGGTAAACGTTTTGACTCAGTTCAGTAGATTTCTAGTACCTGATGAAAATATATGTACGACACGAGTTGTCTATCAGTAATGCACAATGCCACATATCTAACTTCGTTACGAAATTCCCAACCTCATGTATAAACATGGTCGGGGAAAGCGATCTTTTTCGACCTCCCTACATGCCCTAGAAGTTTCCAACATTTACTCTGAGACACCTTTGCCAGACCACTTCAGAGGTGAATCTCCCCGTGTCGTGCGCGACCTCTGTGGAAGCCGCTCGCTCGTGCGGGCGGTGACCGCGGACGCGGTCCTTCGCCGGCTAGATGGCCGGTTCACTCGCCGCAGGCTCTCCGCCGCCCGGCCCCACCCGGCCCGTCCGACGTTCGAACGCTTAGCTCGTCCAGGCCATTCGCCGGCCACGTCGTTGTCTCCGCGACGTCGCGCCACCCGTCTTCCGTAACTCGCATTTTACGCCAGTTGGCTACGAATTATTATTGCCATTGTGTATGCAGTGTTATTGTGGCGGAGCCGCTCGCGAAAGCTGGATGTCTGCGGCGGACGACAATAGGCTTAATTTGTTGAGGGAGTTGGGGAGGATTCGCAGGGACGCGGGACCTAAGTGCGGGGGAGGGAGGGGAAGGGACGGGGAGTAGGAGAGCGGAGAGCGGCGGCGTGTAACTTTTTGCGCGCTAGTGGCGTCTTGCGTCTCCACAGGGCGCCGTTGCTGACGCTTCAGAAATCGCGCTTTGCGCTGCGTCCGCTTCCCGCGGCTCGCTCCGCTCCCTCCCCCCGCTCCCGCCTTCCCTGCTCCCCGCACCACCCCGCCGCCGTCGCTCCCGCCGGCGCCCGGCGCCGCCGGCTCGCGCCGCGCCGCGCCGTGTCGCGCCGCCGCTGGGCAAACACGCCGCTAATTTATTAACCTGGCAACCGCCGGGGGCTACACCCTGAGTTTCTTCTGGAGAGCAAACATGAGGCTCGCCTACCAGGGGACGTGCGCGGCCTATTTATTTATTCAGAGCGTACGGGTGTGATGCGTGGTGCTAGGGGGGAAGGGGGGATATACGCGAGAGCTCTGGCACCGCGGGCGGAAACCCGCAAATTGTATCGTCGAGCTTAATATCGTGAGCGGGTGGGAGGAAAGGCGACGTGCATTGCTGGGCTGTGCGGTGAATGACACCTAGAGGTCTCTTCCATGCAAATAATTCCTAGGGGAATACCGAAATAGAAGTAGTGCCTGCTGCAACAAAATGTGCAAGAACTGAAAATGGAAGACATCCCAGTCGAAAACGCGCAGTCCCATCTGAATAAGAAATGAATAAGATAGATTTGTCTTTATGAAAAATTGAAAAAGTTCAAACATATATTTAATTATGGATTGATTATTTGATTCATCAATATTTCACCGTATCGTTATTTATTCATGTTTCTATTACATTGTAAAGTTTTTAAATTGTTGCTATGGAGATTGTTGGGTGTGTTTTGAGAGAAACCAAATTTTATTGCTCGCTATTTCAGAAGCAAATGCATTTAATTAATGGATAATTCATTCATAAAATGAATGTTACATATTAATTTGAATGCAGAAAGTGGTTATGACAATTCCGAGAGGATGAATAATAATTTTTGAACTTTGTCTTGTCGCGGTAACTCAAAGAAATTCACGTATTATTAGTTTGATATCGAGCTAGAAATCTATAAACGAGTGGTAACGAATATGGGTCAGAGAAACCTGAAATAAAGTCCGACATCAAAAGCATCATTCCCTTTTCTATGAGAGCGATGAGAGAGATGAATAAAATATCTCGGTGTCATTTCTGACAGCATTTTTTAATGCACATATATGCCCTTTCCTCAAATACTCCAGCTACTTCAAAGTACTCCAGCGTTATGTTTTCATATCGTATGACACCTGCGCCAATGCCATTTCCTTTATTGGAAGATGAATATCGGGGCATTCATCTCCCTAGAGAATTCCGTAGTACTTGTCAAAATTTCAAATTCCATATTCGCGCGCATTAATCTCTTCTCTTTGCCTGGTCTCTTCAATTGACGTCGCGTCCCAAAAAGCAACGCGAGGTTTATAGCGCCGCTCGTGCCTCTCGCCCTTTCCCCGCCCCTCCTGCTCTGGGTCTGCGTCCCCGCCACCACCCCGTCCTCGTTTGCGTCTCCGTCCCTACGAGGTCCCGCCCATCCGAGCCGTCGCTGATCTGCTTGTGCACATTCCCTTTCCCGCTCGATGCGTCCCCGCTTCAGTCTGTTCCTGTCCGGCCACGACCCTACCTCGGACTGTTCTTGAAATGGGTCGCCACTGCACCGCTCCGGCCCAGTCACCCCCCGTGCCCTCTCCTGTCTCCGCGTCGACCCGCCTTCAACATGGTCCCCGCCCGTTTGGCCTCCGCTTTGACCGGACCTTCACTCTAGTGTACCCCTAATCGTTTTCTGCCCGTTTGGACCTGTTCTTCACCTGCTGTCCGGTTCCCACCCGTTTTGGTTATCGTTTCGATCCATCTCAAGTTCCGTTTCTACTCGTTGTGACCTCCGTTTCAACGCGTTTTAAACCTTCACCGTCCCGTCCCCGCACGTTTGTTCCAGCTCATACCCACCAAATTCTACGGCCTGCTTCCCCTAGATCTGTCCCTCATCGGCCCATTCCCATCTCGGTCCATTCCCCACCTCATCCCACGCTTCTGTCCTATCCCCACCTCGCTCCGTCATCCCATCCCATCTCCACTTAGCTTCAAGCCACTTTGCCATTTACCACTTTTGCCACTTCGGTCCGGACTCAACCCAGTACCTCGCCGCCTCGAACCGCTTTCTTCCTCTTCTGACTCCGCCTCCGCACTAGCGCCTAGCGCCCGCGAACACCGCCGAAACACCACCCACACCCTGTCGTACCACGACTCACTTCCGCCCCGACCCACGCTTCGACCCGTTCACGCCCCCCGACGGTCCCCGTCCCCCGCTTCGGTTCCCCGCCGCCGCCACCGCCGCCGCCCATTCCGCGGCTGCCTCGGCGACCACTGCTGCGTTCACGAGGCGTTAGCGGGGCAAATCTGGACGCCCGCCTAATGACGCGGATGAGAGCTGGGCGCGCGCGGCCCGGACAACAGGGCAACAGGCGTGGTCTTCCCCGCGACAGCCACAGCCCCCGGAGCCAGCTTAATAATTGGAGTGCGCTCCACTTTGAACGACTATGAATCTCCACGGACATTGCAGCATAAGGTTAAAAATAAATATAGACGGTGTTTTGTTTCCTAATTGCTATCAACTGAGAGGGGTCAGTGCGACCGATTGACACTGCACCGTCTCTGAACAGGAATTCGTAGGGTTCGAGTTCCAACAGTGACAGATTTTCGAAACTAGCTAGTTAGGTCGAATACTAGCACTGTCTAGAGGAGCCTTCTGGCCATCGGATACTCTGATAGTTTTCCGTGGTTTCTCGAACAATACCACACGCATCATGAATCAGTGTTCTTATAAAAGAGCTACAGACAGTGCGCGATCTTTATCATCCTTGTCCTCTGTTTTTTCCCTTGCAGCACCCACATACAATTACATGCACTACACTACCGTGTGGGAGCAGTAGAGAGCTTAGAGTTTTCCCAGGTGTGGCGGGACCTTGCCGAATGAAAGTACCTAGAGGAGGAAAAAACCCGCAGGCATGTAGATCGACGCGGAATCTCACTGTTCCAATGCGGGAGGAACAGTGTCTCCTCCCGGCCATAACATACACTACACTCACGGGACTAATGACCAAAGTAGCTGATGCGCCCGGAAAAAAACGAAATACTCACTCCAAATTGCATGATGAAGTCATTTTTTGGAGATTTTCAAACTCCATTTCTTTCTGCTTGTGATGCCTGCTCTGAATAGATTACTCTTTCCGAAATATTATGTGAATGAAGTTCACAAACACGGGAGAAGTCTCGTTATAATTGATTCATCTCCCGGAATCGAGGAGCATGTCGTAGTCTTAAAGCGGACCTCTGCTGGTCCACAGTGAGTTACGATTCTTGAACACTGTTCTTATTGTATTCTGAAGTGTCTGTGATTCTGTAATGAGCACATTTTTCAATACGATGGAAAATATCCTTTCTTTCCAATGATCAAGCAATTGTGCACAGTAAATGAAGGAGGGAATTCAAACTCCCTCAACACGTGCATAGAGAGCGTAACGATGGCATGAGAGCGTAATGGTATTTATACGTTTGAACTCTCCGAACATTGAGGAGATGTATTTTTGTTTATTAGAAAGATCACAGAGAAAATAATATTGGGTACAGTTCATGCACTTTACATATTTAACTGCAAAAGTTATTTGAATGATTTTCGTACAAACATCACAGTACCTGCATGCTTTCTCTGATAAATTAATATCGCTATCTACAGCTAGCCTATTAGTCATTTTCTCTCCACCTTTTCAAAAGAACTGAATTTGAATTAGAGGTGCATAACCCCAAACAGATGTGTTCAATGTGGTAACAGGACGTAGCGTAATATTTACGGATAATCGATCGCTAGTTCTGACATGTTTTCTGTCTTACATGTCGATTTCCCTAGCCGTATGTACATGTTCCTGTTCAGAGTTCTAGAACAATTTTTATTATAAATAAATACAAAGTAAATAATTATCTAACTTAATAAATGCTAATTGAAAATTATAACTTATACATACAGGTACAATATATGTCAAGGTTATATCCAGAGGTTTACTTACGTTTAATACCTCATACAAGAAGCCCGTCCATCATCTTACTATGCTTATACAAACCATTGTACAAAATGAATATCGAAACAATAAAAATGTTAGTGTTCATTGTAATCGTTAATGATATAGTAGTTCATGGAACCTTTTAAATAAGGAAAATGTTTTAAAAATTGGGGAAATATTTTTTTGTACTTTGATTTATATCAAGTGGACAGTACAAAAAAACGTAATCAACAGTATGCACAGTGATTGATTTATCAAATGCTAGGTCTCGGAACGCGCTCCCAAATCTATTATTAATTTAATAGAAATAATTATATATTTATAATACAATTTAATAATTATTTCTGAAGTACCAGAACGCCGTTCTGTCACATTCCGCCAGAAATCAAGTCCTGAGTATACAAATAACTTCATGGAAGATTAATGAAAAGTGAGTGTAACATGAGCGAGTGTGTAAAAAGAAATTATTTAAGGCTCACACTAGGAAGAAAGGAATCCAAGCAAGCCATAAGGCATTAATCGCAAAAATGAAAAAAATTCTAATATATTTCAGCATTATGCAATAGTATTATATGAATTCCACCATCAATGAATGAGTTTTCCTTTGTGTAAATTAGGGTTCCAAACACCCTGATTTACCCTTCTGTTTTCTTCATCAAAACGTCCTTTTCTTTCCGTTCGCTGTATCAAACGAATCGTTCCAACCCAACTGGCATCGAGTGAATTTCCTTGTCAACGGCGTCGTTCTTTGAATGCAAACCGAGTTTAAACAGTTGTCAACGTCATAACTCGTCCTCCAGAGCTCTGTATTTCCAGTTTGCATGCGGGGTCCGCTGCAGCATCCTCCGCCACGATTACGCTCATTAAACAGTCCAGTTATCTTTACCGCGAGCATGATTGTTTTCAGTACTATTACCAGCATTGTCGCAGTTATTATCATCGTCGTCATCGTCATTATCATTATCGTCAGTTACCTACTAATAGTAGCGTCCTTAAACGTGATTATTAAGATCGTTAGCGTTATTGTCGTTACGCTGGCCGTCCGCAGCTCGCGGTGGCTTTGTCGACGGGTTTGACAGGGCTTCCCTGCCCACGTGTGCCACAAGGAGATACCCGGAAGCGTACCTGCGTTGACTGTGTAGGTGTGTTGGGGGCGGGGAGGGGAGGGGTGATTGGTCCTTGAGAGAATAAAGGTCAAAAGTGATGCTGGTACCTTTCCCCTTGGGGGCGACCCGCGTTGTAGTCAGAGCCGCTCACCTTCATCTTCCAGTTTAGTGGAATCCAGGGGTGAGTTAGACGGAAGAGTGAGTTAGATGGTAAATACATGAGCAAATGCCGATTTAATAGGTACTCCGACCAAATTATCTATCGCAAAGAAAATAAATACTCTTTAGCAAATTGTAGAAATATGCTGAAAAGCTCATACAGGGATAATAAAACAGTTTTTTTTATTTATTTATTTAATTACATTGAATCAGCAACAAGCTGATGATTTCATTTAGGTATTTATTATCCCCGTATGAGCTTTTCAGCATATTTCTACAACTTGCTAAAAGAGTATTTATTTCTTTGCGATAGATAATTTGTCCTTCAATTTTTGTAGAAAATAAAAAATGTTCAGATAACGGTAGTTAAAATAATAGTTACTACATACCGATTTAATCCGAGTGTCTCTTTAAGATCACAAGCTGGACAGGGAGGGCTCAGCCAACTGCGGTCTACAGCAATCCAACTTCGCACGTTCTTTTGTCTTTCTCCAACGCTTCATCCTTCGACGTATTTTGTTTATTGAAACTGAAGGTAGCATGATTAAAATGCAGACTATAGAGGCACTGGGGGCTTGTGCTCTGTGCTTCTGCGTCACAGAAAAGCCATTGATAGTAATGAGTTGTATGCGATTTTTTCTTGTCTATGTTCCTAGGAGGGTATTGAATGGTAATGTTCGTTCCTTCTCAGTTTCGTAAATGATGTGTTTCTGCAAATGCATATAGATTATCATATGTTAATTGTTGATTTATTATTTGTTCCAATAGAATTTTCTGCTTTCGCCCTTGACTATATTTCTCTTATTTCTCTTCTTCCTCTTTGGATAGTCGTTTGACATTAATTTCCAGGTATGACGCACACAATACTTCTCTTTGATATGCACAACAATAGGGCTTTGAAATAAAGGTTCATGCGGGAACTCTGAACTCTTTGTGACAGACGTCATCGGAGCAAGAGAATGTCACAGTGAAACGGGACATGCTCTTTAGAAGAGAGAATCAGTACAACGATTGAGAGACATTTTATCTTGCTAACTATATTACCTATCAAGGAATTCTATTAACTCCAACAAATACTTCTGCATCTCCAAAATTTATTTTTAAACTGTTTTAAGAATAGTTTCGAATATTTCCAAATTGCCTTTCTTTCGTGTTCAGTTTTACCTTTGGTTCTTTCGTGCCAATTTTTTGTTAACAACGTACAAATCTTTATCTTATTTTTATTTATTATAATAAAGAGTTTATTTTTATTATAATAAATCCTCCACGTCACCATCTGTACTGAGACCACCTTACCGAATGTTCATGAATCTTTCGTGCCTTCACAAACAACTTCTTTCTGGAATCCATCCATGTTTTCATTCTGCGATTCGTCTCGCCTTGATCGTTTCCGCTGCCCCTCACATCGTCCAGCGCAGAGCGTCGAATCGTCCGCGCCGCACCCCACCGCACCACAACGCGACGCGACGCGACGCGATGCGACGCGATGCGACGCGACGCGTCGTGGGACCACGGGACTCGGTCCGGAAAGGAGGCGAGAACGGCCTGGCCTGAATCGCACTCGACGCTGATGGACTTTATTTCTGCACGTCGACCCTCCTTCCTTTTTTGCGCGCCGATCGCGTTTATTTGTTTTCTTTAGCGCCACGGGAAGTGCGGGTTATTTTTATCGGCGGCTTTGTACGGTGGTTTGGTGCGCGATGTGGCCTAGTGCACCGAGTTGCTCTCCACTATATTTTACCGCAAATAAGCGTCGCCAAAGGCGCTTGCGGCCGCGACGTGTCCGATTCGTATTGCTCTACTCTTTGGCTGTCCGCAGTCCTCTCCGCCACGTTCCCTCTCTTCCTCTCCCTTTCCCTCTTTAAGCTCATTCTGTGCCCGGAACAATTTCGTACTCCCTAGGAGGGAACCTCTAACGTTTATATCGTTGCGGGCTAGATTGTATCAATTACCTCGTATCTGTTTGGGGATAACATTTAAAAACTGTTTGCAGTTGTAGGGATGAATGATACTTCATTACGGGGCGTGTGTATTACATTATCTGCCATTATTGTGTAATGTGATAAATTGGTTATTGATTTTTAATATTGTGGAAAAATATTGGGAGGTTCTGTAGCTTGTTTTATTGAGCAAACGTATTGGGGTGGCGTTATTCGATAACAAAATTTAATAGGTTGTATACTGGAAAACAATAATAATGCTTATACCGACTATCATCGTGGTAGTCGATTTGCTATTAGAGAATTTTACCTTGCGATCTGGAGGAATTAATTTCGTGAAATATAAAGGGTCTAAGAACGATTGCTTTTACTCGATACTTTCTAAATTTTAATCTTGAAAGTTTATTATTTTATATAATTATGTCATAACCACTTGATATAATATAATCAAATCAAAAATTGTTGGGAATGTTTTATTTCATTCGTATGTACTTTATTGGTTAAATGCAAACTGTACGAGAAGGAACATAATGTGATTGTATTAATATTCTTTTTCTTTCTCATTAATTCGTATACTTACGTAGAGGCATCCCTCCAATATATGTTTCTGCATGTGACGTCAGGAATGGAAATAATAATTAATTAATTGACAAAATAAATTGATTTATCCCGTTAATTGTTAGAAGAATCGCGAAAATTCTGTTTTTGTTATCGAATTAGTAGTTTGCTTCCAATGTATTTTAAGAGCAGATTGAATCCGAATACCAGGGACAGTAGGTGAACGCAAACTGATTGAATTTTTTTCGTTTGATTTATCGTTCAGATATGCAGACACATGCTCCAGGAACTCTTTTCCATTACTGCCACCCATTTTGCTGTAAATTTTACTCTGAATTTGTTCCAACTTGAGTATAAAAGATACGCTTTATATTTTAGCTTTCTCTTCTCTTTCTGACAAGAGAACGGAAACAGTACAAATATCTGATGCACGCCATAAATTTCGAAAACCCAATGTATCATTCATTTGTTGAGACAGAAATACATTGTACGCGAAGGACCTGGTCGCAAGAAGCGCCGAAACAGAACGGCCCCGCGTGGAATGGATTACCTGGGACGGCCTAGGCAAATGGAAGCGCAACAACGCGCAAGAAAACAAAGCGATTTTTCACTTTTCAATTGTTCATTAACTCCGACGATATAAATTTCGTGTTCGGAAACGTCTGCGGTGTTCTGTACAAACGCGTATTATAGCTCTTTTGTGCATAGACAATGCACGAATGGGTAACGCGAGAGAACATAGAGTGTATCCGTCACGGATGTGAAAAGTAGTGTGTTTGTGAGAAGAAGTTTTAGAATTAGCACTACGGTTTCCCGTAATAAATTGATCCGAAATGTTTTCCCGAAATAATTTTGTAAGATGTGTTTATGTAGGTTTATGTTAATACTGACATTGAGAAAGATTTATAACAGTATATTGAAATCTCTTTGGAAACCACCGTCTTTCATTGCTGTAAGATAAGCTATTTTACTGGAGAACAGTGGCGTATGATAAAATTGTTTTAAATATTAATTTCATTTCATTTTCTCATTCTTAAATTGTTACACAGTTATATTCTACACTTACAATTTATTGTAATTATGCCTTCGGTAAAATGTTTTCATTATTCCATAGTCCCTAGTTATTGTATCCGTAAGTACAATAAGGAAATGAAATAGTAATAACCAAAATGCCTATCATCATTTTTTTCTCTGTATGTGAGGTAGGGTGTTTTGAAACATTAATAAAACGATAAATTGTGGTTTTCTGAACATTATTATAGCATTTTTGTAGGTGGAACAGCAAACCGACCATTTGCAAAGAAATACGTTGAGGTATTTTGTGAAAAAATCATGATCCAGTCATGCAATGAGAAATAGCTTTTAATATTTCGGACGTTAAATATCTCCACTACTATTGAAGGCTAACTATGCAATACTAGTAACGGCGCGGTTTGAATTGTTTAAATCATTTGTTAAGGTTAACTTTGAATAATCACTATTTCATTTTGGACTCCACCACTTTAGCACGAAGTATTTAAAACTCAATCCAATAGTTTTCTATCTTAAATATTAATTGGAGATTGTTTTCAGTTGCTCTCGTGATTCGGTGTTTTCCTGCCAGTGCCCCGGCGGGGTGGTTTTGAACGGAGGCAGCAGGGGGAGCGTGATGCGATCCGCTGCTATCCCCTCTCGCTTCCTCATCCCATCCCGCCCCGCCCCGCCCCGCCCCGCCCCGCCCTTCCTCTCCCGGCTCGACGCAGGTTTTGTCACCGCCCCCGTCGCCGCTTTCTTGTGGCAACTCTCCGGACAGTTTGCTTGCGTTGCAGGGAGCGACAAAGAGCTCGCTTACCTTTGTCTTCCCGCAAAGCGGAACACAAGGGGGGGGGGAGGGCGACCGATGGCAGGCTGCGCGGCGAGTACGTCTTCTTCTTTCTCTTTCGCAACTCTTTGTATTACGAGTTTTCAACAATGGGGGGCCGTACACTTTTGCATTTTCATTAGACATTCCGTCTGATTCTTTGTCCTTGTACACGTTGGCGCGTGCGCGGTGCCGAAGTCGCCTACTTTTGGGCTTTTATTTATTAAGTGCTTGTTCTTGTAGGTTTCTGGGCTGAAGCCTTTGTGTCTCATATCAGGGACAGTGTTGTGATAAGTTATACATGTAGGCTGCGTGTTTGGAGAGCTGTGTGGGTTGAGGGTTACCCTGGGGAAGAAGAGAGAGAAAATACAATATTGGAAAGGTAAAAAGTGCCCTAAACGAAATTTGTTTCTCACTTTGAGATACCATCAATGAAGGAAACTATAAATAGAATCAAAAGGCTGCAAAAATAAGTTTTCTATGAAGCCTTGTTGATTCTGGATTCCAGATCAATTGGTCCACTGAATAATGTCCAATAAACACGGAACAAAATCTCTAAACCATAAATATCACTAAATAATGCCTAAGAGTCAAAATGTCAAATATTCAGGAATGTACAAAATGAATAATGCCAATTTCGATTGTTTTATGCTATATTGGTTTAATTAGTAATGACATTTATATCCCCTTTTAACATGGGTGCACATATCACATCCATTCCGGATGATTTTATGTCTAGCGAGAGATTACCTGTGGCGGGTTTGGCTTTTCTTGATACTACTGCCTCAAGTCCTTTTACTGAGCATTACATACTTGCACATTTCTGTAATGGACATATACATGACTTTAAAGAAACTGTATTGGACATGTAATGAATTCGACATTCATACTAATGATCATTTCCATGAGTGGACATTTTTGCAGCGAACATTTTGCTGTGGACATATTGACTGATAATCGAGATAGCGGGTGTATTATGTCAAGGCACAAGTCCTTAGAAGAAGTTTCGTAAAGAAACGTGTTGAAATGTGTTTAAGAGAAAAATCTTATGATTTTTTTCTTTACTATTCTCTGTATCGCCGTTTAAGGAACAATATCTATTATCTCCATTTTTCTTTAAAATGTTCTTCTGGATGGCCATGTTTAAAGAAGTGAAATAAAAAGTCCTTGTTTTGTTAAAAATGTATTTTCACTTTGTAAAACGTAAAAACATAATATCAGTATATTTTAATGGTGTAAAAATATATATTTTAATTATGTAAAAATATAAATTATTTTGAACTTCTTTTAGATTAGTTTCGGAAATACAAGGAAATATTCAAAATTGCTTAATCTTAAAGGGATGTTTACAGAATTGCAAATATCTCTCAATAAAGTGTATCTCTTTAGTTCTGAAGCTGACCTGACAAAAAATGAGATAATATTTCAGCCCCTAGTTTTCAAAAGCGGTTGTTGTAAAACTCTCTGTTAAATAGACTGTTAATTACATTTTCGTATTCTTTTGGAACTTCGTCGATTATATGTTGTCGATACAGGTATATTTATTGTTTACTGATTTGTTATGGCTCTACTAGGCGGAGCCTTTCAGCAGTAAAACGCACAGTCGCTCACGCGGAGGTCATGTTTATTAAACGACCCGAAGAGACACCCACACCCTTTGCCGTCTCCGCCCCTCTGTTTCTACCAACCGCAAGCCGGAATTTCCCACCACCACATTCCGCCTTATTCCACACCGCCCACATTCCACATCCCACCACACCTCCATCGCCTTACTCCCGTCACCAAGTCCCCACCACGTGACCGGCTCCATTGCGCTCCTCTCCTCCCTGCCCCACCCCACGTCACGCAACTCCACCTCACCCCACCTCCGCCACACCCTATCCCGCTAGGTTCCGCTCACCAATTTCACCCATTCCATCCTACCCCGACTCACCCCTCCTCACCCGCTACGCTGACCAACCATCCCATCTCATTGGCCTCTCTTGTCCACTCATCCTGCCAATCATCCGCCTGGCCATTCGTTCATCAATAGTTCGTTCACTCAGTCATTTACTTTCCCTTATTCACTTCTCTGTCCGCCGCACCTCATCCCCATTCATACTTGTTTCAGCACACCTCACTCATCAGCTTTCACTCGTCATCTCATCTGGCTAAAGTCACCATGCGCCCCTACAGCTCTCTGCGCATTCGATCTCCCCTTCCATCTTTACCTCCTCCCTAGTCGCATGCCCGCCACACCCTTCTCTCTCTCCTCCATGCTCATCTTCATTTTACCCCTCCCTCCTCCTCGAATTCCCGCCCCATCTTTACCGCCGCGTCCCCGCCTTCGCTCCACCAGCACGCCGCCCCGGACCCCGCCCCCTCGCCTCCGCCCCCTTCTCGTCCTCGCCCCTCCCCCCTTCCGGGTGATGGATGGCTTTTAGGTGGCCGCGATTGGGCGCACGCCCGGTGGCAACCTTATCAATAAAAGTTGCACCAAAATAAAACAATGCAACAATGCGAAAAAAACATAAAACGAGCCCGAACACAATACAATAGCGCAAAATACAGAGGCACCGCGATCCCGCTCCGGACTGCTCTTTCTTTCCCGTTCGCAGCGCCGATTTCCATGCAGATCAAAACTCAGCGTCCCTCTGCGGCCTTTCGTAACATTCGCTGTGCCAAGGGAAGTTAAAGATTTACAGATACGTACGCGCATTTGTAGCTAGAAACGGCGCAGTGCTACGTGGGCGACGATGAAGGCGAGGAAGATGCGGCGGCGGTGGCGGTCCTCTCTAAATGAAAGCCTGTTTAACTGAGGCTATTACGTCAACTAGTGACGTCAAGGTGGCTGCCTCAACTGACATTCAGTGGGACGGGGGGGCGGATGGAAATCTCCCCTCCACTAAGTTGACCGTCTCGTCACAAGAGAGCAGTAGTGAGAGCGGTTCTAGAAATTACATATGAGACAGATTGGAGAGAGGTTAGAAAAAATATTGTTTTTTTCTTGTTTATTAATATGTTTACTTTAACTTTTCTATAAATATCTTCTTTTTCATATAGTCCACTTCATATTTTATTTATTTGAAGTCCATGTTGCTGCAAGTGTCGAGAGATTCGTCGCTTCAGGGAATCCATGAGTGCGTTTTACCGATCGTTTCGTTTCACGATTCAACTTTTGCTCATATCCTCGTGGCATGCCAGGCGCGAGGCGTGTTACTGCCACTAGTAGATAAATTTGACATCACTGACGTAAAGAGAAAAACAACTTTCATTCTTTATGGGAATTTGATACCCATAACAAGTTATAACATTCATTCTGACACCGAGCATTATATGAACACTATTACGCATGAATTCATTTACTGAGCAGAATGATTTTCACGCTATTCTAAGTATTAATATTCTTTTTTCATTAACTTACATTCCGTAATTAATGAAATCAAAAAACCGACAGAAAAAAGCTTTTAAAATGTATTTTCTTTTGTGAAAGTGATTAAATCTTTAGTAAGAGTACATTGAAAATAAATTATTCTCTCTAGGAGAAATTACATGAATTATTTTTTTATTAACTTCTATTATTTCAACAAGTTTTCATTAGTGGTTCAATTGATTCAATCAATTTCAATCGACCATAAATGAAAGATGTTCATCCTTCACCGACCCTTCTCGCGAAGTACCTAGCGAAAAGCGAGAAATGTCAAGGTAACATGAATGCAGCAGGAATATTCCCAGGCATTCATGAGGTCCAGTCCATCACCGACAAAAACCTGACCCCGGGGTTTGTCATATTCATCTTTTTTCGTTCTTTTTCTACTGGCCCCATGAGTACACTGCAGGGAGCAGTAGTTAGTATTTGAAGTTCAAACAATTTTTCTCAATTTTTTATATTTCCAAACATTGCCAATACTAGGGAGGGAGTTGAAAGGTAGAGAAATATGCTGAAAATACCCATCTGCAAGAACCTTCGGGAACTACGAATTGAAACTTTCAAATGACAACGTAGATAATTACACTATGAATCAGGAAGACGGCGGGATGAACGGGAAGAGTGACGTGAAGAGATAATGAAGTAATGGGAAGATTATGTTGTAATAGGAGAAAAATGAAACTTCCTTTTGCTCACTGCGAAGTTTAGTTCAACTGTTGCGGTAACTGAGTTGCAACTATTGAGTTTGAATCTTACTGCAGCCAATTGTACTACAGCCATTGGAGCATATTATCGAATAGTATTTTTTTCTTAAGTGTCGATATGTTAGCCGCAGCTGAACAGCTAACACCAGTTCTAAGACATTAGTCTGAACTCGTCCGACATGGAACCGAGGATATTTTCGTCCAAGACCAGTGCAATGGCGGAATGTTTTCATTTTTCTCTGAATTGTATTCATTAATGAGAATAGACTAAGAATTGACAGATGCACAATATGTCTCGATAAATGTTACTAAACATCTAGAGCACGTAAGAAATCTAGAAATTATCATTTCCTTCGAATAAACATATGGTGGAAAATCTCATATGACAAAGTTACATGTGTAAAATTTGTTACTTATAAGTAGGCAACTAACGTTTCTCTGGTCTTCGGCAGGTACACAAAATCTCTTTGCGTATAGACGTGTAACTTGTCCAATCAGTTGCCTATAAATCAAGGGTAAATGTCAAATGAGTAACGTTATGTATGAAATATCCTTCCCATGATTATTGGCCAAAAATTTACTTCGAAAGCCCAACATGCTCTAGAGCTATCTAACATTTTTTCTGTGACATACTGTATACCATTTTTTAATCACCCAAACTTAACATATAATTGGGCATGACCGTCAAATTTTTCTTATCCAGATTGCGGAATGATTAAATTTTATTGATTAGTCCAGGCTGTTCCAACTCGGCCTCTCGCGGACTCGGGCTCGCCCGCGTGCAGTTCTGGCCAGTCGAGGAGGAGGTTCAAGAGGGGGAAGCCTTATCACTCTCGCTTTGCTTTTCGTGGAAGCAATATGAGTTGTGCGATGGCTCGTAGAGGAAACCACAACCCCTTTTTCTGTCTCACCGGATACCACGCCATCGCCGATGCAGTTGGATATAAGAGATTTTCAGAACTCCCTACTTCTAAAGAACAGATATTTTAATTCTCTTAATTTGTCGCGATGCTTTCAGAATTTACATGCGCAAGTTTTCCGCCAGTTTCATAAAATGCAGCATAGTTTATATCTATGTTCGGGTCAACATATAATTGTCACATCACTTGTTAAGAAAAATATATCTAAACTTAATTTCACAAAATATTGTTGAAGTGAATCGAATGTTACGTTTCTACAACACTTTAAGTTTTCTTTCAGAGTATGAGCCCGAGTGTGCCCTCCGCTCCCCAACCTAACCGCTCCCTGCTTTGGCTATCAGCGACGAATTGTCGTCAAAGGGCCAAGGTCAACTCGCGCGCCGATTGCTTATATTTCGCCAGGCGTCGGCAATGAATGTTGACAGCAGTCTGTGTCCACCTGTCTCCGCCAGTGCCCGCAGTGGCTCGCGGGCAGCTGAGTTGCAGCAGCCTGGATTAGTCCGTCGTACGTCGTATTCCAAGAAAACCGGAATGAAAAACCGTGTGGGATCGAAGACGGGATGCAACAGCGTGTGTCGCGGGGTCGGCGTAGGAATGAGCCATGGAGCCGCAGTCGACACGCCGCGTGGACTTCGCCTGGGTGGCACGGGATGGGGTGGGGTGGGGTAGGGTGTGGTAGGGTGGGGTGCGATAGGATAGGGTAGGGTGGAATATAGGGTAGGGTAGGGTAAGGTCGGGTGGCTGCCGCGGCGCGCTACCTCATCGCCTGTGTGGCGCGTGGGATGGGATGGGGTGGGGCGGGGTAGGGTGGGCTGGGTAGGGTAGGGTGGGGTGGGATAGGATAGGGTAGGGTGGGATAGAGTAGGCTAGGATGAGGTCGGGTGGGCGCCGCGGCACGCCACCGCAGTTGCGAGGTACGCAACGCGACGGGCGCGTGTCGAAAAGTGGCTGCGTCGAAGGGGGGCGGGGGCCAGGGGGCGTGGGCCAGGGGGCGTGGGCCAGGGGGCGTGGGCCGGGGGGCGGGGGCCGGTGGCCGGGGGCCGGGGGCCGGGGGTCGGGGGCCGGGGGGCGGGACCGGTGGGACCAGCACGGCCAGCGGCGAGAGAGGTGCCGTGCGGAGACCGCAACGCGTGGTGGCCGGCCCCGCACCACTCCCCTCCACACCGCTCACCCCTTCGCCGGGCCCTCGCCTCTCCAGCTAGCGCTCTCTTCCGCCCCCCTGCCATCCCGCCCCGCGCCACCCAGCCCCGCCCTCGCGCCTAATGACCCACTCGGGCCGAGAGGGCCGCAAATCGGCGGCCGGCGTGTTTTGAACCGACGGCGGCGCCCCCTCTCAACCTCGGCCGTTTCGAGTGCCGCCACCCCCCGCCCCCGCTCCGTAGAGTCGCACTCCACCAACGTTGTTTGAAGGAGCATGCACAGAAACAAGACACAATTCTTTGCTTAAGAAAATTGTTTTGACGAAGATGTCTTGGGCATCGAATTTGTGAAACGAAACACGAAGCACTTTTTTTCATACGTATTTTAATTGATTGGGTTGAAATAATTTTTTTAATTTCGCGTGTTTTGGAGTCCCCAAATACCATGTAATATTTGTATACAATGCCAATCATATATGGCGTTCGGATGTAAATAATGATATCTGAAAATTCAACTTGAATGTGAAATTGCAGTGCATTATCACTATTTTAAGGAAGCGCACTCTGACTTAACTTTTCATAACTGAAATGATTTGTCATTGTCATGATGCGTTCGTGGATTCTCGTGAAATATAGAGAGAGCTGATCCTTCTCCTCCTAAAAGTCAAATATTTCTATTTCAAAATGTCAAGTACCATTATTTACATCCCAACGTTTCGAATGACGCATTTGTTGTTTGTATGCATTTGTACTTCGAGTGTCCCAAGTACTTCGAGTGTCTCAATGCATTTGATGCATTGAGAAAAACATGCTTGTCTGTTATTTCCTTGTTTTGCGGCGTTACTAAGCATTGTTGCAACGGGAAGTATAGGAAGCTGTAATGTGCGGAATATCGATATTCTTTAATAGTGCAAGAAACATGTTCATTGGAGTGAATCTATATTAAATCTCAAATTATTACAAGAATGTTTGTATTAGCAAGAAGTTACCTATTTCTCTCGGTCAATTATTTTTCATTCAAAAAGTATTAATACAAAATGTTAACTATCATTGTAGGAATCAAATAGTTGAAGGGTATGTTAGGGAGAAAACTATTACAATTTTTGGAATTACTATTGATGAGGTGGCGGAATAACAATGAAGGTCCAGTTATTGTGAATTTTAGATTATGGATCTGTTAGATCAATGAATGAAAATTCTTTGCGTGTAATCATAATAAAATAAAATATGGAAAGCCCAGAGATATTCACAATGTAAAATATATTTAAACGTATTTATATAAAGAGTTTATAAATTTAAATATTCAAATACTTCAGAGTGTTTAAAGTGTGACATTCATAGTTTTTTTCTAGTTTTCAATAATGCTTGTCTACATACTTTTTTGAGAATTCAACGATCACAACTTGAATCCATTGTGCCTTTATTTGACGAAACGGTTTAGTGAAACTCGTGCTCAAAGTTTTCTTCTTTAAAACAAACTAAAACCATCCATTAAAACCCCTAGTTATAAGAAATTACAGCTATTTTTCTGTCAAGTTTGTAGCGACACATTTGATAAATCGGTGCAAGTTAGCTTTGATCACGCCCACCTTGAAGGTGCTTAAATAGTTCTCCACTTAGCATCATTTGAGCATTCGCAAGTAAATAATTTTAAAGTAAAATAAGAAATATGGAGAGAACTCTGCTTCACGACCAGTCTCTCGCCTCGCAAGCAGCTCAATCGTATGCATATATGCCTCGCGCAGAATCGAAAGAGAATTTTGAAACCGACTGTGGAATAATGCAGGCGGCTACTACAGCAATTCGCAGTAGGTGCAGTTGTGAAAGAGCAATCTCTCACGTGCCTCGTGTCTCGCCAAGGAAGGTAAAAATGAAACAGCAAGGCAGATCACGCAAGGGATTGGGGTTCGGGAACTGCTCTAGATCTGTCGTTTTCAGCGTTATCTTTCTTAGTCTCGCTTGCTAGGTAGATAGGTGCATAAACGCTGCCTTCAGCTGGATGCAGAATTGTTTCGTTTTCTGGGTTGGCGTAGGTACTGTTCTGGTTTCATGCGTTTACATTCAGTTGATAAATACGAAAGATAGCTCTGATATGTTCTGCTTTCAATAATATTCGTTCTAAGCTATTTAAAAATAAATATGCATGATGATTTCTCTGATCAGAATTATTGTGCGTTCTTAAGATTCAGCAAGCCTGTGACAAATAATTACCAAATTAAGTGATCACGAAATACGTTTCCCTTTCTCTTTTCTCGGATGAACACTCACTGTCTGGTCGAGGGGTGTCCAACGTGCAAGGCCTCAAGGGACACAACCAAAACCTTTAATATGGTTTCGGGCCGTATTTACAGTACGTCTGGTCCACTCGTAACTTCCCCATGTTGTTGATCTCGGAAGTTTTCCCGACTGCTCTGCAATCTGGGGAGGGAATGAAACCATGCATAACGTGGAGAAACACATTGGGATGATTTTTCAATTTCTGAATTTACTCGAAAAAAGATCAATCTTAAATCTAAAGTTAACCTATTTTTATGTAAAGGGGATGTTAACCACCAAAGGATACGTGCGCTAAGCGCGCAATGTTCTCGCTCGACATGGATTCAAGGGACTTTCACTTGCGACTAAATAATTTTTCGCGGGCCAATAATGAATGGAATCACGGGCCTGCCAGTTGGACAACCTTTGCATAGTCTCTTGTGTGTGCACTGAGTTTTTGCAATGTTTCAAAAACTTCTGTTTCCGTTTCTACTTCTTACAAACCCTACCGTGGAAGAACTTTGTGAAGTATTTGTGTTGGATTTCAAAGCAAAGTAAAAGAGAGGTGCTTCTCTCTCATACATCACAAATAGTTTTTATTGTTTTGGCAATTAATACATAAAAATATATTTCACGCGTTTGATACTACTATATCACAGTATTGTTAAATCGCATATAATACTTAAATAATTTCCGCCTTTCCCTGTTGTTTCGTGAGCTTTCATTTATAAACATTCCTCCACACATTACTCGGTTTAAAACATCACCACCCACCAGAAAATATAGCCATCACAGTTACTGTTAAGGCGTGGAACAGAGACTTCTTGAATTCAACGACTTAACCTGTTATCACTAGTCATCTGACGTTCGCGAAACACGAACAAGAAAGTTTGGTTAAACTTGCTGCGAGCTCTTATTTCCCTCTAAGGATTATTGCGCTAACGGCTTTGCCTTTTCCCTGTCTGCTTGGAGAAAACTATATTTGCTGCGTGGTTAGACGTTTATACGAGTTTATCATAAAGGGCTCCCTCCATTCAAATATTTGTGATGTCGCTTAAAACGACCACTGCCTCATGTCTCGATATTTACTTTTGTGTGACAACATTTGAACACGCCACTCATATTTATACTACAAGACTTTTCTTTTAAGTCCACTATATTTGGTTTCTGTATTGAATAAACGATGTACAGAATAAGAATTGTGCTAAGTGCTATTGATAACAGAGAGTTTTCAGTCATTTTCGGTTGTTAATGAGGTCAGGTTCTCAATGTACTTAACTTAATTTACTCAATTTTAGTCATTCATGTTCTAGTATTTGTTTCTCTTACCTGACTTTGCAAGGCTATGTGCGAGGTAACTAAGGAACTCGCATGTTGATATGTACATATAACGTTCATGGGTCATGCTCATGCACAATACATAAAAAAAAACGCATTTGTCTCTCATCATTGATCTTTTCCACAATTTCTCAGTGGTTCATAGGTTCGGGGTGATTAATTCTGACGTTAAATTGTTTTGCCAGCTCTCCCGACCACCTTACCTGCTGACCCCGTCTTACGGTAGACATGCGTTATGCTGGACATAAACACATGCTTTCAGGGTGGCAGTCATGGCTAATGTGTTTCTCCACCCACGACGTTTGTACAAGTGTGCCCACATGATGTGTGTGATGTAGTAAGCTTCCCCGATTCAAGGCTATGAATTGCGGCTTTCAGCTGTGGACTTCGTCGGTTTCTGAATTGTCAATGTTTCCTCATACCTCTGTATCTACGCTAAGTCTAATCGTTCTACTTGGGCAAATGGAGAAAACATCAATCAACGTCCCCGGCAAAGTGCACTGAATTAGCGACAGATGGTGTATAGAATGTGCATGATAAACTGCAGGCATATCTTTTACTTGAGCATACTTCTGTTAAAACATACACGACACATATTGGCTTAGAAAAATAGAAAAATGTAAATAAAAATGGAAATCAGCATTTGTAAACACATTTATAGGATTATTCTAATTGAAGTGCCTTGGTTTTTGGAGATTATTTTTTGTTTCAAACTCTTCGGATTTATTGCTGTGTGATAATGAATACTTCAAGTAAATCATTTTGATTGTTGCAAATAATCGATACACTTAAAAGCAAATACATTGAGCTTCAATTACAATGCTTGGAATTTTATAAATTAGCACCCTACAGGTTACCAGCGATGTCAATTAATTAAGTATTCACTGGCAGGGATAGATGGAAGTAAACACGATATGCATTTAATTGTACTTCAGTAGAAATGGAGTATCAATTTGCTGTACATATAAAACAGATTTCATCACGTCAAAATATCTAAATTTGAATAAAAGCTTCTAGAACGCTTAAACATCTATTTGAGAGTGGCACGCGATATTGTATACTGTGGCATTATATCGTAATTGATGCATTGTTTGCTCTCCGGGGTTGCGTAGAAAACCCAAAGCAAACTAAGTGAATCTGTGTACCGGAGGACGAGATTTCTGAGCGACGCCGTTACGGAGCTGCTGTGACTCGCGAAAAGGCGGCGCGGCGGCGGGAGCGTGGCGGGGGCGGCGAGGGGTGGGGCGGGGTGGGGAAGAGTTCGGATAGGGGGTGGGGGCGACGCAAGTGCTTCCGAGGAACAGCATCTATTCGCGGGCCGGTAGTACATATTGACTCTCCGCGACTGGGTGCAGCGACCGAGGTAACGCATTGCCTACATATTTACCGAGCCGGAGAACGCGATATTGTCCTTGCCCCCGGGCGCGTGTCAATAACTGCAGGTGCGGGGGAGGGAGCGGAGTGGGGGGGAGTGCCTGGAGTGGGGGCGGAGCGACGTGGTAGTGGGGCGGGAGGTGGTTTGGGCGGGGAGGAGTGAGGCAGAGAGTGGGTACTGTAAGAGAAACGAGATAGGGGCGGGTGGGGATGCTAGAGCGGGGCGGGCAGAGTTGGGCTCTGCATGTGGGGGTTGCTTACGGGCGAGGGTGATGGCGATTGAGGGGGGCGGTGGCGAGACAGGAAAGTGACGGGGTGGATCAAAGTGGGGGCGGACAGGCAAACGCTAGGGCGTGTTAGAGGGCGGTGTTGGGGTGCAAGGACGAGGAGGGTGCAGAGGGAATGCGAGTCGTGGACGACCCGGGGCGGGAGTGGGGTAGGCTATGCGGGGAGGAAAGGAGGAGAGTGGAGTAGGTTGTGGACGGGCAGGCAAACGCGAGGTTGAGGAGGGAGCGGCGTAGGGGTGGAAGGGCGAGGTGGAGGGGGCGAGGCGAGGACGACTCGGGGACGGGATGGATGTGCCGCTGGCGGGTTGATATTAGTAAGAGCAGGGCGAGGTGAGGGTGGGGCGCGGCGGAGGGGACGCGGAGTGGGGGTGGTTGAACGAGCAAACAAACGCGGAGAGGGGAGAGCACGCGCGCGTGTGTCCCCGACGTGCCCTGAACGAATCGTTCACGGACGTGCGAACGATTCGCAGTCAGGGATTGGCTCGCGAGACTCCGAGACTCGAAACAATTTACTTTACAGGTCGATAGACTGCGTTCTCTGCTTGTTAGGAGTTTTAATTTATCATATGCTTTGCACGAAATGTTTCATTTATCGATTCAGAACTTACTTTTTCATTCTTTTACCTGATCGATATCATGATTCGCTGTAAGTACTACTTTGTTTAAAAAAATGTATGGAACTGTCTAATATGTTCTGAAGCTTATTACCCGCCCATTTTGAAAAATATTAGGTAATTTATGAAATGGTGAAGAATTTACATTACAAGAACGTATCTTATTTTACTGAAAGGAAACGCATTTTCTCACGTGGAAAAAATGTCCTCTTCAGTAACATACGACCAACAATAGAACCTGCGTTGGATGTAAAAAACAGTTACTTCATCGAAACGCGGAAGCAGTATCTTTGTTTCTTATTCACGTTGGGCTTTTTAGTTGAGAAAGGGTAAATGAGAACTGTGATTGCTTTTAATTCAATTTATTTATTTTTTCAATTATATAATTTCACCACCTTGCATCATTCCCATTTCGTTATTTACTAATGCGTATTTCAAATTGAAGTAAAGAAATACATTTTGAATTTTCTCGTATAAATTAGTTTTATATTTATTTTATCAAAATCCTGTGTGTTTGATAATTATTAACTTCCGAATGATGTTGTGTATTCAAAGAAGGGCAGCAAGACTCATTGACTTGTTCCGCCCATCACTTTTTCTTTAGTTCGCTGGTGGAAACCTGACATTTCGGAAGTGATGCTTCCTGTTGTTTCGTTTCTTAGGAATTTAGTCCGCTCGTAACCGGGGAGGACTCTTTGTCTGCAACTTCTGCCCGTCGCTTACAGCGCCCTCTGCTGCTAAACTCCCTCTCGTGACTGATTGTTTTCCGGACTGTCTTTTAAACGTAGCGGCTGCCTCTTCTCCGTCCGGGGAAGGATGGGGGGGTGCGATATCTCGAGACGGCGGACATAGCGCTTCCGTGAGGGTTTCGAACTAGTTTCATTCACAAACATAGTTACTTGGTACTTTCTTGCGAAGTCCCGGCCGCCTGCTCGTAAAAGTTGTTCCGCCAGCTCGCGGCGTGCAAATGCAACATTGAGCTTGATAGGTGTGGCGTCGTCGATCTGAACAGATTTGGGGGAAGATTTCAAGAGGAGCTGAAAGGCAGGGCGGGGATTCTAATTCGGGGAATAATGTTTCTTAAAATATGTTTTTGTTGAAAGACAAACGTATGTGATTTTCAAAGCAGATAATAGATTTTAAAGCGTAAGTTTAACTTTTGTTTTATTGCAAAACGTCGCTCCTTAATTCAGCTGAAAATTCACTCTAAAATTTCGCGTATATTTATTACTAAGTCTGTAGGGATACATTTTTGTTTCTGAGCACCGAAATATAAATTTCAGCTTTTTATTAACGTACATTTTACTGCTTTTTTTTTCGAAAATTCAGAATTCCTAACATCCGAAAAGTTACTTTTCAAAATCTGCTGTCTTCAAAACGTAAATTTTCGTCAAAATTTTAAGATCGAATTTGGAGAATATTCCGTGTTCATGCATTAAGCGGAATTCATACCCGAAAAACTGCCGAGTGGTTACTGACCCATCTTCATGCGCTGTCTGTATTGGATCGCTCTTTGTGTTATTCTTTCCATAATTGTAGTGAATGTTATATTTCGGAAAATGGCGGTGTTCCTACCCCTATGGAACTTGATATCCGGCGCCGACTGACAGGTCGGCTTGTAATGCTTATTATACTATCCCTCCTCGTCTCCACCGCCGCTCTGCTCCACTCGGAACAAAGTCTAAGCTTTCGATATCTCTGGTAGTGGAGACACGTAAGTGTGGTCGTCAGGAAAGTGATAAGTGGAGGATGAAGAAGGGAAGATCGCGATGGTTTCGAAAGTAACCACTTCGGGTGGCCAAACAGTGTGCACACATCCCTACAAAAGTTTGTTGAAAAGTATTTTAAACATGTGCGTTTGCTTACATCAGATCATTCTTCCGCTGTGCACCCATTTAAGTATATCAAATAAAGTTTCGGCTACATGTGAGTTCAAAACTGCCTGCTAGATACATTTTTTCCTGACTCTTTAATTTAAGAAAATAAATGGAATTGAAGCAATTTTCCAAAGAGTCACTTCTTAAACATAATAATAAATATAATACATTGATTAATAGGTTAAATAAAAAATAATCCTGGAGGAAGCATATCGAAAGTTATAACACTTCATCGTTATGATACACGATTATTAAAGATACACTTCTCATTTCCTCTTTTTATCAAAAAGGATAGCATCAGATTGATTTAAGAAATTATATAAAAAATATATAAATTATATAAATATATTAATATATTTTTATTAAATAATTATATTAATAATTATATTAAAAGAATAGGATATTGTGAATGTATAAAGTAGTTCTTGATTGTCTCATTAATAAATAAGTTAAAAAATATTTGGTTTTTAAATATCATTTCATTTATTTATTGTGCATGTCGGTGTGTCTTTAAAAGTTGTTGATAAACATGTTCCAGGATGTAGTGGATCAACCTAGAATATGCTTCCGTTAGAGAATCAAAGATTTACAAATAATCTAATAAATAATCCATCTCTTTAAAATGCGTATACTAAATTCACGAATTAAATATTTTAATAGTTGTGAATATTTCAGTTAATTTTCTACGCACGACATCCAGAAAACATTAAATTCGTCGGGATTTTAGAACCGCAAACTTAACAGAAAACTTCCAGTGTCCTTAAAGCTCTGCCGCCGTCGAGGGTGCATCGATCTCTGCCAGCACGCAGGTCGCGGACTCCGACTTGCGACCGCGGGGCAGGTCCAGGTCCGAGTGAATATCTTAAGAAGCCCTAAAGGACACCGGGCTATGGGGCCATTGAAACTAGATGTGACCGAAATCAAAATGAAAATAAACTTCGTAACCTTTCAATTTACAAAGTCGATATTCAAGTAATAATTGAAAAAAAATTACAGATAAATGTATTTTTAAACAAGTTTCTTTGACATTTATAGCTGATTCTTTTTAATTACATAGAATCATTTTAAATATATTTTTAATTTAAAATGTAACTTTTGTTATTTTTGTTTTGACGGTAACCAAATAATTATAGTGACGCATTTATAAACCATTAAACTAGCGTACGAACTAATTTTGTTGAAAAAATATATTGGGGAGCTCTCTTCAACGGGAGCTCTAAGCACGTGCTTAGGCTGCTCCTGCATTAAACAGCCCCTGGGCGGGGTCGCTTGGGCGCGTTTCCCACCGGCTGGCCAGCAGGGGCGCGTACTGTTTTCATGCCGTGGGTTACCGCTGACTTTAGAAATAATCTTTGACTATCTACTAACTAAACACTATCACATACTTAATATGTTGCAATTTTAACACTTAAAGGACGCTTCACATAATTCATTATATGTACACCCACCACCAAACATGTATATCTTGCACAAACGCGCACAGCTAGTTTACTCTGTCCGTTTACTGCCCACTGCCTCCGAACTGCTCCGAGCGTGTCAAGAAACCGCTCGGGAAATCGGCACACTGAGCTCTTGGCTGGCCCATATCTTACCGGTAGGGTAGGGGAGGGCAGGGGAGTGAATCATGCAATGAACGCACGCTATGTGAGTGCCAGTGGTTTCTTCTGCGTTGCCATCTCTGAAGAGGACTGATGCGCCGACGACCGGGCGATTTAATACAGATCTCAACAGAACAGATTACGGAGAATCCTTAAAAAAGGAGTGTCTCTGAAAAAGAATGTAGCCTATAATCATTTTTAATATGATTTATCTTGACATATTTTTGTTCTCGTAATTTTCTCGGGCTACCGCCGGTAGCCCCGGTAGCGCACAGTTGTACGCCACTGCTGGCCAGGTCAGCGCGGCGCGCGTCCGTGTCCTCATTCCGGAAACATGAAGCCTCACGGAAGGCGCAATGACACAAACGACAGGCCCGGCGCCGGCGCCGTCAGCGTCAGCATCTGCGGCGCGGCCGCCAAGTGTCAGTTTGGATCACGCACCGGCGCGGCGACGCGGCGTGGCGCCTTTTTTTTTTTTGTATTTTTTCCCCCTCGTCGCTGACGGATCGGGATGGCAGCGACGTCACATGCCGAAGTCAGAACGCAGGGCTCGGCGCTCTGGCAGGTTTTTGACTTGCGTTTTCATTAGCACGTTTCGCATGAAAGCCCTCGCGCTGCTGGCCTTATTACGGTGGAATGAAGCGGATTTGATTGGAGTTAAGCTGAAAAGAACCTCAGATATTGGATGGGATTCGCGAGCTCAAGGGAAAAATTAACGTGGCATTCTTATTCTGACAATTGAACATTGCTGACCTGCAATGTTTGAGCGTTCTTTAATATTCCACTGCTGTGACGTCAGTCTATATATATTTATGTTGATTAGTGACCATTAAAATTTGACCAGTTCTAATTTTTACTTTCTTTTTAAAGAGTAGAGAGAAAGTTATGTAATGCTGCATGAAAAAATAACAAAATTTTCGGTAGAAAATCTCTTTATTACAGAGCTCTGGTAACGAAAAAGTGGATAAATTCAGTTTCTGAAAAAATCCTGCTACACGTGATGTAGTCAGAATCCGATTTTTGTGGGTCCTTGATATCGAAAAATCGAATGACGGCAAACGTCAGTCTGTGTGTCCGTCCTCCGTCCGTCCATCTGTCTATCTCTCTCTATTTGTGTATGTTTCACCCCATTTTCTCCAAAACTGATATTTCCCAATCGATCTAGCTGATGTCGTGGCCCGTTGAATTTGAAACTGATAGTTTAATTTTTGACGGTCCTTTACACGAAGCTACTGGGACATTTTCAAAACTTTCAAAAAAATGACTCCATCGTTTTTGATTAAATTTTGTTATTGGTTGGTGTAAAGGACGTTTAAGAGAATGGTGCAGGTTTCGTTTTCGTTTAAAACCGATTTTTTGAAAATTGCAAAAATTTTAATTTTTTTCGGCGTCTTCCTACAACTACAATGAAGATAGAGATTTTTCCCTTAATGAAATGTGTTCCTTAAAGATATGTTTGTAAATAAGGTCATGTCAAATTTTTTGTAAATTTCAATAATTTTTGCGTAATTTTGCGTGGAAGTACGGGCGAGAAAGTACGTGCCGTTTTAGCACCACTAGTTTCATAAATGATATTTAAACTAGTAGTGCTACAGAATGGCACAGACTTTCCCGTATTAGTTTTCTATTTCCTTGGGACTTCTCTAGCTATTTGGAATTGCCACAAACTCTTTCTTGACAGCTGTCATATATCACCGCCAAAAGTACATTTTTTTGTCATTTTCTTAATTTTTCGGTTTCCCATTAGTAGAACAGAAACATTAATTTTAGAATATTAAAGAACACAAAAACCTAGTCATAGATGGCAATTTTCTTTTAAAAAGTGCCGTGCCGATTAAGAGAATATGCCGTTTTAGCGCTACTAAAAATGCGAAATTTGATGCTCATTTTCACAGAAAATGTTTGAGTTTTCAAAATACTTTATTTGAAGTTATTTGAAGCACTTACAATCACAAATGTAATAATGTTTACAAATTGCTGGTAATGTGCATATTAAAGATGTGAGAGAACTTTCAAAAAATTACAATAATGTAATTTAAAAAAAACAACTCAAAATAAACTTTACCGCTGTACTAAAGTGTAATTAGCATTGTCCGTTACAAAAGTTTGAAGAAAAAAATTGCAGCCATATATGAGAAAATGGCTTTTGAGCGTTTCTGAAATTGCGAAATTTTGAGCTACTTTTCACAGAAAACGGTTGTTTTCGAAAAATTTACTTGACATTATTTAAAGCACATGTACTCATAAATATTATAATGTGAAAAAATCGCCGTTAATGTAATATTATCGACGTGAGAAATATATGAACAAAAATTTAAATTTTGTAATTTTTGAAAAAAACAACCTATAAAGCAATATGGATTTTTTGTCATCTGATACTGTACATTTACCACTATCCCTACCAAAAGTTTAAAGAAAAAATTAGGAGCCGTTTTTGAGAAAATCTTGTTTTTGTAATATTTTTAAAATTGCACATATTGCACGCAATATTGCACGAAAACTACTAAAATTTTGAAAAACATATACATGACCTTTATGAAAGAACTCAATTTGCAGAACAAATTTTGTAGTTGGAGAAAGACGCCGAAAAAAATTCGAACTTTCACAATTTCGAAAATTCAGTTATCCGTGAAAATAGGACCTATGCCATGTTAATAAGTGTATTTTACTCTATTCATACAAGAAATTTAAAGAAAAAATTTGGATCCGATTTTGAGAAAATCTTGAAAATCCCCGGGGGGCTTCATATAAAGTACCCCCAAATTTTGAAGAATCTTTTTCAAAATCTCAAATCTTCGACTAGAACCAGATCGACCGGAGAATATCCATTTTGGAAGAAATCGTACGTATGGATTAGGCGCTACCAGTAATTCACAGACAGACAGACGGACGGACAGACAGGCGGACGGACGGACGGACACAGACGGATGTTTTCCTTTCAATTGGTTTTTCGGTATCAAGGACCTAGAAAACAGGTTTTCTGGCTACACCACGTGGTTAGGGTTTTTTTCTTAATTTAGCAACTGGTTTTATCCACTTTTTCGTTTTCACGGCCTGGCAATTAATTTTTTTCCCTCGAAAATTGGTCATTTTTTTCGCGCAGCATTACATAACTTTCCCTATACTACGTATATCACTCCGTGTATACGTACGTATACGGGAAAGTAAAAAATGGTTCTAAACAAATTGCAAGTTATTTCCACTTCATCGTTGAATTTATTTAGTTCTATGGAAATAACATGGATGAACATGAATGACTCAATGATTGATTAAAATTAAAATTGATGAAGAAGATAGTGATGATAATTAGTGATCAGAAATACATTTCTGGTTCTATTCATAGTGAGTTCCTTCAGTCTTTACTAATAGAATTTTTATGATAATTGCTTTTAAGTTGAGTATGATATTTATGTAAGCGAGAATAAATGGCATGACGAACGTTCCAATTGGTTGTTCCTCAAAGTTTAATCGAATATGTCCCTGGTAGCTCCTACATATCTTCTTGAATTGACCGGCTGAAGTACATCAGGGCATCAACTGATGATACCTCAGTGCCTCTGACCGGAGAGTCCTAATCTTCCAGCCCCGACGGTGGCAGAATTTCTATTCGAGCTAAATAGGTAGGTCGTAGTCAGTCGCTGTGCTGTCTGAAGGAATATTCTCTCGGCTTGCTTTTTTTTTGCCATCAACACCAGACGAATGCAGAAGCAGTACCCTAAGGAACAGGCCTGGCCCCGCGCGTGATATTTCCTTCCCCTTCCTTGTTCTAACCTCCTTACTTACTCGCTTACACTCACATACACTACTCTACCACAAATGTCAGGAGCTTAGAGCTTGTCCCTGTTGGGGCGGTTCACAGTTGGTGGTAGATAATTGGATGGAGGAAATCCCGTAAGAGAACGTAATTCGACGTCCAACCTTACCATTCAGTGAGGGAAGAACGCCGTCCCCTCCCGTCATAAACAGCATGCACTATATTTACAGGATTAATTACCATAGCAGTTGACGTGTCTGGAAAAATGAAATAACCAACCAATCAATCATGAATTGATGCAAGCAAAATAGTTGCAGTAACTAAATTCTTTAAAATTCATCTTTGAAGAATTTAGAAAGTAGACGATATAATTTTGCATTCGATTGTTCTTTTTATTGACTTGTTTTTTATACAATTTCTAGGATAAACACAACGTTGATTTTCCCTTCTCCTGGTTCAAGTAATCATCTTTTGTTCGCGTTCAAAGTAAATCTTCAGTACATATTTTTAAGCTTGGCATTGCCATACGAAACTGATGATTCATTTGTCCGTGGAATGTCATGTTTTCTAACATAAAAAACAATGGCAATCAAAGCGAGTAATTTGAAATCTCACCTCTAGCCGTCTGGTTTTGAGATCATCCTCCAGCTTTCATAATACAACTCAAATCCAATGCAGTGGATGGTGCCACGGGTCTTAAGACGAAGACAAATCCAATAACGCCCTGTAACCGGCAGAAATCGACCGCGACTCTCTCAGCAAAGAGAACAAAAAGGGAGAGACGCCGATCGCCCGACCAGGCCAGTGTTATTCGAATTTCTTGCGAGTGGAGTCGTAAGCGATATCCTTTCCAATGATGGAATTGTTCGCCGAACCGCGCCGCACGCTTCAGCCCGTGAATTATGTACGTGATAGCATTGTCACCTGTCTGCCGCCTGCCAGAGTCGATACATATTAATACTCTAATAATAAAATGATCAATTCCATTTGTAATGCCGGGGCCGTCCGCCCCCCCTGCCCCCGCACCCGCCGTTCGTGCGAGTACGTCGGGATTCGACAGGCAATTTCTCAGCGCGAGCGACAACGCAGGGGGCGGCGGGGGCGGAAGTGGGGGCGGGGGTGCCGACGAGGTCGACGGAGGCAGCGGCAGCGGGGGCGGCGGCGGCGGGATCGGCGGTATAGGAGTGTGCCGCCACATGGGCACGTCTGCTTCACCTTTTCCAAAGCGGAGCATCAAATATGAATGAGCCACGGTGCGTATGTGTTGTCGAGAGGGGGGAAGAAGAGAACGGAATGAACGCCACGTGTGCGTGTGTGTAGACAGTGCGTTCCGGACTTTTCACCACAAACAGGCCCATTCATCAGGGGACGCGCTCGCACACCCCCTTACAATACGGGAGATTGCGTTAATGGCGGTATATAGGAATTTATGCGAGTGCCGCTGGCGCGGGTTTGATCAGAGTATTCCAGATAGCTTCAAACCACACGTCAAAAACATCGAAGAGTAATGAACAACACGCACGTGAAGGCTTGTTGCAAATGACGAACATTATTTATAACAGCTCGCGTGGTAGAGTAGACGGCGTCACAACGGCTAGCTTTCGAAACACTTAAAGAGATGAGGGGGTGGGTTTAGTTGTATTAAGAATGAGTCGCATTCTTCACCAGCTTCAGGTGAAGTGGAGATTATTAGTCAGCACGTAATAATCATAAGTGTATTAACGATACAGGAGAAGAAATCGATGTGGTTTAGGAGAAAGGGGTAAAAACATACAAGGAAAATATCAGGAAATGTAAATATTTTGTTGTATGTAAATATTGTCTTGAAACGTATGCTACTGTTTTAAACAATTCTTCTCCTAGAAATACTTTCTATTAAAAAAGATTATAAAATTTTCAAGAATAGTTTATTAAGTGTTTTTTACCTGTATACCATGTAATTTTTTTACTTTAATCTTTTACTTTTGAAGAGATTAATAAATACAAAATTAATGTATTTGGGAAATTTAATACCTATTTACGAATATGATGTTATTGTACTATTGTACTAAGGAATAATACTTCTTGCCGCGACATCATGGAGAACGATAATTTGAATTTTTATAATTATGTTTCCCACTGAATTCTAGAAGACGTGCAGAGATAATGATGTTACATTTATTAATAGATTCGATTTGGCTTAAAAAATTGAGAGGTTCCTTAAACTAATATTTGTGAATCTGCTTTTCAGTGACATAATATTATTAGTACCTTAATTGTGTAATTATTTACTACACCAGATATACTAATACCTTTAATATTCAGTGCCTGTACAGCGTTTGTAGGCAGAATACTACCAGTGCGAACACCACGTCATCTCCCAAACCAAGCTCAATGCGGGTGTGTGAAATCGGAAGCCGCGAGTGGTATTTCACCACGCGCCTGATTATTTTGATCACGGCAAAGGAGTATTCTGTAATTACGGAATTGCTTACGACTAATTAACTAGCACTACGTGGGACTGGCATCCACTCTCGACCGGGTCAGGGTGTGGCGCGGCGCGGCGCGGCGCAGCGTGGCGCGGCGCGGCCCAGCGCGTCTCCTTTCATTTGCGCGCATTCCTGTGAACCGACCGGCCGGCCGCCGACCGGCCACCGTGGACGTGTCACCGCGCAATGCATGGAGGAGGAGCGGAGCGCGTGTTGTCGCAGCCCACGAGGCATGATGTTCGGCCGCGTGTGGTTCCCGTGTGCGCGCACGAGAGACTGAATGGAGGACGGGAGCAGAGAGGAAGAGGCAAGAATGGGAACGGAATGGAAGGAGCAAGGAGAACGAGAGGGGAAGGGGCCTGAGGTGGGAAAGCATAGGGGAGAAATGAAAATGGAACGGAAAGGGTAAGAAAAGTGGGTGGGGAAGGGGAATGAAAGGGTAAGACACAAAGTAAGGATAATGAGGAGACGGAAGGGGCAGGGATAATGAGAGGAGAATGAGAATGAACGAAAAGGACGAGGATAAGTGAGAGAGGGAGGAAAAGGGACAGAGAAAGGAGGAGATAGAAAGGGGAATAGGAAAAGGAGAAGGACAATGAGAGAGGAAGGCAAAGGATGAGGTGAAAGAGGGGAAGTAATGGGGATGGTGAATGGTATGTGGGGAAGGACGGAGATCGTACCCGTGACCCCGTCCGCGGGAAAGACTGCAAGCTAACAAGTCGCCTGCACTCCCGTGATTGTGCATACGCGCCGAAGGCAGTCGCGTGTCGAGATACGCGCGTGCTGCCCCGCGCATTAGCATCGGTGCGTGGTGGCGGCGGCGGCGGCAGTGGCGGCGCGGGCGGGCCCGCGTGCTGGCAGGCGAGAGAGTCAGAGAGAGATGACGGAAATGCGCATGGGCAAGCGAGACAGCAGGCACGCGGAGGCAAGAGGAAAATCGCTCGCAACGCTGGGCGCGCGGTGGAAGACGGCAAGACAGGAGGTGTAACGAATTTGGACAGGGTAGGAAGAAAGGACTGTAGGTGTAGAGGAGGCCGAGTTTGGGGGAAGTGGAAAAGAAAACTCAGGAACGAGATAGAGCGAAAATGAAAATTGGATAAAATATTGAAGGACGAGAGCGAGAGAGTTCGAGGGTTAGATTGATTAATTAGAAATTCCTGGAGCGTCAACTGATATGGTCATTCGTTTCGTAAGTGAAGTGCATGTTCTTTATTTCGGATCGTGGCCGTGATCTTCCCCCGTTGAATGGATACGGCGCCGAACTACGTCGGTTTTCCCCAATCAGGTATTTCCCACCAGCATGGCACAGCCCCAGCCGGGGCAAGCTCTTAAGTTACTGACAAGTCTGGTAATGTAGTGCATGTGAGTGTGTGATTAAGTAAGAGGTGAGGATAGGACAAGGAACAGGAAGGAAAGATTGCGCGCGGTCCGTGGCTCGTTTGTACTACTTCAGCTTTCGCCTGATGATCGGAGAAACCGCGGCAAACTACCGATCAGCGCAGCCAGCCGCTAGAATTCATCTACAGACAGTGGCTTAACTCGACCCAGCTGCCTAGCTACTGTCGGAAATCCTGCCACCGTCGGAACTCGAACACTAGGACCTCCCGGTCAGAGGCATTGCAGTGACATCAGTTGATGCCCTGGGCCACCTTTGGCGGTGGTGTAAGGGAAGGAGGAGGGGAGTACGCACAGAAGATCGGTAATGGTGCGTTCCAGCATGGTGACCTGGATCACCCTGCTGACGTGGTGATCGCAAGACGAAGCGGCGGACGCGCGTGGAGTCCTGAGACCGAGAGACAGGCGCGAGCCCCGGACGCTGGTGCGTTCCAACACGAGCGCAGCGGCGAGCCTACATCGTAATCGAGACACGGAAGAAGCCGCAAGTGCATAACGCAAGCGGGCGGCGGGCAAAAGGGGGCGGGGCGCGGAGCTCGGGGCTGCTGGATGCCGGCAGGCCGCGCGCGTGTGTTTGCGTGCACGTGTGCGTGAGGATAGGAGGGTGCGTGTGCGTGCGTGCGTGGACACGCGTGCCCGGTAGCGCTCCGAGGCGTGTGTGTCGTCTAAATGGATGTGTGTACAGTCCAGTTGCGGGGAAGGGGTGGTGGGACGCGGCGCCGCCGACCGCGTCCGACGCAGTTATCGCCTCCTCATTATTGCACCCAGGGAGGGAGGAATGGAGGCTGATGGGATAGATACGAGTGGAAGGGGCGAATGGGACGTCGGGGGCGAACACGATAGCAGGAACGGGCAGAGTGGTAAAAGCTTACAGAGTGGCGGGGGCGTGGGAGGCGGCGAGGGCGGATGAGACGAGGGCGGTGGATGTAGTGAGATTGGTAAGGCAGACGGGGGTTATGAGCATGACGCGGGTGAGACGGTAGGAAAGCGGGTGGGAGGAGGCAGACGAGGGGACGGAGACTGCGCGGGCAGCGGGGGAGTAAGGAGGGACGACGTTACCCAGGGCAGCGGGAGAGGCGCGAGCGACGGGGCTGGTGAAGACTGTAGGCTGGAAAGGAGGGACACGGGCTCTGGTGGCGGCAAGGAAAGAGGCAGTGGGGAGGTCGTGAAGTGACGAGGAAGGGCGGCGCTGGCGGCGGGGACAGGAGTTGGAGCGGGCGGAGGCATCATCACCTTACGTTGGCGGTGTGGGGGGCGGAGGGGGAGGGGCTCGAACACATCCCAGGCGAAGCGCCCTCCAGCCTCGGGGCGCCTGCGCCGACGATACCAAGCGCTGGACACGAACGTACCAACCCACTACTGCTTGAAGCGGCTTGTTTCCCCTGTCAACACAATGAGGCGACGAAAGCAGTTGCCTCCGTGCTGCATGTGCGAAAATTATTTATTTCCATGAGAAAGGTGAATTCACATGCAATCGAATTTTTCGAAAAAAAGTCTTTGTTGGGATATTTTTTCGTATCATATCAAAATAAAAGGCCGTGTAAGATTACATTCTTTGTCGCCTCTTGTTTTCTTATTATTGAAAATTGGCGAAGAACGGAACACTTCATGCTGCGACATAAAAAAGTTGTGTTCTCGATGTGACCAATGTATTATTGTCATTGATGATTCATTTTATTCCTAATTTTGTGAGGAAGATGAATTCCGTATAATATTTGAAAATTCTGAAATTTTAAAGAAATACATGCACTAAAAATTTAATTTTAAAACTACCCTTTGGTTTGAAATGTAATGATCAAGTGGTAATGAAATTGTGCTGTCTGCGATCTTTAGCAGCAACCGTTTCTCCGGGAACGAATTTGTATTTATGATGGAAGTCTAAGGACACTCTTCTGTCGAACGTATTTGTAGTTGATTTTTCTCTAAAATATCCTTTTTTCGAAAGGAATGTTCCAGCCTCCATACAATGAGTTGTCCTATGACATCCCAAGGAGTCCCATTTTTAACGAACTTTCTGTATTTTCAAAAATTGCGGAAAATTAACATTGTAAAAGTGCAATATTGATGGAAGAGATTTGTGTCTTGAATTAAATCTGTTCTACAAAATAGAACTTAAAAATCATATACATTTTCTTGAAAAATAGAGTAGTTTTCACGTAATTTCTGATTGAAATTAATGAATTTATATTTTTTTTCAAAAACAGCTTTAAATTTTTTATTTTTTATTTTTTTTTGCGGATAAAGCAAAGGTCGCTTAAAAATTGTCTTGCCCACGGGTACGACTGGTCTTGTTTTTTTGCTGTCTTTAAATGTTCGGAAATTGCAAAAATTAGAAATAATGCAAGAAAGTACGTGCTATTGGAGAACCACTAGTTTTTACATGTGAGTGAACCGAGGAAAAATTAAATTAGAAACTTGAAACCGTCGTAAAAACAAGAGAACAACATTATGTGGTAATTTGTTAATATAATCATTACCGATTAGGAAGTAATTAGTTACCTAATTAGTACAGAAAGTGACTCTGGTGTACGAATAAATTGCCGATGGACGAGACACCGATGGGACCTTTTTAAATAAGACAAAACACCTTTGTACGAATCGCTTACATTAGTTTTAATACGAACTCATGGAAACTTACGAATGTATACTCTTGGATTAATAGCAGAAGAACAAATTCGGAGCAGCTTTTGAAAAAATGAAAATGTTCAAGAGGTTCACATAAAGATCCCGTTGAAGTAAAATATTGTTTTCATATGTGCTAGGCATCATGTTGAGCCAAATGAATTGAATTCCCGTTTTCAAAAATGCTGTCTATGATTTACCCGATAATATTGTTTGTACTGTTAAAATACTGCACCACTTCATTTTGTGATATGACCACGTTATCATTATAATATTAAATTATTGTTGAACAACCAAGAGATTACGCCCTTTAAGGCAAAGTGAGAAACAGTGTTTTGCGAAATTTATGTCTGAACAAACACCTCAAAATGTACACGTCGAATTGCATGACGCCCTCTTTTCAAAGTGATTTAAAAATGAAAAATGTTGAAGACAGGAAATGAAAACAGAATTGAGACGATGGGCAAATGCAGAAATTTTTTTATGGACTCTATTTACGTATGTAATTACGCAATAATGAAAAACGGTGATGAAATGATGGCACATAAAAGAAAAATGTGTGATCACACGAGGAAACACCCATTCACCTGCATGTTCCTCAACATATGAAATAATCGAGAATGGGTTGAAGGTTTTCCATTGTTTAGCATAAAAATTTAATGTGGAAAAATGTATCTATTCCTGTAGGAGTTACAAATAATGAAGAGTTGCATATCAAAACATAAGGGTGAAAATATGTTGTGCACAAATCATCGAAGGAAACAACAAGTTTAGTTTTCAGCGATAATTTGAATTTGTGTTTAAAGTGGGAACACAAATAACTGCAACGCAACTACCTGAGAAGAAAAGCAATAATTTGAATATGAAAGACAATAGTGAGACGTGTGATATGGCGGTAATAATGAAGCTGATTAAGGGATGAAAGAGGGGAAGGGAAAAGCACCTCATAAACATGTTGAACACCCGCTTTATTTTCTTCGTCGAGTTCCATGGTCATGAACCTCGCACCGAGTTGGAAGGCTAGTGCGCTGGGCGTTACTCCATGGGTTTGCCAATGCCTTTAGTAATTTATGCTTCTCTGGCCGTGTTGAGTCGACCCAGGTGTTTGCAGAGGGCTGCTGCTGAAACCGCACTGCGGTTTACCATGGGTTGTGGGTTCTAATCTTCAATGGTTTCGACACGTGACTGGCTTGGAGGGGAAGCCAAACCTCCACAAAATAATAAAACTTTAAAACCATCCAGATCATCCATTAATTTGTAAAGGTCAAGAAATACTGAGTTTCAAATATCTTGGGTATAGTCGCATGGAGCCTTTCAGATGCATGGCGTTGGGAAGTATACATGTTGTTTCTGTTTCGGATAATTGGATTTAACCAACCCAATATCCCACACGTTCTGCGATGGAAGCCGCTAAATTATGGGTTCGAAACGTTCATGTTATGCATGTGTTTTTACTAGAAGATTGTTGCGTTTAGGGAAATTACCATTAACCCATAGAATGATCGAAAGCAAGGGTTCTCAAATTATATAGTATGCGTACGCTCAGGGCAAAGCCGGTAGGTAGGTGAAGAACATTCCTGAAAAGGACAGGTTTTTTTCCGTCATTTCATTGAAGTATGATGAGGTTTACATTTTTTCGAAAACATACTACACCCACAACGGTTTTGTTTTTAATTTAGGGTGTACCTTAAATGTATTTTTTTCTTTAATAGGCTCAATATCTTATAGGAAACTTCTTGGAAACTTTGAACTGAAGAATTGGAGACAGAAAACTCAAGCAATGCGAACACATTCCTCTTGTTGAAAAGTGATTAAATTTTAGAATTAAAACCTATTCAGTTTTAATTCCTCTAATTACAAGTGATCGTGATAATTCATATTCAAATCTTTATTGAAGAAAAAGGATTGAAGGAAAGTGATTGTTTCAATAGAAGTATATAGAAAAGTGCAATATATTATTTAATTAAATACAAACAAAAACATATCTTCCTATACTATGATGAATTATAAAGTTGAGTATCATCCACCATTTTTTGTAACTATTTTGCACGTAAATTTATAGAAAGTTTTTCAATTCTTCTTTAATTTCGAAACGATGTGTTGATACTGTAATGTTTAAAACCTGCAATCTAGTGGCATTTTACCATGAGGCTATATTAATTTTTTGTCATGTATGCGAGCAGGCAGTGTTTATACTTTTTTCGAAACGCAGATCTTAACCGTTCCTCAGTTGCCTAGTAAAAAAGTACCCGTTTCTCACGTTGTTCGCCAACGTCCTCGCTGATATATGATGAGTGGACGTAAAAAACTACCTTTGCGTTCCATATGAAAGGACAAGCCTCCGTCTCGTCCTGAGATGCCCATTGGTCCGTGTCAATGCCGGACTCTGTGCTCTGTTCGGCTTCAGCGCATGGGCGGCCTGGCTCCACCTGGCCTGGCGCGACCTTTCTTGTGAACAGGGCGTTGGGCCACTGCCCCCACCTACCACTCGGCCAGATCAATAGGAAGTCCGCCAAGGTTATCTTGAGTGCCTCCGAATCGCCCTCACTCCATTAATGAAGTGCTGCATGGGGGCCCGTAAAGGGGAAGAAGTAGGAAATCACTTTTTGCGCAATCTATTTACTGGTAGTTGGCACATTTCCACTTTTCTTCTCCTTTGGCTATTTACCACGGCGTAAGCTATAAAATGATAAATTATCCAACCTTTATTTAATTAAAACTATGAATATACGGGGCATTATTTCTTTCTCCTTTTTGTTGCCACGCTTAATTTTCATAAGCTCCATCGATAAAAAGTATAACTTTGATTTTATCGATTATTTTATTGATTAGGATAATAAACGCGTATTATTACTATGTTTATAATAATTTTGTTCACAAAGGTACACGTACAGCAGGTGCCAATTAAAACTTCAAATAAATTGTGAAAATACAAATCAAAGTACGATATGATTTATTAATGCTTAATTACTTATCTTGTTCCTAAATTTTTAATAGTATTTAGTTCTGTAAAAGAATTCCATTTTCTATTAAGTATTGACGTCGCTCATACTTAACCTGGTGAAGCAAATTGCGCATTTCAGATGTCCTTATTAAACGGATCATCAAAAGCTTCCTCCTCGCAACTAATAGGTTTCTGGGCTTCATCCGTCGCAAAGCGCGGAAGCTGCGCGATTGAGCAAACGATGAGCGGAGAACGGGCGATTCCGTGCGAACTTACATTTGCAAAAAGCAGGAACGTTGTACATTGAATCAATTATTCTATAATTTAAAAGTAATAGACTAAAGGAAATGCAGTCTCACGTATAGATGCACACTACAAGACGTTAATCAAATTGTGCTCGCTTTTTCTATAATTTAGAAATAAATCCACCTTCTCTCCCTTGATATTTTATTTTACACTCTATTCTCCTTGGTAATCAAAGTTACTAGTAAGAAAATACTGATTTATTTATAAATTGTGCCGTGCGATAACAGAAGTTCAATTAAATGTTGAAGAGTACAAATCATTCTTCAGCAAGTCATCTCGTATAACATTTCATTTCAGTAGCATAATAAATTCAATTAAAATTGTTCTTGTGACAAATGTAGTGTAAGTTACGATGGAAAGATCCCAACTCGGGATGTTCGCGGAGCGGCCGCAGCGGTGCTGGTCACAGCAGGCGCGCGCGTCGTTCACGTGCACGGCGGGGCAGAACGAGTATGTGGAGTGAGGAGGGGCGTGGCGGGGAGGATGGAGGCGTGGGTGACGTTCGCGTGCTGGCGCAGGTGGGCGCCGCGACAGCGAGCGCGGCAAGTGCCCCGCTCCCGCCTCACCCCCGCCCGTCCCTGCCGCCCCCGCCCCCGCCGCCGCCGCCCGCAGCCGCTGCCGCACTTCGACGCTATCTGCTACCGCCACCGCCGCCGCCACCAACGATCGATTAGCAGCCAAACGGCGAATATGCAAAGGGGCCCTTTCCGCCGCGCTGCCGCCGCCGCCGCCGTCCCCGCCGCAGTGGAGAGCCGCGGCCACTCGCCGCCCGTGCTTCTGCCTTCTGCCGCACAGCCGGGTCCTCGTGCTGCCCCGTTTGTCGCTCTCACTGCTGACACTTCCTTCCTACATGCCCATGCTGTCCCTGTAGTTGCTGTCATCCTTGTAGTTTCTGTCGAAACCAAGTCCATCTTGTCTTCGTAGTTTCCTGGCGCCTTCGTAGTTCGTGTCGTCGCAAGTGCTTTTATTTTCTAGAATTTCGGGTGTGCCTAACGTTGTCGCAGCTCCCTTAGACACAGTGCGCTTAACCCAGATAAGGATTTTCACAGGATGCACTTGATTGATGATATTTCCATTCCTCGTCTTTCTTCTGCACACTACTGTATGCGTATTCTCTCTATAACACCCTCCTAGTTTACAGTTTCTACAAATTTTAAATGTTTCCAGCCTCATTGTATTCACTTCGAATCGCCGTATCCTCCGCCTATTCTTTATCTCCCTCTCTCCGCCTCGCCTCTTATTGTCCGGGATCATCTCTTCCTTGCATTCTCGTGCCCCTTACTGCTGCCGTTTTTCCCCGTACGCTCGAACTACGCACGTCTTCACCAAACGCTGCGCGCCACGGCCCCGCCCCCTCTCGTCTCTCTGCTCCCACACTCCGCTGCCCACGCGCGTCGGCGACCGCCTAGAGCCCCCGCCCGCCGCGGCCTCCGCTTTCACGCGCCCCGCCCCGACGGCCGCTCCGCTTGCCGCCCCGCCTCTATCCTCTACGCGTCAGCGTCCCGGCACTGCTCCACCGTCTCGTCTCGCTCTGCCCCCGCTCGCCACGCCTCGCTCCGCTCCGCTCTGCTCCTCCCCCCAACCGCTCCGCCTCGCCACGCCTCGCCACGCCACGCCTCGCTCCGCTCCGCTCTGCTCCTCCTCCCCACACAACCGCTCCACCTCGCCACGCCACGCCACGTCACGCTTCGCCCAGCCTTGCCCCGCTCCACTCCACCCTCCCGTTCCGTCCATCCTCGCCCACGCCTCGCTTTCCTCCGCCGCGCGCTTTGCTTTCCTCCCCCCTGCCCGTCCCGGCCTGCGCCGGCCACCACCCCACCTCAACCCACCTGCCCCCACTCCTCCCACCTCGCCACGCTCCACCAACCCCGTCCACGGCCAGTCTCCTAATCTTCCCGCCCGCCCTGCATACACTTTCATCTCGCACCACGTTGCCACACATTAACCACCCATCGCCCGCCTTTCCAGTCCCCCCTCCCGCTTCCCCATACAGCTCCGTCCGTCCCGCACCGCCTTTTCCCCTGTCCCACCCTCTCGCCCATGTCGTGCCGTCTTGTCCACGCTTGCCCCCATCTCGCCTTGTCTCGCCCCGTTCCACCCCGTTCCGTCCCCGTCTCGCCCCGTTTTCTCTCCCCGTTTCCGCCCGCGTCTCGCCCCGTCTCGCCCCGTCTCGCCCCGTCTCGCCTCGTCTCGCCCCGTCCGCCCCGCATTGCCCTCGCCCCGTCTCGGGCCCCGTCTCGCCCCGTCTCGGCCCCGTCTCGGCCCCGTCTCGGCCCCGTCTGCGGCCCCGGCTCGGCCCCGTCTCGGCCCTCTCGGCCCCTCTCGGCCCTCTCGGCCCCTCTCGGCCCCTCTCGGCCCCGCTCGGCCCCTCTCGGCCCCTCTCGGCCCCTCTCGGCCCCTCTCGGCCCCTCTCGGCCCTCTCGGCCCCTCTCGGCCCTTCGTTCCCCTCTCGGCCCCTCTCGGCCCTCCTCGGCCCTCTCGGCCCCCTCTCGGCCCCTCTCGCCCCCTCCACCCGCGCCGTTCCTCAACCCGCTTCTCCACGGTAACGTCGGCCCCGCC